>CM074719.1:142255946-142960946 GCA_037306005.1 Rhinophrynus dorsalis | reverse complement strand
TTGCAAGAGGGCTTTTAACAAATTGATTTCTATGGAGGTCTCCAATCCATTGAACCTCTCTAGCTTTCAAAGAGTATAAAACCCCTTAGTTTCTCTGGAATTGCCCTATATTTGTATGTGTATATGGCCTTTGCTCTCTGTGGTTTTTGCCATCAAAATCGATACTACAAAACCAGAGAACTCCATAGTAACATAGTAAATTTGTATGAAAGACAAGTACATCAAGTTCAACCTTTGCCTTTAAAACCCAGAAAAATTAGAATTCTATAAGTCTTCCTGCTACCAAGTATTAGTCTACCAGCATTTCCTGTTTTACCTACTAATACGGAGTTACTAGTAGTTTTTTAAACTGTAGTAATGTCCCACAAAAAATATTTTTCATATTGTAGTCCTTGAAAAGTTGAGTACAGCACAAAAAACGTATCTCTCAAACTGCGATAGTTTGAGAGGTACAGGCATTTAAAGTTTGTGATTTCAGGCTTTACAGCTGACAGCAGGAAAACACGAAATTTGAATGTCTGTATCTCTAAAACCATAGCGTTTTGAGAGATACGTTTTTTTGTGCTGTGCTCAACTTTTTAAGGACTACAATATTTTTTGTGGGACATTACTATCCCTTTAAAGGTCCTGTGGTCCTGCTGACAACTGTCGTATCTACCTCCATGACATGAAATCCAGGACTAAATGGAGAGGTTCTCTCTTGATCCAAGGAAAAACATTGGGGCCATTAGAAATTTCTGGCCATAGTAAAGTAACTGACTGTTATAATTAATACGTGGTGTTAATTCTCCTTTAATACACACTATTTACTATAAAGGCACTCTGTTAGTGTTCCCTAAGTGAAGCATACTGAATGTACTACTGTGGTATCAGTTTGTTAGACTGTGTGCTTGACACAGTGGATTTGTTCTTTGGAAGTACAGTGTAGATCAATGGTTCTCATCCAGGGTGCTGTGACACTTTGGGGTGCCGTGAACATCAACTTGGGGTGCCCCATGTTTTCTATGAAGACTTTCACAAACATGTGAATTTTGAATTTTAAATGTTTATTTGTAGAAATTGCTCTGCACAAAATGTTTATTTTTCTTAGCATGTGAGACGTAATCATACCCTTCATTAGGCCCTCGATTAATTACATTACATGTGCTAGCTGTGACCCGAAAGTCCAGATGCATGTCAGAGCCTTGAGCATAAAAGTTTGAGATCCACTGGTGTAGATAATGAGAAATGTTGATATTCTGATCAGGACAGGCAATGTAATAGAATGTATTGACTGGAGCTGATGATAGTAGAACGCTATTGGAAAGTAATTGATTTTTGCACATAAATGTTAACTCATGGGGCTTCAAACACTTCAATTCCTTTCCAGTACAATGAGCCTAACGTATAAAGTGGAGTCATTCTGGAGCAAACCTACTGCATAGAAGAGGACAAGTAACAGTTCCCCAAATTGCCATTCATTTTAATGGGACTCTTAACTTCTCCCATGGAAACGGTCAGAGTCCCATTTAAATCTATTGACTTTTTTGTCTCCTATGGTGCAGCTGATCTTCTCCAGAATGGCTGCATTTTGCCTTATACATATGGTTCTGTGTGTCCACTGAAGGCATCATGAAACAAACGTTTTTACTACTTGTCCGCAGATTATCCATTTGACATTCAGATCAGTAATATGTAATCTGCAGTTTTCTCAATATTTAGCACATAACAGTATGTCATAAGCATTCTTCTATATACTTTCTTCATAGGGACTAACAATGCTTGTGAAAAGACCTCCTACCTCTTCCTGCGAAAGGAGCTACCTGTACGGATTGCAAATACCCTCAAAGAGGTCAACCTGCTACCTGAGAGCTTACTGCATAGACCATCTGTGCAACTAGTGCGTACATGGTAAGTCTATGCCTACTTCGTGACCGAGAAACTCCAGATCCATGTAGTGGGAAAAATGAGGCATTGTTTTCAGGAAAATAGACACATATTTATAGTGGACTTATTCTGGAGTAGACCAACTGCACCTCAGAGGACAAATACATATTCCCATTAAATTGGGCTTTTAACCCCTTGAATGTTAGAGAGGTCTCCTTTCTAGCACTGAAAGGGGTTAAAAAGCTCTATTCAGGTGACTGGGAATTTAGGATATTTTTATTTGTCCCCTATGGTTCAGCTGGTTTACTCCAGAATAACACAGACAGCCCTTTAGTGCACTTTAATGTATTTTTGTGGTTTGACAGCTTATACCCACCCCCATATTCACTCTGGTGAGGTGATTCTTGATTGCAGGGCTTGGAAGACACAGGAATGGAGTTCTCAACAGAACCCCCAAAACTTGATGGCCAATCAGAAGATAGTAGGAACAAACTCCCATCTTTATTATCATTGAACCAAACACAGTCAATATGGTGAGGATGCATAGATATGAGGGAAAGAGAGGAAGTAAGACAGATTGTGTTCCTCTCTCTCCCTCACCTCCATGCATTACTACCATACTGATTGGTGTTGGTTTAAATTATGATAATAAAGATAAAGTACTACTGTCTTGATTGGCTTTCAAGCTTTTGTTGGTTCCATTGAGACTCACTCCTGTGTCTTATGTTTTACTCAAATACTTGCTGGGATTGTAGGGAGCTGCACTGGACCCATAAATGCCATTGAGCCCAGATGAGCGAGTGTCTATCTTACACTGTATTTGAAGCAAAAGTAGCAACCAATATGTTCACGCTTGTTTTATGGCATTGCTGCACACCATTGTGAACCAATTCTAGTTTGTCCTAAAGCACAATGGTCTCACAAATGCGATATCAGGATAGCAAATGAACAGATATTGCTATTCTGTAATAAAATCAAGGCACATAGTAGAATCAGCATAGGAACAGTTTTAGTTTCTTGAACACACTTATAATAAAGGGAATTCTTAATTTTTCTTTAGCATAGTGGGAACCTCTCCAGTTTGGTTTATAAATATCAAAAGCGGGGTGGAATGAAATAGGAGCCAGGGTGTGTACATTTTTGCTTCTGGCTCCTAATTTTTAATTGCACTGGAAAAACCTCAAAGTACATGCATCTTGTCAGTTGTATCTAAAACTCCTAGGGCCATAAGCAAAAAGATGACTAGGAAGAGTAATTATATGACAAGTCAATTGTATCGTGGGAGAGTAAATAAGAATTCCCATTGATTTTAAATAAATAAATAGTACTTACCATAACCCCCAAAACTTTCATAGCTACAGCCAAATCTGCTGAATGGCAAGCACAAGCTTTACATATATATGCTAAGGAGCACTATCAAGTTTTTCTGTACATCAAATCGATAAATAATTTTTTTGGCAAAAAGACAATTTCCCTTACTGGAGGAAGCAGCCCACTCATCCATCGAACAAAAACTGGCTCAGTCTAAGTATTGCACCACTCCCACTTTACACACTCTTGTACGTGAGCAGCTGTTTCCCAGACACGTTTTTAATAATTTGGGGGTACTCTCTGGAATTACTAAATACTAATGTTCTGTAGCATTCCCAAAACACAGTGCAGGTTTCTGGAACATAACTGATTTTTCGCAGGTGGAGCAGTCATTAGCTCTGTCCTTTTGACTGTAGCACCTGTGCAGAATCGAGGATATCCAAATGTACATTCTCATGGACCTGTGGAAGTGTAGTTTGGCACTTCTGGATTACCACCTCATCTCTTGTGAGAGTTGTGGTGTTTGACTTGTTTTTCCTGTTTTTAATGCAGTTAATTATTTAATAAGGTGTACCTTGAATTGATGAAACTTGCACAGTTTACTTAATTGATCCAAAACAGTTGTAAAATAAGAATAGTGAGGTTATAGCAGGTTCATAAGTGCAACACACTCAGCCCTATAAAAAAAAAAAAAATAAATAAAAAAAAAATTTCACGATCGTATCAAGCTTGTGCATTCAAAACAACAATCATGCAATAAAACAGAACACGTGAAGCCTGCTTAATCAAAACACAGAAATCAAGGTTAAAAAATATAATAACGAAATGTGCAAAGCACGCTTGTTTGGTTAAAAAAATATATAAAATAACTTTTGAATTAAGCATGCAAAGCATGACCCTTGAATTTCCATACTTTGGATTGCATGATAATTTTATAATTTTTAACTTTCATGAAAGCTTTTTGCCTTTTTTAATCCCAATATCTCTTTCTTCCAATGGAAAACACAGGAATTATGGTCTAAAGTCAATAAATGGAAACTCTCCAGATATGCCCCTGAGACTTCGGTGTTTGCTGCTGATTACTGGGTGTCCGGGGCAGAAGCTGATTTTCCGGATGTGAGGAGTTTCTAATGAAGCTCTCCCCACCTTTGCACCTTCCCAGTCTGTTCCTCCCACTTCTCCTTCCCCAGCCTATTCCTCAAACTTTTACTTGGTTTTAGAAGCTAAGCCCCACACTTTTTTGAGGAAAACTGAGTAATTTATCTCCCCCACGGGCACCACAGGACTCACCTCTCCAGTGGAGTCCAAGTCAAAGTTCCCATGTATGGTAAAGTCCTCTCCTCCAGGAGGGCAGGCCACTTTAGGAGAAAAGGTCTGTGAGGCAGACTGTCCCTCCTCTACACTTTTTACCCATGCCTGCTGACTTCCGTATTAAGTGACCTTGTGATCATCGTCATCTTATGTTTTCCTTCTTTGATATATGGGGGCTGTATAATCCCCTATTAGCTGGGCTCCTATTCCTGCCTTCTTGTTATATATGGATTGTCTGGTGCACAGGGTTGTTTTTTTTTTTGTGTTTTTGTTTTTTTTGCCAAAAACATGTTGAAGTTGACTTGTATTATCAGCTTTGTCTGCCTTTTCTCATTAAAGGTTCTCTGAGGCTCTTATCATTCATTCTAAATGGGAAACTGGAGACTGAAGGATTGCAGCAGTTTAACCTGTTGATTGCATTGGTACTGTGAGAATGTACCTGCTGTCTGGCATCCACCTATTCTGTGGGCTTCTGTCTGACTTGCTCTCTCTGTCTGCAGTGCTGACATATGCAGTTTTTTGTTCTGCTCTGACAAGAATGGAAGAGGTCTTAGTGTGTTTTTTTGTTTTGGTTTTTTTTTTCCAACACTACTGGGCAGTTAAACCCTTTGAGTGCCAGAGAGGTATCCAACACAATACCTCTCTGCCACTCAAAGGGTTAACCCATCTACTGCCTTCATCCTTACCATTTCCCCCACTTTGTATTGTCTCTTTAGTGCAGTGGGTTTTACTGTTGATTTGCTCACTACTTGATACCTTTTTACGTTTATCCTTTACATTTGGCTTTTTTGGATAATGTCCACGTTGCCTGTGTACCCTTGCCATTCTGTATTGCATTCACAGTGATTCTGTGGGGTCTACCCTACCTCCTGTTGCATTTAGGCAACTTTGTAGAGGCCCATTGTTTTCCTTGTTGTTCATACCCTTTTCCAGACCCTTTGGGAACCCCCCCCCCCCCCAGTTAGCGGGATTGCTGTATTTAAATGGCTTGAGAGCATGGCGCCATTTCCCAGAAATCATTTCTTCCAGGGTTTTCTGCCATGGGGAATGTTGGTCTTAAGATAATCCTCTTCCTTTTTGGATTTTCCACGCTGCACAGACGCTGGTCTCTCCTTCATGCTTGCCACTTTAACCCTTTGCAGTCAGAAGTGCATACTTTTAAGGACATTGATCCTGTTTTTCTACTGTTTTTGACTCTTACACTATTCTGTAGGGGTCATATGACTGTGTCAGGTCCAAAGGGATACAAAGGATTCTGGGTGCTCCCTAGCTCCTTTATCCCATTGGTTCTTGTGCCGGACTGGGCTTCCTATGGATTTTTCTGGTACCTTATGTCCCTTTTGCAATATGGCTGCTACACCACTTCTGTGGCTGTCATCTGCTGACCAGGAAATTATATGGGTTAAGGCTCTTATCTCTTCATTTATCTCTATACCCTCATCTGTTCAAGAGGTCCTGAGCTCTTAATCTGTTGGGACCCCCTGCACCTTGAGTCCTGTCTTTGGGGATGATGCACACATTTATTGGGGATTCCTGTGTAGTCAAAGGGGAGACTGACGGTGATGACTGGTCTCTTTTCCTTGGGACTTGTTATAAAGATGAACAGTCCCTCTGCGGAGGGGCTTAACTAGAGATGCTTCATGTCTCAGAGGCCTCAAATTCCAGTTCCTTTTGCCCTGACATTTTTGAGATTTTCATCTTTCCTCCTCACCATTCCATGGACCAGGTTGTCCTGGAAGAATGAAAAATTACTAACAGGTTATTGTTCCATAATGGGTGCATTTCTTATCCTTGTCCATTTTCCTCTGAAGCATTCGCTCAGTGGACTGCTCATTCTGATTATCCCCCGATTCATCATCTTGCCAAGAACATGGAGTTGCTACTGCAGGTGGCAGCATCCTTTAATAATAAGGCAGATAAGTGCCTGGGTTTCTTTCTGAAGGTGACTTTTGTTGCCTCTGGTGCTGCTTTACACCCTGACTTTGTTATTGCCTTGGTAACTATAACTTTGGCTATCTGGTTGTATTCATAGGGGTGCTAGTAAAAAAACAAACAAACAGGTGGTGGTCCTTTAGAAGGTCCTTGAAGCTCGTGTTTACTTTCCTGAAGTGGCCTTTGCTGCTGGGTTCTGTGGCAGGGCCTCTGCTTTCTCAGTGGTTACGTGTCACACTCTGTGACTTTAGATCTTGTCAGCTGATCAGTCTTCCAAAAAGTCCCTGATCTTCCTCCCCTTTGTGGGCAAACACTTGTTTGGCCACAAAGTTGTCAACCATGCTGCTAGGGCCAAGAGTACCTTATTGCCTCAGGTTACACCTAAGCATGCCTTCTTTCAGAGAAAAATGCATAGTTTCCATTAACTTCACCAGTTCGGGTACATGTCTAGGACACAGTTTCTCCCAGCCACACAGGCATGCCCTCCCCCAAAAACCCAAGCAAGCTTGGTCAGCAAAAAGCCTGCTCAGAAGCCCAAGACTAACAAGTCCCACCACCATGCGTCTTGCAGGGTCTGGTCCATCCATGCCTATAGGAGGTTGTCTACAGATTTCTTTCCATAGTATGTGGGTTCAGTATCCATGATGAAACAGTGAGTTTTGTGTGTAATTTCACAAGGGTATTGTATAAATTTCAGGTTCTTTCCTCATCACTGTTTGTTTTTTCTTGTCCAGTGTTCCTTGAGATCCAGATTGAGGCTGTCTATTTTTAGTCCATTTCCTTCCTGTGCAGGTGTTGATCCCTGTTCTTTCTTGGGAAAAACAAACTGGATTTTACTCTGATCTCTTCCTGGTTCCCAAAACAGGTGGTGGGTGCTGTCCTGTTCTGGACTTTATGTCAACCATTTTGTGCTTTTGCACTCTGTTATTGTGCTATATGTCCAGAGGAGTTCTGAGCCTCACTAGACTTAAAAGATGCTTACCTGCACATCCCAATCTATCTGGATTAGCAGCATTTCCCTCGGTTTGTGTTCCAGGGCCATCTTTCAGTTCCCTGCCCTTCCCTTTGGTGTAGCATCCTTCTGTGGTTTCTCACAAATGTCATGTCCACCTTGGCAGTTCACATCCACACTCAGGGGATCTCTTTGACTCCCTACTTACATGACCTTTTACTCAAGGCTATTTCAGAGGTAATCTTACAGATTCAAATTCAGGAATGCATCTCTGTTCAGGAGCAGCATGGTTGGATATTTGATTTCAAGGGATCATCTCGTTCTGTCCCAGGTCCTTTATTTTCTTGGCATGAGATTTGATACTCTCCAAGGAAGGGTGGTTCTTTATGGCTTCAGTTGTCTCCGGTAATATCCTGGCTGTCAGTGATGATGGGGGACTACATGAAGGTACTAGCTTACCTACACTCTACTCTGGATGCAGTTCTAGGCCATTGGGATACTCTTGTCCCTCAAGCGTCCCAGAGTCATAGAACCAGATAGAAGAGCTTTCTGTCTATTGATGTCCTGGAGCTTTGGACTGTTTGCCTTGCCCTGTAATATTGGTCCTGACCTCTTCAGGGGTAGCCAGTGTGGATTCATCATCTTCCAGGACAGGAATAGAAGCTGTCAGCTTGGACTGAAGTCTGGTGAATTCTCTTTTGATTGGAGGCTCATGTGCCTACTCTCTCAAAGTGGTTCACATTCCAGGGGTAGAAAATCGGTTGGTGGATTTTCCCAGTCGCTATCTCCTGGTTTGCAGAAATTGGGAGCTCAATCAAAGCTGTTTTGACTAGATCTGCTATTGGGGGCCCCCAATGGTGGACCTCATGACCCTTTCATCTGAGCCAAAAGATCCCTTAGTTCTGCGCCAGGTTCCGGGATCCTTTGGCTCTCACATTGGACATAATGGCCATTCTGTGGGATTTTCTTCTGGAATATGGGTTTCCTCCATTTCTCCTGATTCCCAGGGTACTGAGGAAAGTCAGTATAGAGAGGGCACTGCTAAACAGTTGTGTGAGGAGGCAATGTTGTATCGGCACACCTTTATCAAACACAAGCGTGTTATCATGCTGACTTTGACTGAAGGTGCCAATGCAGTGAGCTTCTCTAATTTCTGTGATCAGCAACCTTTTGGTTTCATGTTCTTTTGTTTTCAGGTTTGATGTCTGACGCATGAGGTTCATGTTGTAACAGTTAAATTCTGTGGATACTGGTCCATGTTTGAGGGATTTTTCTCTTTTCTTCCTTGGAATCCTGGTGGAAATCTTTGGTATATCCCTGTGGTTTCTGTCTTCTACTTTGGGCAAAAGAGTATTTTTGTGTATTTTCCAATGAATCCTTTTTTCTTAGTCCATGTGAAAAAACCCCCCACTGGTCTGAGTCCTTTTTTTCTCCTGTTTTTGCTTTCTTTTGGCTTTGCTATATGTTAAAACTGAAGTCTGCGTGCATGGATAAAGGAGGAAGGAGTCTTTGCCTCCAGACATCCTTTTTTGTTAGTGTCCTGCCCTCCTGGAGAGAACATTTTACCCCATGGATATCTGTGTTCCATATGGACTAAGAGAAAAGGATTTTTCACTGTCGTCCAATACAGGTCACTGGTACAATGGGAGGCGATCCGCCCCTTTAATAGGCAGGAACATTCATTCAAATGTATGCAGGGGGTGGAGCCTCCCCTCCTACTTAAGCTGCCTTCAGGCCAGAGCCAAGCCAGATTGATTTGTTCCTGTGTGCAGTGCACACCAGGTGGAGAACATCTATCATTCAGCTTTAGTTTTTTATTGTTTTCTTCAAATATGGAATACCACCATTAGTAGGGTGACCATGGCTGTGAATTGCCCTCTCCAAAGTGGCTAGTGCAGCTTCCAGGGATTTTCTGGTGGACCTTATGCGCTGAAGAGGGAACAGCTTGGGTCAAGTAGCTTCCCTGCTGGGGAATTTGCCTCTGGTTAATTCCTGTTTCAACATGGTCACCTGAAGACAGAAGTCCTGCAGAAAGGTGAGCCACCCTTTGAGTGCTGAAAGTCCACTTGTCCCCACAGTGTCCCTTACTTGGGCTTGTATTTGGGAGTTTGCATTTTGCACTCCAGCACTCATAGGGTGTTTTTATTTCTATTGCTTGTATTTATGCAATTTCTGTGGTATTCCCTGGGTTTTGGAGCTTTGGAATATTTGTTTCTCATGTGTTAAAAGTATGTTTGGTGTACTTTCCATTTCAGAAATACTTTATTAATATTTGATGTTCCGCGCCTTTAAGCGAGCCTTTTACCGCATAGACGCCATTGCTCCTTTACTCTCTATGGGTTTGCACAGTGTGGGACATATCTCTGGAACCGCTTATCACAGCAACTTCAGAGAGGGCTCATTTTGTTGGTCTTCCCCTGCTCTATCATCCGGTGGCTAGTTTCGGGGTGTGGGGAGTTTGGGGGGGCTTCGGGCACTGTTTGGGGTACTTCTGAGAGAAAACTACGTTTCCCATGAGCGCCCGTTTCGCGCTCGTTTTCTGATTGGCTGCAGTCGCGGCATCCATTTTGTGGTGTTATTCTCAGCGAGTATACTACGCAGGGACCAAGCCTTCTCTCCTCTCAGCAGATTAACCCTTCGCTGGCCAGATAAGTCCGATTTTAGACATTTCTGGGGTGAAATTTTAATCTTTCACACTTCTGCTGGGTGATTTTTCTTAGTGGTGTATATCTGACGCTGTGAGCATGTCTACTCCACTGGAGTCAGGGGCTAGACCCAAGACTAAGGAGGCGGGGGTGTCTGTTTCCCCCATTGCGTTTTGCTCCTCTTGTCACTCTGGGCTGCCTAGAGAATTTTCAGGTCATTTATGCCCAAAATGTACAGATAGTCATGATAGCAACCCTGGGCTTCCCAGCCATGCTATTGAGCCAACTTGGGTGAAAGAGTTCAAAGCTGCCACTAGGGATCTCAGATCCACTCTCCAACTCTTTCCCTCTCAGGTTCAGGGGGCTCTACAAGTCTGGCAGACCCCCTCCTCAATCAGGACCTCCCTGCCTAAGCCACAGGGAGCTCCTGATGTGTCTGCTTCTTCTGAGGAAGAACTTTTACAAGATTCTGATGCTGAGGAAGGCACTGTTATTGAATCTAATAGGTCCATTGGGGACCCTTATGAATGTGACCCTGAGGTTTCTGCTGAGGGTTTGATTAGAGCGGTGTTAACCACGCTCAACCTTCCTCTGACTCAGGAATCTACTCATGATCCAACTGATGTTTTTCAGAAACCATCTAAGGCGGATATATGTTTTCCAAATAACCCTACTCTTGCCCGTCTAGTCTCTGATGCGTGGAGGAATCCTGAAAAATCCTCTTCTGTGTCCAAAAAGTTTGCTAAGCTTTACCCTTTTCCTGAGACTGAACTGGCAAAATGGGTTCATCCTCCTAAAGTGGATGCTCCTGTTTCTAGATTATCCAAATCTACTGCTTTAGCTGTATCTGATGCCTCTGCCCTGCAGGACTGGACGGACAAAAAGTTGGAGATTTCTCTTAAATCCATTTTTGCCTCCATTGGCACTGCCATGCGTCCAACCTTTGCAGTGGCGTGGGTTAATAGAGCTATAGCAGCCTGGACTGAACGACTGACTGAGGTGGTTCGCCAGGATGCGCCAGTGTCTGAGCAGTTACAACTTCTTGCTAATATAGCAGAAGCCCAGAATTATGTTTCTGACGCTGCCTTTGATGCTGTGCGCATGATGGCAAGGGCCTTTACTTCCTCTGTGGTGGCTAGACGTGCTCTTTGGCTGAAAATTTGGTCTGCTGATACTGCCTCTAAGAAAGCCTTACTTTCTTTGCCCTTTCAGGGGAACTTGTTGTTCGGTTCTGAACTTAAGGAGATGATTAGTGAGGCTACTGGTGGTAAAAGTACTCTTCTACCTTCAGTCTTCAAGAAGAAGTTTCCAGCCAAACGCAATTGGTCCTTTCGTTCCTTCCAGACTGAGACACGCTCCACGTCCCAGACAGGTCCGTCCTCCACGCGCTCCTCCTCCAAGCCCAAACAGTCCTGGAAGCCCAAAGTTGCCCCTAAGGCGAAGACCTCCAAGACTGCTTCGGCATGACTCACCG
The DNA here is from genome assembly GCA_037306005.1 of Rhinophrynus dorsalis. Classification (NCBI taxonomy): domain Eukaryota; kingdom Metazoa; phylum Chordata; class Amphibia; order Anura; family Rhinophrynidae; genus Rhinophrynus; species Rhinophrynus dorsalis. The sequence continues at coordinate 142,949,455 of CM074719.1, read as the reverse complement.
AACCTGGGTCCGCATCCGGCTGTAGGTGGACGTCTCCACATCTTTTGCCGGATTTGGGAGGAGTCAGTGACGGACCCATGGGTAATTCAGGTGGTATCAGAGGGGTACAGGATCCCTTTCTCTTCCTTTCCTCCTTTCCGGTTCCTTTTTACTCGTCCTTCTCCGGAACCTACAAAGAGACGTCTGTTCGACGACGCTATTCAGGATCTTTTGGACAAAGAGGTCCTGGAATTGGTTCCACCAGAGGACACAGGTTCCGGATTTTATTCCAACCTGTTCGTTGTGGCCAAAAAGGACGGAGGCGCTCTTCCCATCTTGGATCTCAAGGATCTCAATTCCTTTGTTGTGAGTTCCCACTTTCGCCAGGAATCCCTGCGCTCAGTGATAGCCGCAATGTCTCCAGGGGAGTTCCTTGCCTCCCTGGACCTTCAGGATGCGTATCTTCACATCCCTATTCATCCAGAGAGCAGACGGTATCTCAGATTTGCCTGTCACAAGGGCCACTTTCAGTTTTCAGCTTTTCCCTTTGGACTGACTTCAGCCCCTCAGGTCTTTCAGAGGGTATTGCGATCTTTGATAGCTGTGCTTCATCGAGATGGTGTCAGGGTGACTCCCTACATGGACGATCTGCTCATGAAAGCTTCATCTGCGGAGATTCTCTACCAGCAGCTGCAGCTGTGTATACACACACTGAATCGCCACGGCTGGATTGTGAATCTGGACAAGTCAGACTTGGTCCCATCTCAACGGCTCCTCTTCTTGGGTCTCCGGTTTGACGCTCAGCAGTGCATGGTGTTTCTACCAGAGGAAGTTGCTCATCAGATTGCTATCCGAGTAGCCAAGATCCTGGAATTCGACAGAGTTCCAGTGCCGAAGTTAACCTCTCTGGTGGGGAAATTCATTTCCACAATAGAGGCGGTGCCATTTGCTATGGCACACACCAGGGAACTTCAGAGGTTTGTGATCCAGACGTGCAAGAATCATCCAGATCATCAGCATATGTCAGTCTCTCTGCCTCCTCATGTCGAGTTGAGCCTGCAATGGTGATTGGACTTGTCTCATCTCCTGAAAGGGAGATCCTTTCGGGTTCCCTATTGGACCACAGTCACGACGGATGCCAGCCTCCGGGGATGGGGAGCTGTGTTGGGTCATTTCAGTGCTCAGGGGAAATGGGGACTGGAGGAATCTCTTCTCTCCATCAATGTTCTGGAACTTCGTGCCATACTTCTTGCCCTGAGGCACTGGGAATCTCAGCTGGAAGGCTGTCCAGTCAGAGTGGAGTCCGACAACGCCACCACAGTGGCCTACATGAACAGACAAGGCTGCACAAAAAGTCTCACCGCTTGGTTAGAGGTCAAAGCCATTTTATCCTGGCAGAAGATCATGTGCCAGTCATCTCAGCAGTACACATTCCAGGCATAGACAACATCATGGCAGACTTTCTCAGTCGTCACACAGTCGACAGCGGAGAATGGGCGCTTCATCCAGAGGTGTTTCTCCTTCTCACCCAGAGGTGGGGGGTGCCTGTTGTGGACCTGATGGCTACCAGACACAACAGGAAGGTGCCGGTGTTTTGCTCTCGGTGGAGAGACCCCCTTGCTCTAGCAGTGGATGCCTTGTCGATCCCTTGGAACTTTCCTCTGGCTTACATCTTTCCTCCTCTTCCATCTTTCCTCCTCTTCCTCTGTTGATCAGAGTCATCCAGAAGCTGAAGTTGGAGCGTTGTCCTGTCATTCTGATCACTCCAAATTGGCTTAGTCAGTCCTGGAATCCGGAGCTGCTAGCCATGTCTGTGTCGGATCCTGTTCCGCTTCCTGCCCGTCCAGATCTACTTCTTCAGGGTTATCTGTGGAAGGAGGGTGTCCAACATCTCCATTTGATGGCTTGGAGGTTGAATCCTCGATTCTAAAGAAGAAAGGGTTTTCCTCTTCTGTGGTGTCTACGATTCTTAGAGCTCGCAAGCCTGTGTCTTCCAAGATTTATCATCGCATATGGTCCACTGTCGTTGCATGGTGTGCTGAAAAGGATCTGTCACTTGATTTCCATCTTCCCACGGTCCTGGCCTTTTTGCAGGATGGGGTTGAGAAGGGACTCAGCCTGAGTTCTCTCAAGGTTCAGACTTCAGCTCTGTCTGTATTTTTCCAGGAACGGATTGCTATTCTTCCTGATGTTAAAGTTTTCTTTCAAGGTGTGGCTCATGTTCGGCCTGCCTTCAAGAGTCCAGCCCCCCAGTGGGACCTCAGTTTGGTGCTGGGGGTTCTCCAGAGACCCCCGTTTGAATCCTTGGCTTCTATTCCTTTACGTCTCTTGACCTGGAAAATGGCCTTCCTTTTGGCTATTGTCTCAGTTCGCCGGGTAGCAGAGTTACAAGCTCTGTCTTGTAAACCTCCTTACTTGGTGTTTCACAAGGATAAGGCAGTGCTTCGCACTTCCAAGGAGTTTTTACCCAAGGTTGTCTCCGGATTTCATATCAATCAGGAGATTGTGGTTCCCTCTTTCTGCCCTAATCCTTCCTCTGACAAGGAAAGATATCTCCATTTATTGGATGTTGTGCGTTGTCTTAAATTTTATGTTCATCGCACTGAGTCTATCAGGAAGTCTGACGCCTTGTTCGTCATTCCTGAGGGGCCTAGGGCAGGGAGACCGGCATCCAAGGTAACTATTGCCTCTTGGATTAAATCTACCATCCGTGAAGCCTACAAATTGCGGAATAAGCACGTTCCCTTCAGGGTTACTGCTCATTCCACCAGATCTATTGGGGCCTCTTGGGCCTACAAGAATCAGGCATCTGCTGACCAACTGTGCAGAGCGGCCACTTGGTCCTCTGTGCACACATTCTCGAAGCACTATCGCGTTGATGTACTGGCCTTGGCTGATGCCAGCTTTGGAAGGAAGGTCCTGGAGGCAGTTTTGCCTGTTTAGGACTTCTATTCTGTGATCCTTAGTGCTTCTTTACTGTTGAGCCCTGTTGGCTCTAGTTCAGTGTGCTGTGTTAGTTTGGGGGTTTGTTTTTCCCCCTGGTTGGCGTCCGTTGACACTTCTGTTACTGGGCTATATGATTAATTGGTTCATAGCAGTTCTAGTGACTTGGGCCTTGCGCCTGGTCCTTGCCTTACTTCCCGCCTCAGGGACAGCTCAATGTTTGTACATCCCATTGTACCAGTGACCTGTATTGGACGACAGTGAAAATAGGATTTTAGTCTTACTTGTTAAATCCTTTTCACTTAGTCCATACAGGTCACTGGTCTCCCACCCTGTCAAGGGACCATGCTTGGCTCTCCTGTGGCATTCAGTGGGAGACCTTCGGGGCATGCTCACAGGAGTCTTCCTTTTCTTGCTTACCTCTGGTCAGTTTAAGTGTCTCAAATCAATCTAGCTTGGCTCTGGCCTGAAGGCAGCTTAAGTAGGAGGGGAGGCTCCACCCCCTGCATACATTTGAATGAATGTTCCTGCCTATTAAAGGGGCGGATCGCCTCCCATTGTACCAGTGACCTGTATGGACTAAGTGAAAAGGATTTAACAGGTAAGACTAAAATCCTATTATTGGTAAGTACACAAAAATTCCTGTTAGTTTATTGAAATATTTCAGACAAAACCTGTAGTCCTACATTTGCCGAGCAAAAAGTGAAAAATGTTAGATTTTTATTTATTTATTTATTTTTTTTTAACTCCAATTGTTGAAATCTGTTGCTCTTTACTAGGTACATGCAGAGTTTCGTGGAACTCTTAGAGTACGAAAATAAAAGCCCTGAAGAAGCAGATGTACTATATGAGTAAGTATTATTTCTTACATCATTCCTTGATTTCCAGCATGCTTGTCAGATAGGATGATACTAATTAATGACCTTACTCTTGATTAAAGGATTAGTCTCCAAAAATTATATGTTGCCACCAGTATATTGTCTCTATTGGTGGCCATTGATGCATGTATTTTTTTTCAAGTAACACTTGTAACAGCATTAACCCTTTGAGTGCCACAGGGGTGTACAACATGTTGTGGAGCAATGCTTTGCTCATTTCTCTGGCACTTTAAAGGATTAAAGAAGAGGAGGCCAAAATGAGCATTTGCCATGGTGAGTTAGTATAACTCAACTATTCCCTTCCTTTTCTGAACTACTGCAAAAGAACAACCAAGTATTTATGCAAGGGTGGAACTTCTGCTGGTGCAGCTGGTCAAGGTACTGGGGCTCAGGGCTTCAGGGGGGCTTGTGGATCTTGAATGCATTACTGAAGACTACAATTCCCATTTCCAGCAGCAGGAGGAAATAAAGTCTTACTGGGTGGATCTATGTCACCTGCATACCCAACCACCCTACATTCCCTGAATGGATCAGGTACGTGTTCAGTTAGCAGAAGTATTTAAAGAGATGAGAGCCAGACTCTGATTGGGATATAAAGCCACTTTCCCATGGAATGCCATTTGAAAGCATTCAAATAGTATTCACTTTGCTGGGTAGTGACTTCATAGTCCCAGCTCCTCTCTTAAATTCTTCCTCTAATTGTACATGCGCCAGGCTCGTTAAAGGAAGGGAGGGGATTCGGGCATGGTGGTGACATAGAACACACACCCTTTCCAGCGCCACTTCATTCCCCTTCTTCTTTCAATGCTACCTCAACCACTCCCCTCAGTTGGCATCCAATTGCAATCATAGACCTCTAGGATTCTTAGCCTTCAGTCAAGTCTTCCCTTCCTCCTGCTGCTTGGGAAGAAATGAATATTCCTTACTGCTGTATAATGGACTTCTTCCAAGATAGGTCCTGTTACAAGTTGGATTGTTTGCAAACTCCTCCACTTCTGCTTAACACATCCACCTCGGTGACTTGTTGTACAGTGTAAAATTTACTTCATATGAGGCACTATGCAAAAGTTGAATTTGTTCTGGAAAAACAAATATAGTTTTCTATGTATAACTAGAATGTTGCCTCTGGGAATCACACCTAAACAGATGGAGAGCAAAAAGTTGAAAAAGTGCCTGTCCTCCTCAGAAGACAAAATTCCTTAAACCTTCGTCACTTGACTGGTTAATGGGCAAAATTATTCAATAGGGTGCAAGAACTACAGACTGGAAAGCTGGAACCTATGTTGACAGTTGTGAAGATAAGGGTTGTGTATTGCCAGTCACTCATGTACCCTAGGATGACATATGACTTCTAGAAGAGTGTTCCAAACTACACTTACCGTGATGCCTACTTCTCATGGCCAACTTTGTTGCAAGATATTACAGCAGCAAAAGGTTTCCACTTTAAGTGAATTAGCCTACTGAAAACAATGAGGTCTGTTCTATTAAAATTGTTACAGCAAAATTGTTCTGTGAACTAGGCCTAACAATACATGTTTGTATGTGCTTTTGCATTTAAAGGGCCAGTTATGGGGCATGTACACATACGTGCCAGTGGTGCTTAGAGGATTAAGCTCTGTGTTGCACTCTGTTTAAGGTTAAGATGTCCTCCTTACTCTTCTAAAAACAAGAGTGTGTGCAGTGCATCACAGAGCTTCTAAAACTTTACATAAATCAGGAGACTGAAAACATGTTTGTGATGCTTAACTCAGAGTTGTGCAACACATTGCAAAGCATAATTTGTCACCTAAACTGATGCTGTGTTACTCTAGGTAAAGTCTGTTTAATTAGATTGTTTATTTATTTATTTATTTATTTACAATTCTTTTTTATTATTATTATTATTATTTATTTTATTTTTTTTTTTCTCCATCGCCAGCTTTTTAAATATTCTCATACAAGTGAGAAATCGGCATAACGATGTGGTTCCCACCATGGCCCAAGGGGTGATAGAATACAAAGAGAAATACGGATTTGATCCTTTTGTCAGCAGTAACATTCAATACTTCCTGGACCGATTCTACATGAATAGAATCTCTTTCCGAATGCTCATCAATCAGCACAGTGAGTTGGCTGTATCTCGTGTTTTGTAGCCTGGACTTGTATTCCTTGACCTTGGATGACACTGGTCAAATGTGCCAATGTTCAGTTATAACCTCCATCCTAGGCAATGGAATGGGCCAGGCCACCAGGATCACTTATTTTTGGTCCTTGCAGACTCCATGAGGAAGATGCACTGAGGTGTGATAAAGAAGTGATTAAGTGGAGATGACTTGTCCAGTGTGATAAACTCTCCAGTTCCTATGCTATGCTATTAAGCCAATGCTCCAAGATTTCTCCAACTTTAGAGATCTTAGGCCCATATAAATAAAAGCAAACTGGTCCTGGATTAAACCAAATGCACCACAGGGGTCAAATAAAAATTCCTAAATTTGCAAGCACTTGACTAGAGCTTTTTAACCCTTTGAATGCCAGTGAGGTCTCTAAAGCATTACAATGCAGTGGAGATTTCTCTAGCATTTAACCCCTTAAGGACCGGCCACGCAGGCACGCGGCGGTCACTAAAGGACCACAGAGCATTTATTTATTTATTTTAAATTTTGACGATCCGAATCTGGGCTCCCCGAACGGTGTGCAGCAGCACGGGGAGCCCTGAAATCCATGACGGTCGTAGTATGTCATGGGTCGTTCAGGCACTTTTTACCCATGACGTACCATGACCGTCAAGGGTCGTTAAGGGGTTAAAAGCCCGATTTTAATTTAATAGATTTTCCTGTCATAATTTGTTCTCAATTGGTTCATTTTGAATAGAGACTGAGTAAAAATGGTATGAACCTCCCAAATGTCCCTTAATATGTGGGGGTATTGTCCCTCTGAGGTGAAAATCCCTGTGTGGTGTGTATATAATATCACATTGCTCCACATTATTGTTTGTGTAAGTGTCAGTATTTGTGTTTATACATAAGTCTGTGTAAATAAAATACTTTGGTCTTGCTGTACATCATTTTGACGCAAAGAGATATAGTAGGTCATCAAATGAGCAACCCTGCTCTACCTCTACTTCTACCCCCAGCACACAAAATTTAATGAGAAGTGTGCCCCCCTTTGTGTCCCTTTTCCCCTGTGGGAATGGATGTGTATTCTCTGCTTCTCTCTTCCTTACAATCACTGTGAGGGAGAGAGAGGCAGACAACACTGACAAAAGACAATGTATATTATACATTGCCTTTGTCATTGGCTCATCCTACTCATGTGATAGCTGTAGCAGAGATCACATGTGCTGAGCAACTGGGTAAAGGTTGAAACTGACTGCTCCGGTCATACAGCCTCCCTGACGCACTGCAGTCATGAGGCCTGTGATGTGCCAGGATCATCACTGTCCTTAAGGGACAGAAATGTGTGATGGTGGTGGCCCATGTCTCATCACAAAGGGGTTAACAGGAATTTTATTTGTCCCCTATGTTGCAGTTGTTTTACTCCAGTATTACCCAATTTGCTATAGCAATTATGGGCTTAGTGCATATGCTCCATAGAATAACAAAGGACTTGGAGTGTTTATCAGAATGGAGAAATCCTCTCCACTTTATCATTTCTTCATGACACTTTAATACATCTCTCCAATGTTTTTTTAAATTGGGTGTTTGCACCAGAATAGCTTCACGTTTTCCAGTACATAGGCCACACTGTTTCCCTCTGCATTATTGTTTCAGGGCACCTTGGGACATAACGTGCTTTTAAATCTCTATGGTTGTACCAGGGCTCAAAATTGAAGACCTGTATGAAAATTGCCCCTCCACGAGCAGTCATCTGAAGCTGGCAGGCCTTCCTAGTTCAGTCTCCGAAAGGCAGGCTCTTCAGTATGCATCGTTTTACAGCCCTTAAGCGGACAGTCTCTGTACAATTTCTTCTTTGCTACATGGATATGGCAGTCTTCCTTACCTGCTCTCTAGTTGCTGCAAGCGGGAGAGCAGCGCTACTAGACGTGGTCACATGATGTTGCTCTATGACTAACGCGACATCATGTGACCACGTCTAGTAGCTCTGCTCTCCCACTTGCAGCAATTTTAGAGCAGGTAAGGAAAACTGCCATATCCATGTAGCAAAGAAGAGATTGTACAGTTTTTTTCAGGGATGGAAATCATGCCAAATGGGATAATATTGTAGTGGACTTGCGGGAGGAGTACGGGGGAGGCTTTTGTGCAGTTTATTTCACAGGAAATAGCTTAAAATCACTAAAGAAACACAAGGAGAGAATAGGGCACAGATACATAGAAATATTTAAGAGCAGTCGCACAGAGGTTCATACACATGATCCTCCGCAAAAGCTCTTTGGCATGCTTCAGTTGTGCATGTCAACTTAAATATACACATATATTTGATGTAAATTGTTTTGATTACAAGTTAAACATTGCCTCTTTTTATATATTTTGAGCTTTATCTCCATTTGGGTTGTCTAGTTCTAAGATATTGTGACGTTTTGTAACAGACCAGGTGTACCTTTGTATTTTAGTCTTTTCACACCCCAAATTGCTTTTTATTGAGTTGCTGTGGAAGTTGTGTCAAATAAGTCTATAGGCAAAAATGATTTTAATCCTTAAAAAAAAAAAATTGATTTAGCTGGCAAATCCACTTTATAAAAGGTTCCATGGATGATACTCAAATGTAGATAACTGGTTTACACCAATGCTTAAACCTAATAAAATGACAGCTTTATTTGGCTAATATTAAACTAATACTTTCTAACATTCTTGGTTTTGTTCAGAGACACAGCAGATAACTAACTGGCCAGAGGACCTTTTATTGTTCCCACTGAACAGTTATTTTCTGTCTCTGAACTAGTCCAAGAATGTTGGAAGGTAAAGCTTTTATTTTTCTGAAGATTTTGAGGACACTGTCATTGTATTATGTTTAAGAATTGGTGCAAACCATTTATCTACATTTGAATATCTGTCAAGATTATCAGGGAATGGGAATCACTAGTTTGCACACTGCCAAACGTTCTCATGTTTAGGAGTGTTGTTTTTTTGCTTCAAAGGCTTTTAAAGGAATGCTTGTTTCACCTCCTTCACAAATGGAGAGGCTTTGTTGTAGTCCATTGGTACGGTAGCACACTGGTACTGGCTTTTTGGAGTAGCTGAATTTTTCTTTTGTTTGCTTCCATGGGTGATACTGCCAATCTAATAGCTAAATGTGTGTCAGCATGAGTGTTCAAAGTTAAGTGATGCAGGTAATCCATTCAACCCTCAAGTGAGTAGAATGTGGACATGATTCATTAAGCAGGCTGGTGTATAGATAACCTGGTTCTTTGACTTTTCTCCCTCCTTTGCCTTTCGTTACTCCTTTGCCTACCTCTTCCGCTTTTGCCTTTTCTCTACATCCATTTGAAATATAGCTACACTTCGTGATACCACAGACCTTGCACTTGTAGTTATAGAATTATAAACCCTGTGGTATCACTGGTGTAGCTGCCAGTAGGCCATGAAATAACCTAAACAAATCTCTTCAGTAATGCCCCTCCCTACCATTTATTCAATAAAACACAGAACAGTGTAATTTCATCAAAGAGAATTTGAGATGGGTGGGGTTAAAGGTGGGGGTATGGGTGGGGTTAAAGGCGGGGATATGGGTGGGGCTAGGCATGGAAACTGGTGGTGAGTAACTTTTCAGACCTGGCTAGTAGCTCAGGGCTTGAAATTTTGAGCCCCGGTTTTACTATCCCTTTAATTAAAAATAATTGCCATATTGAACTCCAATTGACTGTCCTGGGATGAGGCAGGAAGTCTCCAAATTCTGTCTTGTAAGGAGACTGCATTAAAAAGACTTTAGCTTTATCATTTCATGCAGAAATACAGATACTTGTATTCATATAGTGTTTTTGTTTATTTTTATTTAAAGCTCTTCTGTTCGGTGGGGACATAAATCCAGCTCACCCAAAGCACATAGGTAGCATCGATCCTACCTGCAATGTACCAGAAGTAGTGAAAGGTAAGAGACCAGATCTAATTATTTATTATATAAGCAAATAAGTCTCAAACCAACTCCTACTGCGGAATAGGATAATGTATGGAAAAAATAAGAAAACATTGTTTTTATTTCTTTGTAGATGCCTATGAAACGGCAAAGATGCTATGTGAACAATACTATTTAGCTGCACCTGAGTTGAAAATCGAAGAATTTAATGGTAAAGTGTCTTCCATAAAGCCGCCATAATTCAGAACATCTAGCTAAGCTTTGTTTATTTATGCTAGAGAAAAAACTCCTAAGAGAGGATTTTGTTTCATTCCACAAGTATATGCAAGGCCAGTGCAATGATCTCTCAAGTGATCTTCTCATTCCAAAATCAAATCTAATAACTGGAAGTCACCCCTTAAAGTATGCCTGCCATTTTGTAACAAATTTACTTTTGAAAGAGATTTCCAGATCATCTGTATTTGTTAATATAGTTTTATTTTATTTCAAACAATATTTCATGATTTTCGATTCATTTATTTATGTTCGTGTATGCCAGTTAGCTTTAGATTGCTAGTATCTGACAGGTATTCTTTCCAAGTTAGCATTATCTGTCAATTGACTACTGATCTAAGTGGGGATAACACACTGATTTTTGCATTGTATTACATGCAATCTACCAATAAAAATGTTATATGTATTATAGAAAATGAACGCTACATTTGCACTGTTCAGGATAAAGCTTTCCTTCAAATACATTATATACAATCATATTATATAAAAGGCCATTGTATGTTTGTCCAATGCAGTCATGCGCAGTAGAGACTGCCCGAACGACCACACTGCTACACGGCAGGTGTATTACCACAGAACTACACCTCCCAGCAATCTGTGCGCTCGGGCAGTCTCTGCTGCGCATGATTTTGCACTTTGGCCTGTTTACATGGGCTTTTACACTAGTATAATATAATCTTCAGTGTGAAGATTATATAGCAGATTGTGCCCATTAAAGTTCAACAGTGTTATCTGGGGTAAGTCTGCTACTCCAGGGGGAGATGCATTATGGTGATAGAAACTATCCATCGAGAGAAACTCTCCATTTCCTATGTTATTGTTGGCCTACATACTAAGACAGTTAGTCAATATTTATACTTCAAACTGATGCATAATTTGATTCCTATCATTCCCAACTGGCCGTACATTGGCTGGTAGGGGATGATGGGAGTCATGGGGAATTATACACTAAGAATTTATATAGTGGAGATGAATCCTCCAGTGATATCACTTCTCCAGTTCCTGTGTTATTCTATAGAGCTTATGCACTAGTGGGAGAAATCTTAGTTCATAGGCTCCATAGAATAAATAGGACTTGAAGAAGTGATATCACTGGAGAAGTCATATCTACTTTATCATCTCTTAGTGCATCTCCCCTTAATATCCAACAGCGTGAAGGGCCAAAAGATATCCATATATTGGCGTATAGACTGCATAGAATAACATGGGAATTGGAGAGCTTTTCTTTTGTATCTCACCTTTTAAGTTTAATGGATATAAATAAATAAAATTACATGTGCATTGAAACATATAGTAAATTGTTGTTTGCAGACAGTTGTTTAAATAATTTTCAAGCTATACATAATTTGCAATGCTATTAATAATTTTTTTCTAACTACCTCTTCATATGTGAGAGAATGGTGCATGAGCGATTCCTTTTTTTTATAAATACGGCACAGAGTACAATGCAGTACTCTGCACAATGTTATCAAGTGTTTATCTACAAATCTCTCCATAGGTTTCAGTGGTAGTCTGTTGTATAAAATCAGTTGATAACTTACCAGCTGCAATGAAATCTAGGCTCCAGTTTTACCTTAATATGCCATCATGATATGCCATAGGGTCTGTTTTCAGGATATCATATTATCGATTTTAAAACAGGGCAAAGCTTCACTTCATTAGTCGTCTTTATTTTATGCTGTTATGATACTGAGGAAAATCAAGATGGAGCAAGCTCATGTCATTCTGATTGCCGCATTCTGGTCATGCAGGGTCTGGTTTGATGATCACAGTCTGTCCATGTCTGACCCCTTTTTGACTGTAACTGTACAGCAACATTCTCAAAATTGCTAGTGAGTTAAAGAAACAATGTTTAAATGGAAAAATATGTGGGGTAATTTTTTTTCCTTTTGAAACCAAGCAGCTCCCATTGCTGGTATATTCTTTATTAAAACATTATAACTTTTTTTTTTTCTAAAAAAAAAATGTTTTACTCTGATAGAGCTTGTGCCATAAATGTTTAAAAAGTGTTTTTTATTGTGGTCGGGTGGCGGAATGATTCTCTTACTATGGATAATGTGAGGTGTACACCCCTTTGAATGACATCACTCCCTGCTGTAGGTTTGGTTCATATTGCCCTAAGTTTTAGTCTCGGTGTCAGTAATGTGTATGAAAGCTCATGTTTTTAAAACTCACAGATATAACTTTTTTTTTTTTTTTTTTAATAAAGGATTTCTACTTTGTTAAACATTTTTCTCTATGCAACATGGTTGTGCTCACTCCCAGGCAAATGTTACTAAAATAACTTGCTGTGTCATGCTGTGGTTGTGTTTTACACTGTTCTTTATTTGTCTTGTAGCTAAAGCTCCCGGAAGGCCTCTTCAAGTAGTTTATGTACCCTCGCATCTGTTTCACATGCTTTTTGAGTTGTTCAAGGTATGTATTAGAGATTTAAAAATAGCTAACAGTAAAGTTATAATAAATACATTTACATGGAGTGATTTATCATTGATTTATATGAAAAAAAAGTTTTGTTTTGTTTTTTTGTTCACATTGTATGCCCTTCAAACAGGACCCACTTATGCCTCTGTTTGCAATGTATTTAATCCCTTAAGGATCAGTGTGTGGTGTGTGCAATGAGTTGCTCACCATTCTGATCCTTAACCCCTTAAGGACCAGCGGTCCTGGGGTGTGGTCCTTTAAGGACCAGATATCGAAGTTTTACGTGTCAGCATGACGAATGGGGGACTGATAGTGATCGCTCTGGTCAATTTCAGTCCCCGCTACTACTCACAGCGCTCCTGCAGGAGAGCTGTGACTTAAAAATACATGATGTACCAGGACTGTCACTGATCCTTGAGGAAAAAAACAGCAGTGATGGTCCTGATGCATCACTGAAAGTTAAGGGGTTAATCTCAATTGAAATGTAGTTTATTCATCTCCTGGCGAATTGTACACTGTAATCCATATATGGCGAGCAGTAAGTGGACTTGGAGCCACATGCGACCTTCAGGGGTTTCTTCTGATGTTCCCAGTTTGTTTCCTGTTACATTGGGAAGAGGAAGTAATTTCCTTCTGCCACATCACAAGCATCCTATTTGCCTCAGAGAATACCTCCCTTGACACTTTCACTGTTCTGATCAATTCCACTGGGCCTCAGTTGAAGCCCTTGCATGTGTGGAAGTGTGTAGTATCCAAGGGGTTAAAAAGACATGCTAAAATGTAATTTTCTGTCGTATAGAAAAGCACAATGGAAAATTCACAGATCTGCAAATAAACATCCACCTACTTCACAGCTGCTCACTCCCGGCTCTGTTTGACAGTGAGAAATGCAAGGCTAATTCCGTTACCTAGTTTGGTAAAAAAACAGTGCATGCAATTTGAAATATTACCCTTAAAGGGATAGTAATACTTTATTATTACTATTCCCCCATATTGTAGATATTTGTAAAATAATTTAATAGCTCTCAGGTTCAGCTCTCAAACCTTTATGGTTTGAGAGATAACCGAAGGCAAAGTTCCCCCCCTCCCTCCCCCTTCCCTGAAGTTAGTGTTGTACTGACTGCAGGGATATCCTATCTGACTTTCATCAGGCGGCTCTGCAGCAGAGCCATGATCACGTTAGTGAAAAATAATTATTTCACTGAAACGGTCTTCTACGTGTGCTTGCAAACCAGCTAAACCAGCTGACTGATGTGTCCACGGCTGCACTGAAAACTTTTTACTTTCCCTGAAGAAGTGGATCTGGGTATCCACAATACTTGTTGGGTATTTGCCTCCCCTCCCCTTGTATGTTACGTTACTGGCCCCACCCCGCCCCCTGTGAGAACCCTTAGTTTCGTCCCAGTGCAGCCAAGGACACATCAGTCATGCTGGTTTGGTGTCTTTCTGCTCCACGTGCAATATTTTTGGAGTCCACTACAGCTTACTGGTAATCATTGAGCGGACATTTTCTTACATCAGCCGCCTCTGCACGGTGGTGCAACATATACATTGTTGCTTACATATTGAACTATCTTGAGATACAAAGTTTCCAGTGTTTATGAAAGAACTATAAACGTCAACATCGTGAAAGTCAGCAGACTGCAACATCAGAATAAACATTAGGAGGGCACAGTTTTGTGGCAGTAATGGGTTGGGACTCCTGAGACACATAAAACCCAAGCATTCTGTAAGTGCAATGGGAGAAGGGTGGCTGTTGTCCTGATTGTTTTTATTCATTGTTTAACCCCTTAGGGACCCTTGACGTACCAGGACTGTCACAGTCCTTGAGCTACTCAAGGACCGATGACGGTCATGGTACGTCACATACTTTTTACTTACAACGCTCTACCGGGAGCGCTGTAAGTAAAAATAGGGCCTGAAATAGACCGTTCCAAGATCGGAGCGATCTCTTTCAAGCCCCATAGTGACGCGCCGATACACGTGACAGGTCACGTGTACCGGCGCGTCAAAGTGCCCCTATGCGGTCATTATGGGACGGAAATGTCCCGTGACCGCCGGTCCTTAAGGGGTTAATAAATATACTACGCTTAGAGCTCCTTTCTCTCTCTCTCTTTTTTCCTGTTGTTGCCCTCCTACGATTGCAGATTTTATATCTCTGCAACCGTTTGACATTCAGAGTTGAGAGAGGGTTCATTCTTCTCGTCTCCTCTTACCCTATAATTTGGTTCACAACCCCAGTGTCTTGGGTGGCCCCTTGGGTACCACTTGTTCATGTTCAAGTGTTGCTAGGTAACAGCAAAGAGACAAAACTAGAAATTCCAGAATGCCTTTCTTCTGATTTTTTTTTTCTCTTTGCTGGAGTATCCTACTCAGAGACTTGTCTCTCCTTTACCCTCTTTCTCAGATTAAATGTTCACTTGCCAGATAAGTACTTTCTTGGGCTTTCTGAGGTGGTTTTTTTTTTAAATCTGGGTCACAATATTTGGGGTTCTTAAACTGTTTAGAAACTTCTCCTGTTAGGATGTCAGATCCAAAGGGACATGAAGCTAGACCTAAGGCTAAGGACTCAGAAGCGTCTCTGACACCCCCCCCCCTTGGTTACTACTTCTCATGCCAAACTGGGCTCCCTAGAGAGTACTCTGAACACTTTTATGCCCTTCATGCTCTGTGGCCCCTACAACTCCATCTGGGCCCTCCAGCCTTGAACAATAGCCACACTGGGTCAAGGACTTAAAGTTCTCTATGGCACAGTTCCCTCTAGGGGGCCCTCCATTCTTGGAAACCACCCACTTCTTTCAGGTTTGTAGCCCTAAGGCTCCTGGCATTACTGATCTTACAGAAACCTCTAAGAAGGATTCCTTTGAGGCTGATACGGAGGAAGGGGAGTGTGAGGAAGGGGCTTCTACATATGCTTATGGCGACCCGTTTGAGGCTGAGGGTTTCATTAAGGTGGTTTTAATGAACCTGCAGGTCACTACTACCCTGATGAGGGCCAGTCTTTTTCTGATGTCTTTCAAAGGCATAAGAAATCCCTCACTGTGTTTCCGTCCAGTCCCACTCTGGGCCAGGTTACCCTAGATGAGTGGAAATCTCCTGACAGGTGCTTTTCTCTTTCCAAGAGATTCTCCAAGCTGTACGCCTTCTCTGAGGCAGCTTTTGCTCGGTGGGCTACACCTCTTCAGGTTGATACCCTAATTTCTAGACTTTCTAAGTCTACTGCTCTACCCTTGGCTGACGCCACTGCATTGAGGGAAATGACCGATAGGAAGCTGGAAACTATCCTAAAATCTACCTTTGCTGCCATTTCTGCCTTGAGGCCTACCTTGGCTTCTGTTTGATTCACTAGAGCCATTGCCATCAGGTGCTAACAAGTTACCGAGGCTATCAGTAAAGGTGCTCTTAAGGAGGACCTTTTAGCCCTCTTGGCCAACACGTGTTCTTTTTTGTTTTTTTTTTATCCAGTCAAACTGGCAGCTTAGGCTTCCGCCTTCTCTGTTTCTGCTAGATGCACACAGGCTCAAGATTTTGTCTGTGGACCTATCATCTCAGAAGTCACTGATTTCTCTCCCGTTTCAGGGCAAGTCTCTCTTTGGGCCTGAACTAAAGCAGATTATCAGTGAGGCCACTCTATTGCCTCAAGTGTCCAAGCTCCCTAACTTAGCGAGGAAACTACATCTTTTTCGTCCCCCCCAAAACGAAGAGCAAAGGCCTAATCAGAGCATGTCTCAGGCCAACACCCTGTGCCCAGCCACCAAGCCCAGACAGCAGTGGCACTCAAAGCACGCCACCACCAAGTCCAAGTCTGCCTCTGCATGACTTGCGGAATCCTGGCCCGCAGCTCCCGGTGTGTGGGCACCTGTGCCATTTTTCAGATGCCTGGGCAGCCTCAGTTGTGGATCAGTGGGTCTTACAGGTGTTTTCGACGGGTACAGGATTCCCTTCTAAACCCTTCCTCCCTACAGATTCTTACAGTCCAGAACTCCTCTGGGTCAAGAAAAGCTACGTCTTTTCAACAAGGTAGTTCAGGCTTCCTTTGGACAAGGGAGTCCTGACTCCAATTCCTCTACAACAGAGAGAGGTTTAGGTGTCTATTCAAACCTATTTGTGGTGGCCAAGAGGGATGGCGGCAGTTGTTCCTATCTTGGACCTCAACTTCGTGGAGACTGCATGCTTCAAGATAGAATCCTTGCTCTCTGTCATCACAGCTGTGTGTGCAGGAGAGTTCTTAGCCTCACTGGATCTGCGGGATACAGCCAGAAGTACCTCACGTTCTCCTGCAACTTGGGGAACCCGGGGGATTCAGGTGACTCTATATGGACAACCTTCTGCTGAAGGCGCCATCCAGGGAACGCCTGGACCAGCACATCCAGGACTGTGCTTATGGGTGGATTCTGAATATGGAGAAATCTGCTCCAGTCCATTGTTATGTCTGATGCCAGCCTCAGGGGCTGGGGAGCTGTCCTGAGTCACCTAGGGGTCCAAGACAGATAGACTGCGGAGGAGACTGTACAGTCCATCAGTGCCCTGGAGCTCCGGGCGATTAATCATGCTGTAGTGTACTGGTCCTCTGAGGGGTTCTTCAGTCCACATCCAGTCGGACAACGCCACAGCTGTGGTGTACAGCAACAAGCAAGGAGGCACAAGAAGTGCTTCCGATTGGTCAGAGGTAAAGTCTATCTTGGCTTGGGCAGAAGATTACATTCTGGCTATTTCCGCTATGCATATTCCACGGATAGACAATGTCCTGGTGGACTTCCTCAGCCGCTAGACAGTTTAAATCTGTTGGGGCAGCATTAGGGTCTTCCTCAGACAGACCTGATGGCCAACAATAAGAACAGGAAGGTTCAGCTGTTTTGCTCCCGTTGAAGGGATCCTTTGGCCTTCGCCATTGATGCACTGGCGACCCCCTGGTGTTTTCACCTGACCTACATCTTTCTTCCACTACCTCTCCTTCCCAGGCTTCTGCGAAAGATTCGGATTGATGGTCCGGCAGTCATCTTGATTGCTCCTGGTTCCCAGAACTTGTGGCTCTATCCATTTGGGATCTGTTTCCACTGCCACTCAGACTGGATTTCCTCCTTCAGGGTTATCTCTGGAAGGAGGATGTGGAGAGCATGGCTTTGACAGTATGGCTGTTGAGGCCTCCATCCTAAGAAGGAAAAGGTTCTCCCCTGAGGTAGTCTCCACTATGATCCAAGCCAGGAAACCAATTTCTTCTAAAGCCTACCATAGGGTTTGGTCCATTTTTCATTTTTTGTGTGTTGACAGGGACCTGACTTCACAAGAGTTTGACCTCCCAGTGGTCCTGTCTTTTTTTAGAGGACTGTGTTAACAAAGTACTCAGTCTTAGCTCCTTGAAGGTTCAGACATTAATATGGTTTTAGGAGTCTTGCAGTGGCCTCCCTTTAGCACTGGTCTCTGTCTGCAGAGTTGCTGAACTGCAGGCCTTGTCCTGCAATCCGCCTTTCCTGGTGTTTCACAAGGATAAGTTGTTCTTCTTACCTCCCAGGAATTTCTTCTTAAGGTGGTATCTGAGTTTCACATCATTCAAGAGATTGTTGTGCCTTAATTTTGTCCTGACTCCAGATCTGACAAGTAGATGGATCTCCACTTGTTAGCTGTGGTACATTGCCTGAAGTTCTATGTGCACCGTACTGAGTCTTTCCGAAAGACTGATGCATTTTGTCATCCCTGAGGGTCCTAGGGCAGGTATGGCTGTGTCCAAGGTCACTGTTGCGTCTTAGATTAAGTCTACCATTCGCAAGGCTTACGAGCTCAGAAACAAACCTGTTCCATTCTGCATTGCAGCGCACTCCACCAGTTCTGTTAGGGCTTCCTGGGCCTACAAGAATCAGGCCTCTGCTGAACAATTGTGCGAGGCAGCCTCTTGGTCTTCTGTGCACACCTTTGCTAAGAAGTGTTGTGTGGATGTTCTTCCTTCGGCTGAAGCTAGCTTTGGCAGGAAGGTCTTGGAGGCAGTTCTGCCTGTTTAGGACCTTTACATTCCTGTGTCTTAACATTCTTTATAAATTTTGAGCCCGGTCAGCTTTTGTTCTTGTGTGCTGTGATATTGTTATTCAGTGTCCGTTGACACTTTGTTAGTCTGGGCCATTCCATGTCATGAATAGTCCATGGGGAACTCTGGTATCATGGGGACCAATACTTGGTCCTTTCCATCTTCTTCCCACCCTGGGAGCTTAATGTTTATACATCCCCATGGTACCTGGATGTTATATTGGATGACAGAGAAAAGAGGATTTTAGTGTTTCCTGTTAAATCCTTTTCTCTTAGTCCGTATGACATATAGGTCACCCACCCAGTGAAAGGGGACCATGCTTGGTCTCCAAGTTCTGGATGTGGGAGTCCTCCTACCGTTTCCAGAATGCCCCATTTCCTGGACTTTCTACTGATAGGTTGGCGCACTTACTGATGGCCATCTTACGTCTACCTTTTCTGTCCTATTCAAAGGCTGATATATATCACATTTTTTGTTTTGTTTTCTGTTCTGCTGTGTTATTAAAGAGGGATGCAGGCAGTGCACATGTACTTACATTTGGACTAAGATTTTATGTTGTTTGACATTTTTAGCTTGGTCATGACGTTTGATAGCAATAGTGACATCTTGAATAGTCCCCTCAAATCCTGCAAGTGTCATAACAATTATTTCACTGTCGTCCAATACAGGTTACTGGTAACTCCGGGAGGCGTCAGTCCCCTTTAAGTAGGCAGGAACATTCTCTAAATGTATGCAGGGGGTGGAGCCTCCCTTCCCTCTCAGGCTGCAGTTTACCCAGCCTGCCCAGAATTGTTTGTTCCTGTGTGTGAACACACCAGGTGGAGAACATCTCGTCAGTTTTTAGTTTCTTTTTTATTTTTCTGTCAAATATGGAATACCACCATTAGGCGGGTTACCTTTCCTGACAAATGCCCTCTCCAAAGTGGCTAGCTCAGTGTCCAGGGCCTTTTGGTCGACCTTAAGCCCTGAAGGGGGAATATCTTGGTTACAAGTGCTTCCCCATGGATTACCTTTCTGAGGTAATTCTTACTACAGGGTAACCTGAGGACAGAAGATCTGCAGAAAGGTGAGCCACCCTTTGAGTGCTGAAGATCCACTTGTCCCACAGTGTCCCTTAATTGGGCTTGTATTTGGGAGTTCTTATTGCGCACTCCGGCACTCATTGGGTGTATATGTGTATGTCTGTGGGTATTTGGAGCAGGTTTCTATGGTAACTTAACCCTTCCTCTGCTGGTTTGACAGGTTTAATGGGGTTTTCTGGCACTTTTCTTACTGGATCAGTGTTTTCTCTATATGCATACATGTTCACTGCATGTGTTTCATGTTTTTAACTTGTAGTTTAACTTTTATTAAAATTGTGTACTGCGCCTTTAAGGCGCGCTTTACCGACTCCATTCCTCTATTTACTTTCTATGGGTTAACACTGTTTGGGACATATCTCTGTAACCGCTTCACACAGCAAATTCAGAGAGGGCTCATTTTAATTCTCTACCCTTGCTCTATCATCCGGTTTATAGTTCAAGTGTGTTGGGGGCTTGGGGGGCTTCGGGCACTGTTTTGGGGTACTTTTTGGGAAAAACTACATTTCTGATTGGCTCCTGTTGCGGCAGCCATTTTGGGCACTTTTCTCAATGAGTATCCTACACAGCGCTTGGACAATCCTTTTCTCCTCTGGAGATTGACCCTTCGCCTTCCAGAACAGTCTATATTTAGCGTTTCTGGGGTGAAATATCAATCTTATACACTACAATTGGGTGATTCATTGTACAGTTGGTTATTTTGACAATGTGAGAATATCTATACCGCTGGTGCTAGGGGCTAGACTTAAGACTAAGGAAGATGGGGTATCCGTATCCCCCATTGCGCATTGCTCTTCCTGTCACACAGGGCTACCTAGAGTGTTCTCTGGTCATTTCTGCCCAGCAGGTTCTGAAGTTCCTGGCAGCAACCCAGGGCCTTCCAGCCATGTTATTGAGCCAGCTTGGGTGCGAGAGTTTAAGGCTGCAACTAAAGACCTCAGGTCCACTTTACAGCTCTTTACATCCCAGATACAGGGGGTACTTCAATTATGGCAGACCCCCTCTATTATCAGATCCTCCCTGCCTCAACCGCAGGGAGCACCTGATGTGTCAGATTCTTCTGAGGAAGAACTGTTGCTAGATTCGAATGTTGAGTTTGGTGCTCTTTTGGAATCTTCCAGGTCTCTTAGGGGACCTATTTGAAGCTGATCCTGAAACTTCTACTGAGGGCCTGATCAGGGCTGTATTGTCCACTCTCAACATTCCATCAGTTCAGGGGGTTCCCTCTGATCCCTCTGATGTTTTTCAGGTGCCTGCAAAGCCTCTTACTCATTTTCCTCCTAACCCAACTCTTGATTGTTTGGTTCTGACGCATGGACTACTCCGGACACGTCCTCTTCAGTGTCTAGAAAGTTTGCTAAACTTTTGCCCTTTTCTGAAACAGAAATGACTGAATGGGTTCATCCCCCTAAGGTGGACGCACCCATATCTAGTCTGCCTAAATGTACTGTCTTATATGTTTCTGATGCTTCTGCGTTGCAAGATTGGACTGATAAGTAAGTTGTGGTTCTCCTTAAGTCCATTTTCACTTCTATTGGCTCTGCTGTGTGTCCAGCCTTTGCTGTTGCATGGGTTATCCGGGCAGTTGCAGTCTGGACTGAGCAACTTACTATGGCGGTCCGTCAGGTTGTGCCTACTTCGGAGAGATCGCGTCTCCTTGCTATTGTCTCTGTGGATCAACACTGTTTCTGCTGCTGCCTTTGATGCCATCCGCATGATGGCAAGGGCCTCCACTACTTCTGTGGTGGTTGGGCGTGCGCTTTGGCTTAAGATTTGGTCTGCTGTCACTGCTTCCATGAAAATTTTTTCTTTCTTTGCCTTTTGAAGGTACTTCCTTGTTTGGATCCGAACTTAAGGAACTAATTAGCGAGGCCTCGAGGTTAGAGTTCTCTTCTACCCTTGGTCTTTAAAAAAAAAAAAAAAAAAAAAAAAAAAGTGTCAGTTTACGCATCACCGGTCCTTTTGTTCCTTTCACTCTGAGACACGTACGTCGAACCAGGCAGTGCCATCTGCTCCGCGTTCCTCCTTCAAGTCCATGCACCTACTGCAGCCCAAGGCCGCATTCAAGCCCATGACTTCGTGACTGCTTCGGCATGACTCACCAACACAGTGGGATGATTCAGTGTCGGACCCATGGGCTTTTCCAGTGGTGTCTGTGGGATATAAGATCCCTTTCTTTTCTCTCCCACCTTTTCGTCTTTATCTTACTCGTTCTCCTCAAGAAGTCGAGTGAAGCCGTCTGTTTGAAGACGCTATTCAGGCTCTTCTGGACAAGGTTGTCCTGGAACAGGTACCCCCTGCGGACAGGGGTTCAGGATCCTATTCAAGCCTTTTTGTGGTGCCCCCCAAAAAAAAAGGGGGGAGGACGGCAGATGCCGCCCTATTTTGGGTCTGTGAGATCTTAATTCCTTTGTAGTGAAGTCTCACTATTGTCAGGAGTCTCTGCTCACAGTATTTGCTGACATGTCTCCGGGGGAGTTTCTTGCTTCTCTGGACCTTCAGAGCTCTACCATTGGCCTGACAATAGCCCCCCCCCCCCCCCCCCCCCCCCCCCCCCCCCCCCCCCCGAGTGCCTTCGTACATGGACGACTTGCCTTTTGCAACCATTATCTGCGGACCTTCTTCATCAGCAGGTCCAGACCTGCATTCAATTCCTTACACATCACAGTTGCATTGCGAACTTGGTCAAGTCTGACCTTGTTCCGTCTCGGCACCTGGGTCTTCTGTTCGATTCTC
Source organism: Rhinophrynus dorsalis (assembly GCA_037306005.1). Classification (NCBI taxonomy): domain Eukaryota; kingdom Metazoa; phylum Chordata; class Amphibia; order Anura; family Rhinophrynidae; genus Rhinophrynus; species Rhinophrynus dorsalis. Next base: position 142,927,118 of record CM074719.1, on the reverse strand, counting down.
GGAGGTGCATGATTTTTCTACCGGACGAGGTAACCATCAATTTGCCCAAAGGGTCTTCATGATCCTATCCCGCTATTGGATACTGGATCCGAAGTTGTCTTCTCTGGTGGGGTAGTTCATCTCCACGATAGAGGCGGTTCCATTTGCCATGGTACACACCAGGGAACTTCAGGGATTTGTGATACGGACATGCAGGGACCGACCGATCATCAACAGATATCAATCCCCCCCCCCCCCCATGTCGAGTTGAGCTTGGAGTGGTGGTTGGGCCTTCCAATCTCCTACAAGGAAGATCTGTCCGGATTCCCTACTGGACCGAGGTCACGATGGATGCCAGCCTCCTGGGCTGGGGAGCTGTTCTGGGTTGCTTTAGTGCTCAGGGGAAGTGGTCCATGGAGGAGTCCCTTCTTTCCATCATTGGGAGTGTCAACTGGAGAGCAGGCCAGTCTGAGTGGAGTCCGACTTCGCCACGGCAGTGGTTTACATCGACAGACAGGGCGGTACAAGAAGTCTCGCCGCTTGGTTAGATGTCAGGGCCATACTGTCCTGGGCAGAGGTTCATGTTCCGGTCTTTTCTGCAGTGCTCCTTCCAGGTGTAGACAACGTCATGGCAGTCTTCCTCAGTCATCACACAGTCGACAGCGGAGAGTGGGAACTACATCCGGAGGTGTTTCAACTCCTGGTTCTGAGATGGGGAATGCCCCAGTGGATCTGATGGCAATGGGACACAACAGGAAGGTTCCGCCGTTTTGCTCTCTGTGGAGCGATACTCTAACTCTGCTGCTGATACAATGTCCATTCCTGGACATTATCTCTGGCCATTTTTTCCTCTCTCTCTCCCTATGTTTATATGGGTGTTACAGACATTGTAATTGGTACGTTGTCCGGTAATTTTGATTGTTCGGGATTGACATCGTCAACCCTGGTATCCGGAGTTTATGGCCCTATCTGTGGTGGAGCCATTTCGGCTCCCCTCTTGTCCAGCTCTTCTTCTACAGGGTTATCTGTGGAAGACGATGTTCTTCGGCTCAATTTGACGGCCTGTATGTTGAATCCTCGATTTTATGGAAGAAATGGTTTTCTTCTGCTGTGGTTTCTACTATGTTTAGTGCCATAAGCCTGTTTCTTCCACTATCTATCACCGTGTCTGGTCGATATTTGTGTCTTGGTGTGCTGACAGAGATCTGTCTCATGACTTTGATCTTCCCACTGTCCTGTCCTTTTGGTTGGACGGTGTTGGCAAGGGGCTCAGTCTGAGTTCTCTTACAGTTCTTACTTCAGCGCTTTCTGTCGTTTTCCAGAAACGCACTGCTATCAGAGGATTCTTCCAGGGTGTTGCTCTGTGCGCCCTGCCTTTCGGAGTCCGGCTCCTCAATGGGACCTTAATCTGGTTTGAGGGTTCTCCAGCGTTCCCCCTTTGAGTCCTTGGCTTCTATTCCTTTGCGTCTTTTGTCGTGGAAGATGGACTTTCTTCCGGCTCTTGTGTCAGTTCGCCGGGTGGCGGACTTGCAAGCTCTGTCCTGTAACCACCTTATCTGGTGTTTCTCAAGGATCAGACTTTGCTTCACACTTCTAAGGAGTCCTTGCCTAAAGTGGTCTCTGAGTTCTGCATCACTCAGGTGATTGTGGTGCCCTCTTTCTGCCTAACCCTTCCTCTGTCAAGGAGGGGGATCTCCACTTATTGGATCTTGTGCATTGTCTCAAGTTTTATGTTCATCGCACTGAGTCTATCAGGAAGTCTGATGCCCTGTTTGTCATTCCTGAGGGTCCTAGGGCAGGGAGACCGGCATCCGGGGTACCTTTTGCATCTTAGATTAAGTCTTCTAATTGTGAAGCTTAAAAATTGAGGGAGAAGCATGTTCCCTTTTGGGTTACAGCCCATTCTACCGGGTCAATTGGGGCCTCTTGGGCCTCCAAGAATCAAGCGTCTGCCACTCAATTGTGCCGGGTGGCCACTTGGTCTTCTGTGCACCCCTTCTTGAAGCGCTACCCTGTGGATGTGCTGGCCTCGGCTGATGCCAGCTTTGGGAGGAAGGTCCTGGAGGCAGTTTTGTCTGTCTAGGATCTTTCTTTTCTGAGGTTCTCAGTGCTTCCTTACTGTTAAGCCCTATTGGCTCTGGTTCAGTGTGCTGTGTAACAGTTCTTGGGGTCTGTTTTTACCTCTAATTGGTGTCTGTTGACACCTCTGGTTAGTTGGGATCTCTGACTGGTTGGTTCATGGAGGTCCTGGTGACTTTGGGGGCCTTGCGCCTGGTCCTTGCCTTCTTCCCACCTCAGGGTAACTCAATAGTTGGACATCCCAGAGTTACCAGTAACCTGTATTGGACGACAGTGAAAATAGGATTTTAGTCTTACCTGTTAAATCCTTTTTACTTAGTCCATACAGGTTACTGGTCTCCCACCCTGTCAAATGACCATGCTTGACTCTCCTGTGGCATTATGTGGGTGTCCTTCGGGGCATGCTCACAGGAGTCTTCTTTCCTTCTACTATCTAGGCTGGTTAGTTCTCAAACAATTCTGGGCAGGCTGGGTAAACTGCAGCCTGAGAGGGAAGGGAGGCTCCAACCCCTGCATACATTTAGAGAATGTTCCTGCCTACTTAAAGGGGACTGACGCCTCCCGGAGTTGCCAGTAACCTGTATGGACTAAGTGAAAAGGATTTAACAGGTAAGACTAAAATCCTATTTTTTGTAATTTCTGAGTACCAACCTGCTTAAAAATGTATTTTTCCCAAAATTTAGTCCGTTGTACAGCTCAAACTAGCCTGTGGATACACAAAACTGGAAGAGAGAAGGGCTATGATGGGTACTGAGTTTTGGGGGATTTTTTTATGCTAGTTAATTAGATGGTTCGGTCCAGAGATATTGTTCTTCAAAGTTCAGAATACATAAACTAAAATAGATTTTTATGGCCATCACATCAGAGAGTAGCTTAATGTATCACAAGGTATGTAGATGATTCTCTTGATATGTGTGTGTCTGTGTATATATATATATATATATATATATATATATATATATATATACACACACACAGATACCAACATACACTCTGCCATCCCAGCCTCATTTCACTCTCCCAGAGTCCCTTGTAGTCAGGGGCTTGCTCTAGAAGAAAAGTGGAACAAACCAACCTCACCAATTGAACATATAGAAAAACCAGTGGGTATTCAATGTCAAAATTATTTTGTGAAAACGACAGCTAAGTTTTCTTTGAACAGCACAAAAGTGGGGAAGTACAGATTATATTGTTCCAACATAACTACTTGCCCCCAGTACACTTTGATATCAGACATTACATCACATATCTCCTCAGTAGTATTATTAGTGACATCACAAATATCAGTAATATCACAAATTATATCACCATTGACACTGAGAGTTATGCTATGTGCCATGACAATTTGTGTACGCTGTAGTGTCAGTGTTTGGTTATGGGAGAAGGGGAGCGAGAGAGAGAGAGTGGGAGCAAGATGTAACAATGGATAAACAAATATATATATATATACTAGTGTAAAAGCCTGTGTACGCGGGCCAAGGTCCGGGTGATATTAACCCTTTGAGTGCCAGAGGGGTACCCCTCTGGCAATCAAAGGGTTAAGAGACTGGTCCTGCTCTGAGTCATGCACTGTAGAGACTGCCCAAAAGCACAGAATGCTTCCAGCATAGCAAATTATTATAAAAGATATATATATATATATATAGTACAAATCTCTAATTCATACATGTCCATTCACATAAGAGGAAAATGTAATCTGGCATTTGTATTTTGAATGCAAAAAAATACACCTAGCTATCCCCATATCAAACAGGATACTATGATAATTTAGGAGTAATGCAGATTGAAACGATGTAATGATCATAAAGCATTAAAGAGTTATTTCTCTAGTTAAATGTTGCTTCCCAAGTTGTCATTTACTTCAGCATTTCTCAGTAATGGACCATCTGTAATCAGATCCTTCACACTGCAGATGGATGCAAGATTAAAATAGAATAAAGGAGTAGTGTGTGTGTGTGTGTGTGTGTGTGTGTGTGTGTGTGTGTGTGTGTGTGTGTGTGTGTGTGTGTGTGTGTGTGTGTGTGTGTGTGTGTGTGTGTGTGTGTGTGTGTGTGTGTGTGTGTGTGTGTGACAGAAGGTCAGGAGAGGATAATTGATTTTCCTAAATATGAGTGCCAGAGATGGAAGGAAAGCATCCCTCTGACACTTAATAGTTAACTCCTTGTACACTGACACAAGACAAAGACTGTAACTAAGGCCTGTATTCCAAAAACAGTTTGAGAGGCACTTTGCCAATCCCTGCCTGAAGAGTTTGAGAGGTAGGTTACACAATCCTAATGCCACTCTCTTGCTGGGGATGATGTGACTTGTAGTCAAACAACATCATGGTTCTTCCCTGGTACCACTGGCTAAGGATTATGGAAGTTGTAGTTTGATGGGTGGAGAAACATATTACCCACACTTAATGCCACTGGCTGGCTAAGGATGATGGGAGTTGAACTCTAACAGGCTATACCCACCCATGGATCTAGTTGCTAGCTTACTAGACTTTAGTCCAGGGAGCCCTCCAGCTATTGTTCAGCTACAATTGACATGTTCTTCAGACAGCCTTTGGCAAGCTGAGTATATTGGGATTTTTTAGTCTAACAAATGACAAGACTTCAACTTTTTCCAATCCCTGTTATAGATACTGCTTCTCTGCAATTTGATATACCCCAACTTTTCTTGGGATACCTAAAATACCTGCTAAATGATCTGAAACAACATGGACGAATCCTATAATGACTTAATTACAGTCCAACAGGATAATTTACAAGAGAGAATGATGTGACCTGGGGATTTTGAAAGACAAAATGGAATATGAAATGTTCTTCTAGTTTCCGTTGTATGCAGCTTGTTTCAATGCTAATTAACCCTGTCCTTGACAAGGGGGTCAACAAAGCCTTACAGTCTGGCATAACTCCTTTTATTTGAGGCTCCGTGTAATTCTTCCTAAAACAAATTAATAGCCGTGTTTAGTGGAATCCGGTTTGGATAAAACACCCTTCAATAATTGTTCCTGAATTATTGGTATCGCTATCCTGAACTTGGCTCCAGTTCAAACTGGTTACAGAGTAATTTACTGTTCTAATAGGGGATAACGCAACTTGGGTGGTGGAAAGCAGCGAGCGTTTCATTTCATCAGAAAAGATTGGCAGTTTCTACAATGATATATTGTGGTGCCTTCTAACATGTAGTCCTTAAGCAACAATTTTATTAATAATTGGGCATTTAAATAGCTACTTTATTCAAATGTTAAGCCTATTACCTTGTTATTTTACTTTTATAATTAGTAATCATAGGAACAGAAAGTAGTAATTTTGACTCGGAGAAGACTTGAGTTCAGTCTCCTTGCCGCACAGCGCTGTAATTATGTTGATGTTAGGAAAGCACAGACATTTACCAGCTATAATATGCTTGTGTACTGGATTCAGTTGGGGAAACAATCGGACTGACAAGATGTGTACCACTGTATGGCCTAAGAGAGGTGGATAATCTGCATGTCTCCAGCTGTAATTGGACTGAAATTCCCATTATCCTCAGCCACTTAATGGCTGTAGTCCAACACCATCAGAAGTGATGCAAGGGGAAATTGTGGTACTAGAGTATACTAATAATATAATATAATATAAAAACCTCATTGTTTTAGTAGATTTACTGTGGAATAAAACATATATTCTAGAGAATGGGTAAGGTGAGGGTATATCCAATGCAGTGAGATGCATTTTTCAAAAGTTAATACAGCTCAATCCTTATTTTAGTTAAATTTTTTAGGAACAGTGTTCTGTGCAGTGCATTGTAACCTTTGTGGTTTCCAAGGGGTTAATTAAACACTAATAACACCACCTGTTCTCTCTTCATAATTTTCTTTTTATTCCCACTAATAGCTCTTGGCAGGAGAAAACCTTAGACTATAGCTCTTCATAGAATATGACAACAACAGCTCCTCCTCATTGTGACAGTTTTGAGCTGTGCAAACCTTTGAATGAGGCATTCACATTTGTTTTAGTATTCAGGGTGATATGAATTTTCATTGTGATGGTGACACACAAACTATTTATACTGCAGGGCTCTTTGATAATGATGTGTGTGTGAGATATATATATATATATATATATATATATATATATATATATATATATATATACCAGATAAAGCCTAATGCCCATACAAAGTGTAAACATTCTGTAAAGTAATCCTCCACCCAAATAGTTCTACTGTTGCCTAGAATCGAGGAATTCTTATGTCAGATTGTAAAGGGATATTAACAGTGACAGAATAGATAGTGTTGCACATTTGCAGTCAAATAAAACAAAGGTACACACACTTCAAAATGCATCATTCAAAAGTTATTAGACAACAAAATTGCATGTTTTGTGATACTTTGAGTAAAGTATTGTCTGAAGCTGTTCAGTTGTCTGGTGGTACTGTTACTCATGCCTTTTATGGAATACTATGCTCCCTAACCAGCATTCTCCATAGACTGCAATAGTAGCAATGCCACCATAAAATGGAGTGGCCACATCCTCCAAAAATAAATAAGTAAAAATAAATGCAAGCTTGTGGTGCATTTGCTTTTGAATGAAGTGTGTCTAAACATAAAACAAAAATCCTGCAGGAGAACTGTATTTATATAATGATTGTTATTGTTCCAATGACATAGAATAACTATAGTCAATGTTTGAAATGTTCTGTATTTGTTTTTTTGTAACACTTTTCCTAACTCTAGAACTCAATGAGAGCCACTGTGGAGCTGCATGAAGGTAAAACAGAAACCTTGCCACCTATCAAGACGTTGGTCACTCTGGGAAAAGAAGATTTATCTATAAAGGTAAATACAAATGAACTGGTTTCATTAAACTGTTAACCCCTTAAGGACCCATGACGGTCCTGCACCGTCATGGGTTGTTATACCCTTAACAATCCATGACGGTCCAGGACCATCATGGCTTAAATGATAGCAGCGTGCCTCCGTGCACGCTGCTATCATTAATTTCAGGCTGAGACTGAGCGCTCCGAGACCGGGGCATTCAGTCTCAGCCCTTCTTGCTTCTGCCGGTTCATGCGATCGCTTTATCAGCGATCACATGTACCAGCATAGTGACAGACAGAGGCAGCATGCAAAGCATGCTGTCTGTGCTTGTCTCGTCTGCCTCTGTCTCCCTTGCTCTCAAAGTAAGGGAGACAGAAGTAGACGGGAGACACCTAGTGGTTAAAAAAAAAAAAATACAGCAGCTGGGGGTATTAAACCCTTCACTGCTGGTGCAGGAGGCTGTCTAAATGCAGGTCAATTTTTGACCTGCAATTATACACTTTTTAAAAAAAACAAAAAACACCACTGTTTTTTTTTTTTTTTTTTTTTTTTTACAAAAACTTTTTTGTATTTAAAAAAAAAATATATAAATATATACAATTAAACAATATTGCAAGTGTGATTGTGGAGCCATGTAATACACTTATATACACCACCAAATGCCAGTGACAAAAAAGTGTCCAATTAGGGTGGGAAAAAGGGACATGGGGATTTTCACCCAGGGGGGACAGTGGCCACTTTAAACTGCGCATTTTGTAGGTATGACTGACCGGTCATACTTTTCATGCAGTCTTCATAAAAAAAATTATCCCTTTGTGGCCAATTGATCCCAAGAGAAAAATCAAAAATGTTGTTTTTTTTTGTTTTTTTTAATTTTAATAAAGTGAATGGTGGGTTATCCATATAAATAGGGTATCAAATGAAAGCCCTATAAAAAACAGTATATAATTTATGGGGGTGGAATAAGAGCCTAAGAGGGAAAACACTGTTGAACAAAGACATAGTCAAAGGTCAGAATTGCTCCGGTCCTTAAGGGAAAATGACCTCAGATTTTTCCCGGTCCTTAAGGGGTTACCAGTAGTCCACCTTGAATATGAGGTATAGATAAATAAATGGGTAATGCCTAAGACAAGGGGCATCCATGTTTTCCAGTCATGAGCCACTGTGTGAGGACCACATTCATATTTTCTTATAGATAAGAATTTTTTTTTTTTTTTTAAATATTTTTTTAACCAGCCTTCCCAGTGGTGACAGCACGCCATATAGGCATCCTGTGATCACGAAATTCCATGATGTGTCAGGACCATTACAGTTCACACACATTATTCTTCTGCCCTTTACCCTTGCTGATTCCTCCAGTGCACACAGGGTTAAATATGGCGACTGCATATAATCAAACAGGAGTATCGATCAAGCACACAAATTACTAGTTTAACTCATTCCCTGCCAAGGTTGATAGCAGTGAACTGGCACGGAGAGGAAATTGACTTATTCTGAAAACCAGGCTATGAGTCATTGCTTAACCCTTTGCATGCCAGAGAGGTTGGATACCTCTTGCACTCAAAGGGTTAAAAAAAAAAAAAAATGCTTTAAAAAAGTTAATTCTATAACACCAGTCGGTGGCTACATTTCTGTTGATTGCTAACATTCTAACATCCAAAATGGAGTTAAAGGAGAATTTACTTACCTCAGTATGACTAGAAAATCCTCATGGCCTCTTTTGATTTTGTCCTTATGCCTTTTTTGTCAAGAATTAACCTCTTCAGTCACTCTAGGATGTCATGTCCATGGAGACGAACATGATGTTTGCTAGCACAACCATAGGATAGAACTTCTTTCGTGCACATGGTCATATTAACCCTTTGAGTGCCAGAGGGGTACACAACGCATTGCAAAGCAATGAGTTGCGTAACCCACTGGCATTCAAAGGTTTAAGGACCAGAGGGGTGCGTACCCCACTGGCATTCAAAGGGTTAAGGACCAGAGGGGATGTGTATTGCATGCCCCTCTGATCCTTAAAGTGTTAGTAATGTCCAAGAAAAAGTTTTTTGCATTTAGAAGAGCTTAAAAAGCTGATCTAAATGCAAAAACCGTATCTCTCAAACTGCTGTTGTTTAAGAGATACAGGCGTTTGAAGTTCGCTGTCTCCTACTGACAGCTATAAAGCTGTCAGCAGGAGATCCGTGTTGGTCGAAACAGAGGCACTTGAGAAGTGCCACGATCTCATTACTTACAAGGAATCTCTTCATTGGAATGGTCTAAAATGTGTGCTTGAAGCTCTTCTAAATGCAAAAAACTTTTTGGTGGACATTACTAACACTTTAAAAGTTTACATAGGCTCATGCTGTTTAAGAAAGTGTTGGGGTTTTTTTTTTTTTTTTTTTTTCTGTCAGCAACAGCCATGTCCACACCATGACATGACATCCAGGACTGAATGAGAATGTTCTCGCTTTGGTAAAATTCTTAGAGGATGTTTGGATCTTCTTACCATACTGAGAGAAGTGAGGGATTACGATTAGGAGGTGTAACTTCACAAATTATAATTTTCAGCATTTCTGTTTTAGACCTTCTTTTTGAATTTGCTATTCTATAGAATATATAATATATATATATGTATATGTATTTACACAGTCCTAGTATCAACCCTTTGAGTGTCAGATGGCTGTACAACACATTTCTTTGTGATTGGTGATTTTGAAAGAGATTTCAAATTCTCCTTTAGCCTTTTTTTTATTTAGAAGTCTAGTTTCTGAGTTATTTAGATGTATAGATTAAGGCATGCCATGCAGGCACGTCCTGTCTTCGCCATACATTACCTGACACTGCACAGTAATGCATTGTTCACCTCCAGTAGCACATAGATGATTACATATCAGTATGGAATAAGAAGTACCAGTACGGAATGCCTTAATTATCATCATCAATTCCTATTTATATCCCAGATTTTTATGCTTTTGTTTTGGAGATTGCAAAAAAAAAAGTTGATATAAAGAATAAAGATTTATCACAAGGTTATTGGATTCAGTAGTTCTAAAGAAATACTTTGGATCTGCCACAGAGGCTCTAGTTATAAGTGTTAAGTACTGGGTCACCGGAGACTGAGCCCTCAGTCATTCTTCTTTTTTTTTTTTTTTTTTTTTTTTTTTTTTTTTCTCCCAATCCAATTGCCACTTGTTCTGCCAACTTATTGTCCCATGCCACCCAGTTCCTTCTCAGTTGTGCACAATTTTGAGTAAAAATCCCATCTTATCCACTTCCCTCATCTTGCCTGCTTAAAGTAATACTTTATTTTAACAAGCTTTAATATTGATCTAATTAAATAAATAAAGCAAACAATCTTAGTCTTCTTTCCATAACTTTTCTATAATTTCCCCCTCCCTCCCCTTTAATCCACGTCTACAAAGTGTACCTGGTTTGAGGCAGGCACACTTTGTAGATGGTTCTCATGAAGATACTTTTTGTATACAATGCCATTTCGGTTCCGCAGACAAGCCGTCCAGTCCCAGGACCAGATTCTAAATTTGTCAACTAGAGCGCTGACATGAATTAAAGGTACAGGAGGGGAGAACTTTAGGACAGTGTTACACGAGCTCCATAAAAGGTATGGAAAGAAGACTAAGGTCATTTTCTTTATTTAATCAGAACAGTAGTAAAACTTGTTAAAATAAAGTATTTCTGTCCCTTTATCCCTTCTTAGTTCTGTAGATCAGTAGACTAAGATGTTCTTAGATATGCTAATGAGTTTTACTTTATAATATTTTATACCTTCTGCATTGTCCTTTATTCTAGATAAGTGATCAAGGTGGAGGAGTGCCACTGAGGAAGATAGAACGCCTTTTTAATTATATGTATTCTACAGCACCAAGGCCCAGCCTGGAACCAAGCAGGGCGGTTCCTTTGGTAAGTTTTAACTTGTTTCAAATTGGCTATAACAAGAGACCTTTATGACCCTCCCCCCATAAAAAACAAACAAACAAACAAACAAGAACAAACAAACAAAAAAACAGAATTAAATGTATTTGCTTCACCCTCTACTCTCACTGGGGAGGCCCAAAAAAGCCAAAACGTACCTCTGGGATTGGCTGTTTATCTTGTCCAAAGAGCAATTGCCTGGCACTTCATGGGGGCAGGATTATTATGATGTGCTTCAGGATATTTCTTCTTTGTGTATGGCACTTGTAAGCCAAACAAGATTGCACCATGAGTAGGATACCATTGCTATAGAGCCTGTTACCTGGAAGGCTCGTTCCTCGTTGATCATCTTTGGCCATTACTTTGCAAATCTAGATATAGGTACTGTATATAGTATATTATACACAATTCCCTTACACTTTTGGGAGACACTTAATGCAAAAGTTAGTATTGCATGAACCAATCCAGCTGCAAATTATGATTTTGTTTTTGTCAGCAAAATTGCTGTTGCTTTTTTTGAAGATCTAACATCTGATATCAAATGCTCTCCATAAACAACAGAAAAATAAAGTTTTATTGTCTGGTCACTATTGTAGATAGCTTTTGCATGAAGAATTTCTAAAGATCTAAAATACTCATAAACATGACATTATATCTCTTTTTTTAAAAGAGCATTATGGTTTATTTTAAACTTCTACCAAGTGAAATATTTAATAGATCTCAAATAACTGATCTCCTGTAGTTATAGATGTCTACACATGGATTTCCATAATCTTGGTCTGTTATTAGCTAGACAGGGCTGGATTTCCTGTTAGGTAGTGTAGGCAGCTGCCTAGAGCACCACATTGAGGTGAGCCTGTGCTATGCAGGCCAAAGCAAATAGCAGTGCCTTTTGACAAGATACCAAGTTTTGGTTTGTGGTGGCCAGTTTACTTATTTGGTCAGTCGGTTTGCCGGTTTACATCCCTTTTCTAGCCATTATTTTACTTGTTGGGTGCTGTCTTCAACTCGTTGCAAAGAAATGCTTTTGAGACCACCACCATCCAATGGATTTAAGAGATTTATGTCCTTAGATGTTGTTATATGTTCCAGGTAAGAAGATAGAACTTTGGCTTGAGGGATCATGTTAGGCATGAGTGTGGTCATAGGCAGGGTTAAGGGTACCTAGGGTGTCTTGTCTAGGCATGTATCATACCTTGTACTAGAGCAGGGATGAGAAACTACAACTTTCCAGCTGTTCAAGTCCAACAGCAGCTGGAGGAATTAAGCTGTCTTTGTGTTAGGATGATATGTAAGCTCTTATTTGCTAGGAAAAAAAAGCCTGTACTTGTAAACTAAAAATGGGGAAGGAAAAGAGTTACTCAGAAATTGCTTGATAACCATCAAGAAATGTCAAATTATTACAAACAAATACCTCTATTTGAAGGCAAATCTTTTACTGTCTGGTGGAATATTTTGTTTTTGTTCCTTTACAGGCAGGATTTGGTTATGGACTGCCCATCTCTCGACTGTATGCTCGCTATTTCCAAGGAGACCTCAAACTCTACTCCATGGAAGGGGTTGGAACAGATGCTGTCATCTACCTAAAGGTATTTATTACCTTGTGACAATGTTCCAGTCTTGGAACTTGGATGCTTAATCCCTTGGGTGGCAGAATGCGTTGAAAGTTGAACTAGTGCTTCATAATTATAATTTCCCACTTATTACCAGAAAATCTTAATGGATCCCACAAATTTTGCCCTGTTGCCTTTGTTCATGATTTCTTCAGTCAGTCCTGGAAATCATATTCATGGAGACAGGACAGCTGATAGAAGGACAACGGAACCTAGAGCTCTGCTCATTGCACATGGTAATCTTTGCAATACGTTGTACACCTGGTGTAAATAAAGGGTTAAGTAGGCTTGTGCAGTCTTCCTGCAAAAACTGCCAGAAACCACTCTCTGGTCCTCCTGTATGGATATGGTGTGCAGGATTAATGGGTATCTCTTGTACATAGGCACAAGGAGCTAAATTCATAGGCACAATTGGGAGTATCTGGCCTTAACCCTTTGAGTGCCAGAGGAGTATGTGTTGATATGCAAAGTGTTACACTCTGGCACTCTACGGGTTAATAAGTTAAGTGGGGGTCATTGTTAGGAGATGTTCATTCTCCTTTAAATTAAGAGGAGCAATTCTGTAGCAAACTTACAGCATCATGGAAGACCAAAAAAATCCCCCAAATTCCCATTGATAGAATGGGATGCTATAAAGTTCTCCAGTACATTTCTGTGCAATGCTTGGAGACCTCTGGCATTCAAGGAGTTAAAACTTCTATTGGCAGATATTTTTATTGTTTCCTACAGCGCAGTTGGTTCCAGAATTACTTTTTTTTTTTTTTTTCAGGGATCAGGAGACACAGTTAATTATAAAAGAAAACAATTTCTTAGTTTTATAAATAATCAGTCATTGGGTGGTTTTTAAAGCTCTGAGGTCAGTGATTCTCTCTTTCCAGTGAGATAGCTGCTGGGAACCCAAAAAGCAGCAGCTGTAGAGGGTGGACTTCAAAAGCTCTCTCCTTCCAGTCTGTAATGAGTTGAGCGCCAGTGTTGTCCAGCATATTGCAATGCAGTGAGTTGGGCACCCCTGTGTCTTGTATAGGGTTAACTAGTTTAGCATATACAGCATACTGTGTCTTGTGTCAGGGGTTATACTTGACCTCTGGAGGTCACTCCAGTTCTGCCCTGTGAATGATGTAGTCTAATCTAACATGTGGCAGGGACAGTCTAATGACCATTTAAAAGTATGATTTAGTTAATTTATTTTACCTTTCTAGGAAATGCCGTGTGTGAACTGAGTCTGATGGATTTATATGGGTTCCCCCTTTTCAACTATGTAATTATTTTCTGCATCCAAAGAAATGGGCCCCTAGGTTCAAAAGGAAAACCCATTAAATGCATTGCCATTTTATTTTGTATTTCAAACAACATATTTTCAAAGACTTTGCTTTTTACTCCTTCATACCACAAAAGACACATGTTGAGAAATGGCCCTAACCTCTTGAGGACCAAAGAGGAGAGTAATGCATTGCAAACATCAATTATATTTATTAAAGGGGAACTCGTACATGGAATACATTGTGTCTTATATTGTCCATCTAGTAAAACGGTGTGTGGATTGGCTTTTTTAAACTTCAGGAGATATGTAAATATTCGGATTATAATATATAGATTTCATGCGGTCTCTGCCACCTCCCTCCCAGCTCTCACAGGGAGAGCATTCATGCTTCACTTCGTATTCATGCGCATCATGTCTGTTGTAAAAGAAAGCTCCGTTTGTCATTATACTGAGCCTGCATACCGTAGAATGTGGAAGTGACCACATGAAGTCTGTTTATACCGCATATCTACTAAAGTATGTAAGTTGGAAAAAAAAATCCAATCCACCTACCGTTTTACTAGAGGAACCATATGAGCCAAAGTGTATTAGATGTGAAATTTACTCTTTAATGAAAGTTTTAATGCCAAAAAATACTTCCAAAAGAAATGTGTATTATATAGTACAAAACCAACTGCACCAATGAGGTGAAATATAATTCACCATACTTCCATAACTTTAAATGGGGGTTTAACTGCTTATAGTGCTTTCATTTTGCCCAGTCAAATGCTTTACTTTTTTAAAGGGGCACTACCACCCCACAATAACTTTACATGAATTGAGTCTTCATCTGGCGACTAGCTGCTTAGTAGCGCTAGTCGCCAGAAATATTACCTGGTTTTAAAGATTTTGCAGTTTTTCGGAGGCTCACAGTAGCAGGAAACACGGACATCTCGTCATAGTGACGTCCGTGCGCCTGCGCTGTCAGTCCCTTTTGGAGCTGGCTGTGCTTCCTGCTACTGTGAGCCTCTGAAAAACTGCAAAATCTTTCAAACCAGGTAATATTTCTGGCGACTAGCGCTACTAAGCAGCTAGTCGCCAGATGAATACTCGATTCATGTAAAGTTATTGCGGGGTGGTAGTTCCTCTTTAAAGTAAGGCCCAAACTGACTATAGAGAGCATTGTCAGACAGTGATTCTAATGCCGAAGAAAAAATGAATCACTGTCTTTGATATCGAGATAGTTGTATGTGGGTGACAACGTATCTGACCGAAACCGGCTAATTGTAACAACACACCAATTAATTCAAATAGACAAATCAATTCAAATAGTTCAAATTCATTGGTGTGTTGTTACAATTGCCCGGTTTGGGTCGGATGCATTGTCACCCACTTACACATATTCTATGGAGACATTTATGGTTTTGTCTATGAGTAAGTATGGTTATGTGTGAAACGCATAAGATGAAAGTGCTCGGTTTGTCTATGTAACTCTCTCTTCAATAAAGAAGTGATTTTATTATAAAATTATCATGATATCCAAGAGTGCTATTTTTTTTTTTTTTTTTAAATTGGTGGAGACTGTCTGAGAGTCAGCACCACTGATGAATCGGAACATGGCTTTGGGTAGTCATATACAATGCTTCACTGTTTCATTGTGATTGGTCCGTCTAGCAACTTTGTTACATTATAAGTGATTATAATGCCGTCATGTTTTCAAAAGGGCAGTTATGCTTCCAAAAATTCCAGTTTAACAGTCAGAGCAGTAGGGGATTATCTGCAATGGATACCCCTCTACTGCTCTGAGGCTTAAGAAAAATAAAAAGTTAGATGAGTTTCCAGAGACATTTTTTTAAACATGGGCAGTCCTCACAGTACAGAGTAAGAATTGCCTTGTCTTCTGTTTTTCTTATCTAGTAAATTTCCTTTTGCTTCTTCTTTTACTTGTATTCAGGCTGTTTCCAGTGAATCATTTGAAAGACTCCCAGTATTCAACAAGTCCGCATGGCGACATTACAAGAACGCTGCAGAAGCAGATGACTGGAGCAATCCAAGCAGTGAGCCACGAGATGCATCCAAATACAAAGCCAATTAATGGACATATAAGACATTCTCTTGAAAAGTGGCAGCATCTAGCTTAGTCTTTAGTGAATCTTACTTTAAATTTAAAAGTAATAAAACCATAGGGGAAAGTGTCTAAAGAACACAATCTTGTGAAAGGGACGTTAATACACCATTAATAGCCACCCTCCCCATTCACTATATTGATGTGTTCAATGGTTCAGTGAATATTCCCCTGTGAATGACTGATGCTTTGTTTGGTTTCTGGTATTCTGGGAAAAAGATTTGCACTGGCTGTGTGTATATAATAGAATCATGTAGCAAAAGGGTTACCTCTATTTTATTTTATTTTTTTAAATTAGAAGGAATTGACTGCTATAAGTTCTTGTCTTTTCTACTCGTCACACCATTTTGTTGCAGTAGTGTGATGGGGTTAAAAATGTTAAGAATATACATAATATTTTATTGACTAGTCTAGTCAGAACATTTCCAGTGCTTAATAGACAGTTGCACTACGGGTTCACTAAGTGATCCTACAAAGAGATTATTTTTGGCACCTTTTATTTTCTTAATGCGGTTCTCCTACAGTTTTTTTTAAGCATGATGATTCTTATGGCACCTTAAAACTGTTATTGGTGTGCCTTGTGCCATGCATGAAACTATTTGCTCACTTTGAGTGCCAGAGTGGTATGCAACGCATTGCTTTGAGTGCATACCCCTGGCACTCAAAAGGTTATGTTTAAGAACCTTGTGTTCAAAAGTAGAGGGGCATAATTTTTGGGCAAAACATCTGCATCAAAAATGCAGCTTAATATAAATATCTTTCAACCCCTTGAGATCATAATCCCATTGCTTTGCAGTGTATTGGAAACCATTCTATCCTTCAAGGGGTTAAGTGCACCATTTAATTCTTTGAGTGTCAATGGGTATTCAGTGTATTGCTTCACAATGCATTGGATACCCCTCTGGCACTTAAAGGGACACTCACACCTCTCAAGACACCCCCTACTGCTAAAACAATTGCATAGCATAATGTTCTTTCTCTGTCGTCCAGTATAGGTTACTGGTAACTTTGGGTAGGTGATCCACCCCTTTAATTAGGCAGGAACAATTCTAGAAGTGAATGCAGGGGTGGAGCCTACCTTACCTCCTTGGCTGCAACTAGCCAATCAGCTCCTGTAAGATTTGTTCCTTGGTGAAGATGCAGGCAAGAGAACAGTTCTGCTATAGTTTTAGCTAATTTTTTATATTTCTGTTAGAAATGGAATACCACCATTAGGCGGATTACCATAACTGACAGTGCCCTTAGATGTGGCTAGCTCAGTATCCAGGTGCTTTTGTGGACCGTAAGCCCCGGAGGGAAAATCTTGGCTACAAGTTCTTTCCTCAGGAGTTGCCCACTGAGGCTTCTTCTTAATACATGGAGATCCGAAGAAAGAAGATCTGCAGGAAAGGTGGGCAACCCTTTGAGTGCTGCAGGTCCACGTGTCC
This sequence comes from Rhinophrynus dorsalis, assembly GCA_037306005.1. Classification (NCBI taxonomy): domain Eukaryota; kingdom Metazoa; phylum Chordata; class Amphibia; order Anura; family Rhinophrynidae; genus Rhinophrynus; species Rhinophrynus dorsalis. The sequence goes on along the minus strand of CM074719.1, from coordinate 142,909,951 downwards.
CACAGTGCCCCTCTGCACAGGGTTTTCTTTTGGAGTTCCTATTGCACACTCTGGCACTCATTGGGTTTATCTGTATGTCTGTTGGGTGTTTTGGAGCAAGTTTCTGTGATAACTTAACCCTTTAGCTGCTGGTTTAGCATCTTTTGGGGGGTTATTGGCACTTTCCCTACTGGGTTCATTGGTTTTTGCGTCTACTGACATATTTTATTAACGTCCAGTGCATATTCACTTAACAGTTACAACTCTGCAAAAATTTATGTTCCGTGCCTTCAAGGCGCGCTTTTACCGCATAGACACCATTGCTCCATTCACTTCTATGGGACTGTAAAGTTTGGCACATATCTCTGCAACCGCTCATCGTAGCAACTTCAGAGATGGCTCATTTTACTTGTCTGCCCTTGCTCTGTTATCCGGTGAACGTTTTATGCGTGTTGGGGGCTCAGGGGGTTTCGGGCAGTGTTGGGGTACTTTTTCTGGGAAAACTACATTTGCCATGAGAGCTTGCTTCACGCGGTAGTTTCGGATTGGCTCCCGCTGCGGCACCCATTTTGTGCTTTTCCTTAATGAGTATCTTACGCAGGGCTTGGATTCTCCTTCTCTCCTCTGCAGATTAACCCTTCACCTGCCAGATAAGTGCATTTTAGTGATTTCTGGGGTGAAATTTTAATCTTACACACTGTATTTTAAACGTTCTGACACTGTGTGAATGTCTAATCCGTTAGAGCTTGGGGCCAGGCCTAAGACTAAGGATGCTGGGGGTCTCTGTGTCCCCTATTGCACATTGCTCCTCAAGTCATTCAGGGTTACCTAGAGAGTTCTGAGGTCATTTATGCCCAGCATGTTCTGATGTCCCAGAGTCTCTCCCGGGGACTTCCAGCCATGCATTAGAGCCAGTTTGGGTGCAAGAGTTCAAGGCTGCTACTAGAGACCTCCAGTCTACATTGCAACTCTTTCCATCCGACTTACAGGGGATCTTCCACTCCTGGCAGACCCCTACTTCCATCAGATCTTCCCTGCTGAAACCGCAGGGAGTACCTGATGTATCAGATTCCTCTGAGGAGGAACTGTTGGTGGATTCGGACATTGAGGAATGTTCTGCTGTGGGCTCCTCGGTTTTTTGGGGACCCCTTTGAGGCTGATCCTGATCCCTCGGCTGAGGGCTTGATCAGAGCCGTCTTAACTACCCTAAACATTCCCTTAGTTCAGGAGGATTCTTCGGATCCCTCTGATGTATTTCAGGAGCCTAAAAGGCCCTATACTTGTTTTCCACCTAACCCCACTCTTGACTGCCTTGTGTCCAAAGTGTGGAAGTCTTCAGACAAGAAATTTTCCAAGCTTTACCCCTTCTCTGAGGCAGCGCTTGCTCTGTTGGTTCATCCCCCCCAAAGTGGATGCTCCTGTCTCCAGGCTATCTAAGTCCACTTCTTTGCCAGCTGCTGATGCGTCTGCTCTGAAAGACTGGACTGACAAGAAACATGAGGTCTCCCTCAAGTCCATTTTTGCCACTGCTGGTACTGCCATGTGTCCAGCATTTGCTGCGGCATGGGTGAACCAGGCCATTGCGGTCTGGACTGAACAGCTCACCATGGCTGTCCTTCAGGGTGCTCCTACTTCAGATATGTTGCGGCTTCTTGCCAACATTTCTGAGGCCCAGCACTATGTTTCTGCTGCCTTATATGATGCCATCCGTTTGGTGGCAAGGGTTTCCACCATGTCTGTGATTATCTGTTAAATCCTTTTCTCTTAGTCCATACAAGTTACTGGTCTCCCACTCTGTCAAGGGACCATGCTTGGCTCTCCTGTGGCAGACCATGGGGGTCCTTCGGGGTCATGCGCACAGGAGTCTTCTTTCCCTTCTACTATCTATTCAATAGTAAGTGTCTCAAATCTTACTGGAGCTGATTGGCTAGCTGCAGCCAAGGAGGGAAGGTAGCCCCCCCGCCCCGTGTTCACTTCTAGAATTGTTCCTGCCTACTTAAAGGGGCGGATCGCCTACTCAAAGTTACCAGTAACCTGTATGGACTAAGATAAAAGGATTTAACAGGTCAGACTAAAATCATCTTTTAATACAATGTATAGCTTCCTCTATAAAGCTTACCATTTTTAAACTACCATAACCTGGTTTTCCCTGGTGCTTTTGGCTGTGTTAACAGCCATTAATGAGAGTATGCTGCACAGTGGGAGGGTTTGGGAGTTGGGGGGGGGGAGGCACCAGGAAGTACTATGTTTGGCTCCACCCCAGATTGTCACATACTGCTCTTGTAGGAACCGACTGTGCAGAAGAAATAAGCCATTGTAGTGCATTCTGTGCAGTGTGAGGCTGGGGGCAAGCTACTTCTGTCTTATGCTACTGACAGCTTTAGAATTTCTGATTTCTTCTGCAGTTCCTCTCTGTATAAGAGGTGTGTGATGTCCCCTACTGGGTGGGGCCTCCATCTGTACAGACACCAGTAAGGGTACAGGGGCTGCATTCTCACTGATGTCCGTGTCTGACACAGGTGGGTAAATTTAGCTGCCCTATCTCCAGAAGCTAGTTCAATACACAGTACAGTAACTAATAAATGACATAACTGCTGGATGTCAGACAAGCTTAGAATTTAATGATCACAGTGTGTGGTTTAAACTAGCACATGTTGTGTGGGGGTGGGAGTATCCTTTTAAATCCTTTCACATTTGGAGACTATTTTTGCCCTTATGGTGTAGTTGGTTTCCCCCAGAATTACTCCAGTCTGAAGGCTCTAAGGGCCTTGTAACAAAAAAAAAAGGGGTGTGGGGGACACTTTACTTTGAAGTAAATTGGGCAAGTCCCATTTACATCAATGGGAGGTTTTATTAGCTCACCCCCATGGTAGAGTTGACTAGCTTCAGAATTGCCCGACTTTCTTTCTGCACATGGCTGGCCATGTGTTTTTTTCTGATTTATTTTAAGTTTGCATTTTGTGTGGGTACAAAACACTCCAGTCGAACCACTTTTTTCAGTGAAAGGCTGAATGGTTTCTTTTTTAGCTGGGATTTTTCAGATTGGGAATTTAGACTTGTGGATATGTACAACTCTTATGTGCTAAAAAAAAGGGTATTAAGAATTTCATGAAAATGTAAATATTCCGGGGGTGAGTAAGATGTTACAAGACTGTGATTACTTGTTTAAGTACCACAATGGTCATTGTTGACGAATTTCTTCCCCCTCTCCGTTTTTGCACGTACATGACAGTCCCAACCGTGATGTGAATATGATGCTCCTGTATGTTTGAACAATAATGAATCCACATTCTCATGGACTTCTCTATGGGAATTATCTCTGAGTTTAACTCCCTGTATCAACTTCTCCAGAACATTAAAGAAACACAAACATCCCCCGTCCAACCATACTGTGGCCAGAATGTGAATAGTATCTATGAATTTTGCATTTGCGTCTTGCTCCAAGAGAGAACTCCTTCAATCAGTCCTGGATGTTATGTTCATAGAGGAGAACATGACTCTTGTTGGCCTGATGTCAAACTCTCTCCACTGGAACTATGTTTTTTAGCATAAGCCTGCAGAAAATCTCAGTACTGCAGTAGGTGGAGGTTGGGGTCCTGGCAGCTAAGCATCTCTGGACATGACTGATGACTGTTTAATTTATGCATAATTGTCACATTCATACTTTTGTCTTAGAATTTCTGGCCATGGTAAAGTTGGTGAGGGGTTGTTTTTATTAGACTATTTAACTGATCCCTTAATCAGTCAGTCGGTCACCCCTGTGGTGAAACTTCTCTGAATCTCTTACATCAGAGGCACAAAAAAAAAAAAAGATATAAAATATTTCAGGTCTCACTTTTATCACATAATTTCAGTGATAACTTTATTTTTGAGCACCACAAATTGACAGTGAATATTATATTATTCTTGACGACCAGTCTGGGGTAGTGCTGCGAGTTATCTAGTTGCTAATATAGCGTGTTTATTTTAAGTATGTTGAATACTCCATGTTTGATATTTTTTATTGGTTTTTAATTTGAAGTTTGTAACCTAAGTGTTGACTACAAAGAAACATTTATATTAACGTTAAATGTCAAATGGCTTTTTATTTGTGTGCATTTTAAATCTAATGTTGAGCTTACCAAGAGGTGAACTTTCACATAATTACTGGTAGAACAGTTTGCTATATTTGTGAGTCTGCTGCTTGAGCAGAAATTGATAAGTGTGAGCGCCACACTTTTTTTTTTTTTTTTGTAATGGTGACTTAACTATATTAAAAAAAAAAACAACAAAAAACAAAACCCTTATTCATATAAAAGTGCAGTTATAGTTCTAGACATTGCCCATTGTTTATCAGTTTCAATGAGAATGCTGGTATTTAAAAGACTAAAGTATTCCTGAACTGTAACCATGCATCAGTGGCAGGCAGATGTTTAGGCCCTACTAGTTAATTTGTGCTAGCTAATTAGGTATTTTTGTTAAAGTGACAGTCAACCTCCTTATTGACTTAAAGGAATAGTAATGGATCGTATAAACTTACTTTATTTTTTGAATAGCTACAATATTAAATTAATTGAGGCCAGTTTTATCTTTCAAATCTTTATTTCCTCTGTGTCCGATCCACGGCAATGTACTGTGGGTGTTAACTCCGCCCTTCAGCTGGTAGGACCAAATTATAAAAACGTCAGTTCCTCCCTCCTCCCCTCAGTTATTTTGGTCCTACCAAGCTGGAGGACGGAGGTTTACACCTCACTCTAAGCTCAGACTTGGTTGCCAATGTTAAAAATTCATCCTCTATAAACTAAACATTCCGAAGCGTTTGAGGAGTTTACTATGTACCTTGCCCACAGGGCAGGTTACATTTACAATCTAACTATGTGGAATTGCGGATCCATACCCTTTCACAGCAAGGGTTGCATGCTTCCGCTTTAACAGAAGAATGGCGATTCAGCGTCTACCTGATTTGGCGTGGATTACCTCCCTGCATGTTTCGGATCCTCCACGGGGGGTTCCCTTCAGGGTTGCGTCTCTCTCCGGGCATAGGAAGAAGCCCCAGTATGATGCGCGCCTTTGAGTGCCGACGGCAGGAAAGAGACGCGCGTGCGTTCCAACGGTGGAACGCAAGAGCAGGAAGTGCTCTACTCGTGGCTGGGACGCTCATCTAAGCAACGAAAAGACTTGGAAACAGGTAAGTGTATAAATAGTTGGTTTCTTTTTGGATTTAATGCTATTGTTATAGCTTATTAGCCTTTCTATAGTTTTTTTTTAGTCTCTCTGCTTTAAATATGTCTTCCAAAAGTAAAGATGGGGATAAGCAGAAGCAACCTGCTGATCCCCCTAAAGAGGATAAGACCCCTGCCAAAAATAAAAGCTGTGCAGGTTGTGAGGCAAAGCTTTCCTCTACTGATCCGGCTAAGCTTTGCTCAGACTGCCTTAGGAAGATCTCAGGCTCTGAAGTTCCATCCCAGTTCCAAGACTTTCTGGGATGGATGAAGTCTTCAATGCAAGAAACTTTTAACTCCATTCAAGAAGCATCTAGAAAAAGACAGCGTACTTCTGATCCAGAAGAGGGTCCTTCGCATCTTATGGAGGAAGAAGAGTTTGCTAGCATAGTAGATTCAGCTTCATCGGCAGAAGAAGGAGAAATAACAGAGGATACCGGTTCCTTTTGTCTTGACAAAATGGATGGTCTAGTAAGGGCCATGAGGAAGACTTTAGGCCTGGAAGACACTCAAAAGGAAATGAATGTCATAGATACGGCATTTATTGGATACAAGAAAGAAGCCCCCACTTTTCCAGTACATACTTCAATTCAAGATATGATTGCTTCTGAGTGGAAAGCGGGGGACAAGCGTCCTCAAAATACCAGAAGGACTCAGCGAATGTATCCTTTTAAGGATGAGGAAACAAGCAATTGGGTATCTGCACCAAAGGTAGACGCAGCTATTGCCCAGATTTCCAGACGTACAACTTTATTAATGGAGGACGGCACAACACTCAGAGATGCTATGGACAAGAGAGCTGACGCAGCACTAAAGAAACAGTATGCAGTTATAGGCCAAAATCTCAAAACTGCTACGGCTATGGCTTGCATATTCAGAACATTACGAATATGGATGAATGACTTTGAAGAAAAATTAGACTCTTCGGTATCAAGATCAAGGCTGCTGAAGGAATTGGCCCCAATAAAAGATGCCATTAATTTTTCTTGCGACGCGTCATTAGATAATATTCGCAGTCTGGCCAGATCATCAGCCCTTTCCGTTACGACGCGAAGAGCCATATGGATTAAGTCCTGGGACGCCGATGCCACATCAAAAAATAAATTGGTATCCCTTCCATTCTCTGGTGGTAAGCTTTTCGGAAGTCAATTGGAAGAAATTATAAAGCAGTCATCTGGTGGCAAGAGTCCTTTTTTGCCCCAACAAAGGAAAAGTAGATCCTCGCCTGTCCGATCATCAGGTTCAAGAAAACAGTCCTTTCGAGACTCCAGAGGATACAGACCAGGAAGACCTTATGAGCAGAGACAGAGAGGGGCTGCACAGGGGAACAGAGCTAGAGGCCGAAGGGACTTCCAGAGGAAGTCTCGCTTCAACTCTAATTCCCAATGAAGTTCAGTTGACCCCTTCTCTTTCTCCAGTAGGGGGCAGGCTGGAGAAGTTCAAGAGCGCCTGGCAAAAATTGGATCCAGACAGCTGGGTATTACAGATTCTGGAGAAGGGGTACAACTTAGAATTTGCAACTGTCCCCATCAGGAACAAATTCAGGACAACCAAAATCAGGAATCACAGAAATCTAGGATCCATGAAGCAGGCTATCCAGGATCTCCTCAACAACAAGGTAATCGAACCAGTTCCGAAGACGCAAGAATACCGTGGTTATTATTCAACCGTTTTCTCAGTTCCCAAACCTACCAACAATATTCGCATTATCTTAGACCTGAAAGAGATAAATTCCTATCTCAGGATCCAGAAGTTCAAGATGGAAACAGTTATGACAGCCTTAAAAATAGTGCAGCCAGGCTCCTTTCTAACAAGGATAGATCTCAAGGACGCCTATTATCATGTTCTGATACAACCATCGCACAGACGCTTCCTGAGATTCCATGTGTTTCACAGGCATTACCAGTACAGAGTACTGCCGTTCGGGCTTGCATCAGCTCCAAGAGTTTTCACCAAAATTCTGGCGGTAGCCATGGCAGCCCTGAGAAGGCTACACGTAAAGATACTTCCTTATCTGGACGATCTGCTTATTATAGAAGATTCAGAAGACAAAGCAAGAAAAAGCACAGCAAGATGTCTGCAGCTCCTTCAAAGCTTAGGATGGATAATAAACGAAAGCAAGAGTCAGCTCAGCCCATCACAAAATCTATTGTTTCTGGGAATCCAGTTCAACACGAAGCTGGGAGTAGCAACTCTATCTCAGGAGAGGCAGGAACGGCTTCGGCTACGCATATCCCGTTTCCTAAGACTACGGACTCAGACGGCACTAGAATTCTCAGTTTTGCTGGGAAATCTGGCCTCTGCCCAGCAGATAGTTCCTTGGGCCAGATCACACAGTCGCTGGACACAAATCAATTACCTGTCATACTTCAGAAGGGATCCATCCAACATAAACTTGAGGATTCCTATTGCCCCATCGACAAGAAAGGAGTTGCAATGGTGGTGCCAGTTACACCACTTAGACTGGGGAAAAGTCTAAAGACCGTTCAGTGGGAAACCATATGCACGGATGCAAAGACAGGATGGGGAGGAATCTGGAACATAAGATCAGTCCAGGGAAAGTGGACGGCGGGACAGGCAAAGTTGCATATAAATCTACTGGAGCTCCAGGCGGTTCTAAACACCCTAAGGGCTTTTCAGACAGACCTCACAAACAAGTATGTGTTGATAAGATCAGACAACACTGCAGCAGTTCAGTATCTGTTAAACCAAGGAGGGACGAGGAGCAGAACCCTCAATTGTCTGGCACTCAAGATATTATTATGGGCAGAAGAACATCTTGCCGCACTGACAGCTTCTTACCTATCAGGAGATCTGAACATTCAGGCGGATTATCTAAGCAGGAGCCAGATAGAACCAGGAGAATGGTCCCTGGACAATCAAATTTTCCAGACCATCATAAAAAGATTCGGCAATCCAGTGATAGACCTCATGGCATCAGAGAAAAATACGAAATGCAGAACATTTCTCTCCAGGTGGAAGACTCAGAAAGCCGCCGGTCAGGATGCATTACATCAGTGCTGGAATTATCATCTGGCCTACATTTTTCCTCCGCTACCACTCCTTACGGAGGTCATTCAGAAGATAAGGAGAGACAAGGCAGAGGTGATCTTAATAGCTCCGGATTGGCCAAGGAAGGTCTGGTATGCAGACCTCAGGAGGATGCTAGTCAGGCCTCCTATGCCTCTGCCGGAGGTTCCTCATCTATTATCTCAGGGTCCCATCTGGTATCCAAATCCTGCGTTCTTGAAGCTGCAGGCTTGGAGGCTGAGCGGTGCTCATTACGTTTAAAGGGACTCTCAGAATCAGTGATACAGACTATCTTGTCCGGACGTAAAGCTTCCTCTACTAGAATCTATTATAGAGTATGGACAACCTTTTTTAACTGGTGCAACACCAGAAAAATAGATAGATCCAACATGTCTCCTGGGAAAATATTAGATTTTTTGCAGGAAGGATTCCAGAAGGGACTGAAGCCTTCCTCTCTAAAGGTGCAGCTATCTGCCTTATCGGCTATATTGGCCACTCCTCTCATTGAGCAGTATGTCTTTCGGAGATTCATTTCTGCCATATCAAAAATTAAGCCTACTATCAGAGATATTACCCCTCCATGGGATCTTAATTTAGTACTTCATCAACTCAGTACTCATGAATTCTTTGAGCCTCTGGACTCTATATCTTTAAAATATTTAACCTTAAAGACTGCTTTGCTCATAGCAGTGACTTCTGCGCGCAGAGTGGGAGAATTGCAGGCTTTATTATGCACCTCACCTCATATGGTTTTTCACCAAGATAAGGTAGTTCTTCATCCTAGACCATCTTTTAGATCCAAGGTTGTATCAACATTCCATCTTAGCCAGGAGATAGTGCTTCCCTCCTTCTGTGCTAACCCTTCCAACAGGAAAGAAAAGGAATTTCATAACCTGGATTTAGTGAGGTGCCTAAAAATTTATCTTCTGAGAACTAAGTCATTCCGTAAAACGGATACCCTTTTAGTTCATTTTGCAGGAAGATTTAAAGGCACGGCGGCTTCTAAAGCTTCTATAGCCAGATGGATTAAAGACTGTATTCATTTAGCTTATTCATCTGCAAAGTTGGAGCCTCCGACTGGCATTAAAGCCCATTCTACTAGGGCTATCTCTACCTCCTGGGCACAAAAAACGGTAGCCTCTCCAGAGGAAATCTGCAAAGCTGCTACATGGGCATCTGTATCAACTTTTATAAAGCACTATAAATTAGATGTCCAAGCATCTACGGACGCCAGATTCGGCAGAAAGGTGCTAGAAGCAGCCATTCCTGCCTCCCTCTGATTCTCCCACCCATATAGGAGGGTACTGCTTTGGTAAGTCCCACAGTACATTGCCGTGGATCGGACACAGAGGAAAAGGTGAAATTTACTCACCGATATTTTGTTTTCCTCTGTGTCCTTCCACGGCAACCCACCTCTAAGTAATATGGTTATTGTATCGTTCCATGACCAAGAATTACGTGTCTTATCAGAACCTCTATCAAAAAGTTTTATGACTAACATATCTCTCTCTATCCGCAGCTTGGTTAAAGAATAACTGAGGGGAGGAGGGAGGAACTGACGTTTTTATAATTTGGTCCTACCAGCTGAAGGGCGGAGTTAACACCCACAGTACATTGCCGTGGAAGGACACAGAGGAAAACAAAATATCGGTGAGTAAATTTCACCTTTTTTGAGAGATATATGAGTCCAAAGTTCCCCCCTCCCTCTCCTTTTCACTGACATCAGTGTTCTGTCTTAAAGCAGACGATCTTGGTCCGCAGACTGTCCGGCTGCTCTTTAAGCAGAGCCGAAATAGCAATATCCAATGAAATATTTGTTTTAGAACGAAAACAAAAAGACAGCGCACCAGAGATCTAAGTGTAGTTAGTGAAAACAAATGATAGAAGCAACGAAAAAAGTATATAAATTTATTGTGACAACAAAACACAAATATGTATATAAAAAAGGAAGCAAAAAGTATATATAAACCATATAAAAAACTAAAAAGGTAATAAAAACCTTAAATGCAGGTGCTTCTAAGAGCACCAAAAATATCCTCAAATTAAAAAAATAGGTCAAAATCAACGGGTACTACATAGGGGGGGTGCCGGTAAGAGCAGAACAGAAATGCTCTAGGGGATATGCAGAAATGGAGCGTAATGGCAGTAATGAGGGAAGAGTTAGGTTAATGCTCACCAGATGATTTCTTTGTGACAAAACATATACACAATGGTTAATGCAGTCTGCTCACCAGGGATCCCCTTGTGGTAAAGCACATCAAATGTAATAGAATCCTTCCCCGTTGTTCTCACTACTGTGATCGGCATCTGGTCCGTTTGTGGCTCTGGTCCAGGTATCAGTCAAATGTGATATACTGTGGATGTACGGGATCTGTTTTCTTTTTCAGTCCATAACTGGGTTGTTGTCTATTGTCTCTTGAGTTCTTGTAAATTTACATTTGACTGATACCTGGACCGGAGCCATGAACGGACCTGAGGCCGATCTCAGTAGTGAGAACAACGGGGAAGGATTCTATTACATTTGATGTGTTTTACCTCAAGGGGATCTCTGGTGAGCAGACTGCATTAACTATTGTGTATATGTTTTGTCGCAAAGAAATCATCTGGTGAGCATTAACCTATGAGGGGAAGATTAGAACTCTTCCCTCATTACTGCCATTACGCTCCGTTTCTGCATATCCCATACAGCATTTCTGTTCTGCTCTTACCGGCACCCCCCTATGTAGTACCTGTTGATTTTGACCATTTTTTCTTCAAGGGTATTTTTAGTGCCCTTAGAAGCACCTGCATTTAAGTTTATTACCTTTTTAGTTTTTTATCCTTTTTTATATGGTTTATATATACTTTTTGCTTCCTTTTTATATACGTATTTGTATTTTATTGTCACAATAAATGTATCTACTTTTTTTGTTGCTTCTATCATTTGTTTTGACTAACTACACTTAGATCTCTGGTGCGCTGTCTTTCTTTTTATTTTCTTTCTCTTATGTACCTCCTCGAGAGGACTCCGGGCAACTGACAGCTGCACAGAGTAACGAATGTTTTCCATCAATTAACTTCATCTCCATCAACTGCATAATAACCCACTAACCCTTATAATCGAATCATTATTCATTCTTTACCATTCTGACTCATCATTTGGACAAGGACATTTCATGAACCATATTCCCTTTTCCAGGTTTTATTTATCTATTGATTTTCATCATTTATAAGCTATATATTTGTTTTAATATTACTTCATGTATGTTTTTATATGTTATGTTATTTAACATTGCTTCATATCATCTGCTCAGTTATATCAGTGTTGCTGCTCTCATTATTATTATCTTCTCCAAGGGATAAATATTTTAACTCATCCCTCTCCAGAATTTCTACAGTGAGCGCTCTAGTATTTTCTTTGTTTTTTGAACGGTCTACAAAGTGTGCTTGCAAATCATTCCAATGAAGTATTTGTTTTTAGATCTCTCTTCAGTAGAACCGAAACAGTGTAGTTGGCCAGTCTGCAGACCAGGATCACCTGCTGTTAGATAGAACGCTGACGTCAGTAATTGGAGAGGGAGGGGGGGTCTTTTGAATCGTATATCTCTCAAACACAAAGTTTTGAGAAATAAAACTGGCCTCAATTACTTTATTTTTTGAATAGCTACAATATTAAATTAAGTTATACATTTCATTAATATCCCTATAATGTATTCAACTTGCCCATTATTATTTTTTTTTTTTACTTTATCTATATTTTTTAAATGTTTTCCCTGAGTTGAACAATGTAAAAGACAGTGAAACAATATAGAAAAGCCTGCCTTCACACCATACAGATCAATCTTCAGTAGGAAGACTGCTACCTCTGTTTTCACTGTCCCAGAAACTTGGATCCAAGGAGCTCAGTGTCAGGATCAGAAGTGTTAATGAAGGTAGAAGAAAAAAAGTATAGGCAGTTTTAAGAAAATTGATGTAACAAGTAGTGTAACTGATAAAGGGTAACCATATAACAGCATCGCAGTCATGTTCTCAGTCACAAAAGCATAATAAACTGTCCAAAAAGCACTAAGGTATTCTTTCTGTTTAGGCAGTTGACATTATTATATTCTGCAAGAGCATACTGCGTAAAATCAACATAGAGGTTGGCTGTCTCTTTCAATTTGTCTGGTGGGGCCACAGGTCACATGTTGGAACCTTATGGTCTGTATAATATAGTTCTTCTGGGCTAGTGTAATGTTCGTTGTTTTTTTTTTTTTTTTTTCCTTCTTTGGGAAGTGAATGTAAAGCCTGAAAGTAGGGCCATATACACTAATAAAAGTAGAGGAATACTTGGGCAAACTATCTGCACTATAGAAAATAAATAATATGTGCTAAATTTCCCATTGATTAAATTGGATATTTAACTCCAACACACTGGGTGTGTCATTACGGTTATGACATGGTAATATCTAGGCATCCGCCTACAATGACCATACTGGCAGCTGAATTTCATTAAAAATGCTGTAAGCCAAGCTAGCAGATATAAACATGAATATGCTCTCTGCAAGTTTAATTGGTGTCTCAGCAGATATATTGCAGTAATGTGATGCAGGTTATGTAAAAAGATTTCTGATTAGTAACCACCTTTCATATAATTTCATTTAATATGTCCAGAAAATCTGAAGGTCTCCTATGAATTTGGCTCTTGTTAAAGAGAGAATATGTTCAATCAGCTCTAGATGTCATGTCTATGGAGGCATATACGACAATTGCCAGCAGGATCACAGGACCCAAATGCCGCCCACGCACATGGTAATAGTAACCCTGTTAGAACCAGAAGGGTGTGTAGCACATTGCTTGGAAATGCATTTTACTCCCTCTGGTCCTTAACCCTTTGAGTGCCAGATGGGTACGCAACGCACTGCTCTGCAATGCGTTGCGTACCCTCTGGCACTCAAAGGGTTAAAGCGGAACTTTCATTAAAATTGAAGTGCTTCCCAAATCATTATTCACATAGCAATACGTATATCAATACTTGTAATATCCTACCAGAATTATTGAAAAATCCAACTTGTTCGGCAGGTATCAGCGCAGACTCAAAGATTCCTCTTTGGCAAGAAGCCCGTCCTGGTCTCCTCTAGAATTGGTGAAGGGGGAGTTGCATTGTACCTTAAGGTACAGGAAGGGACTGACAACGCAGGCGCACAGATGCCTCTACAGAAAGATTCCTGCCTGTGAGTCTCCGAAGAAGCTGGATTTCTCAATAATGCCGTACTTATTCAGGATAATAAAAATATTGACATGCGTATTGCTATGTGAATAATATTTTTGGGGAAACTTTAAATTTAACGGAAGTTCCGCTTTAAAGGATTTTGTAGGCTCATAAATTTCTGCCTAATTCCGGTTTAAAAAAAAAAAAAAAAAAAAAAAGGAAAGAAAGAATTGCTAGCAACTGTTGTGTTTGCCGACATAGACATGTTGTTGAACATAAGCACAAGGTCATAATCAATGGGGTCATTCATATTTTCTGACCACAGTAAGTTAAGTGGGTGGTGGTTATAAATTGCACAAACAAAATGAATCTGTCAAGGCTGTATAGTACAGGAGTGGAATTTGGTAAGTCTGATGATTAAAAAAAAAAAAAAAAAAATAGCAAGTTTAGAGTTTATGGATGTAGAATGGAGTACATGATTTCTGAATGTATATAGCACCGGTTTGTCTTTAGGTGTTTTGGTTTCCTTTAAATTCAGTATATTAAGGACCTTCCTTGTACAGCTTATTTTGCACTAGAGCTGTCCATGTAGGGGCCATTGTACCAATTTTGAGTTTATTTCCCAAAGAAGTTATCATTGCATATTTCAGATCACTACTTTCCTACCTTGCTAAAACCAAAAATAAAACTATTTATTTTACTAAACTAGTGTGCACATCAAAGGATATTACTGTACTCAGGATTTATTTTTATTGCACTGTAAGCTTTACATCTTAATACAGATTCAGTTGATGACTGATTCCATGTGTACTGCTATGGCATACTGCCACCTTGTGACCTTCTTGTCCCAAGCCTTCGGGGGTGGGACTCTCCAAATGATGTAGTTTGCATCATCAAGTTGGCAGGGCTTGATAGGGAGGAGGGAAGGCCGAGTTTGCCCTTTAAATGGGTAGAGAGTGACCGAAACTGGCAGTAAAGTAAGTGGCGATACAAAGTAACACAGTGAAGCCTGAGATCCCGGCTCTATTTCCGGAGAACCAGTAATTAACTATAACAAAACAGAGTGTCCCGGTCAGGTCCGGAGAGTTCTTAAGTATGGTTATTACTTCTATTGGGCAATTCTCTTTCAAACTGAGCTATTATAGGTAACATACTAAGAGAGCAAACCAACTCCACTATAGGGGACATATAACCCCCCCAATTTATTTAAATGGGGTTTTAACCTGTTGAATGCAAAGTCATGTGTTGAGACCTCTCCCTCCTTCAAAGGGATTAAAACTGCATTTAAATTGATGGGGATTTTGTGCCTTTTATTTGCCTTGTGGCAGCCATAGATAAAATATAAAGAACGCCAGAGTCAGACACTTCTTAGGAGCATGTACACAGGTGAATATAAAATGGCTCCAAATTTTAGGAGGCAGCAGTGACGTTTTACGAACCCTGGCTCTTGGGGGGGTTTTCTCCCCTGCTCCATGGTATGCAGTTGGATCATTCCATAAATGATTATCTATCTTAATACAAACAGAAACAACCAAACCAGGAAATTCAGGATGCTACTGAGAAACTCACATTGTGGTTGAATTGGATTCTGTGCAGCGTTACATTTGTGCAAGACTACTGGATTAAATGGGAAGGATGGTCACCTTAAGCGTTGCATAATTTAACTTTGCTGTTTAATTCAACTTGCGTTTTGGTTTTTGTGTTTTTTATTTCTTCTAAGCATTACTGACCCTTAAATCTGTTTTTATATGTACGGATTTTTCGTTTAAAAAGATATGGGGGCAGATATTGTTTTGTGTGCCGTTATTAGCCAAATGCTGGAATCATACAACACAATGCAAATTAGAGGCTGTAATTCAGCACAGTTAAGAGGTGCTGTTTTGAAGCAAACCAACTTTCCCCCAGGGGGGTGCAAAATGAACAGTCCTACTAATTTAAATGGGGCTTTTAACTACTTGAATGCTAGAGAGAGGTCTCCATTGCATTGCTTTACAATGTGTTTGAGATCTCTGTAGCCTTCAAGAGGAATAAAAGCCTCAATTAGATAAATGAGATTTGCAATAATTTGTATTTGTCCCCTATGATACAGTTGGCGTACCCCAGATTCGCACCTGTCTAGCTTGCTGAATATGGTGCGGTGTTCTTTCTGTGTTGGGTAAAGGATGGTACATTAAGAGGTGCAATCCTTGGTATTGTCTTCTTTGGAGTGTTTTGCTTCTGTATCCTTGTAAATGGGATAATAATACTTAAAGTGTCAAAAAATATATTGTAGGGAGTAAAACAAGGATACGCCCACTGCTGAGAGGTGTCTTATTCAAATGTTGTTACAGCTCAAACTTAATTTTTTTGGTGCAAAATCTCAGTGGCCTGAAATTGTAAAGTGGTGCTGTTGGTACACCATTCTATGGAGATTTATGGTCAATTGACCAGATCTGTCCATAAGATGAGTCGAAATAACCTTAGAATTAACCCCTTAAGGACCAGCGGTCCCGGGGTGTGTGGTCCTTTAACGACCAGATAGGGAAGTTCGACGTGCCGCCTCACGTGACTGATCACGCGTGCCGGCACGCAGAATGATGGTCTGAAAGCGATTGCTCTGGTCTGTGAGTAAAAAGTACGTGACGTACCAGGACCGTCACTGGTCCTTAAGTGCCAGACCAGCGTGACAGTCCGGGTATGTCAGTGGTCCTTAAGGGGTTAAACACCTTTCAGCAGTGGGAGTACCCTTGTTTTATTCAGGCTGATAACCCCTGCAATATATATATATATTTTTTACATATTGAGTATTATTATGCCTTTAAATGATTACTTTTACATGATCAGTAATATTATCCGTTTGCTCCCCCCCCCTTATTTTTAAATGTAGTTCCCATGGGTTATGTATTTATATTTTTAAATATATGTATGAACTGCCTGCCATGTTTTACTTCACAGAAAAAAAATGATCTGTAATCATTTAATGTGTGATATTGCATTAAAAGGAAATGTTTAATTTGTTTCATCAGTTTGTGCATTATTCATATAAAATGTGTTGTTGTGTTTTATTCTGTAATTAATTATTGCACCTTAGAATAATCTATTTTACGAAAAGCAAATATAAAAAAAAAAAGGTTAAAGGGATAGTAATACTTTATTATTAATATTTGCAAAATAATTTAATAGCCCCCAGGTTCATCTCCCAAACCTTTATGGTTTGAGAGATAACCGAAAGTAATGTTCCCCCCTCCCACCCCCTTCCCTGAAGTCAGCGTTGTACTGACTGCAAGGATATCCGGTCTGACTTTCATCAGTCGGCTCTGCAGCAGAGCCGCGATCGCGTTAGTGAAAAGATTATTTCGCTGAAATGGTCTTCTACGTGTGCTTGCAAACCAAGCACATGGAGAAGACAGTTTCAGTGAAATAATTATTTTTTACTAACGTGATCTCGGCTCTGTTGCAGAGCCGCCTGATGAAAGTCAGACTAGGAACCCATTATCCTCCAGTGCTGTCATATTCCAGAACTGCAACCTACCTGGAGTGTCCAGAAGTACTAGGTGTTCAGTGCTCAGAGACATGGCAACGGTAAGGAGGTCTGAACCCAACCACCACTGAACAAGACACATAAGTTAAAACGTCAAGACTGGGCCAAGAAATATCTGAAGACAGATTTTTCAAAGGTTTTATGGACTGATGAGATGAGTGACTCTTCATGGTCCAGATGGATAGGCCCGTGGCTGGATCAGTAATGGGCACAGAGCTCCACTTTGACTCAGATGCCAGCAAGGTGGAGGAGGGGTACTGGTATGGGCTGGTATTATCAAAGATGAGCTAGTAGGACCTTTTCGGGTTGAAGATGGACTCAAACTCAACTCCCAAACCTACTGACAGTTTTTAGAAGACACTTTCTTCAAGCAGTGGTACAGGAAAAAGTCTGCATCTTTCAAGAAGACCATGATTTTTACGTAGGACAATGCTCCATCGCATGCATCGAAGTACTTCACTGTGTGGCTAGCCAGTAAAGGCCTTAAAGATTATAAAATAATGACATGGCCCCCTTCCTCACCTGACCTAAACCTTGAGAACTTGTGGGCCCTTCTTAAATGGCAGATTTACGCTGAAGAAAACCGTGCACCTCTCTGAACAGTGTCTGGGAGGTTGTGGTTGTTGCTGCACAAAAAGTTGATCGTCAGCAGATCAAGAAACTGACAAACTCAATGAATGGAAGACTTATGACTGTTATTGAAAAGAAGGGTGGCTATACTGGTCACTTTTTTTTTTGAAATGTCACAAATGTTTATTTTGAGTTGTTTGTTTAGTATTCTCACTGTAATAGATGAAAATAAACACGAAAGATGGGAAAATTATCGTTTTTCATTTAGTTGGCAAAATAATTCTGCACACTAATAGTTGCGCAATGATTGTGCATATATAGATATTCTCCTAAGAGCCAAAACCTCACTTTTACTTTCATAAATATTCAGGTTTAAGGTTTCTTAACATTTTGGATTGACGAAGAGCACTGTAGTTGTTCAATAATAAAATTATTCCTCAAAAATACAATTTGCCTAATAATTGTGCACACAGTGTATGCGAGAGACCTGCCTTGCACGTCTTTGTTGCTGATGGTGTGCCCTAAAATTGATCCTCGTATCTTCTATACAGTTGGTGATCTGCCTCTGATCCTAGCGCCTTGGTCTGAAGTGTGCACCTCTGAATGCTCCCAGCACCTTGGTCTGAAGTGTGCACCTCTCCTCTGAATGCTCCCAGCACCTTGGTCTGAAGTGTGCACCTCTCCTCTGAATGCTCCCAGCACCTTGTTCTGAAGTGTGCACCTCTGAATGCTTCCAGCACCTTGTTCTGAAGTGTGCACCTCTCCTCTGAATGCTCCCAGCACCTTGTTCTGAAGTGTGCACCTCTGAATGCTTCCAGCACCTTGTTCTGAAGTGTGCACCTCTCCTCTGAATGCTCCCAGCACCTTGTTCTGAAGTGTGCATCTCTCCTCTGAATTCTCCCAGCACCTTGTTCTGAAGTGTGCACCTCTCCTCTGAATTCTCCCAGCACCTTGTTCTGAAGTGTGCACCTCTCCTCTGAATTCTCCCAGCACCTTGTTCTGAAGTGTGCACCTCTGAATGCTTCCAGCACCTTGTTCTGAAGTATGCACCTCTCCTCTGAATGCTCCCAGCACCTTGTTCTGAAGTGTGCACCTCTGAATGCTTCCAGCACCTTGTTCTGAAGTGTGCATCTCTCCTCTGAATTCTTCCAGCACCTTGTTCTGAAGTGTGCATCTCTCCTCTGAATTCTCCCAGCACCTTGTTCTGAAGTGTGCACCTCTCCTCTGAATTCTCCCAGCACCTTGTTCTGAAGTGTGCACCTCTCCTCTGAATGCTCCCAGCACCTTGTTCTGAAGTGTGCACCTCTCCTCTGAATGCTCCCAGCACCTTGTTCTGAAGTGTGCACCTCTCCTCTGAATGCTCCCAGCACCTTGTTCTGAAGTGTGCACCTCTCCTCTGAATTCTCCCAGCACCTTGTTCTGAAGTGTGCACCTCTCCTCTGAATGCTCCCAGCACCTTGTTCTGAAGTGTGCACCTCTCCTCTGAATTCTCCCAGCACCTTGTTCTGAAGTGTACCTTGTAGGAGGAGTGTCATATAGCGGTTTGAAATAGTTACATAAAAGTGCTTGAAATACAGCAGAGATTCACTAGACAGAGAGAAAAAGTTCATAATAAACCCAGTGTTAACCATAGAAAACAACATCATTATAGTAATAGATGGAAGGGATAAAAGTCAATTTTCCTATGGGAAATATGTTGGCTTCTGTTATTGTGTTCCTTGATCTCCTTTTTTTTTTTTAGTAAGAAATCCCACTTTTCTTAATATGGACAGAAAATCCAAGTTATGTGTGGATTTTTTTTACAAAATTAATCTATAATTAGTACTGAATATCCTGTCCATGAAAGCTGACCCAATTCTTTGTTACAGGACTCAAGGAACCTAAACTTCTCCCAGTGAGTGAAGGTAAGGAATGGTGTTTTATTTTGTTTATTGTGGGACTGTTTTCAACTCTTTGCACTATGAAACAACGTGCAGTAAACCTTGTGTTTGGGATACTTTCCGCATGACGTGCCTAAAAAATCCTATTCAAAAACTGGATTTATAATGGGGCTCTGCTTACGCCAATACCATAATGTGGAAGGAAATATATGCATTCGAGGGCTATAATGGAGTTATACAGAAGACTTTGTGGCAAAAATGAAACTGTCAAAAGTTTCCAGACCTTCACAATAAAACTTTGTATTTTAATAATTTGTAATATGAGTGGTATACAAAAACAATAGTCTAGCGCAAAATAGGAGATCTATTAGTCTAACAATATCAATATAGATGGTATGTGTTTCCAAATGAGGAAACTTAATAGAAGCAGAAAGGTAAACATGGACACAAATGGCAACAAGGCCTAAGATGGATAGCACGAAACAAGTTCTTAAACTTAAAAAGACTGAATATTAACACTATGTGTGATGAATCCAGTAACACAGATGAATAATGTATGAGTGATCAGATGAACAGTATCTGAGGATGGACAAATACAGTGCCCTTGTCTACAGAAGAAAATGTAGTCTCAAGAAAGGTATTAAGCGCACAGTCAGGGGAAAAAAAGAGTTAACACTCGTAATTGTAGGGGATAAAAAAACACCACCACCTCTTAATATGCATTCACATAGCTCTTCCTCACATTGCAATGTCTCTGAGGTCCCATTCACACTTCAAGCGATGCTATGCCCTTGTCACTTCTGTGTCCTAGTAAGCTGTGTAGCTCCTTGGTGGTGCTGAATTTCATCTTAGCCGATATGCTATGAATGAGCAGTCCTTGACACTCGGGTGGTCAGTTACAGAGCTCATGGTGCTGTGAGGCTGAGAATGCTGTTGAAAGAAACAGGTGGAATCAGGAGGAAAGGCTTAGTGTGGTCACAACAGGGAACCAAGCTAGAACTTCCTATATCATGGGTAAAAGTGCTTTTTGCCATTTAGTCATTAGGCTTCATAGAGGAGGATTTTCACTTATTGCTCATTAGGTATTACCTTTACTAGTCAGCATTCCTAATTCATCAACAGAAATAAAACAATCAATTATGGAGCAAATCGTCTGCACCAAGGAAAAAAAAAATCCCCCAATAATTAAAATGAATAATATTGTGCTATATGGAAATGTATATACTTGAGGGTTTATTCTGCTGATCAGTGAGTATTTCCTGTGATTTTATAAAATTGATTGTCCCCCTCCCACTCCTTTACAGTATATGAAGCCATCTCCCCTCAGATCTGAAGTCCGGTTGCTTGACCGGACAGTTGCAACATGGGACAATCTCCCTTTAGCCTTCATAAAGGAGGAGGGCAGGTTTTTCTTTCTACTGAATGAAGTTTGTGCCTCATTGCGATCCTCCTTCAGTTCTTCACAAAGAATGATGCACCCATAAGGGGCGGGAGGGAAACAATTTATGATATATATCAGAGAAAATAGAGTGCTTTTGACATTACCAACATAGAGTGATCGTACATGTTATAATGAGGGATCCTGGCCAGTACATGAAACATTACTAATCCTTTAAGAGTTAAATTAAAACAATGCTGGGCCTTATTTTTCAAGCTAAAGAGGTGCAATTCTGAAGCAAACCAACTGCACCACAGGGTAGAAAATAACATTTCCATTTATTTTAATAGGGGTTTTTAACCCCTTTAATGCTAATAAGGCCGCGGTCTAGTACTCAAGGGGTTAAACATCCCATTTAAATCAATTTGAATTTGAGGATTTTTCATTTCAATCCTATGGTGCAGTTGGTTTACCCTTTTAGCATGATGAATAAGTACCACTAGGTACACTAATTTATACAAACCAATAATGCTTAGATTTTGCACAGAAATATCGTAGTAGATGAAAAATGCTATAAATATTTTCAGAACACTGGCATTGGAGAGCATCCAAGGTGTTACTCATCATGTGCTTCAATTGTAGCCTGGAAAAGTATCCAGCAGGTGGCGCTACTGCAACACTTTAAAAATAGTTGTTTTTTGTTTTCCACAATTTTTGGTATACTAGTACATATCTACCTTTCTGTTTGATTTCATTGCCTGGTATTTAAATGTTTTAAATATGTTGAATAAAAATTAAAATAAACATGTTCGAAATTCATTCCCTGTTTTACTGTTTATCTGGTTAAAAAATGATTGTGGGAACCAAGAACATCAACATTCACAAGGGAGCAATAGTAATTAAAAATAGTAAAATATTCAGATACATTATAGTGTTCAGTCTGAATGAGACATAAGGGAGAAGAGACCTTTTGCATGCAAAATATATAGAATATATAATCTTTTTCAGTTAATATCCTAGACATTTGGCTATTATTATTCTTTATATAGCGACAACTTATTCTGCAGCACCATACAAAAGGGAATAGACATAAAGGAATATTAAATAGTACAAATGGAACATAGAAAAGATCTTACAGTCTAGAGGAAGGTGGGACACCGAAGGAGTAAGTGCTATGGGGTGTAAGTGCCTCCTGACACATGAACTGCCAGTAAGTGGGTGGGAGAAATACCATTGATTGCAGTTGTCCAGAGAAGAGGTGGTTCTGTTTGGGAGAGAAGACTATGGGAACAATAAGGTCATGATGGGGTTGTAGGTGGGAGAGTGATTTTGAAAGGAATGAGAGTGAGCACTAGTTGGACAAGCTGTTGGACTAGCCTTGCCCATAACATTTATGGAGGTAGTTGATAGGCTTCCCTGAAGAGGTGAGTTTTCAGGGAGCATCTGAAGGCTGGGGGGTGAGGGTTGAGAGATTCTGATGGGACGGGGTGGGAGTTCCAGAGCTCAGGTGAACCATGGGGGAAATCCTGTAGGCGAGAGTGGGAGGATGTAATAAGAGCTGTAGAAATCAAAAGGTCCTGTGCAGAGCAAAGGTGGCGATTGGGATTGTAATTGGAAATGAGAGTTGAAATATAGGGGGGTGCATTGTTGGTAAGGGCTCTGTAAGTTAGCACCAGAATTTTTAATTTGATTCTGTATGTTAATGGGAGCCAGTGTAGGGATTGGCAAAGGGGAGTGATGTTGGAAAAGCGATGTGTGAGGTAGATTAGTCTTGCAGCAGAGTTAATTATAGACTGCAGTGGGGGTTAGTTGGGCGAGAGGAAGGCCAATTAGAAGTGAGTTACAGTAGTTGATACGGAATATGATGAAAATGTTTGGATTAGAATTTTAATAATATCTTGGGTGAGAAAAGGTCTGATGCTAGAGGTGACTGAATGTGGGGAATAAAGGATAGGGTGGAGTCAAAGGTGACCCCCAGGCAGTGTGATGTAGGGGTTGGTGTGATGGTGTTGCTGTTAACAGTGAGGGCAATATCTGCGGTAAGGCTGCTTGGAGAGGGAGGGAAAATTTCTGTACTTAAATGCAGATGACCTTCAGACTGCAGTTTAATGCCTTGGCATATCACTATACAGTATATTTTTTTATACTTTCTCAAACATCCTATTTGGAACACAGAAACTGTAGGGTAACATCCCCTCATCCAGGAGGACAGGGCACTTGAACAAAAATGGTCTCAGGTGGAGAATTCCTCCCCTATCCTCTTTACCACCACTTGGATATGTTCAGTTTTAAATGTGACCTTTCTTTATGTTAGATGCAATGTCAAAGCTTCTCTTAGCCTTCTTTTTTTATTTTATGCTGTTCGGTTATAAGGGCTGTATAATCCCCATTAGGCAGGCTCCTATTTCTGGTCTCTTTTGAAAGAACTGACCAGAGTACAGGCTTTTAGGAACTGAGTCCGTGGAGGAAGATTTGCTTTATCAGCTTATTTCCTCATAGCTTTTTCTGAAGCTTACTTTCTTGTATAGGAGCCTGAGCAATCAAGAGACTAGATTTGATTTTCTGAGCACACCTCCTTTTTCTGGTCTTCCACCCTGGTAGGGTGGTTCTGTGGACACCCATAGGGTTACTCTCTAAGGTTGTCTCTGACTTTCACATTAACCAGGAAATTGTTCTTCCTACTTTCTGCCCAGATACATCTAATAAGAAGGAGCTTCATCTTTTGGCTGTGGTTAGGAGCTTGAACTGCTACATGCCAGACCCTCTAGACTAACTGTGGTTTATCGTATTAAGGTGACCATTCCCCACACACATGTTTTCAGGAAGAAATCTGTTCCCTTTTGGTTAGGGCTTATTCCACCAGTTTGGTGGTAGCATTTTGGGCCTATAAGAATCAGGCTTCTGCTGAGCAATTGTGTATGGTGGCAACATGGCCATCTCTCTACACATTTGTCAAACATTATTGTGTTAATGCGCTGGCTTCAGCTGAAGCCAGGTTTGGCCAGAGGGTCTTGTAAGCAGCTGTGCCTGTGTAGGTGTCCTCCTTCATATACTTTTTGGTCACCAACCTGTTCCTGTCCTTTGGTTTGCAGTGTCTGTGTTTGGTGACGCATCTAAAAAGACTACTGTCATTTGACCAGTTTATAAGCAACTGGTCCAGATTACCGGAGATGAAGGGCAATCGCTAGTTCCACACTAGAACTAGTGGATATTTGGTCAGTACCTACAGCAGGGGATATTTCGATCTACTGCCTATCCAGACATACGGCTATTCCTTTACCAAATGTAGCAGCCCTGAAGAACTCTGCAGATAAGCTGGATTTTGTTTTCAAGCATAGGATGCATTATTCACCCAGCTCTTGCTTCAGCATGGGCCTGTTGAGCCATGAGGCCTGGCATGATCAGCTCTGTAGAACTATTAAAGTGGATCTATCACATATAGACCATGTTCCAAATTATTATGCAAATGATATTTTTCTAATTTACCTAAATAATTGATGTAAATAAGTCAGCATAATTCTCATGTTTTCAACTATTAAGAGTACAATTCAAATTTTATTGAACAAACCCCCTAATGATAACAGTATTTTTTTTAAACATAAAAAACTTACAATGCACTGTTCCAAATTATTACGCACAGTAAGTTTCAAAACACTTTATAGGGTTGTAAAGAACTGAAAATTTTCATTTGTTGTGTTTTCAGCATATTTACTGAAATCAAAAGCTATTTCAATCAAACTTTTAACAACATTTTAACTTTTTAAACATTTTAACAGGTCACGTTACATTTCAACATAGGACCCCTTATTTGATAGCAGCTTCACAAGTCTTGCATCCATTGAACTTGTGAGTTTTTGGACAGTTTCTGCTTGAGTTTGTTTGCAAGATGTCAGAATACCCTCCCAGAGCTGCTGTTTGGATGTAAACTGCCTCCCACCCTCATAGATCTTTTGCTTGAGGATGCTTCAAAGGTTCTCAATAGGACTGAGGTCAGGGGAGAATGGAGGCCACACCATGACTTTCTCTCCTTTTATCCCCATAGCAGCCATTGATGCAGAGGTATTCTTTGCAGCATGAGATGGTGCATTGTCATGCATGAAGATGATTTTATTACGGAAAGCATAGTTCTTCCTTCTGTACCAGGGAAGAAAGTGGTCAGTCAGAAACTCCACATACTTTGCAGAGGTCATCTTTACACCTTGGGGGATCCTAAAGGGGCCGACCAGCTCTCTTCCCATGATTCTGGCCCAAAACATGACTCCACCACCGCCTTGCTGAAGTCGCAGCCTCGTTGAAACAGGGTGGCCGTCCACTAACCATCCACTACTCCATCCATCTAGACCATCCAGGGTTGCACAGCACTCATCAGTGAACAGGACTGTTTGAAAATTAGTCTTCATGTATTTTTCTGCCCAATGCAGCCGTTTCTGCTTGTGAGCATTGGTTAGTGGTGGCCGAATAGAAGGTTTATGCACAGTTGCAAGACTCTGGAGGACTCTACACCTTGATGTCCGTGGGACTCCAGAGGCACCAGCAGCTTCAAATATCTGTTTGCTGCTATGTAATGGTATTTTAGCAGCTGCTCTCTTGATCCGATGCATGGATCTGGCAGAAATCTTCCGCAATGTGCCTTTATCTGCACGAACCCGTCTGTGCTCTGAATCAGCCACAAATCTAATAGTGCGAGGATCACGCTTAAGTTTTCGTGAAATATCTAATTTTTTCATACCTCGTCCAAGGCATTGAACTATTTCACTCTTTTCGGCAGCAGAGAGATCCTTTTTCTTCCCCATATTGCTTGAAAATGGTGCTCTGCTTAATAATGTGGAACACCCACCTTTAGTAGTTTTTCCTTAAATTGGGCTCACCTGGCAACCTAATTATCACAGGTGTCCAAGATTGTTTTCAATGATCAAAAGAGCCCTGAGACACAATGCCATCCATGAGTTAAACTGAAAAACAAAATATTTAATGTTTGTGACACTTAAATATCATTTGCATAATAATTTGGAACAGGGTGTAGATATCTAATGCTCATTAACTAGAGCATTTAGCGAAAAAGTTTAACATGTTAGTCATTTTTGAAAAAAAAAAAAAGTTATCTGCTCAAAAATTCAAGTTTAAAACGTGCCCAGCAGCCTACTTCCTGCTTGCAGCACTGCCTCGGCTCCCGTCCCACTACCCAGCATCCTCCAATGATGGAGGCTTTCTTTCTCTAAGCTGGAGCGATCTCATTGGCAGAGATTGATATCTAGCCAATGAGATCGCTCCAGCTTAGAGACAGACATCCTCAGTCATCGAAGGATGCTGGGTAGTGGGACGGGAGCAGCCTCTGTGCGGCAAGCAGCTTGCTGCAGTGGCAAGCGGAAGTAGGCTGCTGGGCACCTTTTAAACTTGAATTTTTGCATAGATAATGTTTTTTTTTTTTTTTTTTTTTAAATGACTAACATATTAAACTTTTTCGCTAAATGCTCTATCTAATGAGCATTAGATATCTATATGTGATAGATCCACTTTAAGGAATTCAGCTATTCACCTACTGTTTGTCATTGTGCATAGGATAGTGTCTATATGTGTTTTGTTGTACACTTCTATTTCTTTCTCTCTGTTTTAAGGATTTATTTTTGCTGATATATTTTATACAAGGGTCTAGCCTTATTTAATTTATTTTTCCGTAATATAATTTCATTCAATAATTATTATTCACTTTTATATATTTATTTAGATTACCATGTGTGCTTATTTTCAAAACTGTCCTGTGGTAGGCAGGCTTTATGTGTATAATTATTTTTGTATTACCTTTTTATGATATACCTTATATCTACACTTCATGCCTTTGTCTTCAATCTATGATTAAGCGCTAGTTTTAACGAGACATGCAAAACAGTTATATGCCCCTTCTTTTTGTTAATCTCTCATGGACATTTTTTATTTTGTTTTAATATTTCAATAAAGATATGTTTTATTAAGCCTGTGTACAGAATTTTCAGCTTGGTGTGCAGTAACAGATCTGGATTTGCTGTGGAGTAGAATTACTATGTGGAGAAGCATCCTCCCTTTCACTGCCAATGGACAGTACTTTTGATTGTGTAATATATAAATTCTCAATGTTTTCTTCTTGGTAAAATACTTTCATCAAAACTAAAACATGATCAGAGAAAGGAGAAGTGTGAGACTGGATGGAGTATGGGAATCAGGAAAACTGAAATTGCTTGGAAAGACATTAAGGAGCTCACTGGACTTATTTTTGGATTGTTTTTCTTTATGAAGGATTCCCAGATCCTCCCATTACACAAGCAGCAGGGAACGAAAGCACGTTTAGGGAACCTGCCAAGCATATAGGGAAACGCCCATATGTATAGAGAAGTGGAGGTAGGAGATAGGTAAATGAATGGTAAGGGTATCCTTTGGAAACATCGCCCTCTAGTAGGCGAACAGCAAAATGGCAAGATCAGAATGTCACCTGCAGCATGAGGGTGAGATCAGAATATCGCCCGCATGAAAAGGACAATATTCTCATGTTGTAGTTTTGATGGTCACATACTGCTGACTACTACTTCCCCTCATCTGCTTCCATACATCCGGACTGTGAGGAGACATACAAAGTGGTGTTTCTGCAGCCCGTCTCACCATGATATAGTCCAAACTGACACTGTTTCAACAGAGTATTATTCAGTTAGTGATTTACTTTGTGCCTGTTAGGCACTATATTTTTTTTTCATGGTCACACGCTTCCTTGAGATTTAAAGTGTTACAAAGAGATGGTCAAAGGGTTAAGAAGAGATGGTAGATTTCAACAGAGGTACAAACATGGCAGGTCAGGGTGCAGACTGAGGACTATAATTCCTATCATCCTCCGCCAATTGTTAACTGGTTGTGGATGATGGGAGTTGTATTCAACAACAAGTACTGGGTACTTTTGAAGCCTTGGTTGTAACTGTGGCTTATTGCCATAACATGTGGGACAAAGGTTCTAAATACTGCGTGCTTCTTTAACTCAGAGAGGGCTGCAGCAACACCACTCTCTATCTCTCCTCGCAGTCCTTGTGGATGTATGGAAGCATATGAGGGGAAGTAGTAATCAGCAGGGTGCGACCATCAAAATGACGACATGTGAATATTACTCTCTTCATGCGGGTGAAATTCTGATCTTGCCCTCATGGTGCAGGTGACAGTTTGATCCTGCTGTTTTGCTATTCACCACTAGAGGGTGACATTTCCAAAGTAAGCCACTGGGAAGTACTATTGATGAGGTACCTGCATATCAACGATACCACCTTGCATAGAAAATCATTTAGATCACACTAGTATTTTAATAACAGACGAAAAATCTAAATCTGATTCAGGGTGGGAACAAATCTATATATATATATATATATATATATATATATATATATAAAAGAATAAGCCTCATTGCATAATTTATGGTACCTCACACACAGAACATAATTTGTCTCCTCTGAAAACAAACACACATTGAACAGAATGCCTCATTAGACACAACTCCTATTGGGTGATTCAGTGGGGACTTTACTGCTCCCATTAGGTGATTCAATGGGGGCATGTTTATCATACAGGAAGTTGGCCCGCCCCCTCCAGCCCGCCCACCACTATCCAACTGACAAAAAAAAAAAAAATAAATATATATATATATATATATATATATATATATATATATATATATATATAGCTGCCACTCGCTCCTGAAGTAGGGGATATCAACAGCTTCTCCTGGTCCACACACACTCTCACTCAGGATCATGACCCCACAAACACATTGTTTTACCTCCCACAGATAATTGTAACCCTCTATACAACAGTATGAAGGTGTAATGTTTCCATAAAATACAAACTCGGGTATAAACTTAATAGCAACTCCTATTAATGTGCATTAATTCCCTATATATCCTGACGGGCAGCGCCGTCCCACATTGCTGTCGTCCAATACAGGTTACTGGTAATTCTGGGAGGCGATCCGCCCCTTAGTAGGCAGGAACATTTCTCTAAGGAACATTTCTCCTTGGCTGCAGCTAGCCAACTAACTCCAGAAAGATTTGTTCTTTCGGTGTGACACCAGGTGGAAAACAGTTCTGCTATAGTTTTAGAATCTTTTTTATTTTCTGTTTTAGGCGGATTACCATGACTGACAATGCCCTTCAATGTGGCTAGCTCAGTTTCCAGGTGCTTCCAGTGGACCTTGAGCCCTGAAGGGGAAATTCTTGATTCCAAGTCCAGGAGTTACCCACTGAGGTACTTCTTGCTGTATGGTAATCTGAAGACAGAAGATCTGCAGGAAAGGTGAGCTACCCTTTGAGTGCTGCAGGTCCACTTGTCCCACAGTGGCCCTCCACACAGGGGTTGTGTTCTGGAGTTCCTATTGCACACTCCTGCACTCATTGGGTATATCTGTATGTCTTTTGGGTGTTTGGAACAGGTTTATGTGGTAACTTAACCCTTTCATTGCCGGTTTGGCAGTTTATTGGTGGGGGGTTTATGGCACTTTTCCTACTGGACTAGTGTTTTCTGGGTGTCTACACATGTTCCCTTGATGTTTTACACCTTTTCATGTTTTACTTTTAATTTTGGTAAAATTGTGTACTATGCCTTTAAGGCACACTTTACCTCATAGACGCCGTTGCTCCATTCACCTCTATGGGACTATACTGTTTGGGACGTATCTCTGCAACCGTTTAACCTAGAGACTTCAGAGTGGGCTCATTTTACTTGTCTATCCTTGCTGTATCATCCGGTTTATAGTTCAAGTGTGTTGGGGGGCTCAGGGGGCTTCGGGCACTGTTTGGAATACTTTTTTGGGAAAAACTACATTTCCCATGAGAATTTGCTTTGCTCCTATTTTCTGATTGCCTCCCGCCGAGGCAGCCATTTTGTGAGCATTTCTAGCGAGTATCCTACGGAGGGCTTGGACTCTCCTTCTTTCCTCTGCAGATTAACCCTTCGTCTGCCAGATAAGTCTGTATTTAGCGTTTCTGGGATGAAATTTTAATCTTACACACTAATTGGGTGATTTACTGTACAGTTGGTTATTTTGACACTGTGAGTATGTCTATACCGCTGGAGCTTGGGGTTAGACCTAAGACTAAGGAGGCTGGGGTCTCACTTTCCCCCATTGCGCATTGCTCTTCCTGTCAATCAGGGCTACCGAGAGAGTTCTCTGGTCACTTATGGACCTCCAGCCATGCTATTGAGCCTGCTTGGGTGTAAGAGTTTAAGGCTGTGACTAGGGACCTTAGGTCCACATTACAACTCTTTCCATCCCAGATGCAGGGGGCCCTTCAGACATGGCAGGCCCCCTCCAATATCAGATCTTTCCTGCCTAAACCTCAGGGAGCACCTGATGTATCAGATTCCTCTGAGGAGGAACTGCTGTTGGATTCGGATGTTGAGGATTATTCGGAGTCTTCTCTGTGTCTTGGGGACCCCTTTGAAGCTGATCCTGACATCTCTGCTGAGGGTGTGATCAGGGCCGTCTTAACCACCCTTAACATTCCCTTGGTTCAAGAAGTTCCTTTTGATCCCTCTAATGTTTTTCAGGAGCCTGCTAAGCCCCTTACTTATTTTCCAACTAACACCACTCTTGACCATCTGGTCTCTGAGGAGTGGAAATCACCGGACAAGACTGCTGCTTTGTCCTGGAAATTTGCAAAGCTTTACCCCTGTTCTGAAGCTGCGCTTGCTAAGTGGGTTCATCCCCCTAAGGTGGATGCACCTATCTCCAGGCTATCTAAATCTACTGCCTTGCCAATCTCTGATGCTTCTGCTCCGGAGGACTGGACTAACAAACTTGAGATTTCCCTCAAGTCCATTTTTGCCACTGTTGGTACCGCTATGCGTCCAGCGTTTGCTATTGTGTGGGTTAACCAAGCTATTGCGGTCTGGACTGAGCAACTCGCCACGGCTCTCCGTCAAGATGCGCCTACTTCGGAGAAATTGCATCTTCTTGCCAATATCTCTGAAGCGCAACACTATGTTTCTGCTGCCGCCTTTGATGCCGTCCGCATGATGGCTAGGGTTTCTACTACATCTGTGGTGGCCAGGCAAGCCCTTTGGCTCAAGATCTGGTCTGCTGACACTGCTTCCAAGAAAGTCTTGCTTTCCCTACCCTTTAAGGGTACCTCCTTGTTTGGGCCTGATCTTAAGGAATTGATCAGTGAGGCCACAGGGAGTAACAGTAGTCTTGTACCCTTGGTCCCTAAGAAGAAATTGCCGCTTAAGAGTAACCGGTATTTTCGTTCCTTTCAAAATGAGACATGTCTGGCGAGCCAGGCGGTTCCCTCAGTTCCGCGTACCCCTCCAAGCCCAAACAGCAATGGAAGCCCAAGGCTTCCAAGACTGCTTCGGCATGACTCGTCGAACCCGGGTCCGCACCCTGCTGTGGGTGGTCTTCTGTGACTCTTTCACAGCGTTTGGGAGGATTCAGTGATGGACCCATGGGTTTCACAGGTAGTGACAGAAGGGTACAGGATCCCTTTCTATTCTCTTCCTCCTTTTCGCTTTTGTCTTTCTCATACTCCTTGGGGTACCGAGAAACGCCGTCTGTTCGGCGCTGTTCAGGCTCTCCTGGACAAAGACGTCCTGGAGCCAGTGCCTCTTCCAGACAGGGGTTCGGTGTTCTATTCGAACCTCTTCGTGGTCGCCAAAAAGGACGGCGGATGTTGCCCTATTTTAGATTTGAAGGATCTCAACTCCTTTGTGACCCAGACTCACTATCGCCAGGAATCTCTGCGATCTCTGAGTGATTGCTGCCATGTCCCTGGGGGAGTTCCTTGCTTCTCTGGATCTTTAGGATGCATATTTACACATCTGCTTTCATCCAGAGAGTTGGCAGTACCTTTGGTTTACTTGCGACAGAGGAGATTTTTAGTTCTCAGCTCTTCCCTTTGGTCTGAAGACGGCCCCTTGGGTTTTCCAATGGGTTCTGGGGGCCTTGATATCCGCTCTCCACCGGGACGGCATCAGAGTGACTCCTTACATGGACGACTTGCTGTTGAAAGCCACCTCTGCGGACCTTCTTCATCAGCAAGTTCAGACCTTCATCCAAGCTCTCTCCCATCACAGTTGGATCATCAACTTGGACAAGTCAGATCTGGTTCCGTCATAACAACTGGTCTTCCTGGGCCTTCTCTTCGATACACAGGAGTGCATGGTGTTCCTCCCCGACAAGGAGATATACATACTTGACACCATATGCTAATGTATGCTTGTGTATTATGGTGCCCATGCGGTACCAGTGATGCTTCCTATAGAATTTGAAGGCAGATAAGAACCATTCGGCCCATCTAGTCTGCCCATTTTTCGTACTGTAAAAAACCTCAAACCTTATTTGGTCCTTGGTCTTGTCTTATGTTCAGGACAGCCTTGTGTCTAGCCCATGCATGCTTAAATTATGCCACTGTATTAACTTCTACCACTTCTGCTGTAAGGCTATTCCACTTATCTACTACCCTCTCAGTGAAGTAAAACTTTCTTACATTACGTCTAAACCTGTGTCCCTCTAGTTTTAAACTATGGTCTCTTGTCCTGACATTTCTACTTTGAAATGTAATCCCCTCCTGCACTTTGTTGAATCCCTTCATGTATTTTAGTATGCTAATGATGCCTTTTCAGTGACAGGTTATAGACGAATTAATGTTTCAATGAGGTTTCATATATTAATTAAGCTTTGTGTAGTACCAGGAAATGTTTAGTGTCACTTTACTCTCAGAAATAAAAGTGTAAATATCTCCTAAACTATACATCTGCTGGACTTATGGCTAACATGACATATAGGCAGTTTTTAATTCAGTTTTTAAATACGCAAACTTGCATTAAGAGTAAAGTTCCACTTTAAATTAACACATACATGTAGTGCGGACATATACACTTAAGTACCATGCACACCATACTAACATCTGTATACATGCTCTATTTGATTTATGAGGCCTAACATGTATTCTTATGTATACTCTGAGGGAGCAGTCATTCCTGCCTTTTACAGGGCTCCAAATGCCACAGCATTATACAGTGATTGTCAAGGACTGCATGTAAATATGCTTAAAATAAGGTAACAACATTTCTAAATACAGGAGTAGGGGCCATTAATCACAATAAATTAACTGACAAGCTCTCATTACAAACAACACAAACATTACACAAATGTTCTCTGAATTGGACAGTTCATTATGTGTTGCACACCCCTCTTGTGTTTAAAGGGTTAAATGCTTTGTGTATTATGAACAGCTTTTCTCTAACGTTAGAGAAACATACTCTTAAGTTTTGCAATTAAATTCTTAAAGGAGCAGTAATGTCTTGTTAAGAAAAAAATATATATTGTAGGGCTTTTTCTGTTGAGTAAAATAAGGGTACTCCCACTTCTGAGGCATACATACAGTGGGGCAAAAAAGTATTTAGTTAGCCACCAATTGTGCAAGTTCTCCCACTTAAAAAGATGAGAGAGGCCTGTAATTTTCATCATAGGTACACTTCAACTATGAGAGACAGAATGAGACAAAAAAATCCATAAAATCACATTGTCTGATTTTTAAAGAATTTATTTGCAAATTATGGTGGAAAATAAGTATTTGGCCAATAACAAAAGTTCATATCAATACTTTGTTATATAACCTTTGTTGGCAATGACAGAGGTCAAACGTTTTCTGTAAGTCTTCACAAGGTTTTCACACACTGTTGCTGGTATTTTGGACCATTCCTCCATGCAGATCTCCTCTAGAGCAGTTATGTTTTGGGGCTGTCGCTGAGCAACACGGACTTTGAACTCCCTCCAAAGGTTTTCTATGGGGTTGAGATCTGGAGACTGGCTAGGCCACTCCAGGACCTTGAAATGCTTCTTACGAAGCCACTCCTTCGTTGCCCGGGCGGTGTGTTTGGGATCATTGTCAAGCTGAAAGACCCAGCCACGTTTCATCTTCAATACCCTTGCTGATGGAAGGAGGTTTTCACTCAAAATCTCACGATACATGGCCCCATTCATTCTTTCCTTTACACGGATCAGTCGTCCTGGTCCCTTTGCAGAAAAACAGCCCCAAAGCATGATGTTTCCACCCCCATGCTTCACCGTAGGTATGATGTTCTTTGGATGCAACTCCGCATTCTTAACACGACGAGTTGAGTTTTTACCAAAAAGTTCTACTTTGGTTTCATCTGACCATATGACATTCGCCCAATCCTCTTCTGGATCATTGAAATGATCTCTAGCAAACTTCAGATGGGCCCGGACATGTCATGGCTTAAGCAGGGGGACACGTCTGGCACTGCATGATTTGAGTCCCTGGCGGCATAATGTGTTACTGATGGTAGCCTTTGTTACTTTGGTCCCAGCTCTCTGCAGGTCATTCACTAGGTCCCCCCATGTGGTTCTGGGATTTTTGCTCGCCGTTCTTGTAATCATTTTGACACCACGGGGTGAGATCTTGCGTGGAGCCCCAGATCGAGGCAATATCACAGTGGCCTGAAATTGTACAGTGGCGCTGTTGCTACACCATCCTATGGAGATTTATGGCCTGCTGACCAGAGCTGTTCATAGGATGGTTTAGCAACAGCACCACTGTACAATTTCAGGCCACTGTGATATTGCACCTAAAAAAATTCAGCTTTGAGCTGTAATGTTTGAATAAAACACATTTCAGCAGTGGGAGTACCCTTGTTTTACTCAGGGGGATAAACCCTACAACATATATTTTTTTTTACATATTAAGTATTACTGTCCCTTTAAGATACTTCTGTTCTTGTATTCAGAAACATGGCTCCCTTATCTTAGGCCCATTAAGAGACAAAAAAAAAACAAAACAGCACAATATCACTTCTGAGACACCTATCAAGATTACTATTGTGATGGAGGCCCTGGAGCACTAGAAAAAGAAATTAGAGCCCCCCCCCCCCCCCCCCCGAAAGTATATGTAAGACTAGATTTTAGGCTTCAGAAAACAAACTGATAATTTTTCCAGAGGCTAGCATGGAGTACAAGGTATTTAAGTGTGTATAACCCTAGATCATTGTTAGGTGTTATTAACTCTTTAAGCTGACCACATTTTCCCTTTCATTTTGCAGTGCTATATCCGTTTGAGTGCCAGAGGGGTACGGAAAGCATTGCAGAGTATTGCATTTTATACCCCTCTGGCACTCAAAGGGATATAGGAGCCAGGAAGGACAACCGATCTGTATGTGTTTTTTATAAGCTTCCTGCATTAAATGTTAACCCCTTGAGTGCCAGAGAGGTATGTAACGCATTGCTGTGCAATGCATTGCGTACCTCTCTGGCACTCAAAAGGTTAAGGGCCTTATATACAAAATCAAAGTGTGGTAATTATGGGTCAAGCCAACTGCATCATAGGTAGACAAATAATCCCATTGATTTAAACTCTTCAATGCTAGAGGGGTCTCCAATGCATTGTTTCACAAAGCTTTTGAAGACTTCTCTGGCATTCAAGGAGTTAAAAGCCTA
Source organism: Rhinophrynus dorsalis (assembly GCA_037306005.1). Taxonomy (NCBI): domain Eukaryota; kingdom Metazoa; phylum Chordata; class Amphibia; order Anura; family Rhinophrynidae; genus Rhinophrynus; species Rhinophrynus dorsalis. The sequence goes on along the minus strand of CM074719.1, from coordinate 142,874,765 downwards.
TTTAAAATCAATGTGATTTTTTTTTGTCTCCTGTAGTGCAGTTTGTTAGCACCAGAAATGCTCCACTTTAACCTTTTCAGTGCCAGAGAGGTATTCAACACATTGCAAAACAATTCATTCGATACCTCTCTGGCATTCAAATTGTTAACAGAGTACAAATGGTCCCTTTCACACTGGTGACTTCTTTGGTGACAACTGAAAATGTTTCTGTAATTTGTAGCGTTACAGTATAACATGGTTTTCTCAGCATCCCATTCAGTCTTAAAAACTACATGGAAAACACATCTTCCTCTGATACTTTTTTAAATTCAATTGAAAACCCATACTGGAATTTTCTTTGCTGCATTGTCACACTCTTAGGGCGAGATGTTCAGAAAGTGGTGGTAAATGAAATTGTCTGAAATCAGAATAAAAACCTATTACACAATTATCCATCAATTCTCAGACGTTTCCGTAATTTTTTGCATCCAATTCCGCCATCTCCGTCAAAGGGAAAAAGCCGTCTTAAAAGTGGGTGTGGTTTAATCTTTCGTCATAATGTAAGGTATTTTCAGAAAAAAATATTCATTTGAACGTCATTTTTTGTCTGGTTAATGTCATTTTTTTCTGACATAAAAATGGTGTAAACTTGGAGAAGAAAAATGAAAGTACTGAGAAGCAATTTTTCGTTTCAAAGACAAAAAAAAGTCTTTGTTTCTTTGAAAATTTTTGTTTCAAAGACAAAATCAAAGACAATTTTTAAGTTCAGGTTTTTTAACAGCCATGTTCAATGAGATCTTCTTTCCGTCATTTTTAATTCTTTAGATGTATTTTCAAACATGACGGATTTATTTCTGAAAATATTGTCCTTCTTTTACCACCAACTCATGATCCGACAAGTTTTTCATCATGATGACTTTTTGAACATCTAGCCCTTAGAGAGAAGTTGCAGCATGCTGTTTGACTTTCAGATAATGGCAGTGTGTGTTGCCTGAGTGAATTGCTTCATGGGAAGCAATGTTTCCCTACTCCTTTTTCTTATGTGATGCTGTTACTGCAACAGTGTTGCCCGTGTGAAATGGGCCTAAGGCTCTAGGCCTAGTTACCTTTTCTTAACCATTTGAGTGCCAGAAACGTACACAAATGCATCTGGCATACAAAGTAGAATAAATTTACAATTAGAATACAGAAGGCTCTGGTTTAGCACAATCTATTTGAATAACCTTAAAAAGTTGGGAAAAAAGGTGGTAAGGTTTTATCTAGTACAGTAGATGGGACTCAATGGGTTGTACGGTCCCTGACAGAAAACCCATGCCTGAAGAAGGGACCTCAGTGTCCTGTTAACTTGTACTTTCTATGTCCTCCGTTAGCCATTAAGGTATCACCTTTATGTTGCTCTTCTGAGTTCTTTGTTACAAAAGTACATTGAATCCCATTAAAAATGTGTAATTACAAATATATTAGGCAGTCCGTTCTTAGGTTTTGTGAGAAAGATATGACAGTTACTATTGTAATGCACTAAACATTCAACAGCTAATAAAGTATAAAAGTCACCAGCACTGCAACTATGTATTAAAGGAACACTAACACCTCCAATCCACACAGAATAGTTTCATACTGGTCATAAAGATTTTCTGCCTAGTTTATTACTTGGAATTATTAGTTTTCTTTTAACCCTTTGAATGGAGGTACTCAGAGGGTTAATCTCTTGGATGCTACAGGTGTTTTCAATGCATAGCTAAGCAAAGCTTTGGAGACCTATGCAGCACCTACAGGGTTAATGGTATAGTGATTTCTACTTACTTGGAGGCTTAAGCCATCATCAATGCATGACTTGATAGAGCTGAAGTATTTAGTATAAAAGGAATTAAAAGCCTCTGGCTTTAAAGGACTAACACCTCCTAATGACACCTCACCACCTGGGCCAGAAAATCCTAATGCCCCTGGATGCTTTGCCCTTGTACCTTTGTTGAAGAGATCGTCCGTTAGTCCTGGATCTTATGTACATGGAGGCAGACATGACATCTGCTTGCAGTTTTTTTTTCTTTTCTTCAAGCATGTAGAGTATATGAGCCCGTTTAACCCTTTAAGGGCCAGAGGGGTGTGCAATGCATTATGCACTTCTCTGGTACTTGAAGGGTTAATATTAACATATTAATGAAAAGCAGTTGGAATAAAAAAAATATATGCCAAATTTCTCCTCACAAACATAAAAAGCAATATTTGGTATATGTTTTATTTCTTTTTCATGTATATAACATACTTGTATTGTTTTATTTAGTTCTTTAGTTTTAATAGCTGTACCTTGGCATTACAGTTGTTAAGTTGTGAAATGTAGTCATAGTTCTCCTAACTTTTTTTATTTGGATTTAATATGTAAAAAATACATATCGTAGGGTTTATTCTCTTGAGTAAAACAAGTATACTGCCACTGTTGTGAGGTGCTCTATTCAACAGTTATAGAAGTTCGGACTTGACCTTTTTTTTAGGTGCACTATCTCATTGTCCTGAAATTTCTCAGTGGAGCTGTTGCTACACCATCTTATTGAGGTATACAGTCAACCGACCAGACCTCTCCATAGGATGATGTAGCAACAGCGCCACTGTAGAATTGCAGGCCATAAAGATATTGCAGCTAAAATAGTCAGGTTTGAGCTTAAATAACTAAATATACCTCTCAGCAGTTGGTGTACCCTTATTTTACTCAGGAGGATAAACCATACAGTGTGTATGTGTGTGGTCCTACTCACAATGCTCATGTCAACTACCATGGGCATGGCTTCCAGAACAGATTAAAGATGTTTTCTTTTGAAACAAGCAACAACAGCAAACTTCATAAGGGTTATCAGGATTTTCTGGCCATAGTAAGGCAAGTTGGGGGTTATCATTAAGATGTGTTCTTTAATTAAATATAGTGTTTTTACCTCACTGGGACAAACATGTGAAAGCAATCACTCTATTTCTGTACTAGCACCTGCTGTCTGAGCAGTAAGATTAATTCCTCAGCACCATGGGAAGTTCACATACACCTCCTACAGATGTCAGCAGTTATGATGATCAAGTCAACCGGAGATCGAAATTGACCCTCCCAATGGAAAGACCGCAAGAGGAAGTGTGCAAATAGTGCCACAGACTGCTTTGCAATGCTTTGGATACCATTCTAGCACTCAAAAGGTTAAACTTTTTTTTTTTTGTTCCCCATGGTGCCATGGGTTTGACCCAGAGTTGCTGCACCTTTGCCTTTTGTGCATATGGGTCTAGTCACTTTCAAGATTGGGGGGGGGGGGGTATGCACTAAGCTGTGTGTTAGGTAGGTGATAAAGTGGACAATGATTTCTCCAGTGATATCACTTCTCCAGTTCCTAGGATCCCCACAGCTGGAGAAAACTTAGTGCATTGGCTGTATATAATAACATAGGCATGGAAGAAGTGACTTCACCAGAGAAGTCATCACCTTTTTATCACCCATTAGTGCATCTCCCCCCGGCTTCCTAGCAGTGGGCTGGATTTCATTACAGATGATACATTTATCATTGGGTTTCCACTCATAGCTTCCAGATACAGTCGTCTGTTGTTGGGGGAATTGTGCGGTAAAATGAGTGATATGTTTATAGCCTGCAATTGAATGCAGCCCAATATTTACAAAAATCATTTAAAATAAATACATAAAAAAGCATACTATTGTACTCTGCAACAAATTGGAACTGATTATTTAAAAAAAAAAAAAAAAAAAAAAAAAAAATTGTTTTACTTCAAACCAAACACTACTGACTGACTACATTCTAAATCGCAGAACACGGTTTGTATTTGAACTCCAGTAGGATTTCATTTCACAAACTGTCATCTTACATTGTTCTATGTAAGAAATGGCACAATTTTTTTTTTTATTGGGTGTTCACTGTTATGAGGAAGTGTGAACTAAATATATTCAAATTGGTATCTATCTAATGAACTTATTGATGCACTGGAAAACACACATTCTCTGTACATCTTTCTCTCTTGTGTGTACCAAACTGTCACTTAGGGGAGCGGCAAGAGCAGTCTGCCTGGAAGTAGGGCGCAGGTCACCCTTTAAACCTTAAATTTGGCGAAAATAGCGTTTTCTGTAAATTTTATTTTAAATAATAACATTTTTACATAATTCGCTAAATGCTGTAAATAATGAGAATAACTTTTAAAGAGGTGAGAGATCCCCTTTAAACACAAGGTCCATGAGTCCTTATTTATCAACATGAGTGGGAGCTAGTCTGGAGTAAACATGTTGCTTGCAATGCATTTGGGACCTATATAGCATTCAAGAGTTTAAACGACTCATTTAAAGGGGATCTATCACCACTTTACAACTTTGCCTAAATCGTTTTGTTATATATTGTATATAATGAAAAATGTATAAATTAAAAAAAAAAAAAAAACGCTTGTTTGGCAAAATTAAAAGATTAAATACAGCTCTGTACCTACTTCCGGACAGACTGCTGTCTACTGCAGTCCGTCACTCTGCTTCTGCCCCTCTCCCTCTATCCTGCCTCCTCCTATGACAGAGGCTTTCTGTCTGTAAGCTGGAGCGGTCTCAATGGTAGAGATTGATTTCTGGCCAATAAGAGAGCTCCAGCTTACAGACAGCCTCCGTCACCGGAGGAGGCTGGATTGAGGGAGCAGAGGCATAGTGATGGACTGCAGTATAGATCAGCTATCCGCAGTCTGCCCAGAAGTAGGTACAGGGCTGTATTTATTCTTTTAATTTCGTCAATCGTTTTTTTTTGTTTTTTTTTTAAACGTTTGCACTTTTCATTATATACAATATAGAACAAAACAATTTAGGCAAATATGTAAAGGGGTGATAGATCCCCTTTAAATCAAAGAGTATTTTGGGAAATGTAATACGGCCCCTATGATGCAGTTGGTTTGCTCTAGAATTGCTCCATTTCTGCTTAATAAATAATGCTTTATATATCATCCCATTAGCACACAAGCATCTACATGAATTACCCATCTTCTGTACTAATAAATCAATGTGGAGCATTGCGGTTTAAACATGAACTCCTCTACTACAGTTAAATGTAAGTGCTGTGTCATTAACTGTGGCTTCAATCCTAAATCAATGTGAGCCCATTTGGAGAGGAGGACACAACAGCACTTAATATAATTCCTTTAGGATAGTGGTAAGCACTCTCTAATCATGTATTAATGCTTCTCATAATAACTTAATAGCTCATGCTGATTGTTATTTTGAGATGAAAATTAAAAAAATCAGATGTATCTTTTATGCCCATTCATCTATTAAATTGTAATAGTACAAAATATTTTGCATTCTATTTTGAAGTTAATCCTGCTTGTTCAATGGGATATAAGGAAACACCCCCCTCCTAAATATGAATTATGCTAAATACTTCCATTTACTGAAATGGAGCATTGAGTCCATTAAAATATTTCTCTCGCTTGTCCTGTTGACATCTAGGGGACACATGATATTTTAGGGGGCTATCCATACCCATATACTTACAAAGACAGTTGTGAGACATTTACCAGCAGTACCAAAGGCATCTGCAGAAAGCTTGTTAAAGAGGACAGGTCACTTTTCCAATTTCCAAACCCTCCCCTCCCTGGGAGCATCCATCTTGAAAGGAATTGCATGAGTATTCTTCCCCATTAGTTAATTCCATGATTCGGATGATGGAGAGATTAGATTCCCCAACAACTATATACCAACAATCTCTAAAACTATTAACCCTTTGAATGCCAGAGGGGTATGGAACGCATTGCAATGAGTTGCATACCCCTCTGGCATTCAAAGGGTTAAGCTGATTGAAAATGAAATAGAACAAACTATAGGCAGTCTAAGCAGGTACATTTAACTCTTTAAGTGCTAGTAAACTTTGTTTTTTGCGTATGTCTGCAGCTGCTTAAAGGCTTAGTATTGCCTGAAATACAGTTTATTCAATAAGATAGATTTTACAAAAATAAAGTATTTGGAGAAAGTCCTATCTGTTAAACCTTTATGGTTTGAGAGATACCCACTGCTAAAGTTCCCCTTCTCCTGATTTCTGCTGTAAAGCTGACGGAAGGAGATCCGTGTCAGCCGAAACGGGGAGGCTCTTCAGCAGAGATGCAATAGCGATATTTAAAAATAATTACTTCATTGGAATGGCCTACAATGTGTGCTAGCAAACCAGACACACTTTGTAGACGTCTCAGTTAAGTCATTCTTTTCCAATATCGCTATTTCGGCTCTGCTGAAGAGCCACTGGCCCAGGACCGGGTTCTCCTGCTGTAAGTAGAGCTGACGTCAGGAGAAAGGGAGGGAGGGGGGACTTTTGCTGTGAATATCCATAAAGGTTTGAGAGATAAGACTTTCTCCAAATACTTTATTTTTGTAAAATCTACCATATTGAAAAAACTTTATTTCGGGCATTAGTAACCCTTTAATATAGGACCTCTTTGATCGGTGTTGGAGCACCAGCACAAGTTCCCAGTGACATGTACCAGCGTACCGAATGGAGGTCTGAGAGAGACCACTCTGGTCTTGGAGTGGTCAATTTCAGACCCTGTTTTTACTGTAAGTAAAAAGTATGTGACACGCCAGAACTGTCACCGGCCCTTAAGGGAAGAAAATGACGATGGTCCTAGCACATCATAGGTTAGTTAAGGGGTTAAGCAGTTGCAGGATATGAAAAGTCAAAAACTAAGTTTACTCACACTTTAACTTAACCTTTAGAGTGACAAGAACTGTACAGTTGAACCCTCTTTGCTGAGATTTTTGTTTGGGTTTTTTTTAGGGTTTTTTCCCCAACCTAGTGGGAGTACACCAGAGCTGATGCCCCCCACCATGTTGACTGCTTATAGAATTGTGTAAACAGTCAGTAATGGTGACCTAAACAAACTCAATGCCTTCATAACCATACTTCTCCTAGACACAGAGTTCCCAGAGCTTACAAGTTGAATGGGAGTAGCTGAAATAACTACTGGCATAATTGATGATATCAATAATGACATGAGAGTTTCCTTGCCTATTCCACTTGACTTGGAAGTTTGGTAAACACCAGGTGGAGGTGGATCATGTAAAAGGAGGAGTGCCTTCCTGTTACCATGACTGAGCAATGGGGGGGGGGGGGGGGGGTTCCTGACATCCCAAACCCCCTCTGACTTACACATTTCCATTGCCTGCTTCCAAATCCTTCTTCCACTGCCCACTGGTAGTCACAGATTTCCACATACACAGTCTGCTTCTCCAGCTATGTTTTGTTGCCCACTGTCTGATCTAGCAACTTGGTTGCACTGCCCACTTGTAATCACAATTAATCCCATACAGTGTATAGCCTGGTTCCTGGTTCGACTGTACACTGGTAGTCACAGATCACCACATACACTCAGAGACGGATTAAGACTCCATAGGGCCCTAGGCAAGTTAGCATTTTGGGGCCCCACATCTTTTGATCTGGTGCTTCTGACACTGTTTTTTTTTGGCTATAAAGGAATTGGGAGCAACTGGATGGTGCTGGTCTCTTTCAACTAAAAGGGCATCTGACACAAGAAGTTTGTGGCAGCAACAGCAGGTCTCTGTCTGATTCCTCTCTTGCAACCAGGGCCCCTCATATTGCCCTGGGCCCTAGGAAATAGCCTAGGTTGCCCTAATGGATGATCCGGCTCTGCATACACTGTCTGACACTCCACTATTGTTCACCAGCTCAGTGGTAGTCATAAAACTATACATACACTGTCTGCCCCCCCCCCCCCCCTTCCCAGTCTGGCTCCACTGGCCACTGGTACTCACAGATTCCCACGTACAAAGCCTCATATTCCCCCACAGCTTGGTTCCACTGGTAGTCACAGATTGCCACATGCACTGTCTAATCCCACCTCCTGGTTCTACTGATTACTAGCAGTCCCATATTCCCATTTATACTGTCTGACCCACAGTCTGCTTCCACTGCCCACTAGTAGGCACAGATCCCACACATACACAATCTCAACCCCCCTCAGCCTGGTTCCACTGTCCACTGGTAGTCAGAGATATCCCATATTCTTTCTGACCCAACAGCTTTGTTTCACGGCCCGATGGTAGTTCCACATCCCCAGCTATAGTGTATGACCAACTCCAGCCTGGTTCCACTGCCCACTTGTAGTCACAGGACCCCACACACAGTGTCTGACACCCCAGACTAGTTCCACTGTTCTAGTGGTAGCCATAGAAACATATACTGACTGTCTGCTTCTCCAATCTTGTGTCACTGATAGCCACAGAACCACACATACAACTTTTGACACCTCAGCCTTGTTTCCCTAGTAGCCACAGAATCATATATAAACTGTCTGCTTCTCCAGCCTTGTTTCACTGATAGCCATGCTCCTGGCACCCACTACAGTATGTCAACCCCTATAAATGAGGTTTTATTTTTCTTGAGCTGATTGCAGGTACTAAATACCGTATGAAATCTCAAGGGTTTTCTAAAATTCTATGATTGGTATTCCTTTCCTTCATATCACTAATAGTTATGGCCAGTTTAGAGGAAGCAGCCAATTAAAAAAAAAAAAAAAAACAGGTTGTTGTAGTTTTGTGCTTCAAGCACCCCTACTATTTGTCAATGTATACCAGTTCGGTACCATTTTGCTTAAAAGAGCAGTAGCTAATTAATACAGTAGGAAATTATACAGATTTCAAATATTTCAGTTCATTTGAAGGGGGAGATGTAAAAAAAAAAAAGCCTTAGTTTTTCCACTACTGCCACATTCTGGAAACATTTATACTTAGTGACTCCCTCATTTCATGCTGTGGGTTATCTTCTTTCATAAATGTTATACTTTTGTAATATTTTCAATTTTAATAAACGTTACAACAATTTAAGCTCAAGCAACTCATGTTTGAAAAATTTAAGAAAAATGAGTGATTGTAGTTGGTATAGTAGTGTGCTTCTGGTGCTCCCTACAATATTTCAAGTTATACCAATATAATGTTTATGTTGGACTGGTCTAGAGTAATTTTATCATGTAGTAAACAATGGAATTACTTTTTAGTTCATGAAGTTGAAAATACCCTTTGATTCTATTAATTACGGGTCTTTGCAGACCATGTTTGTAGGTAAAACTATACATAGTTGGAAATGTTGTACAGGACTTATAAAAATATTTGGAACTTTCACAACCAATATAAATGTTTTTGATTATATTTTTTGTACTTATGACATCATAGCTTGTTTCATGATGGAAAATTTACGTGAGGCACCATGCAATTTGTTCTGAAAATACAATATATAGTTTCCATGTATAACTAGAAAGTTACCTTAGGGAATCATACCTAAATAGAAGGACAGCAAATATCTGAAAATGTGTCTGGCCTCAAGGGTTTAAGAAATGGCCCAAGCTCCTGGCACTGAAAAGGTTAGATCAAGGAGAGTTTATATTTTTCCTTTACGGTGCAGTGTGTTTTCCACAAAATTGCAGTACTTTAGAAGCAAATGCACCCAGGGCCAGATTTCTATCCCCAGTGCCCCCCAGGCAAGGCACTCTAGGTACCTTTAGTTCTGCCTATGGCCACACCACCACTCCTCACATGACCCCACCCCCATACTTATCCAGTGTTTCCTGGTATAGGAAATACCATTGACCTATAAAAAGTCTAAAAACCTCTTTAACCCTGATTCCCAGAGAGTGCTCCAATGTATTGCTCTATAATGCATTGGGGATGACTACTGCAATTAAGGGGTTAAATAATAGCCTGTAAGGGGGTATAAAACTGGAGTATAAAGACTGAGATTGTTCTGGCCGCTTCTACAATTCAGAATGTGGGTGTGGCCAGCACAGCTTAGGCTCCCCTCAAATTCTGGAGCTTAAGGCAAAGGTTGCCTACTCTGTCTATTGGGAAACTGGCCCTGACTGCACCACAGGGGAACAGATGAAAATGACTTTTAACCCCTTGAATGCTAGATAGTTCTTCAGCTCATTGCAAACTAATGTGTTGGAGGAGTCTTTAGCATTCAAGGGGGTACAAATTCCCATTTCAAATAACTGAAAATTGAGAAATATTAATTTGTTCCCAATGGTATAGCTGATTGGCTTCAGAATTTCTCCAATAACACTTGCTGAATTAGGCCCTAAGACAAACTGGATTTATTATGGAGTAAACCAACTGCACCACAGGGAGCAAAATGAAAGCTCCCGTTATATTAAATTGGGCTTTTAACTCCTTGAATGCTAGATACGTCTCTATTGCATTGCAGAGCAATGCACTGGAGGCGCCTCTATCATTCAAGTGGTTAGAAAGCTCTATTCAAGTGCAGAGGAATTTAGGAATGTTTATTTCTCTCCTGTGGTGTAAAGCAATGCGTTGTGTACCCCTCTGGCACTCAAAGGGTTATCCTATCAGCTGAATATGTAGACTCTCTCATCTGCAAAGTAGATTTGTGTGTTTAGACATGCATTCCTTAATGTCATTATAACATGCAATTGTACAAAGAAATGGTAATTACCAAATTAATTATATTTTAGTTCATTTGTCATGTGATATTGTAAAACAGATATTAACAATCATAATTTAAAAAAGCTGTTTTCAAACCTGTCCACGGGTTCTACAATCCTATATAATAATTTGCTAGGATGTTTGTCAGAAGCCGTCATGCTCAGTAGAGACTGCCCGAACGCACAGAATGCTGGGAGGTGTAGGAATGCTGGGAACTTTCTGTGCTTTCAGCCACTCTCTACAGTGCATAACTGCATTGGCGGCAGGACGCAGAGCAGGACCGGCCTCTTAACATCACCCGGACCTTGGCCCCCGTGTACATGGGCTTTTACACTAGTAACAATATATGTTATTATTCTATTCTGTTATTCTATGGAGCTTATACAGTAAGATCCATCAAGCTGGAGACATGGTAGTGCATAGGCTCCATACTATAACATAGGAGTTTATCACACTGGAGAAGTTATCTCCTCATTATTGCTCCTTTATGAAACCTTGGTGTTTAACCCCTAACCAGGAATACACTGTTTTTTTGTTGGGTTTCTTTACTAGATAACAGAATTGAAAATATATAATAATTCAAAAATGTGACAAAAATTAAGCTAGGTAAAGGGTGGTACTGTATTAGCCATTGAAAAAGGAGGACACTGGTAGAGTAAGAGTGATACTTTTATTGGCTGAGTGGCTTTAGGATGCTACCTTTAAAGGTCTCTTCTTAATGCATATTTATAATGGAGGCTGGATACATAATGCATGACAGGTTATACATTTATGTAAATTATTTTTAAATTTAAATTCTACTGGAGGCGAATCTCTTATCACTATTGTCTGTGTAAATTATTCCTTACATTCCAGTAGAGGCACCTCTTTGTCGCTGGTCAAGTGGTACAAGATTTCTTTCCCTTCTCATGTGCGAATAGCTCCTGTAAATTTAATATGTAGGGAGTCTGTGACTACATCCAAAGATGGCTAAGTATATGGAATGTATAGGTTAACCCTCCGAGTGCTACAGAGGTGTGCCAAACATTGCTTTATAATGCAATGCTCACCCCTCGGACACCCTAAAGGGCCCTAAATGTGTGTATTTTGTCACTGTTCAGGTTACCCCATACATTCCATATACATAACCATCTTTGGCTGCAATCACAGACTCTCTACACATTTAAATTTTGTGGAGCTATTCACACATCAAAAGGGAAAGAAATCTTGCACAACTTGGCCAGCTACAAAGAGAAACCTCTACTAGAGCCTATGGCATGGTGGTGTCCAGTGTGCGGCCCTCCTGATCCAAGGGTGACACCCATCTGAGATTTAAAAAAAACAAAAAAACAATTATCCAATTAGCTTATACAGATGAATTGATAGGTCATTAAGGCCTACCCAGCCACCTTCCACCTTCCACTACTGTACAGTTTGATCATAGTTGTCTGTTAAATATCAATATTATCATGGACTTCATCAATGAGTACTATAGAAACAAAAGGGAACACAAACAGGGGGCGCCCCTAGAATAATTCAACCACCAGGTGGATACTTATACAAGGATTAGCAAAAAAGCTTTTGAAATGGGCAATACTCCTTCAGGCTGCTCCTCCAAAACTTGTTTCCCCAAAAAACAGTGAGAGCGCCCAATAGTGTAATATTGTAATAGCAATGACAGGATAGATTCGAAATTGCACTCAGATTTACTGATGATCGATCTCAGCATGCAGAGGATTCTTCACCCCTGTCTCCGCTCAGGGTCTCTGGCTCTCGTCCAGATCTGTAAGGAAACCTCCGTCTGGTTGCAATGTTATAGGGGAATATCCATCTCTTGTTACTTCCCTTGGTAACTAATGGTGTAAAAGATGAATCTAATATATATATATATATATATATATATATATATATAGATGTAGATGTAGATAAACGATTCTGTAGGCTGTTTTTCAAAAATGTATCAAATTTATTATTACAAAAGACATGTCTACAATGTTAAACACAGCTATTTTTAACATTGTAGACACGTGTTTTTTGTAATAATAAATTTGATACATTTTTGAAAAACACAGCCTAGAAATCGTGTATATATATATATATATCTATATATATATATATATATATATATATAATCTATCTCATGTGTCCGAAGGGAAGCACACTCACCAATTCTGTATCTTTAGCCTGTGGGAGATAATGTAGATGACAAAAGAGTCAGAACTCGCAGGACTTGTTTTAAAGTGAAATTTACTCGGTGTCAACATTTCAATGTGTGGTACACATTGAGGAAGATGTGTGTCACACATTGAAATGCTGATGCCGAGTAAATTTCACTTTAAAACAAGTCCTGCGAACGTGCGTATATATATATATATATATATATATATATATATATATATATACTAGCAATGTGGGACGGCGTTGCCCGTCAGGATATATAGAGAATTAATGCACACACACGGATGCGAGACAAACACTGAGACACACACGCAAATGCACACGCATGCACTGAGATGCTTAAAGAGCGACAGTCATACACACATACATGCAGACACATAGAGTGTGATACAGACATGCAAAACACACAGTGAGAAACACACAGGCACACACAGACACACACACACACACACAAGTGAGTCATAAGGGGGTGACTTATGTGTCATTGTAATGAGTTTGTGTTTGTACTTATGCCTCCACTGTGGCATTCATTCATATAGTTTAAATGCATGTGGTAATTGCACATACTATGGTGGAAGGTGGATCGTGCTGGCTCCCGGGATGTGAGTGACTGGCATTCATTCATGTAATTGAAATGTGTGTGGTAATTGCACATACTATGGTGGAAGGTGGATCGTGCTGGCTCCAGGGGTGTGATTACGTGTGAGTGATTGCGTTTGAGTGCGAGATTGAGTGATTGAGTGAGTGTGTTAGTGAGTGTGTGTGATTGAGTGAGAATGTGTGAGTGAGAGTGTGTATGATAGTGAGAGGGTGTGAGCGAGAGGGTGTGAATGATTGAGGGTGTGAGTGATTGAGGGTGTGAGTGATTGAGGGTGAGAGTGTGATTGAGGGTGTGAGTGTGATTGACTGTGATTGAGTGTGAGAGTGTGATTGTGATTGAGTGTGACTGCGAGACTGTAAGTGTGAGAGTGTGATTGAGTGTGAGACTGTGAGAGCATGAGACTGCGTGAGAGTGAGACTGTGTGAGAGTGTGAGTGTGATTGAGTGAGACTGTGTGAGTGTGATTGAGTGAGACTGTGAGAGTGTGATTGAGAGTGAGAGTGTGTGAGTGTGATTGAGTGAGACTTTGAGAGTGTGATTGGGTGAGACGGTGTGAGTGTGATTGAGTGTGTGAGTGATTGGGTGTGAGACTGAGAGAGTGAGAGAGACTGTGTGAGACTGAGAGTGTGAGAATGTGAGTGTGAGAGAGTGTGTGAGAGTGTGAGAGACTGTGAGAGACTGTGAGAGTGTGAGAGAGACTTTGAGAGTGTGAGAGAGAGTGTGAGAGACTGTGAGACTGAGAGTGTGAGAGACTGAGAGTGTGAGAGACTGTGAGACTGAGAGTGTGAGAGACTGTGAGACTGAGAGTGTGAGAGAGTGAGAGAGACTGTGAGAGAGACTGTGAGAGAGACTGTGAGAGTGTGAGAGAGACTGTGAGAGTGTGAGAGAGTGTGAGACTGAGAGTGTGAGAGAGAGTGTGAGAGAGAGTGTGAGACTGTGTGTGAGACTGTGTGTGAGACTGTGTGTATAAGACTGTGTGTGTGAGACTGTGTGTGAGACTGTGTGTGTGAGACTGTGTGAGTGTGTGAGACTGAGAGACTGAGACTGTGTGTGAGAGTGAGAGAGTGTGAGACTGTGTGAGTGTGAGACTGTGAGACTGTGTGAGTGTGAGGTGTGAGACTGTGTGTGAGACTGTGAGTGTGTGAGAGTGAGACTGAGAGTGTGAGACTGTGTTTGAGAATGTGAGACTGTGTGTGAGACTGTGTGTGAGACTGTCAGAGAGTGTGAGAGTGAGAGACTGTGAGAGAGTGTGAGAGTGAGAGAGTGTGAGAGTGAGACTGTGTGAGAGTGAGACTGTGAGAGACTGTGTGTGAGTGTGAGACTGTGTGTGTGTGAAACTGTGTGTGTGAGAGACAGTGTGAGAGACTGTGTGAGTGTGAGGGACTGTGTGAGAATGTGAGGGAGACTGTGTGAGACTGTGAGAGTGCGAGACTGTGAGTGTGAGACTGTGAGTGCAAGACTGAGTGAGACAGTGTGAGAGTGAGAGACTGTGAGACTGAGAGTGTGTGAGACTGAGAGTGTGAGAGACTGAGAGTGTGAGAGTGTGAGACTGTGTGAGTGTGAGACTGTGTGAGTGTGAGTCTGTGAGACTGTGTGAGTGTGAGACAGTGTGAGACAGTGTGAGACAGTGTGAGTGTGAGACTGTGTGAGTGTGAGACTGTGAGACAGTGTGAGACTGTGAGACAGTGTGAGACTGTGAGACAGTGTGAGACTGTGTGTGTGAGTGTGAGACTGTGTGAGTGTGAGACTGTGTGAGTGTGAGACTGTGTGTGAGACTGTGTGAGACTGTGCGAGACTGTGTGTGTGAGACTGTGTGAGTGTGAGACTGTGTGAGTGTGAGACTGTGAGACAGTGTGAGACTGTGAGACAGTGTGAGACTGTGTGTGTGAGTGTGAGACTGTGTGAGTGTGAGACTGTGTGAGTGTGAGACTGTGTGTGAGACTGTGTGAGACCGTGTGAGACTGTGTGAGTGTGAGACTGTGTGAGTGTGAGACTGTGTGAGTGTGAAACTGTGTGTGAGACTGTGTATGAGACTGTGTGTGAGACTGTGTATGAGACTGTGTGTGAGACTGTGTGTGAGACTGTGCGAGACTGTGCGAGTGTGAGACTGTGCAAGTGTGAGACTGTGTGAGTGTGAGACAGTGTGAGACTGTGTGTGTGAGTGTGAGACTGTGTGAGTGTGAGACTGTGTGTGAGAGTGTGAGACTGTGTGTGAGAGTGTGTGAGACTGTGAGTGTGTGAGACTGTGAGTGTGTGAGTGTGAGACTGTGTGTGAGAGTGTGAGACTGTGTGAGTGTGAGACTGTGTGTGTGAGTGTGAGACTGTGTGAGAGTGTGTGAGACTGTGAGTGTGTGAGACTGTGAGTGTGTGAGACTGTGTGAGACTGTGTGAGTGTGAGACTGTGTGTGAGAGTGTGAGACTCTGTGAGTGTGAGACTGTGTGTGAGACTGTGTATGAGACTGTGTGTGAGACTGTGCGAGTGTGAGACTGTGCGAGTGTGAGACTGTGCGAGTGTGAGACTGTGTGAGTGTGAGACTGTGTGAGTGTGAGACAGTGTGAGACTGTGTGTGTGAGACTGTGTGTGTGAGACTGTGTGTGTGAGACTGTGTGTGTGAGACTGTGTGAGTGTGAGACTGTGTGAGTGTGAGACTGTGTGTGAGACTGTGTGTGAGAGTGTGTGAGACTGTGAGTGTGTGAGACTGTGAGACTGTGTGAGACTGTGTGAGTGTGAGACTGTGTGTGAGAGTGTGAGACTGTGTGAGTGTGAGACTGTGTGTGTGAGTGTGAGACTGTGTGAGTGTGAGACTGTGTGAGAGTGTGAGTGTGAGACTGTGTGAGTGTGAGACTGTGTGAGAGTGAGACTGTGTGAGAGACTGTGAGACTGTGTGAGAGTGAGAGACTGTGTGAGTGTGAGACTGTGCGAGTGTGAGACTGTGAGAGAGTGTGAGACTGTGAGAGTGTGAGAGAGAGTGTGAGACTGTGTGTGAGAGTGTGAGACTGTGTGTGAGACTGTGTGAGACTGTGTCACTGAGAGTGTGAGAGAGACTGTGAGACTGTGTGTGAGAGTGAGACTGTGTGAGACTGTGTGAGAGTGAGACTGAGAGAGTGTGAGAGAGAGAGTGTGAGACTGTGTGTGAGAGTGTGAGACTGTGAGAGAGTGTGAGAGTGAGAGACTGTGAGAGTGAGAGACTGTGAGAGACTGTGTGTGTGTGAGACTGTGTGTGAGAGACTGTGTGTGTGAGAGACTGTGAGAGTGTAAGAGACTGTGAGAGTGTGAGAGACTGTGTCAGTGTAAGGGACTGTGTGAGACTGAGAGAGACTGGGAGACTGGGAGAGTGTGAGACTGTGACTGTGAGACTGTGAGTGTGTGAGAGACTGTGTGAGACTGTGAGACAGTGTGTGAGAGAGTGTGAGAGACTGTGAGAGTGTGAGAGACTGTGAGAGTGTAAGAGACTGTGAGAGTGTGAGGGACTGTGAGAGTGTGAGGGACTGTGAGAGCATGAGGGACTGTGTGAGACTGCGAGAGAGACTGTGAGAGACTGTGAGACTGTGTGAAAGTGTGAGACTGTGAAAGACTGTGAGACTGCGAGAGAGACTGTGTGAGACTGCGAGAGAGACTGTGTGAGACTGCGAGAGAGACTGTGTGAGACTGCGAGAGAGACTGTGAGAGACTGTGAGAGTGTGAGACTGAGAGTGCGTGAGACTGTGAGAGTGTGAGGGACTGTGTGAGACTGTGAGAGAGACTGTGTGAGACTGCGAGAGAGACTGTGTGAGACTGTGAGAGTGTGAGACTGTGAGAGTGTGAGACTGAGAGTGTGTGAGACTGAGAGTGTGTGAGACTGCGAGAGTGTGAGACTGCGAGAGTGTGAGACTGTGACTGTGAGACTGTGACTGTGTGAGAGACTGTGTGAGACTGTGAGACGGTGTGTGAGAGAGTGTGAGGGACCGTGAGAGTGTGAGAGACTGTGTGAGACTGCGAGAGAGACTGTGTGAGACTGCAAGAGAGACTGTGTGAGACTGCAAGAGAGACTGTGTGAGACTGTGAGAGTGTGAGACTGTGAGAGTGTGAGAGACTGTGAGACTGCGAGAGAGACTGTGAGAGTGTGAGACTGAGAGTGTGAGACTGAGAGTGTGAGACTGAGAGTGTGTGAGACTGTGAGAGTGTGAGGGACTGTGTGAGACTGCGAGAGAGACTGTGAGAGACTGTGAGAGTGTGAGACTGAGAGTATGAGATTGAGAGTGTGTGAGACTGATAGTGTGTGAGACTGCGAGAGAGACTGTGTGAGACTGCGAGAGAGACTGTGAGAGTGTGAGACTGAGAGTGTGAGACTGTGTGAGAGACTGTGTGAGACTGAGAGTGTAAGAGACTGTGAGAGTGTAAGAGACTGTGAGAGTGTGAGGGACTGTGTGAGACTGCGAGAGAGACTGTGAGACTGAGAGTGTGTGAGACTGAGAGTGTGTGAGACTGTGAGTGTGTGAGACTGTGAGTGTGAGGGACTGTGAGTGTGAGGGACTGTGAGTGTGAGGGACTGTGTGAGACTGCGAGAGAGACTGTGTGAGACTGTGAGAAAGACTGTGAGAGAGACTGTGAGAGAGTGTGAGACTGAGTGTGTGAGACTGTGTGAAAGTGTAAGACTGTGTGAGACTGCGAGACTGAGAGTGTAAGAGACTGTGAGAGTGTGAGGGACTGTGAGAGTGTGAGGGACTGTGAGAGTGTGAGGGACTGTGTGAGACTGCGAGAGAGACTGTGTGAGACTGCGAGAGAGACTGTGAGAGACTGTGAGAGTGTGAGACTGAGAGTGTGAGACTGTGTGAAAGTGTGAGACTGTGAGAGACTGTGAGACTGAGAGTGTAAGAGACTGTGAGAGTGTAAGAGACTGTGTGAGACTCCGAGAGAGACTGTGAGAGTGTGAGGGACTGTGTGAGACTGCGAGAGAGACTGTGAGAGTGTGAGACTGAGAGTGTGAGACTGTGTGAGTGTGAGACTGTGTGAGTGTGAGACTGTGTGAGTGAGACTGTGTGTGAGTGAGACTGTGTGTGGTGAGACTGTGTGAGAGTGAGAGAGACTGTGAGAGTGAGAGAGAGAGACTGTGAGAGTAAGAGACTGTGAGACAGTGTTTGACTGTGAGACAGTGTGAGACTGTGTGAGTGTGAGACTGTGTGAGAGTGTGAGACTGTGTGTGAGAGTGTGAGACTGTGTGTGAGAGTGTGTGAGAGTGTGTGAGAGTGTGAGAGTGTGAGACTGTGAGAGTGTGAGAGAGAGTGTGAGACTGAAAGAGTGTGAGAGAGAGTGTGAGACTGTGTGTGACAGTGTGAGACTGTGTGTGAGACTGTGTGAGACTGTGTCACTGAGAGTGTGAGAGAGACTGTGAGACTGTGTGTGAGAGAGAGACTGTGAGAGTGAGACTGTGTGAGACTGTGTGAGAGTGAGACTGAGAGAGTGTGAGAGAGAGAGTGTGAGACTGTGTGTGAGAGTGTGAGACTGTGTATGAGACTGTGAGAGACTGTGAGAGTGAGAGACTGTGAGAGTGAGAGACTGTGTGTGAGTGTGAGACTGTGTGTGAGTGTGAGACTGTGTGTGTGTGAGACTGTGTGTGTGAGAGAGTGTGAGAGTGTGAGAGACTGTGTCAGTGTGAGGGACTGTGTGAGACTGGGAGAGTGTGAGACTGAGAGTGTGAGACTGAGAGTGTGAGACTGTGACTGTGAGACTGTGACTGTGTGAGAGACTGTGTGAGACTGTGAGACAGTGTGTGAGAGAGTGTGAGAGACTGTGAGAGTGTAAGAGACTGTGAGAGTGTGAGGGACTGTGAGAGCATGAGGGACTGTGTGAGACTGCAAGAGAGACTGTGTGAGACTGCGAGAGAGACTGTGAGAGACTGTGAGAATGTGAAAGACTGTGAGACTGCGAGAGAGACTGTGTGAGACTGCAAGAGAGACTGTGTGAGACTGCGAGAGAGACTGTGAGAGACTGTGAGAGTGTGAGACTGAGAGTGCGTGAGACTGTGAGAGTGTGAGGGACTGTGTGAGACTGCGAGAGAGACTGTGTGAGACTGCGAGAGAGACTGTGAGAGACTGTGAGAGTGTGAGACTGAGAGTGTGAGACTGTGTGAAAGTGTGAGACTGTGAGAGTGTGAGAGACTGTGAGACTGAGAGTGTAAGAGACTGTGAGAGTGTAAGAGACTGTGAGAGTGTAAGAGACTGTGAGAGTGTGAGGGACTGTGTGAGACTCCGAGAGAGACTGTGAGAGACTGTGAGAGTGTGAGGGACTGTGTGAGACTGCGAGAGAGACTGTGAGAGACTGTGAGAGTGTGAGACTGAGAGTGTGAGACTGTGTGAGTGTGAGACTGTGTGAGTGTGAGACTGTGTGAGTGTGAGACTGTGTGAGTGAGACTGTGTGTGAGTGAGACTGTGTGAGAGTGAGAGAGAGAGAGAGACTGTGAGAGTGAGAGACTGTGAGAGTAAGAGACTGTGAGACAGTGTTAGACTGTGAGACAGTGTGAGACTGTGTGAGTGTGAGACTGTGGGAGTGTGAGACTGTGTGAGAGTGTGAGACTGTGTGTGAGAGTGTGTGAGAGTGTGTGTGAGAGTGTGTGAGAGTGTGAGACTGTGAGAGAGTGTGAGACTGTGAGAGAGAGTGTGAGACTGTGAGAGTGTGAGAGAGAGTGTGAGACTGAAAGATTGTGAGAGAGAGTGTGAGACTGTGTGTGAGAGTGTGAGACTGTGTGTGAGACTGTGTGAGACTGTGTGTGAGACTGTGTGAGACTGTGTCACTGAGAGTGTGAGAGAGACTGTGAGACTGTGTGTGAGAGAGAGACTGTGAGAGTGAGACTGTGTGAGACTGTGAGACTGTGTGAGAGTGAGACTGAGAGAGTGTGAGAGAGAGTGTGAGACTGTGTGTGAGAGTGTGAGACTGTGTATGAGACTGTGAGAGTGAGAGACTGTGTGTGAGTGTGAGACTGTGTGTGAGTGTGAGACTGTGTGTGTGTGAGACTGTGTGTGTGAGAGAGTGTGAGAGTGTGAGAGACTGTGAGAGACTGTGTCAGTGTGAGGGACTGTGTGAGACTGGGAGACTGGGAGAGTGTGAGACTGAGAGTGTGAGACTGAGAGTGTGAGACTGTGACTGTGAGACTGTGACTGTGTGAGAGACTGTGTGAGACTGTGAGACAGTGTGTGAGAGAGTGTGAGAGACTGTGAGAGTGTAAGAGACTGTGAGAGTGTGAGGGACTGTGAGAGCATGAGGGACTGTGTGAGACTGCAAGAGAGACTGTGTGAGACTGCGAGAGAGACTGTGAGAGACTGTGAGACTGTGTGAAAGTGTGAGACTGTGAGACTGTGAGAGTGTGAAAGACTGTGAGACTGCGAGAGAGACTGTGTGAGACTGCAAGAGAGACGGTGTGAGACTGCGAGAGAGACTGTGAGAGACTGTGAGAGTGTGAGACTGAGAGTGCGTGAGACTGTGAGAATGTGAGGGACTGTGTGAGACTGCGAGAGAGACTGTGTGAGACTGTGAGACTGAGAGTGTGTGAGACTGAGAGTGTGTGAGACTGCGAGAGAGACTGTGTGAGACTGCGAGAGTGTGAGACAGAGTGTGAGACTGTGTGAGACTGTGACTGTGAGACTGTGACTGTGTGAGAGACTGTGTGAGACTGTGAGACGGTGTGTGAGAGAGTGTGAGAGACTGTGAGAGTGTAAGAGACTGTGAGAGTGTGAGGGACCGTGAGAGTGTGAGGGACCGTGAGAGTGTGAGAGACTGTGTGAGACTGCAAGAGAGACTGTGTGAGACTGCAAGAGAGACTGTGTGAGACTGTGAGTGTGAGACTGTGTGAAAGTGTGAGACTGTGAGAGACTGTGAGAGTGTGAGAGACTGTGAGACTGCGAGAGAGACTGTGAGAGTGTGAGACTGAGAGTGTGAGACTGAGAGAGTGTGTGAGACTGTGAGAGTGTGAGGGACTGTGTGAGACTGCGAGAGAGACTGTGAGAGTGTGAGACTGAGAGTGTGAGACTGAGAGTGTGAGACTGAGAGTGTGTGAGACTGAGAGTGCGTGAGACTGACAGAGAGACTGTGTGAGACTGCGAGAGAGACTGTGAGAGAGTGTGAGACTGAGTGTGTGAGACTGTGTGAAAGTGTGAGACTGTGAGAGTGTGAGAGACTGTGAGACTGAGAGTGTAAGAGACTGTGAGAGTGTGAGGGACTGTGAGAGTGTGAGGGACTGTGTGAGACTGCGAGAGAGACTGTGAGAGACTGTGAGAGTGTGAGACTGAGAGTGTGAGATTGTGTGAAAGTGTGAGACTGTGAGAGTGTGAGAGACTGTGTGAGACTGAGAGTGTAAGAGACTGTGAGAGTGTGAGGGACTGTGTGAGACTCCGAGAGAGACTGTGAGAGACTGTGAGAGTGTGAGGGACTGTGTGAGACTGCGAGAGAGACTGTGTGAGACTGTGAGAGTGTGAGAGACTGTGAGAGTGTGAGAGACTGTGAGAGTGTGAGAGACTGTGTGAGACTGTGAGAGTGTGAGAGACTGTGAGACTGAGAGTGTGTGAGACTGTGTGAAAGTGTGAGACTGTGAGAGTGTGAGAGACTGTGTGAGACTGTGAGAGTGTAAGAGACTGTGAGAGTGTAAGAGACTGTGAGAGTGTGAGGGACTGTGTGAGACTGTGAGAGAGACTGTGTGAGACTGTGAGAGTGTGAGACTGTGAGACTGAGAGAAAGTGTGAGACTGAGAGAAAGTGTGAGACTGAGAGAAAGTGTGAGGGACTGTGTGAGACTGCGAGAGAGACTGTGAGAGACTGTGAGAGTGTGAGACTGAGTGTGAGACTGTGAGACTGCGAGAGAGACTGTGTGAGACTGCAAGAGAGACTGTGTGAGACTGTGAGAGTGTGAGACTGTGTGAAAGTGTGAGACTGTGAGAGTGTGAGAGACTGTGAGACTGAGAGTGTAAGAGACTGTGAGAGTGTAAGAGACTGTGAGAGTGTAAGAGACTGTGCGAGACTGCGAGAGTGTGAGACTGTGTGAGACTGTGTGAAAGTGTGAGACTGTGAGAGTGTGAGAGACTGTGAGACTGAGAGTGTAAGAGACTGTGAGAGTGTAAGAGACTGTGAGAGTGTGAGGGACTGTGTGAGACTGCGAGAGAGACTGTGTGAGAGTGTGAGACTGTGAGAGTGTGAGACTGAGAGAGAGTGTGAGACTGAGAGAGAGTGTGAGAGTGTGAGACTGTGTGAGACTGTGAGACTGAGACTGTGTGAGACTGAGAGTGTGTGCGACAGTGAGACTGCGACTGTGAGACTGCGACTGTGAGACTGAGACTGTGAGACTGCGACTGTGTGAGACAGTGTGTGAGAGACTGTGAGAGTGTGAGACAGAATGTGTGCTTTGCAATGCGTTGCTTACCCCTCTGGCACTCAAAGGGTTAAGTTGAGGTAACATAGCAATATAACACACGGTGGCTCTTCAGTTGAGGCAATGTAGCAATATGCTGAGGGATCAAATAGAAAGTCGTGTTTGAGGCTTGCCCTCTGTAACATACAGCAAAGCATCTCTGTCCCTTTAAGGAGAAAGGGTGGGAATCAGGAAGCAGGAAGTGGAGGAGTGACAGTTGAGACAGTGAGGTGACTGAAGAGATGATGAGTTAAATAAGAGTTGCTATTAAGTTTGTATTTTATGGAAACATTACACCCTCATACTGAAACAGAGTGTATGGAAGTTACAATTATCTGTGGGAGGTGAAACAGTGTGTTTGTGGGGTCATGATCTTGAGTGAGAGTGTGAGTGGACCGGGAGAAGTTACTGATATCCTTACCTCAGGAGCGAGTGGCAGTTATATTTTTTTGTCAGTTGGATACTGGTGGGTGGGCTGGAGGGGGCGGGCCAATTCCCTGTATGATAAACACGCCCCCATTGAATAACCCAATGAGAGCAGTAAAGTCCCCATTCAATCACCCAATAGGAGTTGTGTCTCCTAATGAGACATAAATTATGTAATTAGACATTCTGTTCAATGCGAGTTTCTTTTCTGAGGAGACATAAATTATGTTCTGTGTGTGGGGTACCATAAATTATGCAATGAGGCTTATTCTTTTATATATATAGATATATATATATATATATGTATATATATATGTATGTGTGTATATATTTGTCTCATCAGGAGACACAACTCCTATTGGCTGATTCAATGGGGACTTTACTGCTCCCATTGGATGATTCAATGGGGGCATGTTTATCATACAAGAAGCTGGCCCATCCTCTCCAGCCCGCCCACCACTATCCAACTGACAAAAAAATATAGCTGCCACTGGCTCCTGAAGTAGGGGATATCAATAACTTCTCTTGGTCCACTCACACTCTCAGTCAGGATCATGACCCCACAAACACACTGTTTCACCTCCCACAGATAATTGTAACCCTCCATACACTCTGTTTCAGTACAAGGGTGTAATGTTTCCATAAAATACAAACTCAGGGATAAACTTAATAACAACTCTTTTATTTAACTCTTTTCATCTCTTCAGTCAACATCACTAACTGTCTGTTTTCAACTGTCACTCCTCCACTTCCTGCTTTCTGATTCCCGCCCTTTCTCCTTAAAGGGAGAGAGATGCTTTGCTGTATGTTACAGAGGGCAAGCCTCAAACACCACTTTCTCAGCATATTGCTACGTTGCTTCAACTGAAGAGCCACCGTGTGTTATATTGCTATGTTACCATAACTTAACCCTTTGAGTGCCAGAGGGGTATGCAATGCATTGCAAAGCAATGCTTTGTATGCCCCTCTGGCACTCAAAGGGTTAAGTAAGGAGGAATTACTGCTCCCATTGGGTGATTCAATGGGGGAGTGATTTAAATCATGCAGGGAGTTGGCCTTCCCCCACTATCCAGCCCGCCCACCACTATCCAAGTAACTGAAAAAACAAAATGGCTGCCCCTCACTCCTACACCACAGACAAACACATCAGACAAAATATATACACACACACACACTCAATCACACTCACACTCACACACTCTCACTCACACACTCTCACTCACACACACTCAATCACAAACACTCTCATACACTCTCACTCACACTCAATCACTCACACACTCAATCACACACACACACTCAATCACACACACACTCTCTCACTCACTCTCTCATTCACACTCACTCACACACTCAATCACACACTCACTCACACTCACTCTCATACATCCTCTCATACTCACTCACACACTCTAAATCAATCACACACACTCACGCAATCACTCACACACAATCACTCACACCCCGGGAGCCAGCATGATCCACCTTCCACCTTAGTGTCACTCACACTCACTTACACCCCGGTAGCCAGCACGATCCACCTTCTACCATAGTATGTGCAATTACCACATGCATTTTAACTACATGAATGAATGCCACTCACACACACTCATTCACACTCACTCACACCCCGGGAGCCAGCAGCACGATCCACCTTCCACCATAGTATGTACAATTACCACATGCATTTCAACTATATGAATGAATTCCACAGTGGAAGCATAAGTACAAACACAAACTCATTACAATTACACATAAGTCACCCTCTTATGACTCACTTCTGTGTGTGTGTGTGTCTGTGTGTGCCTGTGTGTTCCTCACTGTGTGTGTTGCATGTCTGTATCACACTCTGTGTGTCTGAATGTTGTGCATTGCATGTATGTGTGTATGACTGTGTCGCTCTTTATGCATCTTTATGCAGAGACACACACGCAAATGCACACTCATGCACTGTGTGTGTTTGTCTTGAATCCATGTGTGTGCACTAATTCCCTATATATCCTGACGGGCAACGCTGTCCTACATCGCTAAAATATATATGTGTATGTATGTATGTGTGTGTGTGTGTGTTTTATATTCATCTTTTACACCACTGGTTACCAAGAGAAGTAACAAGGGATGGATATTCCCCTATAACATCACTACCGTACAGAGGTTTCCTTAAAAATCTGGATGAAAGCCAGAGACCCTGAGCGGAGACAGGGGTGAAGAATCCTCCGCATGCTGAGTTCGATCATCAGTAAATGTGAGTGCAATTTCGAATCTATCCTGTCATTGTTATTACAGTATTACACTATCCGGCGCCCTCTCTGTTTTTTGTGTTTCATCAATGAGTACCATTGGACCTATAACTGCGCTATTTTACAAATAAAGTTTAATAATATTTTTAGACTACTTTGTATTTTTGCTAAAAATCTGTATTTTTAAATACCTGACAGCCTGTAATTCACCAGTGTTATTAAGAAAAATTAATTTGGCCCTTATTTGTATGGGTTTCTGATCATGTAGCCTACAACTAAAAAACTTAGATGGCCCTGGTCTGTGGAATAATTTACACAGACAATGGTTATAAGAGATTTTCCTCCAATGAAATTTAAATGTAAAAATAATTTGCATGAATGTATATCCTGTCATGCATTTTGTATTCGGCCTTCATTCTAAATAAGCTGAAGAAGAGACCTAAGTTGTCTTGAAAGCTTGAATTCTAAATCTACTCATAAACTAAGCTGTTATAGAAAGGAGCACTTCAAGTGGCATTTCAATAACTGAGGAAGACTTGTCACCAAATTAAAGGCATAGTATTGTATCATTTAAAAAAAATGTAATCTTGTAGCCATTAAAAAAATAACTCGATGCAGACTCCAACTGCTGGAGGTGCAAACAACACAATGGTACCTTCTCGCAATTGTGGTGGTCCTGCCCCCTACTGGGGGAGTATTGGGTTAAGTGTTTAACCTGCATGGAGTGCAGTATAGGTGTACGTCTCAACCGGGATCCTTGGCAGATTCTGTTTTATAAAGACCTCCCTCGTCTACCACATACACCTACACTACTTCTATTGACTATGTTGAGTCTGGCGAAAGCCCTAATACCTTGCAACTGGAAGTCTGATACGCCCCTGGAATATGATGAATGGGTGCATAGAGTGAGAGATGCTGCCACAATGCTACGGATTTATGTACTTCTAAGAAGCAGTGATCCGGATCTAGTTACTAACTTAATTCATTCTGGTTTTCAATCATAATTTGTTATTTGACCTATTGGTGCCACGGTTGGGGATGAGAGGGGGTGCGGACCTTCACCATTTTCTCACTCTTCCTCTTTACCTTTATCTTCATAACCCTTACCTGCTAGGTGCACCTAACCGCGGAATTACAGACCACTCCTTTTCTTAATTTGTCTTTTTCCTCCTCTTCCCTCTTTTTCGATGTTTCCTCTCTCTTTGTTTTCTTTTCTTTCCTTTTTTACCCTTCCCGTCTACTTTGCTACCTTACCTAGATCCTCCAGGTTGTGACTATCGGTACTATTTTTATGGGACTCATAGGGCCCTGCGGGCTTACCATTCAATTTATTGTTATGTGCATTGCTAATGGTCCCTTTGAATATACTATTGTACTGCTGACATATACCGATGCATTTTCTCTTTGTCTCATGTATTGTTATATGCTTTTCTCAATAAAGTACTTAAAAAAAAAAAATAATAACTTGAATGATGGCAGTGCCATCTCTCAAATCTTTATGGTATGAGAGATATTCGCAGTTAAAGTTCCCCCCTCCCTCCCCTTTCCCTGATGTCACGCTCTAGCTGACTGCAGGAGAACCTGGTCCTGAGACCGATGGAGGGTCTTCAGCAGAGCCGAAATAGCGATATTAAAAAATAAATACTTCATTGCAACGGTCTACAAAGTGTGCTTGCAAACCAGGCACACTTTCTAGACTGTTCCAATGAAGTCCAGTGAAGGAGCGGGGAACTTTAACTGCGAATATCTCTCAAACCATGGCACTGGCATAGTTTGAATTTTTTTTAATGGCTACAAGATTCAATTTTTTTAAAATGATACAATATTATCCCTTTAACTACCAACATTTATAAGAAGTTATGGTTCATGGGGTCTCCATGATGGCTGCCAGTTTCTTTCCCTTTTGTGACATTATGCCTCCTAGCCATCTTTGACCACATTGATTTTTCACCCAAATGCCTAGAATGTTGGTAACACATGCAACTTGATTTTAAAGAGTAAAATGTCCCTTTTCAAGCAAAAATGTTGCTAATTTTCAAATTTTCCCTATATACTAAGGAGATTACACTCTTAGCAAGAGCCCTTTTTTCATGTTTTTTCTAAATCTCAACCAAGTGCATAATTCCATTCTAGAGAATGATAACATTTTAATTGAAGTCCAACAGGGATGGGTCCCTATTAACACTGGGTATCCGATTCCTTTTTCTGTGTATCATATATGTGTAGAATTTTTTATTCACATCTTAGTAAATAATATAATTCTACAATGCCATCTGGAGTTATTCTGGAGTAAACAAACTGCATCACAGGGGACAATGTGAACATTCCTATATTCTCATGCACATAAATAGAGCTTTTTAACCCCTTGAATGTCAGCAAGGCCTCCAGTATTCAAGGGATTAAATTTAACAGGAACTTTTATTTGTCCCCTGTGGCGCACTTTGCTATTGTAAATATGGGCCTTTTTTAAGTAGTAAATAATTGAAACATCTCAAGATATGTAATGCAGTGGTTCTCAGATTGTGATTCATGCAACCCCAGGGTTAATTGAAAAAGTACAAGGGGTTCTCTGACATGGATTGGGTAACAGACAGTACATGTGTGGTTCTGTGACTAGCAATGGGACAGTGGAACAAGGCTGCTGTGTGTGCGTTGAATTAGTCTATAGTGTCAGACAGTGTCTCTGTGGTTGTGTGACTACTAATAGAAGATTTAAACATTTCACAAACACTGCAATTTTGTTTTCTGTTTGATTTATTTTATAATTCACACTATAATGTAGCCCCTCTAGGATAAAACATTACCTAGTAACTGTCCCCTGGTAAATTTCAGGCTAATATGAAATCAAAAGTTATCTTTACAATCTATCATTCAGATACATTTCATATTGATACTTTCTTAACCCATTGATTTCTAGCAAGGCCAACAATTCATCTATAACTTCCATGGGATTAAAGCTTTTGATTGTTTGGGTTCCACATAGATTTCAGTACAAACTAAAGATTTCCACTGTGGCAAACCAGTGAGAATCTCTTTTATAAATCACCTTTAATTATAAGGTCTTCTCTTCCAGTAACACCACAGAGTAATAGTTATTGTTGTTCTTTCAAACATCTGCTTATGAGTCTACTTCCCACTGTCCTTAGCAATCTCTATTAATAACACCTCATTATTCCAGTTTGCTTTTTCCCATATTCAGGAAGCTAAAAAGGTGCAATTCGGGGGCAAATCTACTGCATCACAAGGAACAAATAAACAGTCCTGCAATTCTCATTGATTTGAATGTGGCTTTTAAAGGGATAGTAATACTTCATTTTTACTATCCTCCATGTTGTAGCCCTTAAAAATCGGAATTAAATGAGACCAGCTGCATCTCTCAAACCTCAAATTCCGATTTTTAAGGGCTACAACATGGGGGATAGTAAAAATGAAGTATTACTATCTTTTTAACCCCTTGAATTATAAGGAGGTCTCCAATGCGTGGTGAAGCATTTAGGGGTTAAAGGTATCCCTTTGAAATGTCTCTATTTGGCAACCAACAAAATGCGACATTAAAAATGTCCCTGCTTGAAAAGGGTGACATCATAATTTCGCCCTCATCAAAAGACAGGCTTAACTGTTGAGTAGCCTCCAGACGTAGATCACACTTCCATATGCATTTTTTTATGCAGGGGAAGAAATGGAATGAGGGGGGTAGAGAAAGCAGGGTGGAAATGCTCTTATTTTAACCATGTGTGTGCCTGTGACAAGTGCTGTGTATTAACCCTTTGAGTGCCAGTGGTAGATCTATGGCACTCAAAGGTTTTAACAGCCAGTACGATGCTGGCGCACACATGGTTAAAATAAGAGCACTTCCATCCTGCTCTCTGCATTCCCCTCATTCCGTTTATCCCCCTGCATAAAAAAAAAGGATATGGACATATGATCCACGGCTGGAGGCTACTCTTGAGGATATCAGAAAGTCGCCCTTTTGATGTGGGTGACTTTCTGATGTCACCCTTTTCAAACAGGTGAAATTTTGAATGCAGTGTTTTGTTTGTCGCCAAATAGCAACATTTCAGTCAATGGGAATTTTCACACAAATCGCACCTTTTTATGTTCCTGAATATGACCCTAAGGGTCCACAACTGCCAACACAATTGCACCCCATAGCTAGGAGTGGTATCTATGTATCTAAATGATATAAAAATGCAGGGATGGGTATGCTAACTGGAGTTCTACAACAACACACTTCCATGGTGCATCACTATGTTTAAAGTTTTCATCTGTCATGGAGCTCTACTCCAATTTTCTTCTCTAGCACCAATGAACATTCAGAAGAGGATCTAATTAGTGCAACAAGATAGATAAATAAAAAAAAATAAAATTGATGCAATTTTTCTATTTGCACCAAATAAATTCTCTGATTTCTGCTTTTTACAAATCTCTATCCATTTTAAATCAGCTGATTTTCAAGCTGCAGATTCTAGATGGCATTTTTGTTTTGCAGAACCTTTTGAGCAAACTGTTGAAGCATCTTTAAATGCATGTCCCATAATGCATTGCACATGAAAATGTTATTTATTTCTTTACTGTGTCACAAGTATGTCATGAGCATTATTCCACTGAATTTTCTTTCAATTGCGGAGATGTTTCTTGTCTTTTAGATTTTGCTCTCTTATTTATTGGTACATTTATGGTCAGCGTGGGCCCAGCAATTTTTGATATTTATTTTAACTAAACTGAAAAACTACTGTTTTATCGGTTCATCACACACATATACTTAGAACTGAAGCCGCCTAAACATACTGGTTATTTATTTACTTATTTATTTTATGAAACTGAGGCTGATGAACTAATTTAAACTGGAGTAATTCCGGAAAAGGTTAGCCAGCACCAAAGGGGAGAAATGACAAACTTTATATAATTAGATGTGGGTTTAACTCTTTGATTTTTAAAGACTTCTCCATCATATTGCTTTGCATTGGGTTAGAAACCTCTTTAGCATTCATGGGACTGACCATTTGAATGGTATGCAACCCATTCCCATCTGGCACGCGAAGGTTTAAGACTCTCATTTAAATCTATATAAATTGAAATATTGGGAATGTTTATTTCACCTCTGTGGAGCAGCTGGTTCACTCCAGAAATACTCCAGATCTTCCCAGTACATCATCCTCAAAGTGCCTGAGTATATCTTGACATTTGCATTCCAAAAAGAATTTGTGTCTAATCATCACATTAAACGTTATCCCGTAACAATGTAATCCCATCTTTGTGACAGGTCATTAAGCCTGGTTCCTCTTGAAGGGAAAACTTAGTCGTTCTATTTCTGAAAATATCTTCTTATACATTATATGTTACTTTTCATCCTCATCTCCCTCACTCATACTGCTGATGGATGCTGAAGCACCTTTGGGGGAAGAAGGTGGAGAGGACTTGCTAATCATCCACTGTAAAGTAGGAGAGGGAGAGCGTGATGGAGAGCGTTCTCTTGTGGGACTGCTGGTAGGGCTTTGCCTCGGTGATACGGCTTGAAGCATCCTTCCACTACGCTCCTGGAACATCTGCTTCTAGAAGAAAAGCACCCTATTAGTGTAATGCAATGTGAGTTATTTATCATTCTTAAAGGGAAAATAACATCTGAAACGAATGTGGGATTATATGCAATTAAATACACGTTAGCAAGTGCACAAATTATGTATTTGTTTACTGAGAATTAAAATCTAGTTACAAATGCTCGGTGGGGGAATCCATCACTGAGAAGTCTTTCTGAACACAAGAGCAGTTGGTACTCATCTCATTACAAACACCACAAATTAAATGTGTCATTTTGTACCTATATTAAAAACCAAGTTAAGGATTATATTTTAGGGAGGTAATATGTAATACTTTTATAGATTTTAAACTGACCTATTCAAAGAGCATTTAATTTAATTTTATTTTATTTGTTCCTTTTGTATTGGGAGATACCAACTAAAGTCTCTTAATTTATTCTGATTAATACTCAACTTCTCTTGTATTCAGAAATGCTATTATTTTTTGTCAGCCCATTTAAAGACAATCCTTGATGATCACCTCCAGATTGCTGTGGAACTTAGAACCCTGGAAAAGACAGGATTAGCTGCTCCCACAGAAAATATGTAAGACTAGATTTTAAGGCTCAAATGTTTTACAGATGCTAGCATGAAGAACAGGGTATTTTAGGTGCCAGTTTTCTTTTAACTCTTTGGATGCTGCCTCATAATGTTCACTGGATTGGCAGAGTGGACCTACAAGGCCAAACCCTTGAACATTTTGATGTTGGCTTTATAAGCATCTCCCTGCATTGCAGGGCCAGGGTTTATACATTAAAACACACAAGCTTGCTCTCACATCTGATGACCATGTGCTTTTAACATAAACATAGTGTGGGATGCATGGAACCCACACTATAAATAACAGTAAAAAACAAACAAGCCTTGTTGGAGGGCACCCCTCCTGATCACACACACACTTACCGATCACATATTTGATAGCTATAGAAAAGGCATATCAAACTCGGATACAGTCAAGGGCCACATGCTCAACTTTTCCCTGCTATGCTAGCAATGCTAGAACTGCATTGCCTGTGCCTTAAAAAAAAAAAACAACAAAAAAAAAAACACAGGCAAGCAAGAACTGAAATGATGAAAGTGTTGGAAGGGGGAACAGGTAACGCAGGGAAAGGGATAGAGGGGGATGTGAAGAGATGAAAGAGAGAGCTGCAAAGTGGCAAAATGGAGGGAAGGTGAAGTGGGGAAAGGGATGTGGGAGAAGGCAAATTGGTGAAAGGGAGGGGAGGAGAAGACAAAGTGGAGAAAGGGAGGTTGGGACAGGATAATGTGGAGGCAAATCAGCAGTGGATGACAGGGTGGTAGTGGATAATGGGGAGACAAAGCAGCAGAAGGGGAAGTGGGAGGGGAACATGGGGAGGCAAAATGGCAGGGTAGGAGGTGGTAAAAGGGAGGCAATGTGGTGAAAGGCAGGGTGGAAGGGGAAATGGGGAAGCAAAGTGGTGAATGGAAAGGTTGGTGGTATAAAAGGAGAAAGTCTGTGCACTGATTTTACCAGGATTTTAACAGACCTTCAGCCCCCTGACCACTCCTGTCAAACTCAACCAACACAGAGAACTTTCTTTAGTGATTTTGACAGGAGTGGACAATGGTTGATTGCCCTGTGTCAACATCACTGCTGCAGTTGCACCTGGCAACTAGGTGGATTGAGGTTTACAGGAGTGCAACCCTGCCCAAATCAACACCCCTACAGGCATTGATTTTGAAAGGGGAGAGTACTGTTCTCCATCATACATGATAGGAACAGCACCAAATGGTGACCTTAAAGGGATAGTAATGTTTCACTATAAAAGCAGCTCCAATTAATCTTCATAGTATTTGGGCCATGGAGAGTGTTATTTCAGTACTGTCAGAGTTGTAGTTCAAGAGTAATTGAATGATAAATTATCCCCCTCCCACCCATTTTACTGATGTAACACTGCTCACCTCAGAGCAGCACAACTGTCCGGATGGATCACAGAGAGGGGCAATCTTCAGTTAACATAAGGGAAAAACCTAAAAAAAACTGTCAAGGGGGCAGGGTTTTTCTTATGCTCACAGTAAGATGGTCCCTTGATGTGACGTGTCTGATCCCAGGACCAGATTCCATGTCTGGAATTGGAGCTGCTGTTTTTGTGAAACATTACTATCCCTTTAATAGAACACTGCAGTTTAACCATTTCTCTGTTACGTAATTTCATCTCCTTTACAAACCAAGTTTTCCACACTTTTCTTGCAGTTTACTGACAATGTTACGTGTTTTTCTGTCAACAATCCACAATTGTCATACACTGCTTTTTCAGCAGACCCTGCACTTTCAAAGAAATACCACTGGTTTATGGATATCCCCTAGCATGACCAAGACATTTTTACTCAGAATTTTTTTGTATTTTTTATAATTTCAATACAATGACATACAGTTATAAATGAGTGTATTTTTTTCTATAGTTCTAATTTGATTATTACTTGCCTTTCTAAAACATATCCTTCTAAAACACCAGAATTTGCGTTTTTATGCATAGGCCTTAGTATAAAAATTTGCAGGTAATTTATTTTGCATTCCTCTGTATTTCAAGAACAAAATTATAAGAAATAAACCCTGTAATCCTAATTGCTATATATTTTTTTTAAAAGTACACAAAATACCAACTTCAGTAACTGGTCATTTGCACTTCTACCCCAAGGCTGCTTTGCTATAAAATCTCCAGAAGATGGTGATACAGCTCTATAGATGAATAGTGTTTGAGCCACAATTACTGTGGAATGGAAAATCTCCCAGCAATGATATATACACAGATAAAGCCTAAATTGATGAACCTCTTGTCACATCTTCTTAATGAATGCATTGTACAGTATTAATGGAAGTTCCAATGATAATGATCCATGTGAGTATCCATATTTAGCTTTACATAATAAGCTTCCCTTTGATTCCATTGTGAGCTAGTGGCTGATGCTTAAGAATATGAGAATAGCTGCAAAGGAGGAACAAAAAATGCTGGATCCCCTGCAAACTCTGCCCCACATCACTGAACCAGCAAATAGCAAAATCACACATACAAAGTCTGCCACCTCAGCCTTGTTCTACTTGCAGTCACAAACCCACACATAACACACTATCACCCCAGCCTTATTCCACTATCCTCTGGTAGCCATAGAACTACACACACATACACTTTGTGACACCCAGACTTGTTCCACTGGTAGTTACCGACCCACACATTCACTGCCTGACACCTAGGCCTTGTTCCAGCATCCACAGGCATTCACAGAACTGCACATACACTGTCTGAGACCACAGCCTTGTTTCTATATCCACTAGTATTCACAGACCCACACATACCCTGTCTGACATACCAGCCTTGTACCTCTGGTAGTCACAGAACCCCACATACACTCTCTGCTCCCCAGCTTTGTTCCACTGGTAGTTTCAGATCCCACATACACTTTTTGCCCCCTAGCCTGGCTCCAGTGGTATAGTCATCACATACTTTGATTGTCCCACAGCCTGTTTTCACTGGTAGTTTCAGATACACACATTCACTTTCTGCCCCCCCAGCTTGGATCCACTGGTAGCCAAAATCCCATGATACACTGTCTAACCCCCTGTGTTGTTCTTAAATCCACCGGTAGTTACCCAAGGACTTGCCTGTTATGATGTACCTGGGCATGGTGGTAAGCTTAGCATAATATGGCAACATTCTGTGACTAAAACCCATAATATTTTGGTGATAAGCAGGCAAAGGGTTAATGCTGGTTAAATATGGATGTGCACCAATATTCCATGCCCTTGCTTTTAGCTATTTTGATCAAAATTGGTTTAATTCCAACAATTTTAAATGTGTTTTTTTTCTTATCAAAATGGAATTGGTTCCACTGATAGTCTCATCCAAGTATACCACTTTATTTGAATCCCTTATCAACTTCTTATTTTGACAGTTTCACTGCTGAGCAGTGTACTATTAATTCTACCTAACCAGCATACTGAGGCTTATGTACTAAGAAGAACTGGAGCAACACAACAGCACCCCTGCTTCTTCTTCCAGTGTTTTGTGCATCTTTGAGTAGTTTTCACTATAAATTGTTTTATGTCTTCCATGAAGAGAACCCATAGACTCTTATTTTTCAAAATGAATTTAAAATGTCCCTTTATTTGCACTTTACCCTGTATGTCATATCTTCTAGGTTAGCCTTTAGACCTCTGCATTTGCTTTCATTGTAGTCATTTTAATCCACTTTTTCAAACTCCTATAATAATGTAACTATATTTGGAATATAATGTGTTAGGTTATTCAAAATAGATAAAAGGAGCCAAAGAAAATCAAATGCATTGTAGGGTTGAAATGAATATTTAGAAAGTTTACATTGATCCAAATGGGGCATTATGCCCAAGGGATACTGGTGAGGCCTGCACTGCTTCAATGAATTTAAATCTCCATTTAAATCAAACAGGATTTTTTTTAATTGTTCCCAGATAAAATATGCATGGGTTTTCTATTTGGTTTGGTTCCTAATGGAACATCTTTAGCTTAATGAATAAGGCCCAATATGTTTTATTTTCTTATGATTTCTGATATTTGTTGTGATGGCACTAATCCCACCTGTTCTTTTTATTACTGTTAGTAAGTATCTATTTAGCTTTTTTGCAAATATTTTAGCCAATATTTTATATAAATGATTAATTGGGTTAATTGGACAATAGCTGTTACATCCCTTTCTGATACTGAAGTGAAGGTTTGAAGAATATGAACATGTTATTAATTTTGTCTGAGACTGATCCACCTGCTGGTATGCATCCAAAGCGTTATAAGATCGTCTAATGTCTATATACAATACTAGTGTAAAAGCCTGTGTACATGGGCCAAGCTCCAGGTAATGTTAACCCTTTGAGTGCCAGATGGGGTATGTAATGCATTGTGTACCACTCTAGCACTCAAAGGGTTAAGAGGCCGCTACCTCACTGCTCCATGCGATGCAGTCACATGTCGCCTCACTCACACGATGCAGTCATGCTCAGTAAAGACTGCCCGCATTCGGGCAGTCAACATCCTAGAGAATTATTATATAGGATGGCTGTTAGATCTCCTGGTCTGGCTACAGATAAACTGAGGTGAGAAAAACTCTCCAATCCCTATGTTATTCTGTGGTTCCTATGTGCTATGACATCCCCAAGTTTAAAAAAAGACTCTACAGACTAATGTGGGGAATGGAGGGTTCATCACACTGGTTGACTTAAGGTATAGTAACATCATTGATTATGTTTTCTCTCTGTTTATTTCTCTTCTATTGATTGGTTATAATATATTTCTTATGCGCTGATTCTTCCCTTCTTTAAAATGTTAGCTAGCAGGCTTTGTTTACACTGAAATAAAATATCTACTGTGTATGCAATCTCACATTTAATATTGGTTATTTTTGTTCACTTAACCTGCAAAACCTTTTGGCTAAACATGTTCACATTTTCTGATTGTATGTTTTCTAATTCTTTTATTCTATTGTTTTGATTTCAGTTTTTTTTTCTTCAAAGAAGTTTAATTTGCTAAAAATTGCCTGTCCTTTTCGTTTCACTGTTTGCCATGAGGGTACTTCCTCTCTCACCATTATCACATTTTTAACACTGTGAGTGCCACTGCTATGCAACCACTCCATGAATCGATTTACAACCCTCCACTAATACACACTTGGCCTAATACTCTCTCAAGCAGGGAATGGTGTGCCCTGCATGATTTAGGCAAGCCATTTCCTGCATACTCTTACACTTGGGGGGGGGGGGGGGGGGGACACCAAAAATTGTCTGATTTTCTCCTCTCTCCATGTTCACATTAATCCTCTGTTCATGCTGCAAAATGTGTGCAGGTTGCCTCCGAGAGAGAATTAGCTTGCACAAACTGGGGGATGTCCTGTATTCTTCCTTTTTACTTATTAGTATTCACTGCCTCCATAATCACGTGTGTCCTGCATTCATGTTCAGCTCCCCTTTCCCAACATATACAGAAGCCTGCAGGGTGGCTGTTTGAAGAGCTCCAGTGGTGAGGTAACTTACTTCAGGCTCCCTGCCAATTCACAATAAACTTCATCCTCCACTCTATTCTCACTACCCCTCCACACTAACAACAAACTCCGTGATCTAGTCTTTAAGACCTCTGTTCCCACTGCAGAGTAGCACAGTATGTGAAAATACCTTTTTTATTCAACTAACATTCAATTTTCAGGATGAGCTTTCAAGAGCAACAGCCTCCCTTTGTAAAGTCATGTAATCATCAAAATTAAATCATCAAAATGTAGTTTATCAGTTTGTGTCTTATTATTCTATGTATTGCCTCTCTCATCTGACTTGGATGGTTAATTTTGGTGATTAGTATTGCTTTTGACTTTTTAAAAGGAGGTTGTTACTCTTGTCCTGAAAAGTGAATGTTCGTAAAAAAGGTATTATATATTGTATTTTCTTACATACATACATGAACTTCATAACTGGGGGATGCACTAAGGCGTGGAGATCAATTATCCAGTGTGATAAACTCTCATATTCCTGTTTTATTCCATGCAGCCTATGCATTAAAATTTCTCAAGTTAGATAAACATTAGTGCATAGGCTCCATATAATAACAATAGTATAGGATGGTTTATCACAGTAGAGGATTTACCTCCTTTTTATCACATTGTAATGTCTAACTCTCCTTAATGGAAATGCAATAAGGGTCTTGACTGGCAATGTAACTGCAAATTCTGACCTGATTCTTTATATGGGCTGTGCTGCATGCAACGTTTTATTCCTTTGATTACACCTCACATATATGTCCTCAATACCATAATCTTGCAACAGTTTCACTGTTTGAATGTATTTGTTGATCTGAATATGTAAATGTTATAGATTTTATATTGTGTTATTACAGTTAGTCCCATAGTCACACTTTCATGTTAATATGCTGACCGAATGTCACATATACTAAAGTCCTATAGCTTCAGAGTTCACAGAAACAATCAATACTGGTGACATCTCAGTTCTGTTAAAACTTCCTATAAAACCTCATACTTTGCACTTCTTCAGTTTTACCACTTCACATGAGAATTAAGAATATTGGCTTAATTGGATTTCAGTTTTTCCATACAGGTGTATTTCAAAGTCCTCCACAGTTGTTTAATATGAAACTTCACATAAGAGTGAAATACAGTTTAACATCATACTGTTGTGAAGTAGTTTGAAATATACTATAAATCAAGTGCATTCTAAAAGAGAGTTTTTGAGAGTTTTTTTTTATTGATTAGTTTGACATTAGCCTGGTTTTTACCCTCTTTGAAGACATATGCAATTACAATTACATGTAGGCATTATTTAATCCAGTGGTTCTCAATCTTTTTTTGTTCGAGGCACCCCTATCACATAATCTTGAACATTCGGGGCACCCCTAACATATTTAATGTACTTTATCAAGGGCATAATGAAGGGTACAATACATAAATATACAGTTATTATTAGGTCTTATAATCATAATACCATAACTAAACATATTGTGCATAACAATTTTTATAAATCTTTATTTAAAAATCCATTTTTGTTAGTCTTTATAGAAAACACAGGGCACCCTATGCTGATGTCCGTGGCACACCAAAGTGCCACGGCACCCTGGTTGAGAATCACTGATTTAATCAGTTACTAATGACCAATGTATCTACTCTTCCCATGAATAAATAATTCTTAGTGTATACATGATCCTGAAGAAGGCAGAACTGTTACCACTGCAATAATACCACCCCCACCGCAAGGAGCACAGATCAGCTGCCCATGCCTGCTGCTAGTCTGCCTTCTTCAGGTCACCAAGAAATGGCAAGTGTGACATTAGGTGAAACAGCTGGTGGGACTATAGTTAGGAGAATAGTAGGGGAAGCAGTCATATACAGGCATATTTCACGCCACACTTTGCCAGGCAGATTTCACCTTCATATGAAACCCTAATGCCTTTCACCTGGGGTAATTCTGGAGCAAGATAATTGTACCATGGGGGTGGTTAAAAAAAATTCTTAACATTCATATTGGTTTATATAGTACTTTGCAAATGTGTTGTAGACCTGTCTGTCCTATGGTGCAGTTGGTCTGCCACAAAATACCATCTTTTTAATTCCCTGAATACAGTCCATTGTTCCCAAAAAACTAGCTTTACATGGCTCTCTTATTTTGTATTGTACTTTTCTTTTTTGGCAGCACGATAACATACAAACACTGACACCTACCCAGGCACCATCAGGTCCAAATAACTCCAAGAAATTGCCAATAAACTCCCTTGATTTCTCTTCCCACTTTTGAATAAGATCATGACTCTTCTCTTCCACTTTATAGACAAATTCTTTTGATTTTTCTTCCACGTTTTTGACCTTTTCTTTCATTTTGTCTACTTGGTTTTGGAATCTGTATTTTTTCTCCTAATGAAACAATGAATAACAGAATGTCATGAATAATGAAATAACAATATGCGTTAAAATACCATATTTTGAAATTCTTGGTGTTTTTTTGTATCTTTATAGCATCAAATATATATTTTTTGGTTTATTTGGTAAGTAACGTATATGATTTGCTGTGAAAACCGGTGCATATCACATCCACAGATTGGCCTGTGTTTATAAAGTGAAAAAAACTCCAACCAATGATAGTCATTAAGGTAATCAGTGAAGGGTGATACTATGTTAGCATAAATATGAGAGAAGTAGAGAAAAGGTGATACCTTTATTGGCCAACTACGTAGCTTTAGGGCCTTCCCCACAAAAGAAAAGACAGGCTTTTACCTACCTAAATGCTAAAGATGTTTCTAATGCATTGCTTCGCAATGAACATTCAAGGTTTTAACGCTTTGAGTGAAAAGGGTAGTGGG
Organism: Rhinophrynus dorsalis; assembly: GCA_037306005.1. Classification (NCBI taxonomy): domain Eukaryota; kingdom Metazoa; phylum Chordata; class Amphibia; order Anura; family Rhinophrynidae; genus Rhinophrynus; species Rhinophrynus dorsalis. The sequence goes on along the minus strand of CM074719.1, from coordinate 142,835,127 downwards.
GGAAACAGAGCAAAAACAGACCTCTAAGTGTAGTATTAAATTTATTTGACAGAAAAACATATAAAAAGCATGTGCAAGATACACTTATTGAAATACATAAAAAAAATGTATACATGGTGTTATTCCTGTAAGTGCATACAAGTTGTCTCAAAACATATTGGTCCATTATTCTGGGTTCTTATACCAGTGTCTTATCTTTCTACCCCACCACATACTCCCATACAAGAGATATATACAAATATATGACCCCCGATCTCTCCTCTCCACCTTACCTTAAAGGGAACTATATGTATATTAACATCACACCAAGTGATATACACTCTGGACTTACCATTAGACTGACCATACCTCACCTTTAAAAAAGGGACGCATAGGGAATAGGCATATTTCAGGAGTGCACCAAAATCAAAGCAACCCTGTAGAATACATTTTTCATGTGTGTCCCTTATTAAAGGTGAGGTATGGTCAGCGTACTTACCATAAAAGGCACTTCATAGTAGCTTTTAATCTTAATTATTGATTAATTTCTATTTTGATTAGCGTGTAATTTTTCAAAGATTTTTTTATGTATTTCAATAAATGTATCTTGCACATGCTTTTTATATGTTTTTCTGTCATATAAATTTAATACTACACTTAGAGGTCTGTTTCCCCCACTACCCTTTTCTAACTTTTTCATGTATGATACTGAGCTTCGTAGGAAACTATAAAACTAACAAGCAGCAAGGGCGCTGTCATTCATAGACTATAAAACAATAGACTTTGTATAGGGACAGTGATTCTTTGGCATTCTTTCCTGTATATCCCAATTTGGTTTACTGTTTTATATGTTTTTGACACAAATACAAACTTTGACACCCCTAAGGCCAAAAGTTTCCAACAAATTGTCTTTGTGGCTTTCTTAGAGAGCGCAGATCTTACTCTTTCCCTCTACCTCTTTAACCCTTTGAGTGCCAAAGCAATGCGTTGCGTGCCCCTCTGGCACTCAAAGGGTTAAAAGTCCAATTTAAATTAACCGGTGTTTTGATCAGTATGGATTCGTTCAGTATGGTGCAGTTGTTCCAGAAACCCTGAGAAATGACAGCTGTCTGAAAATCCTTGCTTTGCAATGCTTTGTAGCCTTCTCTAGCATCCAAAGGGTTAATGAGCATGCAGCAAGAGAAAGTAGCAAATGTTTAACTCTTAGGGCACCAGAGGAGAGTGCAACACTTTGCATAGCACACACACACACACTTCTAGTAATCAGGGGGTTAATATACATCCTGGTTGTAAAACAGACCCCAGTCATTTTTCATGGAAAAGGCACTTAAATCGACTCATGTTAGCAGCAGTTTTATACTTACATTTATAAAACCAACATTTAGCTCTTTTGCAGTATATCCTCTTTGAAGGTTACGTCTGGCATAAACATCATAATCTCGCACAATTCTAGTGATTATATCGGAGGTGGAAATACCTTCTGTCCTCTGTGTTGGTACAAACATGCCTATCAAAGACAAGTAAGGGAGCTAAACTACATCTTATTTTACAAAAAGCTCATCTTTATTCTTTATTTTTTTATGTAGTTTAAAAAACAAAAACATCCATTATTTCTTATGGTTCACTCTAAAGCACTTCTCTCATACTGAGTGACTTTGAGACACTGCAATATCTTGTGATGGGCATTAATTACCTTTTTTTTAATTGGGCCTGCACAAAATATCCAAGTTTCAGTTCGTTTTACACCACTGATTAAAGATATTAATTGAGCATAGAGCAATGGAAAATCTGATATAAAAAGCAAACTTGATGGATAAGTCACTGCAAAATCCATAACGTGGTCAACACAGAAAATACTTGTTCATTATTAGCAGTAGTCAAATGTGTTTAGTAAATAAATAGACAGAGGATGCACAGTACAGATATATTTTAATATTCAACAGTAAAACAACTTTTGTGAACGTTAACCTATGTGATTTGCAAATTATATATAAATTGTAATTTTATTAAAGTAATAATTTATGCACAGAGTTAAAGTTCATAAAAACACATTGAAATCCTCACATTTTGTTTGTTTCTGTGTAAAGTGGATTTGCCCCCTAGAATTCAAGCTTGAATGAATCATTCAAAATTGCTTATGCAAAAGACAGGCTGACTGTCAGGAATAGCTACAAGAATTGACTGCTGATGGCAGGATACCAAAGAAGGAGGCTGGTAAAGCTGAATATGGAGGCGCATCTCTAGAACATTACTAGAGAGTGGCGTTTGAGATCAATGTTGACCTCAATGTTTCCTTGCTGTGACATGGGGCTTGGTTAAAAGTATTGACCACAAGGTTAAATATCAAACCCCAGTTGAGCAAAGCTTCTAAACTGAGCAAAGAAGATAGGTCAGAAGATGCTTAGATAAGCACAACATGCTGCACAAGCACATCCACTACACAGACCCAAAGTCTTGTGAATGTAAGATAAATTGCTACTAGATGAGTTAACCCATGCAAACCTCCAAACACTGTCTGGTATCTACAAATCAGAACATAAGTGAGGGAATGCATGCACATTCACAAGTAAATATGCATAACCAAATGGTGGCCAAGGTGAACTAGTAATGAACCCCCTCTCAAGTACACCTCTCCAGTGGCAGGACCCGGGTGTTCAAGATGGACCCAGTAAAAACCCATGGTTCTTAATGTAAATTCAGACCTTGTCACCAACTTTGAAGGTCTTGGGGGGAGGGCTTTGTCTTCTGTCAGCAGACATGTAGATGGCTTATGCTGCAGCAAGATTAGCATTTAAAGTTTAGCAGCAAGAAGACAATGAACAGAGCCTAACAGTTGTTTCATGGGCCTGAGAAGTATTTATGGTCCCAAGAAATGAAGGAAGAAGAAAACCATATTTATCATTAAAAGGAGACATTTTAATTGATGTATAAACATGATTATTGTCACAAAATTCAGTCAAGAGAGGAAAATCAATCCAGTCATTAGGCTGGTAGGATGTGAAACACCAAATATATTGCTGAAGTGAAAAAGATGAAAAGCCAAATAGGTAAGGAATACTTTGTTGTGTAATACAGAATAAAATTAATTCAAGAACTTGAATGTGAAATGAACTCCATGGTCTGACAAGACCAGGAATAGGATAATACAGGAAAGGCCAATAGCTTTCTGGCAGGTTTGGTATGTTTTTCTTTGGCCATAGCACAGATGTACATGAGAGTACATAATTATGAATGAATGCATCTATTCAAGGCTACCTGAAGTATCAAAGAGCAAGGCCCTTGATCTTGGGAACTTCAGGGTGAATAGGAAAATGAAAGCCATAGAAAAGATTTAGACTTTACTTTCATAGTTGAGCAGTAGCAAAGACTCTGTCATTAAAAAAATAACAGACTGTCTTTAATAAAGAGTTTTTCTTTGGATAGGGCAAAGTCTGGCACAGAACAGTGCTTAATTTGAGAACTGATGTTAGCAAAAGTGAGCAAAACTGACAGAGAAAGAATCACATTTTCAGAGGGAAGACATTCCACAGGGAGCTGGGAGTAGAGGGTGTCAGCTTTTCTATTTAAGGAACTACTTCAGTAGGTTATGTGGAACCTAGAACCTGGAAAAGGACAAGGCCCACTTGGTTTGAAGAGAGTGAAGTCTTCTGGCTGCACAGAGGTATTATAAATTGTGGTGATCCATGAACAAGGTAAAATGATACTAATGAAGATTATGTCACTCTTCAGTGTGAACCTGAGCATCAGAAGATCCCAGTCACTAAGTCAACAGCTTGCAAGAGAAGAAGTTAAGGGAGTACTAAATCCTTGGAGCTACTGCGCAATGAGAATACAACCCCTACAGCAGGTTTGCGCCCCCTCTATGACCAGAATGCTTAAGAGTGGGAGCCTCTGAGAAACATCTGAGATCCTCAAAAGCCTTCTTAGTGAAAACACTTCATGGCCTTGTAGTCTGAAGGAATAGGCCAGTCAGTAATTACTGGATACTTTCAAAGGTAAATTGTAATCCCTTCTGGATAAAGAATGTAGCCCAGAAACTTAATTGATGAAGCCTCAAATATGCATTTCTCGGCATACGGTTCATTTATTCTCAAAAGGTTGTAAGCCCCATGAAGGTCCAAGTTTTTTTAAATACAGTGGCAAATATTTGGGAATCAGGAAGCGGATACAGATTTTTCATGGTAATTTCCTTTAATTCCCTGTAATTTACATAGACTCTAAGGGTCCAATATTAAAACAAAAATGCACTCCAAGAAGAAGTAGAAGGAGAAATTAATCCTTTATTCAAGTTTTATTGGAAATGTTCCCTCAAACACTTTTGCTCCAGCTTCAATAAACTCTTGGGTGGTTACACACTAAGGTGTGATAAAGAGGTGATTTAGTGGAGATGACTAGTGTTCTAAACTCCCCAAGGTCTATGCTATTCTGTGGAGCCAATGCACTAAGATCTCCAAAGAGAGAAATCTTAGTGCATTGGCTCCCTAAAATAACATAGGACTTGAAGAATTTATCACACTGAAGAAGTCATCTCCCCTTTATCACACCTTAGTATATGTCCCCCATTGGTATTCTTCAGGCACCTGAGGAAACTTATCAATAACTGATGCCTAGCAGGACAAATTTAGCCACTTCATGCCCTTTAACCGTGAAATTATCTTTGATGTGTCTTCCTTATGCAACCTGTTGATTGAGATGACAGGGACATCTTTCGATATTTCCCACTTCATTGTGGTATAATTGAGAGGAAAAGTTTGTATTATTCTGTACTTCCTCTAAGTCACTTTTTGTTATTCTATAAAATATTCATTATTGGTCAAATTATGTAATTGGAAGAATGACTGACAAGTGAATATGAACTAACCGGTTCCACTCAGTTAATGTGACAAAAAAACTCTGTGCTTGTGGACTACACTTGTATATCCAGTCCAAAGAGATTGGATGCATTTTATTTTTTATATACTGGTATATTATATAGGAATAGAGGGGATATAGGAAGGTTAGTGTAGATTTACATCATCTTGAGTCGTTTTTTTTCTGGGATCTTTTTTCCTTCTGGAATCCTTGAGAATACTAGACAGGAATATTCCATACTCCTTGAATTTCCTGGAGGAACTGGAGGCTGGAATATATTTTTATTGTATATTATGACCAGAACAAATTTATTCTGGATACTGGTGTTGTTTTATAAAGTACTAGTTTAAAAGCTTAGAACACAGTGCTACCCAGCAGCCTCAGCTGGTGCCCAGAGCCTCTCTGCTCACCAAGCGGTCCCAGGAAGGTGCGCAGAGAGGACTCCATGCTGAATTTGGGGTCCCCCTGCTCCGTATCAGCCGCAGTGCGTTCAGGCAGTCTGTACTGCTCATGACGGCTTCTGACAAACATAGTAGCGTTTTATTACATAGGATATTTGGGATAATTTTTAATGTATCTCTTCTTGATGGGTGGATTCGATACCACAAAAATAGTCCCGAAAGTTTTAACCCTTTGAGTGCTAGGGGGTATGCAACACATTGCATACCCCTCTGGCACTCAAAGTGTTAAACATCAAGAGTATTGTGTCTATACTATCTATACTACAGATTCTACAGTACACATGGACACATGATACATGGTTCTATTAAATTCATTCAAGCAACATAAATAATAATAAACAATAATAAATTTCTCTTTTACATTTGACAGAATTTTTAACTTGTGTATAGAATCCAAATTTGCTACCTAAGTGCCAGACTATACAGTATATTTTCTATTTTGGACTAGAGAAGTGTGGGTTTGTCAGGCTGCATAGTGACTAATTTTTTTCCCTCTTCCACCAGTGTAGCGCAACCTACGTGGTTTTCCTAGGACTCAGGTTTAGGCTTGCTGGTTGGGAGACACAGTCCTGTCAACAATAAAAAATACAGAAAAGTTATTGCTTGGGTGGTTTAGTCTCAGCTATTATACAGAGGAAAACTGAGACTGGACAATGTCAAAGGATAGCTTCTCATACTGCATATTAACTATTATATTAACAGAGAACATTTTGTGAGTTACCAGTGCTGAGTGTATTGGAGAACCATCAAAAACCTGAATCTGTAATGGCAGAGTCTTACGTATCAAATGGAGTTGAAGAGAACTGACAACAAGAAGATCCACTAGTGGTACTTGTATCATTGAAAGCTTGAAGTGGGATAACTCTTTGTCCTAACTGTAAAAGAAAAAGAAGGGTACCATGGGGGGTCAGAATTCTCAAGACCTTTCAAATGATTCTTAAGAATTTTCTGAGAAAAGTTTTACATACCAGATTGATGCTTGTCAGGACAGGTACTATTTAAGTGACACAACTGTAAAAGCACAAATTGAGGGTTCATCGCTACATCCTACTGACAAGGTTGTTTGGGCTAGACCAAAGTGTATGGGCTCAGAAGCTGACTAAGTCAAAGTGATCAAGTCAGCAGAAGGTGGAGTTTGCAAGACAAGAGCCAACAAACAGGTTTTTCTTGATGTCTCTCTTGGATATGTCTATTAGTTTGTATAGACAAGGAGATAAGGCTCTCTAAGTAGTCAGGAACCCCCAAATCAAGTCAGTTCATTCTTCAATAGGTCTGAAATCACTAGATGGAATTGTTTTTTCAAAACAGGCTTGTTCCACTTGATGTCTACAGGTAAGTGGTTGAATACACCAACATTCTTCTGCGTGTCTTGTATCTTTTATCAAGAATTGCTGCCTCGTTAGAGGATGTCTGATGAGGGCCATGACAGACCGATGCCATGGCTTTAAAGATATAGATCATGAAAATTACTATTTCCCTGCAGATGGCAGTGAGCCCAAGAGGCAGGTTTCCCAGCCAAGAGTATAATTACAGTCCTGACCTTTACTTACTCCTAGTGGCAGGTGCAGTCACAGGAAAGTCTGAAAATTAAAACTGCTTCCAATCCCCCATGGACCTTTATGGAAGGGGCACTTGAGAGTCCACAATCGTAATTGTTTGGTAAGGATTAGGGTCCCAGCAGAAACAGAAGCTGTGGTACTCAGCGTAATGTTTAGACCTGAGAGTGGAGCTGGGCCATCCCTTTTTGGACTTCCACTACAGCCTAAGACAAGGCCTCTGGTTTTTGGGTAATGTTGTTCAGAGGCTAAGCTAATGTGAGCTCAGTTTTTTACTTATGAAGAACTACAAGGATTGAGTCAAACACAGAGGTCAGAGAAACTGAAGATGGAGGAGAGTTCCTGCTACTAGGTGGCTGGAGAGCACTGCTAGAGAGTGGTGCCTGAGATCAATGTCAACTGCAAGCATATCCATGCTGCAGCTTGAGGCCACATTAAAGGTTTCACAGCAAGGTTGAATATCTGATAACTGTTGAGCCTGGGCCAGATCAAGAGCTTGTAAGCTGAAAGCTAGCAGTGATGACCAAGGGTCTTCAGCCTGAGAAGCATAAAAGCAAAATAAAAATCATGTAGACAAAATAAGATTCAAGTCCATGGTCAGGGCAGGCAGAGAACTAGCATGGTCAGGAGGTAAACTGATGGTTGAGACAGATGGAAAAATAAGCAGGGTCAGTGATATCAACAGAGTTTAAACCCAGTCAGTCAAGAGATAAAAGGATCAAGTCAACAAAAGGGCCTACCAACCTAACAGGCTAGGTCAGAAGAATATTAAATAGTACTGAAAGTCAACCACACATGCAGGCATCCATGCAGATGCTTAATATCCAGAATATCAGAGAAGGAATCCATGTATATCTCCAAATGACAACGCACAACATGGACAGCATCCATGACAAAGATGTAGGCTTAGTTCACACAGGCTATTTTAATGCAGATTTTTTTAAAACGCATGAAACATAAACAAATTGCTTTCTATTACTGTGGATTGGGCTGTTCACACAGGTAATTTTGCCACATGTCGTGCAGCCCAACCACAGCTTGCTGAACCTGTCCTATATTGAAAGCAAAATGTAAGAAAGTTGAAAATGGCTTTTATGCCTGACAGGTCCATGTTCTGATAGTTCACAAGGATGACTGGATTGATGAGTTGCTCAGAGCAATGATTCAATCAAGACCAAGCCATATGGATGTTAGCCAATAACATTTAGCTGACACCCCTGTAGTCTGGCTATCTGGACTACCTTGATAACGCCCCATGCAATGTCAAAACAGGGCCTGTGCGTTAAATTTGACACAGGCAGTTTGAATTAAAATTGCCCATGTAACTTGCTGTGTAGTTTAGGAGATATTGATATTCTTATTTCTAGAAAATGAAATTTACATTCTCTTTCATTGCAGCACTGTATGATAATTAAGTTATGTCCAAAACAGAGCTTAATTTGCACTCAGACAGATTTATTTTCAGGAAAGAAAAACATTAATATCTCCTAAACTATGCATCACCTGTTCTTCTGGCTAACATGATGCATAGGCAGTTTGTAAGTAGATTTCAAATATGCATACTTTCATTTATGGTGACAAGTCCACTTTAACCCTTTGGATGCTAGACAGGTTTCCAACTCATTGATTCACAATGACAACTCCAGCTTCCAAAGGGATTAACTTTAAGTAAAGTTTTTTGTACAAACAATGTGATGGAGCCTATCTAGCATTCAATGTGATTTTCTATTGATTCCCTATGGTACAGTTGGTTTGACCCATGATAGTGCCACTATTTTGTGCATGTGGCTCTCTGACTGTGCAGATCTGCAGCGTAAGAATAAAGTTTTGTACCTGCCTCCTTTATATGCTTGTAAACATCATCTGAACCTGCAGAAGAGTATGGGATATCATCATGAGCCACAAAGTCTATCTGAAAACAAACGACAACATATAAATATTTCAGTTGTGCACTTTTTTTTTTCCATTACAGGACTTCATACTAAATAACTAGTACACAGATGGAGAGCTGTATTTTAACCTCTTGGATGCTATAGACATCTCCATTACACTGCAAAGCAATGCACTTGAGACGTTTCTACCATCCCAAGGAGTCAAATGATTGGGATCTAGGCTCTGTTTTCTGGTCTTACTGTTCATTTCCATTGTAGTTGAATATGTTGTCAAGGGTTTTAGCTACAGTTTATTACATAGACTTCAATGGGGCTCCGTTAGATAAAATCAGTGGTAATTCTTATCAATTGCAATGTAATCGATCAAAAGAAGACACAACATTGCATGTAACAGACTCTTATTGCCACACAGAAGTAGTTAACACACAGTCCCACAAAGACACAAGCCTGCAAACACACACGCCCGCACACACACACGGCCATATAAAGGCCACAAAGACACAAGCCTGCAAACACACACGCCCACACACACACACACACGGCCATATAAAGGCCACAAAGACACAAGCCTGCAAACACACACGCCCACACACATGGCCATATAAAGGGCCTTATGCACAAAAAAAGTGGAGTAATTATGGAGCAAATCATATTTGTATTTGTCGCCCACAGATCAGTTGGATTAGCCAAGAACAACTCCACTTTCCTTCAGAGCATATGGCCCACAAATATACAGAAAAACACACACATGGGGCTTTTAATTTATGCTAAAATGGTCTCATCAAATTGTGCTTAAATATGTTTGAGACCTCTCTAGCATTCAAGAGGTTAATAAAGCCCCATTTAGTTCTGTGGTAATTTCCAGAATCTTCACTTGCCCCCCCCCTCCCATTGATACATTTGGTTCCCACCAGAATTGCCTCAGAATTGTTAACATACACAAAGGTCATTCTCTCTATGGGAAGCTCTAGGTTTTTAGGAGCCCTTAGCAAAGATTTCACATGGGGCCCCTCTACTCCTGCATCTGTATTTTTAATAAGACACTGCCATCAGATTTTGTTTACATGTGCCAGGACAGTATAAGCACTGCTGGGCCCTCTGATGAAGTTGTAGCACCACTAACTTTCCCACAGACATAGTCACAACCCGGTACACACAAACACAGCCTTGAAGACTCTACCACACATACTTTCTCACACACAGTCACAATCAATTTATCACACACACACATTTATACACATTCCCACACAGTAATATAGTCTCTCTCTCTCTCTCTTTCTCTCTCTCTCTCTTTCTCTCTCTCTTACACACACACACACTTTCTCAAACATAGGAGGACATTCACTAAGAGGTGGTGAAGTGGAGATGACTTCTCCAGTGATATCACTTCTCCAGTTCCCATGTTATTCTATGAAGCCTATGAATGAAGATTTCTTCAGCTTTGGAGATCTTAGTGAATAGGCTCTATAGAATAACATAGGAACTGGAGAAGTGATAAACTGGAGAAGTCACCTCTGTTTTATCACCTCTTTATCACCACCTAGTGAATCTCCCCAGTAAACAAATTTTCTTGCATAGTCTTATGCAGGTAATATTCATGTGCCATTTTTCAGCAGGTGTGTGTGTGCGTGCGCGTACATGTCCTCCTTTCTTGACCAAGAACTGGTTAATGCAAAGAGAGCCTAGTGGAAAACATACAAAGAGTATATTATCTTTTAACCTTTTGAGTTCCAGAGAGAACTTTCTGGACAACAGAAACCCCCAATTGGTAAAGGCCAATCAGAGGCATTTGTCAGTAAGCACTACTGTCCTGTTCTAGAGGCAATGTCTAATTTCAGTATATTTAGCACAGTAACTGACATCATCCTGCAACCAGGAACAATGAACTATACTCTTGTGGGTAACAATATTAGTTTGAAATATACATTATGTTTACTAAAGATGTTTACATTTTATATAACATTATAGCATTCAATGGGTTAACTCTGTGACCCTTTAGCTTTGTTTGTTTCACCAGAGTGAATGAAACAAAGAAACAATAATACTACCTTATGTTTTTCCAGGAATTCCTGAGTTAGTGTCCATGGGGCATCTGTGATGACTTCATCCACATAACGACAGTGACGCAGAGCTTCATATCTCTCATTTTCATTCATCACTGTGAAACCTTTATACTTGTGGGTCAACTCATCACTGCAAACTGACAACACACAATTAGAGAACAAATTCTGTATGACGTTCTCTCACAAGAATTCTCTAACTGGGTTTTGTGGCACCTCAAGGTTCCCTGAGGAAGTTCAGGAGGTTCCACCAAATAAATAAATGCACTGGAGACATCTTTAGCATTCAGGTGATTAAAGGGTGAAGTTGTTAGGATTCCTTGAAGAAGATAGAGGGGTTCCAAAATACATATAAGTAATGGTTGATAGGGAAACTAGGTTGGAGTGGAAGTGTACAGGGCTGTATTTACAACTGAGGTGCCCCAAGACAAAAGTACCCATGGTGCCTTTAGCTCCACCCATTATCATACTCCTTCTCCTAGGACCCCACCCCTGGTACATGATTACATTACTAAGAGGATGGTTACATCTGTTATACAATTACATCACTGAGGGGATGGTTACATCTGTTATACAATTACATCACTGAGGGGATGGTTACATCCGGTACTGGATTTCATCACTGAGGGGATGGTTACATTTGGGACAGCATTACATCACAGATTGGATGGTTACATCTGATGCACAATTATATCACTGCAGGGGTGGTTACATCTGGTACACGATTACATCACTGAGGGGATGGTTACATCGGATTAATGATTACATCAGTGAGGGGATGGTTATATCTGTTACATGAGTACATCAGTGAGGGGATGGTTACATCTGGTACAGGATTACATTATTGAGGGTATGGTTATATCGGATTAATGATTACATCAGTGAGGAGATGGTTATATCTGTTACATGAGTACATCAGTGAGGGGATGGTTACATCTGGTACAGGATTACATTTCCGAGGGGATGGTTATATCAGATTAATGATTACATCAGTGAGGGGATGGTTACATCTGTTACATGAGTACATCAGTGAGGGGATGGTTACATCTGGTATAGGATTACATTACTGAGGGGATGGTTATATCGGATTAATGATTACATCATTGAGGGGATGGTTATTTCTGTTACATGAGTACATCAGTGAAGGGATGGTTACATCTGGTACAGGATTACATTACTGAGGGGATGGTTATATCTGGTACGCAATTACGTCACTGAGGGGATGTCACATCTGGTACAGGATTTCATTACTAAGGGAATGGCTACATCCGGTACAGCATTAACTCACCAAGGGGATTGTTACATCTGGTACATGATTACATCACTGAGGGGATGGTTACATCTGGTATACAATTATATCACTGAGGGGAGAGTTACATTTGGTACACGATTACATCACTGAGGGGATGGTTACATCTGGTACACGATTACATCACTGAAGGGATGGTTACATCTAGTACAGGATTACATTATTGAGGGGATGGTTATGTCTGGTACACGATTACATTACTGAGGGGATGGTTATGTCTGATACACGATTTCATTACTGAGGGGATGGTTATATCCGGTGCAGGATTTCATTACTGAGGGGATGGTTACATCCAGTACACAATTACATCACAGAGGGGATGGTTACAGGATTTCATTACTGAGGGGATGGTTACATCTGGTACAGCATTACATCACAGAGGGGATGGTTACAGGATTTCATTACCGAGGGGATGGTTACATCCGGTACAGCATTACATCACAGAGGGGATGGTTACAGGATTTCATTACTGAGGGGATGGTTACATCCAGTACAGCATTAAATCACAGAGGGGATGCTTACACCTGGAACACAATTATATCACCGAGGGGATAGTTACATCTCGTACACGATTACACTGAGGGAATGGTTAAAGAAGAACTCACAGCTCCTCATAATAACCTCTACTTACCTTACTTGCAAGAAAATCCTAATTGCCCTTATGAATTTTGTGCATTCTAGTGGATTTGAAAGAGATCTCTTCAGTCCCTGATATCATGTTCATGGAAGCAGACATGACAGCCGCTGGCATTGTTTTCAAACTGAAGCAGGCAGAGTGCATCAGCCTATTTAACCCTTTAGTAGCCAGAGGAATGAACAATGCACTGTACACCGCTCTTGTCATTAAAGGGTTAAGCTTACCATGAGCAGTGCATTATTTGGTCCTGTTAGCAACAGCCTTTCTACCGCTACTGATTGCATATGTTATGTTTTGGGAGAGTTAGATGGGAGTATGGGAGAGATAACATCAGGATTTAAAGGGATAATAATACTTAGTTTTTTCTTTATTTTATTCTGTAAGCATTAAAAAAACATGATGAACGATATAAGTCTTATCTCTCAAACCTTTATGGTTTGAGAGATATTCACAAGTAAATTTTCCCCCTCCCGCCCCTTTTACCTAGTGTAAGCCATCTCTTCTCAGATGTGGAATCTGGTTGTAAGACCAGACAGATAACAGCAGGGGACAATTTTCTTTCTATTAGAACAATGAAAGCCCTGCCCCCCTTGACAAGTTTTTCAGGTTTTTCCCTTATCTTAATTGAAGATTGTCCCTCTCTGCAGTCTACCTGGGCACCTCCCTTCTGCTCTGGCTGAGTAGTGCTACATCAGTAAAAGGGGCGGGAGGGTGATACTTTATTATTGAATTACTCTTGAACTACAACTCTGACAGAATTGAAATAGCACTCTCCAAAGTCCAGATACTATGATGATTAATTAGAGCTGCTTTTATTATGAAACATTACTATCCCTTTAAGATGTACCTGTGTGGCTTGCTACTGTACTACACCTTTGCCTTGTTTCATAGCCTCTATACCAATTCATTCCCCCAACAATGGCACATATTATTTATCATCCTAGCATTCCAGCCTCATTCCTTCCTTGTTTATATTGCTTCCAAAATAACATAAATATAGCATTAACCTTTTGAGTGCCAGAGAGGTATCCTGGCACTCAAAGGATTAATTATGTTGTTGCTCTCTTTATCATTCTTTTTTCTTCAGTTCAGATATTACCTCCAACTAGCAGATAGCTGTTTGGGAAAAGGTTTTTGGCTTGCATAAGGGCTCTTGCATGACCTGAGTGGAAGAGATCAAATATTCCATCTGCATACACCCTGACAGGTCTGTCAACTGGAAAACACAAACATAAGGCGCCACTCAGTCTCTGAGGAGTTCAGTGTCTTTCTTTTCATCCTCTTAGGTCACAATGTAAAAAAGAGTGGAGATATTCTGGTGAAAAACAATTGCATTACAGGGAACAAATGAAAATACCAACTGCAGCATTGGAGATAAATCTACATTCCCAAGATCCCCATTAATTTAAAATATGGCTTTTAACCCACTGAATGCTAGAGAGGTCTTCAGCGCAATGCATCAGGGACCTCTCTAATATTCAAAGAATTATAATTCCAATTTAGCTTTAATACTTTACTTTTCTTTTGTCCATAGAACCAGTATATTAAAGGGACAGTAATGTCCCATAAAAATGGTTATAGTTTTGTAGATGTTGCAAAATTAAACTATATGCTACAATATGAGACATATTCGCTTTCAAAGTTCCCCCCTCCCTCCCCTTCTCCTGACGTCAGCTGTAAAGCTGACAGCAGGAGATTTGAGTCATGCGACTCGAGGAGGCTCTGCAGCAGAGCCAAAATTGCGTTATTTACAAAGAATTACTTCATTGGAACGGTCTACAAAGTATGCTTGCAAAAAAGGGACACTTTGTAGACCTTTCCAATGAAGTCATTCTTTTCCTATAACGCGACTTCGGCTCTGCTGCAGAGCAGCCAGCTGGTCTCCAGACCGGGATCTCCTGCTGTCAGCACATCGCTGACGTCAGTGGAAGGGGAGGGAGAGGGGGAACTTTGAAAGCGAATATGTCTCAAACCATAGAGATTTGAGAGATGGGATTTGTAGCATATAGTTTAATTCTGTAACATCTACAGAACTCTAACAGTTTTTATGGGACATTACTGATCCTTTAAAGCAGAACTACCATGTCACAAAATGTTTAGATTAACTAAGTCCCCTTAGTAGCGCTAGTCGCCAGAATTATTACCTGATTTAATAGATATATACTTTATTCCCCAGCTGTCAGTAGCATAGACATCTTGCCAGAATGATGTCCGCGCGCCTGCGCTGTCAGTCCCAGCCAGGTCTAGGAGGCATTGCTAGGATCCGGACGGCTCCGGCTGGGACAGACAGCGCAGGCGCAAAGACATCATTCTGGCAAGATGTCCGCGCTCCGTGATACTGACAGCTGGGGAATAAAGCATATATCAATTAAAGCAGGTAATAATTCTGGCGACTAGCGCTAGTAAGCAGCTAGTCGCCAGAAGGGGACTTAGTTAAGCTAAACATTTTGTGACATGGTAGTGCCGCTTTAAATATATGCATAAAGGTTATATAATTTTCTGTATTCATCACATTTCAAATATGATGCACCTGTCCCTTAACATTGCGCATTTGGAAATATTTCAAAATAACCCCTTGTATTCTAGAGGGTCTCCAATGTACTGGAAATTTCCGTAGCATGCAAGAGATTAACTGTTTGAGTGCCAGAGGAATACCCTCAAAATGCATAGCCTACCCCTCTGGCATTCAAGGGGTTAATGTATTGCACAGAAAGCCGCAAAACACACATATAGTTTATATATATATATATATATATATATATATATATATATATATATATATATATATATATATAATATCAGGGCTTAAAAGTTGAAGTCCTTTGCTACTAGCCAGATCTGAAAAGTTACTCGTCACTGCAAGCCATAACATACCCACCAGGGCTGAATTTCTACTCGCCAGGGCTAAATTTTCACTCGCCATTGGCTAGTGGCGAGTGGAAATTTTGAGCCCTGTATATATTGTATAGTTCTAGAGATACACAATCTAAATTCAAAAATATCCACAGACTTTAGTTTTTGCATCCAAAAAGTGTTTGAAAAACTCAATATGATTATTATCAACTAACAAATTAATTGTTGTGAGAGAATTTAAACTTATGTTTCTTTTGATTTTGACTACAAAGTAAAATGTGTTGATAGAATGTAGCCATGCATTTCTTCAGACTAACAAAGCAAGATTACAAAGCCGAGATTACATTGCAGTTGAAAAGTGTTATTTAACAGAAGCCTGGATTCCACTGTAGCTAAAACTTTATATAACTTTAAAACTGTATATGCAGATTTCTCCATATACTTCAACTGGAATATGTTAGATGAAACCAGCGACAATACTTACTAAATACAATGTAATATTGGCCAGATTCCTATTGAATTATATGGAGAAATCTGTAGACAAAACTGTTGATAAAGTTATGAACTGTAATGGAATCCAGGCCTGTGTTCCTTACAATTAACAATAATAGTTTGTTGGTAGAATCTAGGCATATCTTTTTTAGGACTGACATGTAAAATGTGTATGATTTAGGCTTGTGTTCTTACAAATACCAAATAAAATACATTAGTAGAGTGTAAGCTTGTATTCCAACAAGTGAAATGGGCAGGCAGAATTTTGGTAAGTTCATAACATAATATAACATTTTAGTAAAATTTAGATTTGTGTAATTTAATGACAAGCGAGTAAAACATGCTGGTAGGATTTAGCCAAGTATCCATTATAAATGGCATCCAGTTAAGTTTCGAACAAATATATATTTCACCTGGTTGAACTTAGGAATCTCTAGGGTGAATGAACAAATTCACCAGTTCACCCTTCTAACCACAGTAACCACACTTCAATGGACTTCAATGCCAGCAAGTCCATCCATCCGAGCCCATAGAACGTCCAGGGAAATGGCATAGTGGAAAAGACCACCAGAGAGCGCAAAAAGATTCCTGTGGTTGATTAAGCATGGAATCTACTTTGTGCAATCAGCCCACTGTCAGAACTATTCTAAGCAGAAGATAATATCTAAAGAGTTTCAATGGCCCAATTAGCTAATATTCTAAAACCAAACTTTAGTACGTGCCTAGAATAGGATATAAGAAAAATATTCAGTTTTATACAAAGAAATATTTCCCATAGATGTACTCAAACATTTCAGTACCAAAATAAATGCAATGGAGCCATAGGTGAACATGTCCAAAAACAACAATACACAAACATTTTCTCATAAGGAAAAATATCAGAATTCCCATGAGAAGGCCTCTTCCACAAAAACTGCCCGCAGCAAAGTGAGGTAAGGAAATGTTTGTGAATGTCTGCATATATGAGTGCCTGTTTGTGTGCATGTGAGAAATAACATATACATGCATCTTGATGTGTTATTGATTGCATACTGGAAGATGAATCCCATTGAAGTCAGTGGGCTTAACCTTCCTGCATAACAAATTTCAATGATTGCTGGTATTTTCCTTCCCAGAGCATATTCTGTAAATAGAAGAAATATCTCTCCCGTTCAGCTGAAATCTCAGCTGCTTACCCATCCCTACTTAAAATAAAAAATAGAAGCCAAAGTTGTATGACCTAAAAAACCCCAACAATTTCAGGTGAAGCTTTTTTATTAGTTAGTCCAGGCCTGTTATTGTACTTTGTTGTCAAATAAATGTTATTTTGCTTTGTTGGACCACAGAGACATAGGTTCCATTCTTGACTACTTTTATTTTTCTTCAGACTTCTTAGTTAATGTCTTTATTTTTATTGCAGACTCATAGGAAACTTGAGATAGAATACTGTTAAACAGATAATAAATGATGATTTACTGAGTAAGGACAAAGTCCAAAATAGACTGGAAATAGTTATGGTGAATAAAGAATCTGGTTCTTAAGGTATATACCCAAGTGGCAGTGGTTTATACAACGCAATGCATTGCATACCCCTCTGGCACCTAAAGGGTTAAAGTACTCAGTTCAGTTATTGCAAGTTATTGATTCACCATCATCAGGCATAGCGCCCAGTGATTGGAGGAAAGCAGATGTAGGATCATTATTCAAAAATGGGGCAGGAACTAAACCAGGAAATTATAGACCTGTGAGCTTGACTTCAGTAGTCGGTTAGATGTTTGGGGTTCAATCCAAATGTTGGCATTAAAAAAGCCAGTAGGGCAAAATGGAGACCGACCGACAAAAAGAAAATGTCTTGGTCGGTATTCAAATGTCCTACTGGCTAAAAGCACAACAGATGTTAGGCCAATAAAATGGTCTTGTGGCCAAACGTTCGTTTTGTGCGTTAATTTCCCAAAACGCTGCTAAATAAGTATTGGGAACTTAACAGGAATAAAAGATAATGATCGGTGCTTGACATACTGCCATGCTCCAATCGTTACCTAATCTGTTTTACACTTGTCTGTCATCCACTGTCCTTCTCCTTCAGCCTTCTATCTTCTGTCCTTCTCTTCAGTCTTCTCTTCTTTCTTCTCTTCCTTCTGTCTGTAAAATAAAACAACAATATTATTAGAAAGCATTAACAATGACATCGTTTAACCATTTGAGTGGCAGAGGGTTATGCAACGCATTGCAAAGCAATGTGTTGCATACCTCACTGGCATTCAAAGGGTTAAAATATGCTGTAAATTAAATGCCTCTATTAAGTTCCAAAGTACATAAAAGTATATTGTGCCATTCCATAAATTACATGCCTCTATTCAATGCCAAAGTAATAAAAATGCCATGAAGAAATATTATACATCATGTAGAAATGTCATGCATAAATGCTAATTAAATCTGCATGTCTCTGCTGCTTGGTACGGCCGCAGAGGTGGCAGCAGCAGAGACACAGATGAGCCGTACGGTACCCTTCCGTCCTGCACAGGCCAATGCCTCTAGCAAACTGAGGGAATTGGAAGTGAGCCTGCCTTTATATGTGGGCAGTCTCACTTACATTTCCCTCGCAGCCATTGGCTGTGATGTTCTTATGCACATACCAGCCAATCAGATTCAAGCAACTTTTCTTTAAACTGATTAGCTGGGATGTGCATAAGAACATCCCAGCCAATTGCTCTGAGGGAAATGGAAGTGAGACTGCCCATATAAAGGCAGCCTTACTTCCAACTCCCTCAGTTTGCTATGGGCATCGGCACCATGCGGCTCATTTGTGTCTCCGCCGCCTCCACGGCTGCACCAATCGGCAGAGACATGAAGATTAAGCTAAGTAGATTTATTTCTACAAGATGTATAATGGCATTTTTATTACTTTGGCATTGAATAGAGGCATGTAATTTACGGAATGGCACAATATATTTTAACCCTTTGAGTGTCAGTGAGGTAGGCAATGCATTGCTTTGCAATGTGTTGCCTAACCCTCTGCCACTCAAAGGGTTAAACAATGTCATTGTTAATGCTTTGTAATAATATTGTTGTTTTATTTTACAGGCAGAAGACAGAAGGAAGAGAAGATAGAAGAAGAGAAGACTGAAGAGAAGGACAGAAGATGACCAGGAAGCTGAGGACTCCTCTGGACATTAGGATTAATGGTAAGAGTTACTTTTAATAGGATGTTTTTAAACTTAGTTGGTTTATCCCTATGCATGCCGGCAGGGTAATTATACCCCATTGGCACTCATAGGGTTAATTCTACTAACTTCTGACACATTTTTCATACTTTAGATATATTGATATGGGGCTTAGAGCCCCGTATCAATACAACCACTGGGGACTTAGGGTTTTTTGGGTTTTTTTTTACACTTTTTTTCATTGAAGTTTCTGCTTCGGCTGTTTAAAGAGACAGTAATGTCCCAGAAAAAAATATTTAGTATTTTGTAGGGCTTAAAAAGTTGAATTGAATAAAAAAAACCTCTCTCTCAAAACGCTATGGTTTGAGAGATATATGCATTCAAAGTTTGAGGTTTCCTGCTGTCAGCAGAGGCTCTTCAGCAGAACCGCAATAACGTTTTTTTTTTGTTTTTTTTTTTTAAAAAGAATGACTTCATTGGAATGGTCTGCAAAGTGTGCCTGGTTTGCAAGCACACTTTGTAGAGCATTCCAATGAAGTCATTCTTTTTAAATAACACGATTGTGGCTCTGCTGAAGAGCCTCCGTGTCGGCCAACATGAATCTGCTGCTGTCAGCTTTACAGCTGACAGCAGGAAACGTCAAACTTTGAATGCATATATCTCTCAAACCATAGCGGTTTGAGATATAGGGTTTTTTGCATTCAATTCAACTTTTTAAGCCCTACAAAATGCAAAATATTTTTTCTGGGACATTACTGTCCTTTTAAACAGCCAATAAGGGACTCAAGTAAAAAAAAATTAGGTCTTAACTTTCCTACGATAACTTGAGTCCCCATCGGCTTTTCATGGCCAACACAGACATCTGAGTTGATACTTACGGTGTTTTCATTTTCAGTGGATGAAAACACCTCTTCACTTTATGGCAAGACGGCTCTTTTTTTGCCTGTATTTTTTCACAGCACAGGCATTTGCATAACTTACTACTTGCATTTTAGAAGTATTAATTTAGACAAGGGTATTATTGGTGTATACTTGGTTTTTGCAAAAGCCTTTGATACAGTGCCTCACAACAGTTTACTGCATAATTTAAAGCAGAACTACCACGTTAGGTAAAGCCGCCCAGCAATAATTAGGGAGGAGGTAACTAGCTTAATAATAGTTATATTACCTCTCAAAAGTAGCTGATTGTAAAGTAATCCTTAAAGGGACAATAGTGTTCCACAAAAACTTTTTGTAGTTTTGTAGAGAAGAAAATAAGCGGAATGGCAAAAACCCTATCTCTCAAACCACTATGATCTGAGAGATATAGGTGTTGAAAGTTCCCCTCTCCTTCTCCTGATGTCAGCTATAATGCTGACAGCAGGAGATCCGTGTCAGCTGACATGAGGAGGCTCTTCAGCAGAGCTGAAATTGCGTTATTGCGAAATAATTACTTCATTGGAAAGATTTACAAAGTGTGTTTGCAAACCAGGCACACTTTGTAGACCTTTCCAATTAAGTAATTCTTTTGCAATGACATGATTTCGGCTCTGCTGCAGAGCTGCAGGCTGGTCCTCGGACCGGGATCTCCTGCTGTCGGCTAGACGCTGGTGTCAGGAGAAGGGGAGGGACGGGGGAACTTTCAACGCCTATATCTCTCAAACCATAGCGATAGGGTTTGCGCCATTCAGCTTATTTTCTTCTCCTCTACAAAACTATAAAAACTTTCCCTTTAATCTTCCGAGACTGATGGCCAGGTTAGTTCAGTCTGCGCGTCTGCGCTATCAGTCCCTTCCAGTGCCTTTCGGGGCAGTGCAATGCTTTTTTAATGGAGACTGGGACAGACATCGCAGTTGCGCAGAAAAGATGTCTGCGCTGATGCCTGGCTTCCGGTCTCGGAAGATTAAGGATTACTTTACAATCGGCTACTTTTGAGAGGTAATATAACTATTATTAAGCTAGTCACCACCTGCCTAATTATTGCAGGGCGACTTTACCTAGCGTGGTAGTTCCGCTTTAAAAGGCTTCAGTTTAGGCAGCGATATCTGTACATGGATAGAGAACTGGTTAAATGATAGATGGTAGAGAGTTGTCATAAATGGAACCTTTTCAAGTTGGTCTAAAGTTATAATTGGGATTCCACAAAATTCAGTCCTGGGCCCAATGCTTTTTAATTTGTTTTTTAAAGATCTAGAAGTTGGAATTGAAAGTAGCATCTCAATCTTTGCTGATGACATTAAGCTGTGCAAGGAAATACATACAGAGAAAGATGTCTTTTCTCTGCAGAAATATTTCGTAAAATTGAGTGAATGGACAGAAAAGTAGTAGATTGTGTTTAATATAGATAAATGTAAGGTAATGCATTTAGGCTACAGAAACAAGCATGCTACATATACACTAAATGGGAAACTACTTGGGGGAATCCTTATTTGAGAAAGACATAGGAGCATTGATAGACAACAAACTTCACAGTAGGGTGCAGTGTAACTCAGCTGCTGCAAGAGCCAATAGGGCATATGCATGAGGCAAGGGATAATTCTACTTGGTAAATCCTTGGTAATGCCTCATCTTGAATACGGACTACAGTTTTGGGCACCAGTTCTTAAAAAATAGATTATTGAAATGGAAAAAGTACAGACATTTGCAACTGGACTGGAGGATCTGAGTTATAAGGTCAATACAAAGAACTCTCAAAAGGATCTATGTACTCAAAGAGCTGAGTAAAAAACAAGAGGTCATACATTAAGAGTAGAGGAAAGGGGCTTTTGACTAAAACAAAGGCAGATATTTGTTACATTAAGTGCAGTAAAGATAGGACTTCTTTGCCTGTTTATGCTTGCATATACTGTAGTTGCTTTCAAAAAGTATTGGATACCTTTCTAGCCCAGAACAATACTGAGAATTATGACAGTTTGTTTCAAATCAGATAGAATGTTGATCCATGGAAATATCTGACTGTCATTTGGAGTCAGGAAGGAGTTATTTGAATCACTTGGAATTAATTGGAAATTGCTTTTTTTGCCTTCTTGTGAACAAGAGGGGTGATATGGCATGGGATGAACTTGAAGAACGCATGTCTTTTTGCAGACTCATCAGCTATACTACTATGTTATATTACTGTACCCCTCTGGCACTCATAGGTTTAAGCCGTTCCCAAGCCCAACAATAATCTATGCCCCGTGGCCCATCCCCACATGTTTAACAAGTAAAGTAAACCACTTACCTTGATGATCAAGGTGTAGCCGTGTCCTCAATGCCCTGGTTCTCCAGCATATTTTTCTAAACTAAAATTAAAAAAATTTTAAAAAAACCTGTTTCCCCATCGCCACCATCTCTAACAGAAAATATATTTTTAAAATCCCCTTCGTTGCCCTACTCTGGTCATTGCATGAGCCAGAGTGAGCAAAAAATGGACATTTTCTTTTATATAGCCTCACCTCCCAGTCAATAAGAATATCTCTGGAAAGGTCACAAATACAAGTAATGTCACCCCTCCAGCTAGCCAATTACTGAACGCATGGAAGGATAATATAATGCACATTGTGACCCCTCCAGCTAGGTGCGGATTGGCTGAAGGTAACATTACTCTAGGGCATGTTCTGTGCCCTGCATAACTCCACCTTCCGGCCAGTTGGAAGGAATTCAGAAGGGAATTGGACATATAAAAGACAATCCCTGTTCATTTTTTGCTCCTTCTGGCTCGGGCAACTACCTGAGAGGATTAAGAGGGGGATTTTTTTTTATTTCTATTGAAGCAGTAACAGTGACAGTGGGTAATAGGGTTTTTTCATATTATTATTTGGTTTAGAGGAAGATGATGAGGACAGAGCATCGAGGACACTGCTGGACCTCCGACATCAAGGTAAGTAATTTTCTTGTTAAACATGGTGTAGTTGGTTTGCGCCAGAATTGAGACCCTTTTGCAAGGTGAATAAGGCCAATAGTAGTTATAAGTGTCCCTAAAGAGCTACAAATGAAAACTTAAAAGAAAGTATAAGTTTTTAATTATCATTAAGTTCTGCTTCATTCAAGTATAAGCACTGAAAATTGTAGTATCAACTGTGCCACTAAAAAAGGAGATTTTAATGGCACAATGCAGTTTGTGTTAAAACAAATGCTGGACTATGCTTCTCTTGTCTACCTGTAATCGGTTTGTCACCTAACAAAGCAATTCTTTTTCAAATAAGCAATATGGAAGAGTTATATTCTGTATGTATCCTGCCATCTGTGCTCCCAGCCTGAACGTGACCATGAACAAAATCATTATTCGATTTTAAATACTAAACTCATATGGCAACCCTAAAACCATACCCTCAAACTGTACTTTTATAATAGGTACAGTTTCTTTTTAAAAAAAGTAGCATGAGCATTCAAGCAATGCATGCAGAAACTTGTAGTTCTTTTTAGTAAGAAGTGCTTTGCCTTTTCCCAAGGTTATTATATTTGCAGGATATAATTCCTAGCATTCATTGTGTGCTGTGTGTGGATGTGTATGAATGCTTGTGCATGTGTGTTTGTCTGTATCTGTCCCCTGTTATACACATATATACTTGTTTAAAAAGCATATATAGTGGCAAAAGATGTACACCATTGCCAGCAAGAGAAGTGGCTGGGGAAAAGAGGTATAAAACTGTCTTCTGGTAGTCACAGACACACACATACACTATATGACAGCCCAGCCTTTTTACACTGTTATGCTGGTAGTCACAGAAGCTCACATACATTGTGTGACAGCCCAGTGTTTTTCAGCTGTACAGTGGTAGTCACAGACCAATGATACACTGTCTGACACCCCAGCCTTGTTCTATTGTCTTGATGGTAGCGAATGAACAAAACATTCAAATGTCTCACACACCAGCTTTATTCCACTGACCACTGGTAGTCATAGAATGAAACACACACTGTGTGCCAACCCAGCATTATTCCACTGTACCTCATGTACTTTCTGAAACCCTAGCCTTGTCCACTGCCCACTGGCAGCTACAGGGCCACATATACACTGTCTGCCACCCAGCCTTGTTTCACTGATCACTGGTAGCTACAGAATCATACATACTATCTGGGGTGGGGGGAGTAACAGAATGGGCTGTTCAATGCACGGCGGGGGGCGGTAAACATGGGATGAGGATCCCGAAAGTAAAGAATGGGTGTGTTATTAAACCTTTGAATAACAAGGTATTCAACACATGGCATATAAATGCTTTAGACACTTCTATGGCACTCAAGGCATTAATTCACTGATTCCCTAACTGAGATGGGCAAAGTAAGGGCAGAACACACCAGAGAGAGGGAAGGATGCACAGACCCGATGGAGGGAGGGATAAACAGGGAAGAGGGAGGCAGGGATTAACTGAGTATAGAAAGTCATTATCAACACTGCCCCGGAAGGGACCAAAGTGTACAGAGAAGGGAAGCATGTCATGGGGAGGGTTGATCCTGGCACGTAGGGTGTATGCCTGGGGAGGTGTATGGAAAACGGACTTATTAAGTGGTGGGGACAGGAATAGTTGGTAGGGGAAGAGAGAACTAGGAGAAGCACTCCTTCCTCCCTCCCTATTATGGTGTGTTTGTGATTGTTTTTGTTGATTGTCATGGCCGGGCGGGTAGCCCTTGTCTGGTTTACAGAGATTGATAACTGATGTGGTAAAATTATGCGGATCTATCCTCAGGCGAAAACCCTTTGGGAGGTTTATCCGGATGTAGGTCGCTGCTGGTGATGTTATCCATTGAAGCTAAGGTGGATGGCCAAAGGGTTAATTAATTTGGAATCAGATGTAAGTACTGAAGAAAGTTGTGGTCAGCTGTGGCACTGAAGAATGTTGGGGTTCTAGCATGAGTCCAGGCAATTTGGCTATGCTTGGTTCAAGGATTTTGGATTGGCAAGTATTGCCAGTTAATGAGTAATTAATTGTTATGTTTAAATGATAATAATAATAATGTGATTGGAATTGTTTAAATAAAGTTGTGGCCTGTTAAGCCCAAGAGATGAGTCTATGTGTTTATTTGGGAGATCATAGCCTCTCCTTCTGACATGGCAGAGGGAAGGTTGAACAGAGCAGTAGCTATAATTTGGGCAGACTGAGGTGAGATGATTATTGGGGGTGGATTCAGCAGTGATTTGCACCGGGAGGCATTGCCCCCTGACCAAATCACCTCCCCCAGTCATCTCTGTATTGCGATATAGCAGGGGGAAGTCCTGCAGATGGAGGGAGGGAGGAATTAACATAGCCATGGATGTAGAATTACCTGAGCCTTTTATTTATATTAATATGTTAGTATAGCATTGCCTGGATGAGAAGAGGAGTCGGGAGGAAGAGATATTCCACTGTCCTACCAGCAGTCACCAAATTATACATACACTGCCTGACATCCCAGCTTTATCTCACTGATAGAGAGCCACAGATAGAGCGTGTGACACTCCATCTTTGTTCCACTGTCCACTGGTAGTTAGAGAACCACACAAACAGTGAGGGCATGATGGAGCACAGAGAGAGAGAGAGAGAGAGAGAGACAGACAGAGAGAGTGAATGAGAGCATGGGGAGAAGTAAATGGGCATAAGAAGCAGATAGAGGGTGTGTTTTACTGATCTCCAACACCAGGGTGCTACAGTATGCTGACCTTGATGATGACCAGGATACATTGATTCTGTTCCTATTACAGGAGATCCTTTTAGAGTACTTTGGTAATGTTATTGTCATAGAGAACCTGTTCACATGTTCTTCTGCCTTGTTGCTCTGAGCAAATTAGACCAATGCCAAAGATTATGTGGACCAGCTCTTTCTTACCTTTACAGTAATAAAACAGTGTCTTTATAATGGAGTGCTGCGATACAGACATCAGCTCTGCATTCTGGTATGGAAAGCACTGAGACCAGCATACTGTAGTGTCCTGGTCATTATAAAATACAAGTAGCTGAGCCACTTTCTCAACAGGCCCAGGATAACAGTCTCAATAGCGTGATGTCAGGCCTGGGAAGAAGGGAGGTACAACAGGACAACATTAGGGACATAAGGGGAACATCATGAAGGTGCACTGGGTAGAATGTAAGCGGAGAGGGCTGACGTGGGTGAAAATCAATAGGGAAATGAGCAGTGCGAAGGTGAAGGATGGCTGGAGAGTAACAGGCTTTGAACACAGATGACTAGGGAGATCTAGGGTGCAGGGAGGGAATAGATGATGGACAAGAGAGTGTAGGGGTGTGGATGGCAGGGACACAAGATAACAGATATTGTTATATGTAAGTGAATGCGTCCTACACCCTGTAAGTTCTATATATATTACTTACTTATAGGGTATGGAAAATATTTACATGACATTATCAGTTGTAGTGAAACAAGTCCAAGTTTTATCTGGTAAACATTTCCACCTGTATGTGGGCTATTATCAAAACAGAGAACATAGAAACCATTGTGCTTATATACATAAGAATAGCAATGTTTTGTGCTAAAAGTGATGTCAACACATGAGAGGGAGTGTGAGTTAAGAACGATAATGGGAATCATACACATTTGCATAAAAACATAACATATCCCAGCCAAAAGATTCCAAAATGTAATCCTTGAAGGAGTGATTGTACAAAATATGCAGTGAATAAGTATGCACACACAGAAAAACTGACAAAAACAATGTAGATACACTGATAAACACAGACATATGTAACACACAGGCAGACACATACACACAGCGAGCGGCAGAAACATGCAAAAGACATGCATACACACACACTGGAGATGCACGCATGTAGACACTCATGTCACAGATACACACACACAACAGACATGCATGCACACATTGTGAGAGCAGCATATGGCAAATGGAAGGGGCAAGATATGTAGGATTTTACAGGGGGAGGCAGCATATGTCGAAAGGAAGGGGCAAGATATGTTGGATTTCACAGGGGGAAGCAGCATATGATGAAGTTTATCTGTGCAGGGGCAGCATATTCCAAATTTTAACTGTGGGAGCAGCATGCTGAATATAATTATTGTGTGGGGGACATCACCGTTGTGTGTTAGCCCACAAACACTGACGGACAACCCCAGCCTTCTTCTCTTGCCCAGACAGTGCCCATGAGGATTTGCGGCTAGCAATAGGCAAGGGAAAAATGTTGGAGAGGGTCAGACAGTGTACATGGGGATCTGTGGCTACCAGTGGGCAAGGGAACATGGGTTGGGGGAAAGTGGTAGCCACAAATCCCCATGGACACTGCCCTACCCCCACAACGTGTATAATACATGATACAGACCTAAGGGGATAACAGTGCTTGGTATACTTTAACACTTTGAGTACCACAGGGATGAGGAAGACACATCCATATGGAACTCACAAGGATAAGGGAGTGATCCTGTCCATGGTGCTGAAACTGTTCTCTCCACTCCCCTACTGGCCAAGTGGGGCAGCAGACAGAATGCTCTCAGATTCAGGGTTTCCTATTGCTAGGGATGAGGGAGAGCATACCTTCCACATCAACAGCAGTTCACAACCCTCCCTGCTTGTGATTAGTTGAGGTCTGTTACTGAATAGAAAAGTACAGTGAGATCCAAGTTGAGATTGTGAATTCTGACAGCAGAGGCTACTATCGGAGTTTAGTGAATGTGTTGAAGTGGCATATTAATGTATAAACACACCCCCTTGAATACGCTAATGGCTCATTATCCTATATTTCCATATGGAAATTACTCATTATGCTTAATTTCCAAATGGAAACAGGCCATTGTCTATGTGATGAGTAAAAATGTGTAAACCAGGTGAAGACATGTCAGTTGGATGTCGATGTGGGCAGATTTTTGTCGGACTGATGGGGATGTGCCTTCAACACTGCTCTGAC
The DNA here is from genome assembly GCA_037306005.1 of Rhinophrynus dorsalis. Taxonomy (NCBI): domain Eukaryota; kingdom Metazoa; phylum Chordata; class Amphibia; order Anura; family Rhinophrynidae; genus Rhinophrynus; species Rhinophrynus dorsalis. The sequence continues at coordinate 142,807,087 of CM074719.1, read as the reverse complement.
AGGACACTGACATTTTGAGTTCTCTTTCACCTTTAGTGAATCTTGGCCACTATTCCATATGCTTCAACTAATTTTCTATCCAGTTGCAAAGGTTGTCCCATAGATCAAATGTCCTTATTTTATACACCATCCTCCTGTGTGACACTGTATCAAATGTCTTTGCAAAAACCTACAGCCACTGACTTTCCATTATCTAGGTTGTGACTTACATCTTCATAAAAGCTCTAAAGATTTATTTGGTAAGATCTATTCCTCATAAAACCATGCTGATTCCCGCTAATAATTTTGTTCTTCTCAATGTAATCCTGAATGTAATCCATTTTGTCCCTTCAAGTACTTTTTACACTACTGAAGTCAAACTCACAGGTCTATAATTTCCAGGTTTTAGTTCCCTTCTTCATTAAAGCACTACATTGACTTTATGCCAATCTTGTGGCACTGAGCCTGTGAAGAAAGAGTCTTTATAGGGGATGTATCACCCCTATATAAGTTAGCCTGAGTAGTTAGGTTATATATCGAATATGAGTAAAAGTAAAAGTGTATACATTTTTTAAGCTCTATTTGGTCAAAATTGCAGTTATAAACTCTGCTCTGCACCTACTTCTGCATAGACTGCGGTTACCTGCTCTGTAACCGCAGTCCGTTACTCTGCCTCTGCTGCCCTCCGATAACGGAGGCTTTCTGTCTGTAAGCTGGAGCAATCTCATTGGCTAGATATCAATCTCTGCCAATGAGACCGCTCCATTTTGAAATAGTACAGCCAGTACTGAAACTTGCAACATCATTTATGAAGCACTTGGTATTTCTGGAAAAAATTGTAGGCCTGCATTTGTTCCATGAAAAGAGAACATTCTAGGACCAGAAATTTGGCTGCAGACTGATTTATCACTGACATTTGCTCTATTAATCATTTCCTGGATTAAATGTCTGCATGGATATTTATCAAGACACCACAGCTGTCTTGATAAATTCTGCTGCAGGTAAAACACTTCTTGAAATATCTCCACTTTCAAAACAGTGTGGATGAACATGAATGTGTGCTAACATTTGATTGTTAATTAATAGATAAAAAGTAATATGATACAAATTATTTTCTTACTAAAATTTTGAGTACAGCTTTCCATTTAGACTTTTAATACTAACCTGTGTTAGTTATAAGCCAGTCAGATACAATTTGCCATCATAACAAAAGCAAAAGAAGTAGATCACAACCAATGTGATTAAATGTAAAGAAGGAAATTGCAAGGAAAAAAGGCATTTAACTATTTAAGTCTGAAGGAACATATAATTCTTTCATGAAGTATAGGGAGTGCAACAAAGATTGCAAAAAGGTAATTAGGCTAGCAAAAACAGAAAATGAAACCAAAATTGAAACCGACAGCAAAACTAAGCCAAAGAAGTGTTTCAAATACATAAATGGCAAAAAACTTAAGAGAGACCTCTGAAAATTATATGGGTGAGTTGATTATGGAGGATAAAAAGGCTGATGTTCTGAACATATTCTTGTATGTACCAGAGAACAGGAAATGGTAAAAGAGCCTAAACAAATAGCACTTAAACCATACCATTATCAGATATAGGGTTAACGCAAGAAGAAGTCAAGGAAAGATGGTAAAGCAATCAAAGCACCTAGGCCTGATGGAATGCATCTAAGGGTTCTCTGGGAACTGTGCATTGTTAGCAAGATCAATATTTTGAATCTTTAAAGGGGATGTAGCACCCGTATATATAAGTTAGTCTGAATAGTTAGGTTATATATCTAATATGAGTAAAAGTGTATTCATTTTTTTTAAGCACTATTTGGTCAACATTGCAGTTATAAACTCTGCCCTGCACCTGCTTCCGCATAGACTGAGGTTACCTGCTCTGTAACTGCAGTCTGTCACTCTGCTTCTGCTCCCCTCCCTCTATCCATCTTCCTCCAAAGATGGAGCGGACTCATTGGCAGAGATTGATAAACCAGCAGACTTCACATCAAAAATGACTGCCCAATTGTGCTGTTGACTAGCAGGACCCAAATGAACCCTTCATGGACCAGAGGAATGAGCAATGCAACACTAAGAAATGCATTGTACACCTACTGGTCCTTAAAATGATTCAAATTAGTCTGGGAATATCATCCGGAGAATTTGTAAAATGTCTTCATCATTTCTTCCACTTCTCCTGCTAGGGTAACTATGTTCTTTGTGGAAAAGAAAGATGGAAACATTGACCTGGTATTAACTACAGATAATTACATGCAATTACAGTAAAACATATCTCTTAATTCTTGACCGGTTAGCAGAACTGAAAACAGACTAGATTTTCACTGTGTGAGAAATTCAATATGCATATAGTTTAGTACATTTTCGATCAAGTGATGAGTGAAAAATGAATTTTGGGGCCATATAGGGGCATTACAAATACCTGGTAATGTCAAAGGCACTTTACAATAATCCAGCAACATTTCATTAAGAATGTTATTCAAGGCCTGCTAGAAAATTTTGTCATAGCATACTCAGACAAGCTATTCATTTCATCAGAGAGACCTGGGTTGTTTTGGAGCAAGTATGAAAAAAATTAGCTCTAAGAAAAGTTTTGACAAAAGGCTCCTGGGGGGAGATTCACTAAGCGGTGATAAAGTGGTGATAAAGAGGTGACTGACTTCTCCAGTGATATCACTTCTCCAATTCCTATGTTATTCTATGGAGCCTATGCACTAAGATTTCTTCAGCTTTGGATATCTTAGTCTAGAGGCTCCATAGAATAACATAGGAACTGGTGAAGTGATAAAACAGAGAAATCATCTCCACTTTATCGTCGCTTAGTGAATCACCCCCAGGTCTTATTTTTTTCATACCATTTATGACTAAGGGCCTTATGTTCAAAAGAAAACTAGAGCAATTCTTGGGTGAACCAATTGCGCCATAGGAGACAGTAAAAACTGTCCAAATTCCCATTGATTAAACTGGGTCTTTTTAATCTCTTGTACACTACAGAGGGCTTTAACACAATCCTTCTAGCATTCAATTAATTTAGATTTTTTTATTTGCCACCTATGGTGCAGTTGGTTTGCCCAGAATTATTCCGTGTATGACCCCGGCTTGTCTGACTACCCACATCAGTTCCGACCTGTGGCTCTGGCTGATTTACTTGCTCTGTGTATGACCCCGGCTTGTCTGACTACCCACATCGGTTCTGACCTGTGGCTCTGGCTGATTTACTTGCTCTGTGTATGACCCCAGCTTGTCTGACTACACACATCGGTTCCGACCTGTGGCACTGGCTGATTTACTTGCTCCGTGTATGACCCCAGCTTGTCTGACTACCCACATCGGTTCTGACCTGTGGCTCTGGCTGATTTACTTGCTCTGTGTATGACCCCAGCTTGTCTGACTACACACATCGGTTCCGACCTGTGGCACTGGCTGATTTACTTGCTCCGTGTATGACCCCGGCTTGTCTGACTACCCATATCGGTTCTGACCTGTGGCTCTGACTGATTAACTCACTCCTTGTAACCCCGGTTTGTCTGACTACCCATATCGGTTCTGACCTGTGGCTCTGACTGATTAACTCACTCCTTGTAACCCCGGTTTGTCTGACTACCCACATCGGTTCTGACCTGTGGCTCTGGCTGACTCACCCGCTCCATGTAGTCCCGGGTTTGTCTGTCCTCCGGCTCCTTTCTCGCTCCGTGTATCCCTGGATTGTCTGACCTATGGCTCTGGCTAACTACTCACTCCGTACACTCCTATCCTGCCTGACAGTTAATCTTGTTGTCCCGCGGCTCTGTCCTCCGGTACCTCACAGTAGTGCAGTGCGTAGCACAGTGTGCAGCTCTGGGTAGGAGCTTGGGCCCTATCATCCAGTGGTCTGGGGTTGTGTGGGATACAATCATCGCTATATCTCATATATTATTATCACTGTATATTCTAATAAAGGTGGTTATATTTTATTACTGTGTCTGTCCTTCTTTGCCTGCTTACCGTGACACCATCATCCTTACCTTGCCTCTTTATAGTGCCTTCTTCTCGCTGCAAATGTAACCGTGTAATGTCCTTCTATTTCTTAAGTGCAACCTATTCTGCAGTGTCGGACATTAAAGAGTTAGTAATGCCCAAAGATACATGGGGTGGTAGTTAGCTAACTTACCAGGTATAAAGAGGTTATATAGGTAATTAGGTTACCTAGATAATTAAATAAAGACTTACCTGGTGTTCCTATATGTGCCTGAGCACTGGTTAACTTCTCATGTGGGGCTTTGCATTGGCAGCTTGTTTCTCCAGCAAATGGGGCTGGAGCAGCTATAGCCTAAAGATCAAAGAGAGAGAAACAGATCGAAAGAGAGAGAAAGAGAAAGAGAGAGAAAGACAAATAAATGCAGAATTCGTCCTAGTTTTTGTTGATTTGGTAAATTCAATGGACGATTTGGTAAATTCAATGGACGACCTCCCGAAGGTTAATGTGAATTTCATATTATTGAGTTTCACTTTGTTTTTCATTTCTCATTAGCCTCCTATAGTAAAATGACAATTTAACCCTTTAAGTACCAGAGGGGTGTGCAATGCATTGCATACCCCTCTGACACACAGAGGATTAATAGTGAAATCTTCAGATGCTAGAAAGGGATCCAACACATTGCAAAGTAATTTGTTTGAGTTCTTACTAGCATCCAGTCTGTCAGTGATCATGTTCAAACACATCTGAAAGTGAATTTCTGCAATGAAAAATTGTGTTTCCCCCTCTTCTCATGAATGGATCATGTGGTTGGAACATTTCTCTTGAAAGCTAAGTAACTTTATAAAGTATAACAAATTTTATTTATATCTAAGATAATTTGTGAGTGCTGCACATATTGTTGTATTATTGAATATAATTGCACAGTGTTAGCACCTTTTTGTAGCATAAACAAAAATGTTTGGCTCATCTTCCTTTAGGTCTCAATGCTTTCATTCACTTTACTAGTTTTCTTTCTGTCTGTCACAATCATTTTTTTTTTGTATAAATTTCAAAACATTCTTTAGAAAGACTAGTACACAAAACTGCACGTTATATTTTAGGTGAGATCTTACTAATGACTTGTACAGTCGTAGCAATATGCTGCCTGCTCTTATATCAATATTCTTTTTATACATGATATTTTATTATGTGCATTTGCAATTGCTGTTTGATATTGAGCACTAATGCCAATGTTGCAGTCCATTAGCAATTTTAAAGCTTTCTCCGTAAATAATTCTCCTTTCTCCTGGATTGTTCCCATAAGTGGCCTGCTACATTTCAAAAGTAGACTTTTATGGAACTTACCAGTGTGCTGATGTCTTTGTGAAACCTTTCTTATTTTAACCCTTGGATGCTTGAGATATCACCAGTGCATTGTGCATTATATCTCTAGCATTAACTGAGTCAGTCTTACAACTACAGAGAGGGCAGATATGCCAGGACCCAGCATCCTTTGGGGCCTGCACTGCTTCTGAACCTTACTGTGGGTCCCTATAATTAACCATTTAAGTGCCTGAGGGCATGCAAATGGTTAAAAGCTTAAAATGAATTTTTGTGTGTTCTCTGCACTGAGCATGAGGGGGGGCCCACCAAAGAAATTAGGGTGGGTGGCCTGCAAATACTTGTAACCACTCCCAGGCCGGATCTGCTATTAGTGGGAGATCAGAAGCAATGGAGGCAGTCTGAAGGCAACAGTCATAGACGTCAAAGCCCCAGCCCTATCTGCCTCAATGTCTTGGGGCTGACAATGAAAGCCCCAGGTAGGTTATTTGTAAGGGCACATATAGGTCCTAATGGAGCCAGTTGCTCGTATGTAAGTATACTGGATTGGAATAGTATATCTTATTGCTTTGATGAGCTAAAACTACATCTATTACTCTGTGCTAATTGTTGCATAGAGTGTGCTTATTCTGAAGACAATCTGCCTTGTTACTGTATAGGATTGTTTCTGTGCACATGCCAGGCTTGTAAGGATACCGCTGGCATGGGAGTGAGGTGCAAGAATTAGTTATTCTCATGTAAAATTGTCTCAATACTGGGATCAGCCTTTAGTAATCTGTAGGCTAGTATGTATAAGTTATTAAGTAACAGTGAACAGTCACTATTTAAAGTAACCTTAAAATTATCACTCCAAAATGTGCTGTGAGAGCCAAGTTGCCATTATAGCTGGCTTGCAACTTTGGTCTTTCAGTCACTGTTTTGTAAGATTATTAGCGTGTGAATGGCTAAGTATGTTAGGTAGTTGTTGCACAACAGCAATTATCTCCTGAGAAGCATGTACTAGATATAGTATGTGAGCATAACCTTTCTATATATCGTAACCCGTGTGTCAGATAGTCACCTTTCTGGCACTAGAGGGGTAATTCCACAGTCGATAGCATGTGCTTTATATCTGCAATACAAAGTGTAACAGTGAGAGTTCCAGTTTTCCTGGGGTGGGGTGACATCCATTATAATACAGGTCTCTGATTATAAGGATTTTAATGTTTTTACTGTACTGTACTGTTGTTGTACTTCAGTGGATCCTGAAGCACTGAAATAACAGCACCAGCACAGAGACACATGTAAGCACTTACATGCAAAGACCTGAATTCTAGCAAATGTCAGCCAGCCTAGAAAGAGCATATGTGATCTGGCATGTATTAACCCATTTAGAGCCAGAAGGATGTCCTATGTAACACCTCTCTGACATTAAAAGTGTTAAATGAGGTATTTCCCCCAAAATACAATGAAGCATGTATAATAAAGGCATCAGAGATGGAAGGCTGTCAAGGTGGGTTGAGAGTCTTCTGCTTTAGTTGGATAACGTGAAATTCACAGGATAGCTTTTATCTCACTTGCCAAATACCAGTCTTTCAGGAGGGACCTGCTGCCTCTGCTTTATCTTGCAGCTTTGGTAGTGTTTGATATGCTAGCTAGACAGACTACATGCAGTATTCCCTCTACACTGTGCTGTCATGTTTATAACAAAGCAGGGATTTTCTTTTACTGATTAGTACTAGGATGGCAGGAGAGCATATGCCCTACTATACCTGTCCTCTCGGTTTTCCTTAGTTAGGGCCATCCAGCAAATATATATGTAAGCAGAACAATTTTCTCACTACTGCTTGCAGACTTGGGCCTGCCTCTCCTCTAGGATATTTCACCTCTATGCACCGAGTCTGAAGAGACATCTGTGAGTCTGCGCTGAACATTCTGGACTCCTCTAGGATTGGTGAGGGGGAGTTGCATTGTACCGTAAGGTACAGGAAGGGACTGAAGGTGCAGTCACTCAGATGCCTCTACAGCAAGATGTCTGCGCTGATGCCTGGTGGTAAGTCTCCGAACACGTTGGATTTCTCAGTAATGCTGGATTTATTCAGGATAATACAAGTATTGATATGCGTATCACAATCTGACTAATGATTTGGGGGGGCACTTGAATTTGAAGGAAAGTTCTGCTTTAATGCATACTTTACAAATGGATTGCCATAATGTGGTTTAACCCCTTAAGGACCAGAGGTCCTGGGGTTGATTTCCCTTTAAGGACCAGATAGGGAAGTTTGGCACTCCAGCACACAAGACAAATCACATTTCCTGGCACGTTGAACGGGAGTCTGATAGTGACCGCTCCAGTCTTGGTGCAGTCTGTTGCATACCGTGCTGCTGGAGCGTTGTGAGTAAAAAAACAATGATGTGCCAGGACTGTCACTGGCCCTTTAGGCAATGACAGCAGTGATGGTCCTGACACATCACTGGTCCATAAGGGGTTAATTGCTACTAGTTGAGTTTTTGATATGCCTACAATTTTAATGTAACAATGAGGCTGATTCACTTTAGACTGGAGCCATTATGGAGCAAATCAACTGCATCATTGGGGACAGATAAAAATGTCCAATATTCCCACTGACTTAAGCCTTTGAGTATTGGAGGGGTAGCATTGTGTACCTCTGCCACTCAAAGGGTTATTACTTTTTTTTTTGAGCATCAGAGGGTTGTCCAGTGCATTGGGTACCAATCAAGCACTCAAAGGATTAATCTTTGAATGCCAGAGACTTCTTTAATGCACTGCATGATGCATTAGCTCCAACTTGCCCTCACATTGCCATCAGCTCCACATTGCCCCCCCCTCCCGTATCCGTTTCCTACCTCCCTGGTGGTCCAGCGGCAGGAGATGTCTGTGCCACTTTCTGCACAGACCTGCAGCTTCTGTTGCACCCCGCGCTGTCTTCTCTTTAGGATTGCAGTGCGCTGGGAGATGATGTCATTTCCCAGCGCTCTGCATTAGAGCCAATGAGGGGGAGCAATAGCAGCTACAGCCTTCGGCACAGACCTTAGCAAGCGAGGGGCAAGCCGGGTGGTGCGTTACTGTGCGCAGAGCGGCAACACTGTAAATATATATAAAAAAAACCTGCTGTGAATTAAAAAAAAAATTAGTTCAATGACAGGCGCCCCTCTGTGGGGTGCGGTGCGCCTGTAGGCAAGTGCCTACTCTGCCTTATGGCAAATCCAGCCCTGACTGCATCACCGTGTACTGGGGACCACTTTAGCATTCTCAGGGTTAAATGCCCAGTTTAAATCAATGGAAATGTGTTTTCGTCCCAGTGGTGCTGATAGTTTTCCCCAGAGTTGCTTTGGTTTCTATTAGAACATCAGTCTATGTGCCTTATCAACATGGGAAGATCTTCATTACATAGAGGGAAACCAATCAGTGACAAACTATGAAAATGTAGAATTATATAGCAACACATTATATATTCATATAATTAATATTTGCATTGACCAGCTCTGTCACTCTTTAAATGATCTGCATGGAAATTTCAATACTTTGAGCGGCAAAGGGGTGTACGAGGTATCATTCCACACAGTGAATGCATAGAACACCCCACTGAAACACAAGCAATTAAAAGGAGATGCAAGTAGGACTGATTAATGATTTAACTGTGACACCAAATAACATTCATCATCTACAAGTAAAGGAACATAGGAGGTGGGTCAATAATAAATGGGGGGGTGTCATGACATAAGAAAATATCCTGCAAATTTATGAGACTACAAGAAAGCAGATTCGTACAACTAAGTATAGAATCATACATAATTAATATAGTAAAATAGGTGGTGCCTTTGAAAAATACTTTTGTCCATCAAGATCACCCTTTTCTGTATCTCCCGGTTCCAGAGGAAGGAGAAAAAAAAAAAAAAAAAAAAAAAAAAAAAAAGGAAAAAAAAAGCATATTCAACTATGCTCCAAATGGGTAAAAATATTCCTTGCAGACTCAAACAGGCAATCGGATACCTCCCAGAATCAACTTCTTATAGTGACAAAAGTACTCTCTAATGTTATGTACCTTCTGTCTTGGGATCAGCCTGAACATACACTTTTCTAGGTTGCAGGGACACTTCACACACAGGAGGAGTAAAATTCAAGACTTTGCCTTTTTATTTGTCTGCAAGGAGTGAGACAGCAGTATCAAAAATAAATCAAGCAAAACAAAATCCTTGCTCTACTGAGCACTAATTGACTGTATTTGGACAGCTAGTCCGTTTACCAGTTTAGAAAAATAAAGGTATAGAAGCACTATCCACCAGGCACAAGTAAACTTACATGTTTAATAGTTACAGGTGTTCAGAGGTTTATTTCCACCTCTTTGGTAACTCAAAAAAGAGAGAATGTCTCATTGTAGGGGGGAAGTATTTGACTGCCTGATACTTTAATTACCAGATGCAGGTGAGTGAAAGTAGGGAGAGATAGATCTCCTGGTGTGGATTCCTCACCTGGCATATATCATTCACTATGAAACTGTGGAGTGAAGCACTGGCCCACCCTTCTCTCCAAATGCTCCACCCCAGGGACCCAAAATATACAGATTTACAAATTGCCTGTAGACTACATTTCCTTGGGACTAATCAGGGTAGATATCCTGTAGGATTTGGGGAACTATATATATAACTTCCGTCACTATTCCTTGGACTTTGTTACACTATCTGCAATGTTAGCAACTGTCATAATTCTTTATTTTGTGCTTTAATCAAAAAGAGCCTTTCTTTTAGTTATAATGATGCCCCTTTATGTTTTGTTCAGCTGTATGAGTAAAGCGTTCCCCAGAGAGTACCCTGTATTGGCCTTGAAAATATTTGTAAATTGTAATCATAGCATTCATTGGATGCCTTTTCCCTAATGTATACATACCACATTTGTCTAGCCTCTTTATAACTATACTCTTTCAATCCCTTTATCAGTTTTGTGGCATGTCTCTGTACTTTTTTAAGTCAAAATATTTTTTTAAGAACTGGTGCCAAAAACTCTACTCCATATTCTAGATGAGGTTTACCAGGCCCTATACCCCGTTATACATGAAAGTAACATATTCACTTGTAAAGCATCTTAGTCACACTGCACAATGTTGTTCAGTCTATTGTCTACCAACACTCCCTAACCTTCCTCTACCAAGGATTCTCCATGTAGTTTAATAGTTTATCAGCAGGTAAGAAGCAAATATTTTGTTTACCTGTAGATGCAGTGCTCAAACTTATGTTATCTTCAAAATGCAGCCATGCCGCATTCTGTCTTTTCAGGAGAGCCGGATGCCCTGGTGCTTGTCTGGGTGACCTGTCTCCTCTCTGCTGCCCCTTGCGGCTCCTGCCGCATCTGATGGCTTCTCCTTCCAGCCAGAAGAGTCCGGCGCTCGTCACTGGAATTCCCTATGTGACATTGGGACAGACCCATTTAGCGCTCCACCTCCTGGGGGTGGGGGTATCAATATATAAACTGCTTGGACACCACACCGGTTGTCCTTTCGTGGTGTTCCAGTGCAGTTGTATTCAGTTTATGTCCGTGTATGATCCTTGGCTAGTCCTTCTGTCTCTCCAGTGTCCAGTGTTGTGGCTTGTCTGACTACCAGCTTGGTACTGGACCTTCGGCTCTGGCTGACTACCTGCTCTGGTATTGACCCCTGGCTTGTCTGACTACCTGCTCTGGTATTGACCCCTGGCTTGTCTGACTATCCACATGGTATTGACCATCTGCTCTGGCTGACTACGCGCTCTGGTATTGACCCATGGCTTGTCTGCTATACCGCCTTATACTGACAGTGGCCTAAGTCAGTCTGATATTTCTTGCTGTGACCTTTACGCTTACTGTCCTGGGTCCTAGCCCCAGTCACCTAGCTAGTACATTCCTGGGTCCTAGCCCCAGTTATTCCATTGAGATCTCTCCTGGGTCCCAGCCCCAGCAGGTGCTATTTCACAGTCTCCAGTAAAGAAGTATACTCAGAAGCAGTCTCCTATTGCTGGTAGGAACCACTGGCTTCTCGTGTTACGCTCTACCCTAACCAGTATCTGTGGTGTTTACATCGAATATCTCATTGCTCAATAAAGATGGCGTTTCAAAATCTGCACTGACTCTTGTCTATTCCTTGTTATCCGTTTCATGACCTGTGACTGGAAATTCTGAAGTACATATTAGGGGACTTCTACTGAAAGGCATATAAAATAAGAAGTGAAGATTTAAATCATAGTTATTCTTCCAAAGAGAGATTTGCCTAGGATTCCCAAGTTGCTACTTTACCTTTTAACTTGGAAAGGATTGTGAGTACTTCAGCTGATGAAAACACTGAAAATATCTTTGGATCAGAATATCTATATAATTAAGATAGTGTTTCTGCTTCACAATGCTTTGGCAGTCTGATTTAAAGGGATAGTAATACTTAAAATGTAAAAAAAAAATATGTTGTAGGGTTTATCCCTCCGAGTAAAACAAGAGTACTTCCACTGCTGAAAGGCGTTTTATTCAAAAGTTATTAAATCTCAAAGTTGACATTTTTAGGTGCAATATCATAGTGGCCTGAAATTGTACAATGGCGCTGCTGCTACACCATCCTATGGAGATTTATGGTCCCGGGACCAGAGCTGTACAATTTCAGGCCACTGTGATATTGCACCTAAAAAATTAAATTTTGAGATTTAATAACTTTTGAAAAAAACATGTTTCAGCAGTGGGAGTACCCTTGTTTTACTCGGGGGCATAAACACTACAACATATTTTTTTTACATTTTAAGTATTACTATCCCTTTAAATTAGTGAAATGTTAATTTGTATACTTTGATTGCTCTAGAATTGACCAGCTTGCCTTTATACACACCATACCAAGACTGACAAGATAGACACAAGATAATCAAGTTTAGCTGAAACATGTTTAGAGCATTACAAAATAAAAAAACATACTTCTATCAAATGGAATTTATACAGTGCAGTGCATAAATATTTGTACAGTGATAGTGGTTTATCTCTGTACTCAAGTACACTGGACTTCAAATGAAATAATGACTAAGAGGATATGCAGCATGTATGCTTTAATTCAAGGGTATCATATCCTTAAACTCTAAACCATTTAGGAATTACAGCCCTTTTTATACATAGTCTCTCGATTTAGGGGACCAAATGTATTTGGACAGTTGGTTGCTCAGCTGTTTCTTGGCCAGGTGGGTGTCTTTGCATATTTAATTCATGCACAAGAGAGTTAACAAAATGTCTAGATGTAATTCTAGGTGTGGCATTTCAATTTTGAAGTTTGTTGCTGATGTCTTTCAAAAGTGAAGTGTTCTTGACTGGCCAAGTCAATCACCTTACCTGAATATAACTGAGCATGTGTTTCACCTGCTTAAAAAATCTTTGGGCCATGGACAGTATTATTTCAGTACTGTCAGAGCTGTAATTCAAGAGTAATTGAATGATAAAGTATCCCCATCCCTCCCCTTTTACCTAGTGTAAGCCACCTCCCCTCAGATGTGGAATCTGGTCCTGGGACGAGACAGCTCACAGCAAGGGACAATATACTTTCTGTGAGCATAAGGAAAACCCTGTTCCCCTTGCCAGGTTTTTCAGGATTTTCCTTATGCTCACTGAAGATTGTCCCTCTCTGTGAACCATCAACATAATTTAATTAACACTCTCTATGGCCAAAATACTATGAAGATTAATAGTATTAATTGGATTTTATTGTGAAACATTACTACCCCTTTAAGACAAGACTGAAGGGAAAAATACCCCAAAACCAAAAGAAACTAAAGAGAGCTGTAGTACAGGCCTAGCAGAGCATTACCAGAGAAGATACCCACTGTCTGGTGATGCTAATGGCTCACAAACATCAGGCATTAAATGCAAAGGATTTCCTGCACTTGCACAAGGCTGGATTAACCAAAGGCTGGAAATTCAGTGCTCCATGGTCACTTGCTGCAGGACTGCCTATCAGACTCCTTCAGATCTGAGTGGTAATCCAAACCAGAAAAGAGCTGGGAGCTGTGCAGCACTGAAGTGAGTAGCCTGCCTGCTGCATCTGATTGTTGTGCATCTCACTATTTCTCTCTGCTGTGGAGAAACACATTTAACATATTGCCTGTTCAGTGACAAAAGCTTTGCTGTCTGCCCTTTAGAGGGAGTGAGGGAGTAAGAGCCACAGACAGCAAAGTTGTTCAGAGATGTGGTAGTGGCAGAGAGAGTTATTGTCAATTATACAAGGCAACACACATGCCAAAAGTGATCACATGGATAAAGTGAGTAAATCACTGATCACCTTCCATGACTGCCTGACATTTCATATCTCTCCCTTAACTTAATTCCCAGCACTCACTATGTATTTCCACATGACGTTCCTCACTGGGCCATATGTAAATTCATGTTAATTTAAAGTAAGCTTTTTACCCATTAATGACAATGGACTTACCAGGTACGTCCCGCAAAAACTGTCACTTAGTGACAAGGGACGCACCTGGTAAGTCCTCGGGTAAACAGAGTGCTGGAAGAGATCATGATTGCTTCCAGCCGTTCTAACAGTATTGCAGGAATGCCGTGATGTTGAGGCATCCTGCAATACTGAGGTTAACCCCTTTGTGGCTTTTGATCGCTCCCGGAGAGCGATAACTTCCGGGTTGTGAAAGGTGGAAGCATATCCGTCTTTCACATGACATGATGAGAGTTAAAGCAGAGCATCGGAAGCCATCCGCAATGCTTCTGATGCTTGCAACAAGTGCTGAGGGCCACGAGGGGTTGAGGCACTCAGCTAAAGTTAAAATAAAAAAAAATATATATATATATATATAATAAAAAAATATATAAATGTAAGTGTAGGCCCTGTGGTGGGCAATATGGCGCTCCCCTTCTTAGGACAGTGGCATCATGGGGCTTCTGGGGGTGTTACTAGCTTGCCTCATCATAGGGGCAGGCTAGCAACATCCAATCAGAAATTGCCCCTATAATAACAGTGATCATAACAATGATCACCATTTGCCTGGTCAAGTCAATATTTGGAAATATTGACTCTGACCACCCTGGATCTGCCTGCCTCTCCTCGCTTGTGTTTTAGTGAGGGAGGGAGACAAATCTGTATTAGAGTGAGAGATTTAGGTAGTTTTAGTTTATAAATTTCTATACTGTGAGAGCCAAAGGCTCTTTTCAGAGCCATTAACCATTTCCTTTCCCTGTATTAACTTTCTTCCCTGCCACTGATCACTGTATAAGCAGTGATCTTGCACAGCAGCACTTTTTTTCTGTCTGTGCATTTTTTTAGGGGTTAGGTTTTTTTAGATTTAATCAAATTGTAAGACCCAAAGTCTCTTCTAAGAGCCATTAACCCCTTCTTTGCTGTAGATCACTGTTTAGGCATTGATCTGTCATTTGTAGTAATGTTGCAGCGGTTGCAGCATTTTTATAGCGATGAGGAGGCTTATGCTTTCCTTGCCTCCGATTCTGAGGCCACTGATTCAGGCTCCGATTTTGACCCTGGTCAGTGCTCAGATACCTGATCTAGTGATGTACCTGTGGTTGCTAGGCCCCCTGCCATAAAGAGACATGTTGCTCCAGCTGGCATTGCTGATGAGGAGTGGGTAGCACCATTCACTGCAGATCCTGGCATCAATCTTGATGTCACATGATTTACCCCCCTGTAGTTTATATAGCTCTTTCTAGGGGATGATGTCTTGGAGGAAATTGTCTCCCAAACGATATATGCCCATCAGTACCATGCTGCTAAGTCACATTCTTTTTTGGCAAAGCAGCCATGAGCCCCCATTGATGTGCCAGAATTTTGCAAATTCTGGGCACTAACGATGCTGATCTTCTCTTACTGGAGCACTAGCCCCATCTGTTGTACCCCAATTTACACCCAGTGTATGACTAAATGATACTTAATTTCATGCACTTCTCTGACAACAGTGTGGGCCCCCCTACGGAGTACCCCCAGGTGAACAGGCTGCATAAGATCCGCCCCCTGATTACCCACCTCGCTGCCAGGTTTGCAGAGACTTATACACCTGGAAGGAATGAATCCCTAATGAAATATAAGGGAAGGTTGGGATTCAAGCAGTATATTCCTTACATGTGCTCCAGGTATGGCGTGAAAGTGTATAAGCTCTGTGAGAGCGAGAGTGGATATACTTAGGCTTCCAGGTGTACGAGGGAAAGGATAGCCACCTTGACCCTCCAGGATACCCAGAACATCTGGGAACCAGTGCCAGTATTGTCTGGGACCTAATTCTCCCCCTGTGAACAAAGGGTACCACTTGTAACTTGACAATTTTTATATATTTTTTTATATATATATTTATATGTCCCTTTGTTCAAACTACTGTATTGTTTTGATTCAGCAACTTGCGGTACTATTCGCAAAAAAAACACGTAGGATTCCCAGAACAACTGGCACACACCCAGCTGCGAAGGAGGGAGACCTCAGCTCTGCTCCAAGAGGAGCTCTTGTCAGTCAAGTACAGAGACAAGAAGGATGTATGCCTTCTCACCACCATCCACACTGAGAAGACTGTAGAGGTCTCTGTACTTGGCAGAGCTGAGGTCACAAACAAGCCAATGTGCATCAAGGTCTGTAACCGGCATATGGGTGGGGTTGATCTGGCAGATCCGCTGCTACAGCCCTACCTAATTATGCAGAAGACAAGGGCCTGGTACAAAAAGGTTGCAATTAATCTTATGCAAGTTGCAATCTACAACGCTTTTTTATTGTATAATATTGTGCAAATGCGTTGCCTACCCCTCTGGCACTCAGGGTTATTTTTGTACTATTTGTGGGATGCTCTTAACCTTTTGAATGCTAGTGAGGTGAGGTCTTCAACACTTTGAGAGTCCACTCTAGCATTCAGGGGGTTAAAAGCTCAGTAAATCAAGGAGAATTTTTAATTGTCACCTATGGTACAGTTGATTTGCCCCGAAATTACTCCCCTTTCATTTTAAACATGAGGCCCTTGGTGAAGTTACTAAAGTAACCTTCTGGAAAATAACTACTAGTATGTTGCCTATGTGTCATTTGACCCACAATTTGCAAAGTGACACACACACACAAATAATATAGACTGTATACAATACTTTTCTAAAACCCGTATTGTTTTACATTAGGTGGAAACAATAACTGTTAATTATAGCAGTTTCAGGAAATAGTAACACAGCTGGGAATTTCTGTGGTGTAGTCGCTAGACTCTGGCCAAAGCTTGCATGTGTATACAATGGCAACTCCTGACAATATGTTGAGTTTAGTGAAAATTA
Organism: Rhinophrynus dorsalis; assembly: GCA_037306005.1. Lineage (NCBI taxonomy): Eukaryota > Metazoa > Chordata > Amphibia > Anura > Rhinophrynidae > Rhinophrynus > Rhinophrynus dorsalis. The sequence goes on along the minus strand of CM074719.1, from coordinate 142,790,580 downwards.
TATTGTTGACAATGACATATGTTGTAAGCATATACTAAAGGTAGGAATAAATGAAAGTAGAAACTTAGCATTAACAACAACAAAAATACACTAACAACATAACATCAGCAATATCTATAGATTCTACAGCACATGACTGTACATGCTACTCAACAGAACACCCATAATACAGTCCGAATTGCTTTATTACATAATGACTGTACTTTGCTCTTCTGTCTTTGTAAACGGGCCTCAAACCGTGCCTTTATCTCCAAGCAAGGTCAAGTTGCATTGTGTATCATGCAGTCCAGTTCATGCTGGGATAAAGGAAAAGGCTGAAAACTTAAACTAATAATAAGTATGGTCTGGGGGGGTGGGGGGCTGCAGCTGGGAATCACTTCCTAGCCAGGCAGAGTATATACCTTAGGAGATTATTGAAAGAAAATAGGCCTGGGTTTCAACATTTGTTGTCAAACAGAGCAAATCATCTGGGCATTATTTTAGACCACTTTTCTGTTCTAAAAGAAGATTTATCTGCAGAGCTTAAGTAGAGATAATTTAGCAGGGGGAAGTCCACCCAACTAGGTGGAGTCATCAGACACTTCAGAAAGATTCTTGTCTAAATGCACTTCAATAGCAGGTGGTCTATTTAGAATTATCTTTCCCTGTTTTATCACACCAGTTACATAACAGAGTATCAACAGAGCAAGATCCAAACACATGAAACCACTCACACTGGGAAAAAGAGCCTAATACACTCATGCTATGGAAAAGTAAAGTGATACTCATATAGGCCCTTAAAGAAATAGTAATATATCCAAATTAGCAGAGCTTAGATTAATTTGCATATGTTTTAATCCATCTGTGGCTCTCCAGATGGTGTTTACTTCATCTTACATCATCCTCAGCCAACCAATGGAAGGCCGAGGATGATGCATGTTGAGGCCTAAAAACAGGTGGAGGTCAAAGTTTGCCCATCTCTGGCTTTGTCCATACCTTTTCAAGAAGCGGTTTCTAAACCACAATGCACTTTATGAAGTTGTACTTAATACAGTATAGTTTGGCTTATGGTACTGCCCCTTATGATAAATATGATTGAATATCTTCAAATGATTACAATAAATATTGCTTCGTTTGCTCGCTGCATTCCTTTTGCATTTAATAAAATAATTTTTGCATAACTGACAATTAAACTTTTAAAGGGACTGTAATGTCCCATAAAACTTTTTATATTTTTGTAGAGCTCAAGAAAATAAGAATAATGGTGCAAACCCTATCTCTCAAACCACTATGGTTTGAGAGATATATTTGCACTGAAATATCGTCCCTCTCTATCCTTCTCCTGATGTCAGCGTCTAGCTGACAGCAGGAGATTCCGGTCCGGGGACCAGCCTGTGGCTCTGCAGCAGAGCCGAAATTGCGGTATTGCAAAAAAATTACTTCATTGGAAATGTCTACAAAGTGTGCTTTCAAACCAGGCACACTTTGTAGGTATTTCCAATGAAGTAATTATTTTGCAATACTGCGATTTTGGCTCTGCTGCAGAGCCTCCTCAAGTCGTACGACTCGAATCTCCTGCTGTCAGCTTTACAGCTGACATCAGGAGAAAGGGGCGAACTTTCAGTGCCTATATCTCTCAAACCATAGCGGTTTGAGAGATAGGGTTTGCACCATTCTTCTTATTTTCTTCTGCTCTATAAAAGTATAAAAAGTTTTTATGGGACACTACTGTCCCTTTAAGAAATACAATGAGGCTGACAAGTATTGAATCAGTTCTGGGGCTGACCAATTGCAATACAGGGAACACATTCAATGTTCCATTAATTTAAAGCAATAATGGTCAATTGACCAGAAATAAGAACATGTAAAATTATATCTCCAGGGTCAGATTCACTTTACCACTAAATTACAAGATCCGGACTTTAAATATGTCCCAAATAGGACATGGGGCCATGCTGACCAGATGTCAAAATTCCAAGTTGGAAAACTGAAATGCGCACCTCTCAAAAAAGGCCTTTTAGCCCCCAAAGACCCAGATAAGCCTATACATGGGTGATATTAATATCAAATATGTCCTCTAATATTCGTTCATAATAGATTTTATAACTTTTGAACCAGATAAATGCTAGCTAAAATAATATGATATGGAATAGAATATGATATCCCTTTTAAAATAAACTCTGATTTAAAGTAAATGTACATTTAGTGTGTTGTAGAAAACTTGTTTTAAATATAATATTGTTTTTTATGTTTTAGGTTAGTTTTCTCTTTGTCTGGAAGAACCTGTTTCTTCACAACTAAAAAAAAAACAAAAAAAGCAAAAGAAAAATAGCAGACATGATTCTTCATGGTAACCATTTCACCATATTAAGTAACTGTTCAGCATTGCCAAGGGCTCTCTAGGTAAACGTCCAGGCATTCTATTGTTTACATCAATGTAGGAAGAAAAAGGCCTCAGGGTAAATTCATTATAGCAATGTTTTGGATGATGTGCTAAAAGATTATTTGCCCTTAGTTTAGCTGCTTACATTTTCACTCTGCGTGATGCTTCTGAACATAACATGCTGCAGCTTGGATGCATTCTGTCTTGGACAAATGCAGGGGATATCAGGCATGATCTCTACAAACGCCTACAGGCAGCTGTGCAGATCTTTCACACAAGCAATATTGGAGGTTACATTACTCATCACAAACTCTAATAAGTGACCAACCCAGGTGAAAGCCAGCCAATCATATATGGCTTACACCACCATGGAGCAGCCATTTCCCTTTAGGTCTGCCATACTAGATGACTGTTTAATGTTTTCCAGAAAAAACAAAATTACTCAATATATTATTATTATTATTATTTATATGGCTTGTTACAATATCCCATTTACCATTTGACCATATTTGGGATGTACAAGCATTCATCTACAATGTGTTGTACACCACTGTGGGACTCAAAGGGTTAATTTCATTCCTCCCATCATCAAAACAGCCATCTGTCCACAAAAAAGATAGCAAAGCAATGTATTGCATACCCCTCCGGCCAACATAGGGTTAAAGGTGCTGCGTAGCATTGCTTTGGAAACCTCTCTATCATCCAAAGTACCATTTTAATCAATGAGGATTTTTGTTAGTCCCTATGGTACAGTTGCTGCAGTCCTTAATACATTAGAAACAATGGGTGTTCTATAGGGAAGCAACTCTAGAGCCTCATGGAGAGAACACTCCCTACTCCTTATACAGTAGCATTTATAACAGGGGAGCGACACCAGGGCTTCCCAGCTGTTGTTGAGCCACAACTCCCATTGGATGATGGGAGCTGCAGTCCAAAAGCTGCTTAAATGGACACATGGCTGGCGGCTGGAAGTTATAATCCAACAAAAGCAAGAGCCATGGGTTACCCATCCCTGGTCTCCAAAGAGCAGTTATGTTACTCCACTAGAGGATATTACAAATTTGCTATCCTTTAGCAACAAAATATTGCTGCCAGGAATTTCCCTGCCTCACAGATGCTGCCTTGCACTGTCCTCATTGCACACACCAAGATATGTACAAGCATGAAAGTGAGGACATTCTGGGTGAAACTACAGGGGACAATTAATATCTCCCCAAATTCCAAGTCATTCAAATTGGGATTTTACTACACATTTTTGCTACAGATATCTCCAAATAATTATAAGACCTCTCTAGCATTTAATGGGTTAAATCATTGAACTCTGTGGTAATTTTAGTTGTTGCCTATGTTGCAAATGGTTTCTTCCAGTATTGGTCCACTTTTGAATTTGTGCATATAGCCATCTGAACAAGATAATCACACAGATGGATTAGTCTGCAGCTAAGCTGTACACGATGCATTTGCATGGCCAATGTAAGTCCCTACAGCTGTTCTTGCATTACAAATCCCATCATCCTCACGTAGCCTTTGGATAGCTGAGGATGATGGGAACTGTGTTTCAACAATAGCTGAAGTGTCACATATTGCCCACCCCTGATTCTAAATCTTTCGCATCTCAGTTGCTGCAGCATTGAAACATCATTATATTTTTAATCTTGACTTACCAGGCGAGGCTGAGGACAAGTGTGCTCTAATTCCTCCATGGTTTCTAGAGGATGCTCATCACAAAGGGATTTCGGGATACCTGTTTCTGACTCAGCATTAATACTGAGCACTGGCATGGCCAGAACAGGATCCTTGTAGCTTTCACCTCTCTACAGAGCTTCTATCTGGAATTCTGTCATGTCTTTTTTTCCCTTCCTGTCTCTCCCTTGAGAAACAGAAGGTTGTTGTTTAAAATATTATAAGTAGAAGCTGTGATGTACAGGGCCTGGGTTTATCACTATAACAACCATGCAGCAGTAAAACACACAGCGGGGAATGAACTAGCCTCATTTGCATGATGCTGTGTGGTTGGATACAGTCATCTCAGCAGAAGTACAAGTGAATGATGTTTCTTCTGAACAGCACAAGTCCTGGAATATTTATAATGGATTTTATTCTGAGAAGGCAGAACTGCCTGTTTATTTTGGTGTTTGCTTATTCTCTATTTTATAATACCAATAAGGGTCATAAAGTCAAAAGATAAATAGGGGAGGTCTGGGGCAAACCAACCACATCTTAGGGGAGAAATAAAAAAAAATATATTTAAATAGAGCATTTAACCCCTTGAATGCTAGCATGATCTCCAACATTCTTGGGGTTAAAGTCCCCATTAGAATCATTGGAATATATGGGGATTTTTATTTCTCTCATATGGTGCAGAATTGCTCCTCTTTTCTCTTGGCAGAATATAAAATACAGTGTGGTGGATGTACTAAGAGGAATCTGAGTCATTCTGGAGCAATCCAGCTCATGCCTCCCAACATTTCAAATGGCTAAAGAGGTGGCTTTAGGTGGCATTGCTGGCAGGGGGGTGGAACATTACTGATAATTTTAGGTTATTTTATGACCTATTGAAATGCTTTTCTGTAGCTGAATGAATTAGTTTGATCAAGAACAAAGTATTTTATTTACACAGACTAATTTATAAACACATATACTGGAGTTTAAGTAGATATTAATGTGATTTTTATTGCTGTGGAGCAATATGGTACACTTATATACACACCAACAGTCTGATCTCCTAAAAAAGATGGACACCAGGGTGGGAAAGAGGGATTTGGGTCTCAAAGAGGGACACTTGCAAGGTATGCAACTGACATATTTTATTTAAATTAAGCTTTTTAATGCCTTGAATACTAGCAAGGTCTCCAACATATTGGTTTTGTCCCTGCAGGCTTCAATGAGAATCTATTAGATAAAGCCAGTGCAGTGTAATCTAGGCTCCTTGTCAGGTAAACAACCACTCCTTCAGGGATCCTGTCACATGTGAGAGCTTGCCTATATAAAGCAGGTAGTAAGATACTTAGGTAAAGTGTGTGCATTTAACCCTTTAAATGACAGGAAGGTATCCAACAATACAAGGGTTAAGTGATAGAATGGACCAATAGCAAGACCTAAGTAATTTTGACTGTAGTAAGATAGTCAGCGAGTATCATGAGCAGTGCTGACCTATTGTGTTGGCCACTGACAACTGCATCTAAACTGTAGATTCTTGTGGCCAATACAGCCTGATGGTGAGCTAAAGCAATGGAGGGTGGTAATAAACATGCAGTCTAATATATGTTCTATACTCTGTGAAATTACGTTGCACTGTGACAGCAGTGAGCTAAGTGGAATATGGGAATGTGCAACGCAACACACTCTATCACAGTTTAAGTATATCAGCCAATGATCTCACAGGATCCTACTCCTGTCGGCTGAATATAAGCCACTATATATAGTGGGGGCATAGAAACAACATCATTGGATACTTGAGGAATAGTAAAAAATTGTTTAGTCCAAAGATTCCCAGTAGCCATTAATCACAGGGTTTGGATATGGAGACAGCGGTAACAATCAATAGACCCATAGTGCCAGGTGTCAACACTGCAGGTTAATGATGGGGTTTGATTGTATGAGGAATGTTTTTGCTATAAATTAGGGCCCCTGATACCAGTGGAGTGACATCTGAATTTCAAATTATATTTCAACATTGTTGCTAAACACGTGCATCCCTTTATGCACGCAATCTATCCAACCTGTAACAGTTTAATCCAGCAAGACAATATCCCATGACATAAGGAGCCAAGAGTTGGGGAATATTTCCAGGAACATGAATGAGACTTTACCATAAAATATTCACCTGCACACTCACTGGGTTTCAGCCTAGTTGAGTATCTGCAGGATCAAATGTACATGGGCTAGCATCCGTGTTGATCAGTTCTAGCAACTCTTAAAGCCCAGATCCTAAAGTAGGCTCTGCCTGCTCTTAGGACCGTGTACTCAATAAACTGTAAAATAAAGGTATATGACATTATATTTTATGTTTTTCAACAAGCTAATGAAAGCACTTTATTTTTGCAGTCCTCATTTCCTGGTCAAAAGGCTTCACTTTTCTGTTTACATAGATGAATACTCTATGACTATGTCAGATAAAGCAGGAAGTGAATAAATATTGCATCCCTCATTCTGCTGACACATACCACATTCATTATAATTATAATATGGTGCAAAGCAGTCTACTCTATGGAGACCGGGACTGACAGCGCATGCGCACAGACAAGATGTCTGCTCTCTAGCCTCAGTTCTGGTCTCCAAATGGGATGGATTCCTTTAGAAACAAGTATTTTTTTTTTTTGGTAAGTCATACATTTTCAAGCTTGCTATTATCTGAAAGTTCCGCTTTAAAGAACTATGCCTAAAGGAAAATATGACTCCTAATGTGTTTAACAGAAAAATGAACTTATTTGGTAATCTTTCATATGGTAGTTTGGAATATCCATCTGCAATTATGCATAAGTCATGTCTGTGTTTGTATGCATGAGAATATGTGTATCTACATGGTAATGGTGTTTTGATTTGTTGCTGTCATTTAATGTGCATTGTGTCGCTGCTCTCATGTAATGAGATAATACATAAATGGTCTCATGTAATAAGGTAATTCATGACTGTTGTCATAACAATGTAACTTCCCACTGGACTTGTGCAAACAACTGCCTGATCTTGTGCAGTTCTGAGCTGGATTCATCTTATTGGGTTATACTCAGCCGGTCCCATGTAATGTTCATTCTGATCTCATGAAGTGTGGTATTGCTTTCTTGTAATGCTTGGCTAGGCTACTAGAGGGGAGTAATGTTTTACTAATCTCATCATGTAATGCTTGGTTGGCCTTATATAATGGGATGACATTTAGCTGGTCTCATGTAGAAGTGTAATATTTTGCAGGCCTCATGTAATGATGCAATGTTTGCTTGATTTTCCTAAAATGAATTAGTGGGTTCAGTGTCCGGTCTATTCTGAAATCTCGCACTGATGTGCTAAGACAAAGAACTAGATATGCATAGTGTCCACACATTAATATCAGGGCTTGCAAACAAATCAACCACTGCAGTGGTTCTCAGCTACAGTTCTCAGGGAGCCAAAAAGTCCGGTTTTTAGGCTAGCGCTATATATGCCCAGATGGATTAAACACAATCTGTGAGCTACCGATTAACCCCTTGAGAGCAAGCAGGGATATCTTGAAAACAGAGAACTAATGTTGAAAATCACTGATTACTACTATTTCAGTTCCTAGCCTTTCAAGAAAAACTGGAGAGAGACCACCAAAAATTGGAAAGAGAGACTGAGAGAGACAAAGGTCTGTCTATCTATCTATTTCAGTGCAAGAAGGTTTCAACGTGCCACTCTCTGCTCATCCAGAACCTCCCATCCCTGAACTTCCTGCTCCCCGATAACTTTCCACACTCTCAAACTCTCTTCTCCTCCAGAACATTATTTCCTTTCCAGAAACCCCCAAACCATCACTGCCACTGAACTTTTTGCATAGCCTTGCAGGTTCATAAGTCTAGTTGAGTAACTCTGACCTATGTTTTTGTACGTATAAATTGCTTTGGGGGTTGATCACCCTAAGATTAATGGGGGAATCCAGACATGGATCCCTTGCTAACTGGTACTTAGAGGGATCAGCTGCACATCACTGATGAGGCCCAATAAAGCTGAAACACACTTCTGCGATTGGCTGCTTCTCTAGTTTATAGAGGAATTGTCTGGTATATCGTAGCCTGACATTTGGGAAGGATCAGTATGATATGCTTCAGAATATTGCCTCTCTGTGTATGGCACTTGTGAGTTAAAATATATTGCACTCTGGGAGTAGTATACTAGTCCTAGTGAACTGTTTGCATATCCTTGCAGGCTCATAAGGCTAGTTGAACATCACTGGCTATACTTTTGTACATGATATGCGCAAATGTGCAGTACTGGCAAGCAGGGGAAGATGTGTTATTGGCCTATTAGTTCATGAGTGCTAGTTAAAAGGTATAAAAAGATTTTTGAAAAATCTCTGGGGTCAGGCAGACCAACTAGGATTTTGACTTCTTTTCTACTGTCTACTTTCCTTCCACCTTAGAAAAGAAAAAGGGATATGTATTCTTAGTGTCCAGTCTATCCTGTGGGTCCACTTAGACTCTCAAACAAACTCAGATAGTTGCTATGTTTTTGGTAAAGGCCTTGTACATGAACATGGCTCGTATATATATATATATATATATATATATATATATATATATATATATATATATATATATATATATATATATATATATGTGTGTTCCAAACACAAATCTAATTGCCTTTATACTGAACACTCTTACCTTTCTGATCCATTTCATGAATGGTAGGTTAATAATAGGAGGCAATTGCAACATAACGCTACACCCTCTGCTAGACTGTTCCAGTTCAAAATATCACACTTAAAGGGATAGTAATGCTGCTCAATAAAAGCGGCTCCAATTAATCTTGATAGTATTTGGGCCATGGAGAGTGTTATTCCAGTACTGTCATAGTTGAAGTTCAAGAGTAATTGAATGATAATGTATCCCAGTCCCTCCCCTTTTACTCATGTAACACTGCTCACCTGAGAGCAGCAAGATGGATCGCAGAGAGGGACAATTTTCATTTAGCATAAGGTAAAACCTGTCAAGGGGGGGCAGGGTTTTCCTTATGCTCACATTAAGAAGATTGTCCCTTGCTGTGAGGAGTCTGGTCCTAGGACCAGATTCAACATCTGAGGGGAGGTGGCTTACACTAGATAAAAGGGGCAGGAGGGGGATACATTATCATTCAATTACTCTTGAACAACAACTCTGGCAGTACTGAAATACCACTCTCCATGGCTATGAAGATTAATTGAAGCTGCTGTTTTTGTGAAATATTACTATCCCTTTAAAGAATGTCAATAGACAGTTGGTAGATCTGCAGCTTACAGAGAACTATTTACCCTAGAGAAAGTGACTATTATTTGACTAATTTCCACATAATTCTTATAGCAGATTGACTACATTTCAACTCTATTGCCTTCCTTCTGCTTCTATAGAACCAACCACATGGTCTGACCATTCAACCATCACTATATAGTTACATATTCAAAGCCTACAATGTAGCTCGTCATCATGGTGACTTAAGACTCTGCAAAATGACCCCCAAAAATTACAAAACAAATCAATGAATACTTTTCTATTAACTCTTCAAACTCAGTTACAGACACTAAGGAATGAGAGGCACATAAGTGTGTCATTTGAGGTAATCTAACCAAATTAAGTGCTCACAATATGCAACAAAGCCTAGCCTGGTAAATATTATTAGCTCTTTAGAAACTAGGCACAAATTGTGTTACTCACCAAGGCAACATATGAACTAGCCTTATTATTGAAACAGTGTGTTGTTAAATAATTGATGTTTGTAAAATATAACTATTTCATAACTGGGAAAATTGCAGTAAAATCTTGCTGGAATTGTTAAAATAACAGTAAAAAGCCCACATTGTCACACAAATTAGGAACAAGCAGGGATGAACAAGCAGGGATATATAAATCCTCAGGCATAGCAAAAGCTTTTCAGGAATTTTATTTTGACCTTTATAACCTCCAACTTTCTGAAAATGGTTTAAAGGTAGATCCCTCCACAGCCAGACTGGATAAATTTCATACTGCCTCCAAGGTCCAAGGCCTGCCTGACAAAATCAGAAACAGCCTCAATTTAAGAAGAGCTTATTGTTGATATCAAATCTACCCCCAAGCAGAATTGTCTGGGCTGTGATGGTTTTCATCCTACCTTCCAAACTGAACTTGTTCAATATTCATTATCATTTATATTCAAATCAAATAACTAAATTCTAAATGGCTCAAACATTCTTCAACAAGCACTGAAAGCCATTATTACATTTACTCAAAAACCAAGCAAAGATCCTTCCAAATGTAGCAACTATATCACTATTAAATATTCATATGAAACTCTGTAAAAGTGATGGTGAATCTGTCTCATTTAATCCACTCAGATCACTCAGAATTAGTGCTGAAAATCGAAATAGTGGAAGTGACTGGGTGTGGAGTCATGTGAGGAACTGGGATGTAGCTATGGGTGGTGCCTTACCTTTGGTATTCTGTGATGTAAATCCGGTCCTGCCTGTGAAAAAGTGAACGGGTTCTTGTCCAACCTTTTTCTATCAGAAATGTCACAAGGCAAGGCTGCCATTATTTCCATTAATCTTTATACTAGAGTTGGTGCCCCTTCTCCAATCTAATACTTGGGCTAACTACTTCATTTGCAACTGCTAAGCTATCCAGTTATGTGGTCTACGTTCTGTTGTTTGTTGCCAACCTCGACACCTCCACCCCCACCATGAATCTTTTAAAGAAATATTTTTCTCTCTCTAAAATAAATTATTCCAACCCAGAGATCCTAAACATAAATCTTTCTACTCTAGCATCCAATCGTCTTCATGATCTTTTCCCTTTTCATTGCACCTCAAGCTCAATAAAATATGTAGGAGTCAATTTAAAGGAATAGTAATGTTTCAAAATAAAAGCAGCACCAGTTAATCTTCATAGTATTTGGGCCATGGAAAGTGTTATTTCAATACCATCAGAGTTGTAGTTCAAGAGTAATTGAATGATTAAGTATCCCCCTCACTTCCCTTTTACTGATGTAGCACTTCTCACCTCAGACCAGAAAGGTGGTGTCCGGATGGCTTGCAATGAGGTACAATCTTCAGTTAGCATAAGGGAAAAAAACCTGTCAAGGGGGAAGGGTTTTCATTGTTCTCACAGTAAGAAGATTATCCCTTGCTGTGAGCTGTCTGGTCTTAAGACCAGATTCCACATCTGAGGGGAGGTGGCGTACACTAGGTAATAGGGGTGAGAGGAGGATACTTTATCATTCAATTACTCTTGAATTACATCTCTGACTGTATTGAAATAACACTCTGCATGGCCCAAATACTATGAAGATTAATTGGAGCTATTTTTATTTTCAAACATTACTATCCCTTTAACCCTAAATTACATTTCTCTTAGAACCCTCTTCCTTTGCGTAATAAGATATCAGGGGAGCCTGAGGAATGAAATTTGTATTTGTCTCATACGTTGGCAGAGTAAACCTCATTAAAGGGATAGTAATACTTAAAATGTAAAAAATATATGTTGTAGGGTTTATCCCCCTGAGTAAAACAAGAGTACTCCCACTGCTGAGAGGTGTTTTATTCAAAAGTTATTAATTTTCAAAGTTTAATTTTTTAGGTGCAATATCACAGTGGCCTGAAATTGTACAGTGGCGCTGTTGCTACACCATCCTATGGACAACTCTGGTCAGTTGACCATAAATCTCCATAGGATGGTGTAGCAACAGCGCCAATGTACAATTTCAGGCCACTGTGATATTGCACCTAAAAAATTAAACTTCGAAAATTAATAACTTTTGAATAAAACACCTTTCAGCAGTGGGAGTACTCTTGTTTTACTCAGGGGGATAAACCCTACAACATATTTTTTTTTACATTTTAAGTATTACTATCCCTTTAAGATTATGACTCTTCTTAATATTTTGTATCTGTTCCAAACAATTACTATACCTGTTCCCAGATCTTTTCTTAAATGACTACAAACAATTGTTATCGCCTTTGATGACTGGGCTTTTAAAAAACCCATACTGAAACTTGATATTCTATCCTATCATTCAGGGAGGGGTGCATTGTTTTCTCTTTTAAGTATTATGTTGCAGACACTTTGTCCTATTTTTTATTTTCTAGGCCTAAAGTCTAAACAGTAGACCAGTGATTCTCAACCAGGGTGCCGAGGCACTTTGGTGTGACACGGACATCAACTTAGGGTGCCCCAAGTTGAAGACTAACAAAAATGAACTTTTAAATAAAGATTTATAGCAATTGTTATGCACATTATGTTTAATTGTGTTGTTTTGATTGTAAGACCTAATAATAACGGTATATTTATGTTTGGAACATTCATTATGCCCTTGATAAAGTACATTAAATATGTTAGGGGTGCCCCGAATATTCTAGATTACGTGTTAGGGGTGCCCTGAACAAAAGAAGATTGAGAACCACTGCAGTAGACTGAGGCTATCAGTCTATTGTCAGGCACTCTGGATATGTCCCACCCTCTATGGATGAGACCTAAGCACATCCCCAAAGTCTGATCTGACCATATTGAACTAGGTCTTCTATTTAAAGTCTGTAATACTGTCAAGCTTACCATCCTCTATTCATGTCTCTGTTGAGCTCTGTTACAGGGAACCCAGACTTCTGTCCCTGACTACATCCCAAGGATTTCAGAACATGGAAACTGAAAAGCTTCCATACTTTACAAATATTGGTGAATGACACAGGCATAATCCTTTTAGAAAATATAATTCACAACTTTGATCCAGACCCCAAGCAGCAGTGGGATCAAATACTGGCAAAAATCAACCAAATCATGCAGATTCAGACCCCTAAAAATCCTGTACTGTCTCTTCAACACTAACCTTAATTTAAAATACAACATTCATAAAAATAAGGCAAGAGCTTCCACAATATAAAAAGAGACATATAAAAATTCCCAAAATTCAAATTTCACAATGCATTGGAGACCTCTCTAAATAGATTAACATATTTGTTTCCTCTATGATACAGTTGGTTTGCTCCAGAAGGTATCCATTAATCATAAAGTTCAATGAGATAAAAAAAGACTGATATGTCTCAGTATAGGACTGTATTTCATCATCAGACCCTCTGTCCATGGCTGGATTAAGATTATGGGTTTACTAAGGGTTTCACCAATAAGTAACATCATATAATGAAAACGGGAGTTTGCAAAATTGCCCTTTCATAATGTAAGATCAGAAAGGGGGTTTAAAAGACAAAGCCTGTTGTTTGGCCACAAACCCAACAGATATAATCACAAGTAGGAAATCTAATTTAAGAGTGAGGGGAAACAGAAGAGAGAGGCTCAAAAGATGTCTTCTGAAGCACTTCAAAGACCAAGTTCAAGTTCCAAAGGGGAGTGGCATACAGAAAGACTGAGCAAGCATGAGCTGCCCCTTGCACAAATCTTTGTACATACATTAATTAAAGGGATAGTAATGTCAGAAAAAAAAGGATTAACTATATGGTAGATACAATTAAAAGAGAGTACTTGCACTTATTCGTATCTTTCAAACCGTTATGGTTTGAGATATATAGGAAAATAAAGTTCTCCGCTCCCTCCCCCTTCTGCTTGACGATCTGTAAAGCTGTCTGAAGCAGATTCTGGTCGCTTGACCAGATGCGGCTCTTCAGCAGTGCCGATTTAACGATATCGAAAGATAAATACTTAAATAAAATGGTCTACAACATGTGCTTGAAAAGCAGGCACACATTGTAGACCGTTCCGATTAAGTATTTGTTTTTAGGTATCTCTATGTCAGCGATGCCGATAAGCCGCCATCTGATCCAGGAACCAGAAAAGCTTCTGGCAGCTTTACAGCTCATCAAGCAGAAAGGGGATGGAGAGGAGAACTTTATTTTCCTATATCTCTCAAACCATAACGATTTGGGAGATACAAATAAGTGCAAGCACTCTCTTTTAATTGTATCTAGCATATAGTTAATACTTTTTTCTGACATTACCATCCCTTTAAGGCAATATGTCTATGAAAAAGAACAGATAGAGTTGAAATATGGACCTTGATAGAATTAAGACTAAGTATGTTCTGAAGACCATCCGGAGGAATGGCCAAAATAGCTGAAAGAGTAAAGGGACACAGCTGCAATCCCTGGTCCCTATAATATGCTTTGGAGAAACCTGCTTTTGGGTCTTCATCACATTAGCAGTGACAAGGTAAGAGAAACCTTTTTTCCTCAGAATACTGGCTTCAAGTGATAAGCCATCAAGGCTAACTTCTTCACCTTTTGGGTGATACAGATGAACTTCACAAGGCTGGAATGTGACTGGCTGAGAAAGCTGGAACATTTGGCTCCACCCAATGCAGAGATGAACTACTGAACAAGAGGCTGCACTTTTGGACCCCCTTGGCAGTTGGCATAAGCCATCACTGTTGCATTGTTGGACTGAATCCTCAATGACAAACCCCTGAGAAGCTGGGACCATTGCAGAAGAGCAATACAAATCACCCAAAGCTCAAGCACATTTTTAGACAGAAGACTCTCTCTGTCTGACAAAAGGTCCTAACCCATGTGAAAGTCAAAAAAGTTCCCCAGCCCATATTGGTATCTACAACCCAATGTTAGATGACCAATGGATGCCTCAAAGTCAAATGGGAAACCGGAAACCACTAAAGAAGATTTAACTTTGTCCAGCTGGAGAAAGACATGACACAGGCTAGATCACATTACTGTTTGGACCAATTATTAAACATTTCCAGTTGTAGTTCCTGAGTGTGGAATTGGGCAAAGGGAACTGCTTCCAAGACAGATACCAATTACCTCAGCAGCTTCACCATCACTGATGGGCGAGCTAAAACCTGAGACACCTGCCAAAACAACTAATTTTGTCTTTTGGCAAAAAAAAGCATGCCAGAAGAGTGTCAAATTTCATGCTGAGAAAGACTAGAACCTGGCATAGGACCAGATATGATTTCTTAAAACTGATCAGCTAAATGTTTTGCTCCAATATGGAAACACACATCTGGAAATGAAGACGCAAAAATCTCAGCTGATGAGCCTTTAGCTAAAAGTCACCTAGACAGGGAGTAAGATAAATCACCAAAGAATGAATGTGGGCAGGCAATTATGTCATAACCCTTGTGAAAACCTGCTGAGCAGATGCCATCCCAAAAGGAAGGGTGGTGAACTGAAAATGTCAGTCTAGAAAGGCAAATAAAAGCTGATGATCTATATGGCTGGGACTACTCAGATAAATGGTTTTTTTTCATCTAGGGAAGCTTAAAACTCCCTTGACCATATGGCGGAAATGATAGAACACAAATACTGCATCTTGAACAGAGTAACATAAACAAAGTGACTGAAATGCTTTAATTTGAGGATAGGGTGACAGGTGCCTTCAGTTTTAGGGAGTATGAATATGGTGGAATAAAATCCCATAAATCTCTCATGAGGACGTACAGGCACCAGGACCACTTCTAAGAATAAATGATCCTACACTGGATCTTGAGGAATTCTGAACATGAAGAAGCAATGAGGTGGAAGAGATTTAAAATCTATGTTACAAACTTCAATAATAACCAATAACTGCCACTTGTACACCATGGAGAGAGTCCATTTATTGTGAAAGAAATGTTGACAACCTCCTATAGCCTGAGGTGGACCCAAACCCTAAATTATGATAAGGTAGTCTTGTCAACTGGGGGCTTTTGTGTAGGCTTTTTGCTTGCCCTGCTCTGAATTGGAGCGCCTGGCTCTCAGGAGTGGAAGCCCTGGGTGTATACATGTAGTTGCAGGGATAACCAAATCCATGTATCTTCCAAGAAAAGGAGGAACACACAGGGGTAACCTAAGGCAACAAAGCACTCTTGTCCCGAGCAGCATAGCTAAAAACCTTCTCCATTTCTGGGCCAAACAACTGCTTGCCCACCGGGAGAAATACTTCTAAGAAGACTGGTCTTGTGACCACATTTCCAACTAAGGTGTACATCATGCTGCAACAGAGAGCACTCAAATCTTTCCAGGTATGCATTAACCTGGATGATCTCAGAAACAGAAAGAGCAATGTCTTCTTTAGACATGTTTCATGGACTGCTTTTAACAGCTGCTCCCCTCTAAACAGCCATGGCTCTAATCACCCATGCAGCAGCAACGGCTGGGCATAAGGCTGCCCCTGAGGCTGTGAAATTCCCTTTATGAAGGCAATTTAGTCATCTCTGCACCTTATCATTGAATGCCACTGAATCTGCAATCAGCAAAATTGTGTTCTTCGAAAGGCAAGAAATAGGAGGGTCATATACTGGCAGGGTAGCCCACTGCTGCAGCACAGAAGAAGAAAAGGGATATAAAAGAGAAAAGTATAACACGTTTCTTATCAGTCAACTTCCACTCCTCAAGAACCACCTGATCAAGGGAATGATACGGAGTACTTCATTCCTCTTGTGACTCTTAAAATATCTGGAGAGGAACTCAACTCTGAGACCTCAGAAACCTTAATTGTCACCCAAAGCTCCAAAATAAGACCCTCAACAGATGTTCCAGAGTCTTCCTCAAATTAATTACCCAGGGATAAATGAGGAAGCAACATTCTCTTCCTCAGTTTCCCATCCCTCAATATAGGAACCCCAAAAAAATGACTGAATAGTCTTTTGGGGGGAACAAGGTGGTCCTTGTGCCAGGACTCAAAGACCTCCTCAGTAGATGAAGAAATCGTAGTTATAGTGAGCATAAACAAACAAAAGGGTATTAGCCCATGTAGGCTTCTGTTCAGAGAAGTTTGCTGTGTAGGGGCTATGGAAGAAGAGAGGCATTATGCACCAGAAAAATTCATGGGAATGCTACTCTTACATGAAGAACAAAGGGTAACTGCAGAATCCATTGTGGTGTCAGACTTCCACATGTCTCACTTGTGCTGAGACATAGCCAGGATACCCTTAAAATGGAAATGACAAAAAAGCAAGAATAAACACTTATCTGCTTGTGAAGGGTTAAAGACAAGGTGCCAGGTAGGGAATTCAGCCACTCAGATAAAGAGCTGCCAAACTGGTACCTTATAGGTTGCTCTGTTGAAGAGAAAGGGAAGTGGAAAGGTGAACCACCTTTCCTTCCTTTCCCAGAGGCCCAGGAAGAAATGGGTCTCATGAGAAAATGTCTCTCTCCATGTAAAAACTGAAAGTGTGTTGACCACCACACTCTCTGAGGGTGTCCCTCTTATATTTGTGCAAAGAAAACCCCATTATCCCCTTCTCCTGGACTGCAGGCCACTAGGTACTGCAGGACACTGTTATAAACAGCTGATGCCACATCCAAGTTGGCATCCTCAAGTGCCTGTTTCTTAACTGCACAGCAGCCCATTACTATGTAAAAAGTAGAAAAGGTAAAATAAATATATTCATCACTGTAACGGAAGCTGAAGATGCCGGGAAGTCTTGGGCCGTTGTTCCAGGTCTCTCCCTCCTGGATGCGGCTAAAAGTGGGTAGCCTGACTGGTGAAGAAAGATGAAAGGCTGGAACTCCTGCAGCGCTGGAAACAGATAACTCCTGAATGGGGGGCAAAGGGGCCCCTTTCTACCATCCAGAATAAAGACTCTGTACTCCTTCTTAGTTCAGAACAACTAACTCCACTTTATTTGAAACCACATCATATTTATACAGTTAACTTGGGCAGTGCAGGAGACAAGATTCAATCACAGTACATGGTGAAGACATAACACAATAGACGTGTTCATAGGGATAATGCAATCACAACACCTCAACTACATTAACATGGGGCCAGTGCAATCACAGTGGATACAATAGGTCACAGCAAATGGTGAAGACATAACACAATGGGAGTATTCACAGGGATAATGTAATCACAACACCTAATATAAATGAACCAACAACAGATGGCTCAGGAATACACAATAAGGCAGACATGATTACATTAATATACATAGAGCTTGGGCTAGGGTAGGCAATAGCCAAAAAAGGATTGAGAGACTGGAATACACATTCTAGGGAAAATGTATTGCGTGGTCCCCTTGAACCCGTGGCTACTATGAGAATCGCTGATGCTCCTAAAACAGGGAGGTTCTGCCTTTTTGCCACTGCTGCCTACCGACATAATGTCTTAAAAGTTCTCCTAGTCTGTGATAAGGGACTGTACATACATACGACCGGGGAAGGCTTCCAGTAACAGACTATGGTCTTTTACAATCACCTTCTGGGCAAGTGTAGTGGCCAGAATGCCAAGTATAGTAAGAAAATAACAGACCTCAAATTGTGGCTCTAGACAAACACATTGGACGTGTGCCCATAATTATACAGACCCACGCCAGAAGCAGCCCAGAGCGAGCTGCCAACACATGCGGCTCGACCACCAATTACAGTGCAGCTGAAGCCGCCGGGCAAGACTATGGCTGGAGCTGCTAGACAAAGCTGCGGCTGGGACCGCCGGAACAAGCTGCGGCTGGAGCCGCTGATGGAAGCTGTGGTCGACTCAAGCAGCCGTCGCCAGGTACTATGACAGTAGGCAACAAAGTACAAGGCAGCAAACTAAGGAATGTTCAAATCAATGGAGCCAAAGCCAGAAACAGGATGTCAGGTGAGCACGATACCAAATTCCAGAACAGGAGGGAAGTTGCAGGTCAATACACAAGATAATACTCAGGAACAAGACAGGAAACTCAGGGTCATGACCTGGAACACTTTGATCACGCTCTGCCTAAAAGCACAGAAGCTCTATAAAGGCTTAAATCAAACACAAGACAAGGCAGGCAACAAGGATCCATATAACAAGGGAAAACAAATTGAAAATCAGACAAGGAATAAAAAAAAGCAAAGAAAAAGTGGAAGAATATGACATCTATACATTTAAAGAGGTGAAAGTGAAAAACAATGTTTCCTTTAGCACCACCTTCAAGTAATGTTTGTGCACACCAGGCTAGGGACCTAATTTGATGCTGATGGTTATATTCTTTCCAAAATGCAATTATTTGTCTACCTTTTGTCAGTTATGTAGATGTAATCATTTTAGTACAGATAAGTCATGTTTGAAAAATTGTAAGAAAAATGAGAGGTTGTAGTTGGTGTAGTTGGTGCTTTTGACACTCCCTACGGTATATCAGTGCATACCAATAGAGATCCATTTTTCTCTTAAGAGTAGTAGCTAATGCATACATTTGGAAATTCCAGTTTTCACACATTTCACCACGTTTGAAGGGGTGGAAATGTAAAAAATGCCAATGTTTCCTTTAGCACCACCTAGGCTAGGGGTAGAAAAGGAAATTATGAAGTGGGTTACATTCTTTGCAATATGGCATACTTTGTCTACCTTTCCTTAATTTCTCTAGTTCTTGCAACCATTTTCTACAGGAAAGTAAAGGTGGAAAAATTTTAAGAAAAATTAGAGATTGTAGTTGGTGTAGTTTTGTGCTTCTGGTTCCTCTTAGATTATGCCAACTGATAACAATGGGTTACCATTTTCTGATATGAGTAGTAGCTAATGGATATAGTTGGAAATTCCATAGGTTAACAGATTTCAGTACATTTGAAAGGGTGGAAATGTAAAAAAAAGCAATTTGTTCCTTTAGTCCCACTTTGTGGAAACATTTGTGCTCTTCAGGTTAGAGGTAGAAATGCAAGTGGCCTCTCATGTAATACAGTGAGTTTTCTTCTTTCCAAACTAGTATGTGTTGTCTACCTTTGTCTACTTTTTCTTCACTTCTCTAGCTGTTATAAGTAGTTTAGTAGAGGCAAGTCATGTTTACAAATGTAAGAAAATTCAGAGGTACCACCTACAGTATCTCAGCTTGTATCAGCGGTGTGTCATGTTTCTCTTAAAAGCAGTAGATAATGAATACAGAAGGAAATTCAAGTTTTTTACTATAGCACCACATTCTGGAAAAATTGTGATCAACAGGCTAGGGCAAGTGAGCCTTCATTTGATACAGTAGGATTTCTATTTTCCAGAAATATACCTAGTTATATAGCTATTGGGTTGTTTTGGGTAATGCTAACATGTAATAACTGGAATGCACATTTTAGTTCATAAAACTGAAAATACCATTTGGCTCTGGTGGTAATTAGGGGTCTGCGCTAGCTATGCAATGTTGGTAAAACTATACATATTTTTTATTTTTGTAGTTGGGGGATTCAGTTTTTCAAATAATTGAAACCATCACAATAAAAGTAAATTATCTTGATACCTAGTATGTGATTTTATCAAAATATGTAATTACTTACTTTTTTATTTATGAAATCATAGCTTGTTGCCCAATGCAAAATTTATTTCGCGTGAGGGACTATAAAAAACTCAGTTTGTTCTGAAACAAACAATATGTAGTTTTCCATATATATAACCAGAAAGTTACCTAAACAGAAGAATTTCAAAAATAATTAGATTTTTTTCTGGCCTAAAAGGTCTAAGAAATGGTCCAAGCCACTGGTAATCAAAAGGATTAGCCTTTTGAGTGCCAGTATCCAATGCCTTACATTGCAAGGATACCTCTCTGGCACTTAAATGAGCTTGGAGGTAGGAAGCATACCACAATAAACATAAATTATATTGATACTAGTTGAAGAGCCCGTTAAACGGGCCACAGTGCCACTGCCAGCCGGTCACGGGGCAGCCATACACAGTAGAGACTGCCCGTGCCTCGACTTCGGAGCGTCCAGCTCTGTATCAGCCAAGGCACGGGCAGTCTCTACCGAGCATGGCTGCGGCCCTCTCTACCGAGCATGGCTGCAGCCCTCTCTACCGAGCATGGCTGCAGCCCTCTCTACCGAGCATGGCTGCAGCCCTCTCTACCGAGCATGGTTGCAGCTCCCTCTACCGAGCATGGCTGCGGCCCTCTCTACCGAGCATGGCTGCGGCCCTCTCTACCGAGCATGGCTGCGGCCTTCTCTACCGAGCATGGCTGTGTCGTTACACACGTTTTAGCGAATTATTATATAGGATATAGTATTTGATTTTAGCAAAATATGTAATTATGTATTTTTTTATTTATGAAATCATAGCTTGTTGCGTGATGCAAAATTTATGTAATATGAGGCACTATACAAAGCTCAATTAGTTCTAAAAAAAACAATGTCTAGTTCTCCATATATAACCAGAAACTTACCAGCAGGAATCATCCCTAAACAGAGGGATATCAAAAATAATGACAATGTGTCTGTCCTTAAGGGTCTAAGAAATGGCCCAAGCCACAGGCACTCAAAAGGGTTAACCTTTTGAGTGCCAGAAAAGTATCCAATGCATTGCATTGCAAGACGTTGTATACCACTCTGGCATTCAAAGGGTTTGGAGGTAGTAAACATGCCAAATAACAAAGCATCCATTTCCAGGGAAATAGTGGCTGATAGTGCATTGGGTCGTTGCGTTAGCTATGCCTCTATCTCCAGCATCCAAGGGGTGTTAGAGGGGTTGTTTAGGACAGTAGAGATGTTATATCATATTTAACCCTTCTGATGCAACCATGTATCAGAAGAAAACATAGCTTGTTTATTCCCATTTTTTCAGTACTGTGAGGAGTATACAGGGCTGATGCCTTAAAGGGATATTAATGTTTTATAATAACAGCAGATCCAATTGGAGCTGCTGTTTTTGTGAAACACTACTATCCCTTTAATATGTGTTCTTCTTATAGCCCTGCCCATCTCCTTAGGGATATGATTGCTCTTTAGTACACAGCAGTGGCTCCATAGATGCAGTTAAGGTTCATCTATGTACCATATCATAAATGTCTATTACAGGAACATTTATATCTGTGAGCAATACATGGACTTCCCAGACAGGTAGAGTAGTTCATTGTTAACTTGTCTACACTCCACAGGTGTTGTTTTCCTTGTGACAGCACTTCTGGTATATGGACAAATAAGATGTGGACGAGAAGAAAAGTGAGCAATAACATCTAATGTTTCAACTAGAAAATGTGAACTCGTGGTCAAGTGATAGAAACATATTCTATGAATATAAATGCATTTGACTGTTGTATTGTACAATATGCCCTCTAGTGTTACAATAGATTAACTGCAGCTAGTGGAAAATATATTTTTGAGCCTTATGCACAAAAAGATAAGACATTCCTGGGCATTCCAACTGTACCAGAGAGCACAAATAAATATTCATCTTCATTTGGCATTTTAAAACTATAGGGTGTAAAAACATCACAATATTTATTAACCCTTTGAGTGTCAGAGGGGTACGTAGCACGTGTGGCGTACCACTCTGGCACTCAAAGGGTTAAGGGTACAGTAAACCCTCCTACACTACACTAACTAAAAACTGGCTATGTACCCCTAACTAGTACTAATTTGCTCCAGTAGATCAGGTGTTAATGCTTACCTAGTTGCTTTACCAATCCTGCAATACTTCCTTAAGACTAAGGAGAAGGAGCTGATAATTCCTTTCTCTCATTGGGACATCCCACCTGGAAGTTGGGACTGATATCTCAAGCCCCTTTACATCCAGTGAGTTTGTACAGAGCCAAAATGTCCCACAAGATTTTCTCTTGGCGCATGTGCACTGTCTCTGTGGGGCTTGCAGTATCATTCCCAGGTCCCATAGCTCCCATAGCACCAGTTGGTGATCAGCAACAGGAAGTGGAGGCTTCTTCTCGAAATCTTATGAAAGCACAGTGGGATCAGCCATACAACTTATTAAGTACTAGTAGGAAAGCCCGTTTAAATGGGCTCCGCTGCTGCCTCTGCTGCTGCAACGGAGCCAGGAGCACAGACAGGTGGTGAGCCGTCCGGAGCTCCCCGCTCCGGATCAGCGCATTCATCCAGTCTCTACTGCACATGACTGCATCTTTCCTGCAGTCTCTACTGTGGATGTGTGGTTTTGCACACAGGGAGCTTCGCAGGCTAGCACATTATGTTATTTAGATTAACCCCTGAGCTACCAAATCAATGTAGCCAGCGGTTTAGTTAGATTAATGTAGGAGGGTATTGTCCATAAATGGGTAATAAAGATCTTCACAATACGCTGGAGACATCTCTAGTCACATCTGTATCAGTGATTATTTGTGTTTTCTATGGTGCAGTTGTTTTACTCCTGATTTGTTTCATTTGTGATTGTAAGATGCTCTATGGCTCTTATGTATGAAAGAAAAGTGGAGCAATTTTCGGGCAAACCAACAAATTTCCATTTATCTAAATGGGACTTTTAACCCCTTGAATGCTAAAGGTCCCCAACTCATTGCTTCATGATGCATTGGAGATGTCTCTAGAATTCAGTGGATTAGAAATTCCTTATTAGCCCTTGATGACCAGTAGAGTGAGCTGTGTTGCATACCTCAAGGGGTTAAATAAATTGGATTGTTTATTTCTCCCCTATGGTACAGCTGGTTTGCCCCAGAATTGTTCCCCTGAGACATTGTACAAAAGGGACACTGACTTTTGTGTTAAAAAAGAACAATACTGAATCAAGCCACAGCTCCATAATGGACAAAACAAACGACCCATTGATATAAAAGGGGCTTTTAACCCATTGATTGCCAGGGTTTTCTTGCATTGCCAAGACAGGAGGCTTTGTCATGGGCCTCCCCTTTGTTACAAATGGACAGCACACATTCACACAAAATCTAATAAGCTTTATTGTTACTATAACTCATTATTGATCTTTCCAATTTTTGCTTCTTTACCTGACACTGTATTGATTCATTAATCTGGAGGAGGGAAACCTGTAGCAGAATACTCTGTAGAAATTCGTAGTTGGGTAGCTGACACTTCCTGGAATGAATCTAGTCAGAACAATCATTGTAAATAACGCTTTTCTGACCAGATCAAGTGAACAATTGCTTGTATCTGTACTGTCTTCTACTAATCTAACTCTTTCAGGTTCTCTTGCTTCTACCTTTGCTTTTCTTCCCAAACCTGTGCACTTGTGTTTAGTTTGAGGTCACATTTCCTGTGAAGGAGAAAGAAGACAGGTGGTAAATGAATTATAATATAGACTACATTAGAGTTTATTTTGGCTCTGGAAGAACTTATTTCTGATTCAGAAGAATAAACATCAATCTATAACATTGCTATGCACATAAGAAGTGGACTACTTTATAAGCCTTATTTCCTTGCTGAAATGCTACCATCAGAACTTTTATATGAGTACTGGGAAAACTGAAAAACACCCCAAAATAACCTCAAGATCTAATCCCAGAATAGCCTGAACCTGAAAATTTCACAGTTGTTGACTTCCATATGACTGAGTTGTATATGTGTTGTAACCCTTTGTATGATTAGTTGGATTAAATTTCGGATAAATAAACAAGGAATTTAACGTGATTGTAATCTGTAAACAAAATTATGTATCTGAGTCATCTTTAGATTATAAGAAAAACTTTGCGCTGTTTAAAAACTCTTACTTTTTGGTCATTCTAAAGTCATTCTTTTGGTCGCCTCCCACTGAATGGCTAGTGGTGTTGTGCAACACGACGGCTGCAGCAAGGGACAAACTTCAGTAAGTATAAGGAAAATCCTATCCCCTTTGATGAAGGAGGGCAGGATTTCCCTTTGTTTACTGAAGTTCATCTATTGCTGCATCCGTCCAGACCTCAGAGAGCTGCTGCAGTGATGTAGGCAGAAGGGGCGGGTCACTCAAAACAACCAGCTTTCAGATCTGAGGGAACTATGGCTATGACTGACATAGGTAAAAGGGATGGGAGGGGGAACTTTCAACTCAAATTACAAGGAGAATACAAAGATAAGGACATTGAAAATGGTATGGTGCATTATATAATATTCCAATGAACAACTGAATATTACTTTATCTGTTGACATTACTATCTCTTTATAGATTCCACAGAATGATTTGCAAGACATTTAAAGGCAAGGATGGTTCAGTTATGGTCATTGTTCTATATTGCAACTGACACTTCCATATAGGCTGGTTTATTTGATGCATGGGCATCATTTTGTTATGCCAGACTTGTGCTCACTTCACATTTTCTCACAGAAACGTATTTTGTCTTTTGCAGCCTTTTCCTGTTACTGGGATGCCTTAGAAATGTATCTCAGCTGGCTATTTTTTTTACCAAAAGTATATATTTTTTTACCCAAAGTATATAGTTCCATCCTAGTTATAGGGATGTTTTCACTTATTAACATCTGCCTTTACGTTCTTCAAAGAGACATTTTCTAAGTGCAGTTATTTCTTCAGTTTTCAAATTCAGCTATAGCCCATCCCTCATAAATGGGTGCTCACATTCAGTGACATAATTAGCCAGTGGTGAGCCCCTGTGCAAAAAAAATGCTTGGCACCCCCTATCACAAAAATATTTTCACATAGACATAACTAGAAACTATTAGACTCTGAAGCAGACAGTGCCTCCTTGGATGCTGGGTCCCTGTGCAACTGCACCCTCTGCATCCCCTGTAGTTACACCCCTGCTTACATTTAAAAGAGGCTCTTCCTGCCTCTTGGATTCTCACTTTGACTTGGTCTGACATCCAGTCCATGTCATCCTCCTGACAACTGCTCTTATTCTGAAGCCTCTTACCTCCAGTGTTCCTTCTCCACAAACCTCCAAACCCTTAAGCAAAGAGATATCTCATGCGTGGGGAGAAAAAGGACTGTGCATGGAAAATGGTATTTACAGAAAGAATTTATAAACTAGTGGGAGACCTTTGAGTAACATAATGTTATCATTACTTTCTCAGGGCATCGAGAGAAGTAACACAATAGGCTTCAGATAGAAATAAGAAAGGAATTGTTGGGGGGTGACCTGGACTGAGTGTCAGACCCAGTCAAAGTGCTAATCCAAGAGGCAGGAAGAGATTGTTTTAAATGTGAGTACCCATTTATGAGTGATGGGATATAGCTGCATTTGAATGTTGAAGAAATAACTACACTTATAAAAGGTAGCTCTATTCTCTTTGGTGTTTTTTTGTATATCCTTGGTCTGTCCGACTATCTGAAGAACAAGGTGCATAACCGGATCAAAGTGATAGAAATATACATCAAGTGGATATATGAACACATTGGTGATTCTCTATTAATGCTCATGTACGTTTGTGTATATATATATATATATATATATATATATATATATATATATATATAATTGAAGAGATAGGAGACAGCACCAGTGGGTCTTATAATTGGAAATTTATTAGGCAACTATGCACATACAGGGTCGATATATATATATATATCTATATATATATATATATATATATTATATATATATATATATATCTCTATATATATATCTCTATATATATATATAGCACCAACAGGCGTACTTGGCACTTTACAGTTTACATTTAGTATAGAAGGGGTACAATAAGTGCAGTAATTAAGTGCTTATATAGACAGTCATAAGGGGAACACCGGGTAAGTATACATTAGGATAAAATGTCCCTGCCCCATAGATCTTACAATCTAAGTGTATGTATGTACGGAGATATTATAGTGGAACTACCACCTCTTGAACACTTTAACTTCAATAACTCTCCGTCTGGCAACTAGTAGCTTAGTAGCACTAGTCACCAGAATTATTACCTTAGTCAAAAGAAACATGCATTCTTACTGGGCTGACAGCAGCAAGGAGCGTGGACATCTTTCCATAGTGACATCTGCACGCCTGCGCTGTCAGTCCCAGCCGGGTCTAGGAGGAGTTGCTAGGAGCCGTCCGGCTCCAAAAGGGACTGACAGTGCAGGGGCGCAGATGTCACTATGGCAAGATGTTCGCGCTCTGTGCTGCTGTCAGCCCGGTAAGAATGCATATTTCTTTTGAATAAGGTAATAATTCTGGCGACTAGCGCTACTAAGCTGCTAGTCGCCAGATGGGGAGTTATTGAAGTTAAAGTGTTTAAGAAGTGGTAGTTCTGCTTTAACAATCATTTTAGTTTACTCTGAGGTCAGACACCAATTATTTCTTAAAGTACCAATCTTAGATGTTATACCACTCAATCCATTTAAAGGGACCAAAGAAGGCTTTTAAAACCACCTATACATTGGACAAATTTTATAGAAAACTAGTTTTTCTAGTTATTTAAATTTATTGATTATGTTAATTAATGCATCATTGCATGCACTTCTTTTCTTTTCCACTCACTGACACTGCAATTCCCACCTAAAGGGTTAAATGTCAGTGAGTGGGGGAGGTAAGATAGGTGTCGACATAGTATGTTTTCATTAGCGTAACCTATCTAAATCATTTCAAAAACTTTTATTAAAACAAACAAAATATCTAACAGACTTGTGCATTAATTTTGTAACAAATAAAATGTATTCCAGATATCATGTGTTTCATCAGTTTTGGACTAAAACAACATGCTAAGTTATAGTTGAACAAAGTGACAGAATAACGGGTTCATTGCAATAGATTCATTCATTTGTTCCTGTCTTTTTAGCAGGGAAGAGAAGGGACTGTGTAGGAGGGTAGAAAGAAAAAGTGGTTTATACACAGAATAACCAATACAATCCTGGTAGGAAGTGGAAGGACAGTTACTTTGGTTATGATTGCGATTCATTGTGGACCTCGACTTACTTACGACATGTCATGTTACCCAAGTGTCATGCTAACCCAGTGTGACATTGTCAGGCTAACCAGGTGCCACACTAACCAGGTGTCACACTAAGTATGCTAAACCAGGTATAACACCAACCAAGTGTCACAACTGTCATACCAACAGGTTTCATGCTAACCAAGTGCCATGTTGACCAAGTGTCACACTGAACAGATATACAAGCTGGTTGTAATGTGTCAGTCATGGTATTTTCTGTTAGTCCAATCCTCATGTTTTGCTATTGGCTGCCCTACCTTTTTTAAAGAGGCTCTTCCTTCTGAAGGTTGCCCGATTATTGAACTTACGCTTCTGTTAGAGCATTGTTTGTTGCTGTTCCTGACTTGTGTTTACTCTACCTCAATTGATATCCTCCTGCTCCAACTCTCAGCCGGCTTATTCGACCTTGACTGATCTACGTCAGCCCTAACTTTGGTTTTACATTGTTCATTCCATTGTGGCCTTCCTTCAGTGGTTCTGGCTTCCTCTCCATATCCCTGCAGGTGTTCAGGGTGAAGCTGTTCAGAGACTTCATTTTGTCGAATTCTCTTCCATCAAGGCCTCCAGGGTGAAGCTGTCCAAAGATTCCATCTTTTCGAACCCTCTTCCTCCAAGGCCTCCAGGGATAAGCTGTCCAGAGACTCCAGATTATCGAATCCATTTTCCGCCAAGGCCTCCAGGGTAAAGCCATTCAGAGACTCCATCTTTTTGAATCCTCTTCCACCAAGACCTCCAGGGTGAAGTTGTTCAGAGACTTCTTGTTAAAACGTCTCCACCAAGCTTACAGGGGGAAGTTGTCAAGAGAGTCTATCCTGTCATATCCTCTTTCTTCAGGGATTCCAGGGTGAAGATATCCAGAGACTCCATCTTGTCAAATCCTCTTTCACCAAGGGCTACAAGGAGAAGTGGCTCAATTACTCCATCTGTCTTTCCTCATTGCCTCCATTTCTCAGTCAGCACTGCACCTTGGTGTTCAGTTTCTTGTCCTTCTCAAGACTCAGTTTACCGGCGACAGGAGTGCCTATCCTGGTCCTGGCCCCAGTTCAAATGGGGTCAGAGATCTAACTTCAGGGTCAGCAACTTTAAATCTGCTTTGACCACAGCAAGGGCACTTCTGTGACTGGTAACCTACCCTAGAATCTCACTCCATTCTACGCTCTCAAGTCTCATTGAGTAGGCTAAAATGAGTATCATTGTTACACTGGCATAGAGAAGAATGGCTAGAGCTAAAGAGCAGAATAAAGAGAAATGATGACCTGATAATAATGTAAAAGTAGAGTACAAGTCAAACACTCTAGCAAAAGAGGCATGCAAAAGGTCAGACCAGGATGCTATAGTTCGTAATCGGTTAACAGACAATAGGTTAAGACAGGCAGCAGAGTGACAAAATCCAGAGAAAGAAACCAAGAAGAGGTCAGAGAAAAAAATAAACGCCACAAATATACCACAACAGAGGCAAGTATAAATGCACTCCTGATAGTCCGAAACAGAAAACATATAGGGAAGAGTCCTGATTGCACGCCTAGCATTGATGCAGTGACAAGTCAAATGTACAGTCACGCATGATCCATAGGAAGAACACGGCACCATCTTATCATGGCTTCATGCGGACCTCAGAAGAAGTAAGCCCATGACCCTGATGCCAACAGTTATGTTTTATACTCAGGCCAAACTTGATTCCCGTAAAACAAAAAGAAGAGAGGAGAAGCGCAAGAAAAAAACCATCTAAGTGTAGTAGTTAGGGTATACACTCGTGTATATATATATATATATATAAAATATATAGACAATAAATAATATGTGAATCGATCTATAAAAATCATAAGAGTGAATAATAAATATACAAATGCATTTAATTATGAATATAGAAACGAAACAGGATGTAAATTGAAAGTATATAGAAATGAATAAATGAATACATAAAAGAATACATAAAATCTACTCTCAAAGAGAGTGTGGATATATAAAAGAAAGTCTTATGATACTGAAAGTATCAATATCCCCAATAGGGATCCAATATCACAATGTAACCATTGATGGATGTGTTTACAATGTATAAAATAAATGTGAACAAAAAGTATCCACCAAAGTGGATGGATGGCCCCTTACTTGATAACTAGAGTTAGTGCACCTTGAACAGAGGGGAGTAACGGCCCTGCACACCGTCCGATCCGTTGCCTCACTGGAACGTATCACAGGAATGATCGGTGGCTCAGTTAGCGGGGTGAAATCCAAAGTCCTCCTCAGTTCTCCTCTCTTCTTTTTGTTTTACATATTGTCCGCCACTTGGATCGTTGGCATCTTTGAGGATAAAGCTGCATCAATAGAACTCTATTGGATAGGAGTGGGGTGTCCGGGCCCATTATTATATTATATTATTATCTTATATACAACATTGTTACAGTTTCCCTTGCATATATTTGTATATTTTGGTTATGTTCTCCTCCATTCGCTCTATCATAGGTCGAAGATAGCTATCCCAGCGCCGGTATATTTTTATTTGCAAACTTGATTCCCAATGGGATGGGCCCTCAATATAATCTAGATACAGCACATTTTCCTTACATGCAGTAGCAGCTAAAAGAGACACAGTGTGTCACAGACTTGTAATCATTATCTCCCTGTATTGTTAAATTCTTTCTTCTACTTCCTTTACTGCAGGAGGACAATAGACAAGCACTGCGTTCCATATGTTCACTTTTAAAAGGTACAATTTGTATTAAACATGTCACCATGATAAAAATGGCATCATGAGAGTCTTGCATTGCATGAAAGCGCAAGATTCTCATGTCGCCTACTGAAAGGATGCATATGTGTCTTCTAATGCAAATATGAGCTGGTGCATCGGATGTATCGTCCTGCCTCCTAAGCTGCAACTTTCCGGCATTCAAAAAGGTTACATTTACATTGGGGGTAATATTACAAAAACATGATCATTGTAGTACAACTCCCATCATCCTTACCCATATAAGCGCTGCCCCTGCTCTTGCTCACCTTCTGTGCATGCTTCGCTCTGCCTTGTCATTCTGCACGCAGAGAAGGGAAGCGAGAGCTGGGGGGTACATTTTGGTCAGCAAACCACTGGTAGAATGGAGGCCAGAATCTATGATGGGCCTTAGGCGATACAGGCTTCCTAACTTGAACCATAGTGGAGATAACAGTGACTGAAAAACTCTTCGTCAAGATGTCAGCTTCAAGAGCCATAAAATGAAATCCAGCCTCTCTACTTGATGATAACAAAGTGGACCATGTGATAGGAGATCCAGTCTCCGAAATGGCTCAGAAATAGACAGATTGAGAAGATCTGCCAAAAGAGTGCAATCAGAAATGGCTTGCTCTTCCTCCGCACCCTGGAAATCAGGTTGTCAGGTGCTCCCTGTTACCATACTTTCTTGACCAACTGATCTTGACTTTCCATTGATTGGGTGCTGCAATTTTAAATACTTTCAGTCGGTGCTCCTTCAACAAACCATCAATAGTTTTAGCCTTCTATGATTGTTTGTTTGCTGTCTCTGGTTCCTGATCCTGCTTCTCTTTTGACCTTCCATTTGCTTCTCGACTTGGTACTTCACTCTGTGGATCTCCTGTTATGACCTGGCTACGTCAGAGTACCCTGATCCTGATATGACCCTGGCTATGTCCGACTACCCTTCTCTAGTCGACTGCTATATCCAACTACTGGAATTTCCAACTACACTGTTTCCAGGTCAAATCTACCACATCTGACTACTGGAACATGCAACTAGCCTGCTTCCAGTCCGACTTTGCTATATCTGACTACCAGAAGATTCGACTTCCACTTCAGTCTTTGTCGGTTATAGTTCAACTCTACTATCGCTACTCCCTCTACTCATAGAACACAGGTGTATTCGACTTATTGTCTGTTAAGTCTGATCTTCTTTTCTCAGCATAAGATCTGATCTTCCCAAGGAAACCCAGTTGAAGGAAGTGTCTATCCTGTCATCTGGCTTCACGGCCAGAACCTTTAACCACGACCAAGGCTGCAGCAAAAACACTACCGATGGCTGCTCCAATCCCCGGCTATGCTCACAACTCACCGCTCTCCAGCAACACCTTAGGAGGTTCTGTACAATAGTACATTCTATTCTGACACAGGGAAAAAGGTGGAAACATATCCCAGATGGAAGTTCCATGAAACTGATATCCTGTCCATCACAATTGCTAGAGGATCCTTCTTTTTGGTACAGAATAGAGGAACCTTCTGGTTCTCGTGCCATGAGAACCACTGATGGAGAACCCTCAATCAGACTGAACATATTATGACTGAGATCCCAGTTTCTGGGATCCAGATGTTTTCAACTTAAAAATTGTGCAACCAAATTAGCCACACCAGGGGTTAAGGAGCTCTGAATCCTTGGACAAGCTTAATCACTTCTGGTTCCTCCTTGGTGATTTATGTAGCTGACTGTTGCCGATTTGTCTGATTGAACCATAACTGGTGTGCCCGGCAGCACATGGAACCAGTGGTGAAGTGCTAGGAGAATGTCCTGTATTTCCAGAATGTTGATTGGGAGAAAACACTCCTCCATGGCCCAGGGACCCTGGGCTGTTAGGTGACCTAGGGTGGCACCTCATTCTCTTAGGCTGGAGTCCAAGGGGACAACCAACCATTCCAGTATGATCAATGGACATCCCAGTGTTAGGTGGGGAAGATGGAGCCATCAGTGAAGGTCCTCCTTCATCTGTGGACATAGACATATGGCATGAGACAAGTGAGAGCTTTGTCTTTACCAGATCCTGAGAATGTCCGATTGCAGTTTCCTGATGTGGAAGTGAGCTTCAGGAACAGCTTGTAAAGTGGAGACAAGGCAACCTATTACTCTCAAATATTCCCAAACTATCGCTGACAGCCAGAATATCATTTGAGTCACATGAAGAAACAGGGCCTGGATCTTGTCCTCTGGGAGAAACACACTCATGTGGTGCATATCAAATCTAATGCCTAAAAAGTAAAGAACCTGAGAAGGCGCCAGAGAGGATTTCTTAAGAATGAGTACCCAACCATGTTGCTCCAGTATGAGAACACAGTGTTGAATATGTGAACAGAGAAACCATTCCTAAGGGAGCCCTGAGTAAAAGGTCATCTAAATAAGGAGTCAGGGATACTCTCTGAGCATGGATGTGAGCTGCCAATGCAGCCATGACCTTAATAATGATCCTTGGATCAGAAACTAGCCTGAATGGAAGAGCAATGAACTGCCAATGACTGCTCTCAAAAGCAAACTGTAGGAAGCACTGATGGTCTGGCTTAATCAGGACATGAAGGTAGGCATCCTGGAGTTCCAGGAAGGCAATAAATTATCTTGCACACATGGCAGTGATGACAGATCGCAGTGAATCTATCTTGACGTGCAGAGCTTGAATGTACTGGTTGAGACACTTCAAGTCCAGAATAGTACAAGAGCTTCTCTCCTTTTTGGAAACAAAAAGATAGGAGTAAAATCCAGGAAGTGTTCCTAGGATATAAAAGGAACTAACACCTGCTTTTCCAACAAGGAGTATACTGTGTCTATGAATACAAATGCCAGAACCTGATCTCAAGGATCTCTGGAGAATAGCAGTTCCAGAACCTGATCTCAAGAAACTCTGGAGAAAAAGAAAAGGTGAGGTTGAAGTCATGTGAGACTCCCGCACATCTTGAAAAAGATGGCATTGAATGGGCAGAGACAGGCCAGGACCCCATGAGTCATGCAAAGTGGGCTTGTCAGCCTTAGGCTTTTGGGCAGACATTGTGTTCTGCCCAGCCTGTTTGGGCTTTACGGCAGGGTGGGCCTGACAGGCCTGAGAGGGTTGAACCATAGGCACCCCCAAACTGATGGGGGTATTCCAAACCATGCATCTTCTTACGAAAAAATGGCACAATTAAGTGAAATCTGAGGCAAAATCATGCTTTTACCTCCAGTACCTTGAATAGGTCAGGCCCATAAAGTCATCTTCCTATAAAAGGAAGAGACACCAAAGACTTTTTGGAAGATTGCCCAGCCAACTAAATCTTGATCTACAAGGCACAAGGCACAGCTACTGAAAGGGCTGAGGCATTTCTACAAAACCTAGCAGCATCAAAGGCTGCCTCAGTAAGATATGCATTGGCCTCTATAAAACTGAACAGAATAACCATCATTTTCTGTTTGGGAACATACTCACGAATTGCATCTGATAGCTGTTCAACCCAGACAACCATGGATCTAGTGACCCAAACCATAGTGAATATGGGTTGCAGAGTGGCCCCGGGGGTTAAAAAAAATTGCCTTCAACAAGAGGCTAAGTGCATATCAGCCTGATTCTTAAGGGCTGCCTCATCTGCCAAATACAGTTTGGTGTTTTTAGCAAGGCAAAATATTAGGGGATGAATGGTAGGGGGAGAAGTCAACTGCGACAAATCCTCACCAGAGGAAGGATGGAGGTAGGAAATACATTTTGTTAAGGAGATTCTTACCAGGTGGCTTCCACTCTTCCAGGATAACCTGGTCCAGAGAATGATAGTGAGAAAAAATGGGTAACTCTCTTTTGAGCCACTGGAAAATGTCCAGTGAGGACGACCCTGCTTCAGAAGCCTTAGAGACCTACAAAGTCTCCAAGAGAGCTCTGATAAGCCCCTCAGCTGAGGGTCAAGGGTCCTCCTCATAGGTATCCCCAGTGGATAAGGAAGTATCCACATCCTCCCCATCAGTGTCAATCTCCTCTGCAGAGGAGTCTCCAACCAACTGAGAATTGTCTCTAAAGCCATGTATAAGGTGCCAAGAATGGAGAACTCCTTGAATAGATGAAGAGATAGAAGCAACTAAAGGAATCAGAGTCTTAAAATGGACCTGTCAGCTGGAGTATTTTTTTATTTATTTGAAAACATTATTCAAAACTGCCTATGTGTCATGATAACCAAAATTCCAGCAGATGTATAGTTTAGGAGATATTTACTCTTTATTACTGGGAATAGTGAACGTGCAAATCTCCTGGTACTTCACAAGCTTCATTAGCATTCGAAACATCACTGAAAACCTTCATTAGCAGGTGACACATCACTAAAAAGGTTTCATTCGCATATGAAACATCACTGGTACTGCATGGGTACTGCAATTAGCATAAATTAGCATATTGTAACAAGTATTAATATCTCCTTAACTGTACATTTCCTGGTCTTTTGGCTAACATGACATATAGGTGATTTTTCATGCAGTTTTCAAATATACAAACTTGAATCAAGGTGAAAGGCCCTATTCTGTAGTGGAGGCTCCGGGGACGTAGTAAAGGCCACATTGCAAAAGGGACATACTGTAGGGTGGATGAATATTCCTGTGGAAGCCCAGCTTGGCATGAGGAACAGTGTGCTAAAGTGTCCATTGATGTCTGACATGTTCAGAGAAAACCCCCTCTAATGTAGGACAAAGCAGTCCAAAATAGTAGAAAAGTTGAGAAATTGCACAGAAATACCCCAAAAGGTACTTAACCCTCTGAATACCACGGGGCAGAGTTGTACCCCCTGGTACTCAAAGGGTTAACTGGCTGCAAGGGTTTAAACTGAAAAGGCAGAGAAGGGAGACTAGTCTCTGTTCAGCCTTTGCAATGAGAGTAAAAAAATGGCTGCCAAAGCACCACCCTGCCCAATCCAGAAAGACCAGGAAATAGAGGATTCTGTGCAAAGCAGTTTCTAATTGCGTATGTCCAGCAAACAATGGTTCTCCAGCTAATTTAAGTGGCTTGAACATTGTCCCCTCGCAGGTCCAGTGATTCATATTTAACCCACTCTGACACTTGTAAGTGAAATGGGTGCAAAGATAGGTCCCTGTAAAGAATCTCCATGCACTTCTATGAAACACAGATGGTCACAGCATATAATATAAAGATATAATATAAATAAAGCTGAAACACACATATATATTTAGAAAAATGCAGGAAAATATAAGGCTATCTGCTCAAATGGAAGTAGAAAGCACACATACAGAAATGCAGTCACAGCCAAGAGCAGAAAGAGTTAAAAGAATCCATACAACATACGGAACCACCTTTTAAAAACTTAGGATGCAGGATAAATGAGAAGGAATGTGTGCAAAACAAACCAGAACACCACATTTCAGTGGGTGCAAAGTAATAGCAGGGAAATAAAAGAAAGAACCATATCACTCAAATGGTTAACATTAGAGAACGTCAGTATTGAGGCATGGACTTATAATAAATTAACCTCCACAGGGAAATGGTCCAGAAATACACCTGTGAACTGGGCAATCCAAATCAGAGAAGCTAGCCTACTGAAGGATTATACAGCCCCATATCCAAGCATAAAAATAAAAAAGTCTACAAACTAAGAGAACAATGGCAGCTTGCCCTTTTCCAGAGGCAGGTCACTTGAAACTGAGGGGCAGGAGATAAAGCTGGAGTGAAGATGAGAGTCTCTGTCTCTCAAGACCTGCCTTCTTTGAAGTGCCCTGCCCTCTGGAGGAGAGGCATATCCCCCCCCCAAGGTTCCTGTGTTCCACATTTGATCTAAGAGAAATTACATTTGTTGTTCAAACTTAAGAAAACTGCAAATACAGATATGCACCGTTTGCATGCGCATTATTCCATCCACACACCATTGCTGCTTCCTGGGTGTCAATTTAAAAAACATCTAATTATATTTACTGTTCAAACCTCAAACTTCACACACAAATAGGCAGTAGAGTCATCTAGACTGTACCGCTGTCTTCATTAGGGTCACCACATTTCCAATCTGCCATTCCGGGACATGTGGTCACCCTAGTGGGCATGGGTGTGTGGATATGCTAGTTGGCTGTGTGCTTGCAATTTTACTTTGCCGTCCCACTGATATTACATTTATGGCACAAGAAATAGAAGTGGATCTGCAGTTCAAATGCCCATCCTTATGTATGAGTGCAATGTTAGACAACTTTTGGCATTCTACCAGTTAGGGACTATAACTACCATTATCCCCTGCCAGCCGTCGGTAGGTTGGTGTTGATGGACATTGCAGTCTACAAAAGATGTATTGCTAGAATGCATACCCATGTAATTAGTACATTTATTAACACTTTGAGTGCCATTACATTGAATCTCATCTGGCTCTAGAAGCGTTAATGCCAGGGCTGGTTCAGCCTCATCTGGCAGTGAAATACTGCATTGTGGTTGAAGCTCCAACATATTCTTTAGCACAGTGCTAAGGGTGTTTTACAGGGGTATATGCAATTCTTACTCTGTCAGCCGGTGAGACCCTCAGCCAGCGGACTCAGACCTCAATCTGTCTCGCACGCACCAGTCCAGCCAGCCAATGAAATGTATTTGTTATATGGTCCTCATTGGCTGGCTCAGCCAGTCAATGAGGACCATATAGCAAATACATTTCATTGGCTGGCTGGACTAATGCGTGCTGTGTTATGTAGGTAGGCTGTGGGTGCCAGCTTTACTGCTCCATTCCAGGACTCTTTGTTGTCCCAGTGGGGGGGTGACCCAGGATGCAGGACATAGACCTCCAATAAGGGACAGTCCCGGGAATTCCGGAACGCGTGGTCACCCTAGTCTTCATCAACTACGCCTGTTATTCTGATCTTGAGCATATTCATCTTAAAAATTAAAATACATTTTTTTATGCTAATTAAAATGTCTGAGAGTGCTTCCATATGCAGTCACAAGAATATAGACAGATGAACACTACTATTACATGATCAGAGCCTACTATAAGCAGAATCCATATTCTTTTGCAATAATCCACAGGCAGCAGCAAATATCCTGAACCTAGTGGCAAAATCTCTACCCCACCATCAAAATAAGGCTAAATTTTTATCAAGGTGATAAAGTGGGGTCACATACTGGTGCTTTGGTTGGATCAAAGAAGAATAATAAGATTGTAAATGTCTATAGTCAACCACAGAAGACCAGAGGCACTACCACTATCAGTGCCACCACCACTGCCACCAGAGCCCGTGACTACCACAACCACTGCCAACATCACCACCACCAGCGATACCACTACAACCACCAGTAACACCACCAACATTGCCAATGCAACCACTACCAGAAGCTCTGCCAGCCCTGTGATGAAACTCTCCAGAGCAAAAGACTGACAAGCCGATGTTAGCAGTGCATCTATTTTTGGTTCAGAAGAAAGTGAGGAAGAGGACAGAAATTTGGTGTTGTTTGCTCTGGTGGCAGAAGTGAGCCCTATGCCCACCTCTGCCCAAGTGTTTTAAAACAACCCTATTGATGATGATGAATAACTGGATTATGATGAGCTACAGGAGACTGAGGAAGAGAAGACATGTAACCCAGCATCTATATTCTGCTCTGTACACTGGTTCCCATACATATGCTCCCACCACCACCATTCACACTGACATTCAAAAAAGCACCAGGAGTACCCCATTCATTTCACACTGGGCTGCGGCTAGCCTAGAGCAGCATAGTGAAGTTTGGGGTGATGGGTGCAGTGCACTGGGAGTAGTGCTGGGACAGCTCACCAGATCTGGTATGCACCAAACACCAGCCCACACATTACATCTACTATGGACTATGATTTTTGCCTTGCCGATACGGACTTCTGACTCCGCTTCCTGTTGCTGATTTTGGCCTGTATTTTGATAACATTATTTACCTTGCTGATTTGGACTCCTGACTCCCCCAGTACATTTGGCTTGTTATCTGACTATTCTGTAGTTTATCCTCTGATATCCCTTTTGATCCAGGGGACCCTTTGGCCTGGTTCAATTCTGATTGTATGCCTTTCAGTTACTCTTTTCCAGCGCTGAGCTCCCTGTGTTCATACCTTTATTGGGCTCTCTCTCCCCTGGTGAGTCTGCCACCCTCAGGACCGCCTGTCAAGCACTCCATTCACGCTAACCTCCGGGGTGCATCCTTCTGCTTTGGTACCCTTCAGAACTCGCTCCTATCCCAGTACTCACTACTGTCTAAGCTGCCTAGTTTGTTGTCCAGGCTTGGACACACTATTCCCTGTGGTAAGTTCAAGACCTCTCTGTGGTTGCAGCGGGAATCTGTACTCCTGCTGGAGTTATATATATTCATATTACTCTGGAGTTCCAGGACAGCAGTTTCTCAGCTAAGGGATATCCCATGGAGGTTTGAGGCTTTCATGCCCATGAGTGACCTACCGTTCTTAGCCCGCTATACCAGGAAGGGGGGTAGCCAGCCAGGTGATTTAATTCCCTATGTTGGAGTATACCTGTTGAGTGGCCTGCAGGTCAAATTGCCTGGTTCAACTATAAATGGTACTACCTGGTTGTATTGATGGCAGTCTTACCCTGCTGTGGGGTAGGGACCACAGGGTAATCTTGGGGGATATTCTATATAGCAGTCCTAGCCTGCCTTTAGCAGATTCTTGCCTAGGTCTTGGGTTTTTTTTATCCAGCATTTTAGTCAGTCCACTTGTGGACTATTTTGTGTCCGCTTCTTGGCCATTTGATCACCTTTTTTCTCATAAAAGTCTCAGCTCCTAGTCCTTCTGGAGCTATTCTGTTCAGTCTGCCTCTGCACATGGGTCTAATCTGTCATACAGAAAGGCTCAGGCTGTTCACACAGTTATACCTGTATGAATCCTGGCCAGGGTCTCGGCTCAACCGAGATCGGGCATGTGGCTTCATGGCCAGCACCTTTAATCCGACTTCGGCCGCAGCTAGGAACAAGTGTAACCGTCTTAGTTCTTGAGCTCCATACCCTAGCGTTGCTTCCTAACATCTTCACCTGGGCTTTTCTCTCATCAACCGTAGCAATATCTTGCTGCTACTGTATGTGTTTGTCCAGAATGGTAAAATGTTGGTAGTGGAGGTGATACTGCAATGCCAACTTTTGTCTCCTCTATCATCTATCTCCCATATCATACTTCTAACAAAGTCAAAAATGTTGCTGCTTTCTTCCTCACACTCACAGATCACAGTGTATTTTATTTTTTGGAGCTTTCTGTTAGACTCAGCCACCTGTACTTCCCTTTTCTATAGACAATTCTATACCAGCTGCTGCTGTTGCTGTATGCGTCTGTCTAGACTGGTCTAATGGTGCTGGTGGTGATGGGGTACTGCATGCCCTCAACTGGCTTCTTACAAAGTCAAAGATTCTACTGCATCCTTCTTTACCCTCAGCTAACAGTGTATGTTATTTTTTTTCTGTAGGGGCGGGGTCTCTGTTAGACACAGCCCTCTGTCCTTCCTCTTTCAATTCCATATTCTCATCTCCTCTACCACATTATAGCTTCAATATCATACTTATAACAAACTCAAAGATGCTGTTGCTTCCTTACTTACTCTCAGAAATCACAGTGTATTTTATTTTGGGGGGCTTTCTGTTAGACACATTCACCTGTATTTCCTGTATCTATAGACTTTTCTATCCCATATACATGCTGCTGCTGTGTCTGTCTCTCAGAAACCAGTGCATGGTTTTTGAGGGGGCTTTGCTAATGGGAATGCTCATTAGGCACACTCATTGTGAACATGAATATGTAATAGAATAAATCAAATAAAAATGCAGGTCTTTATTATTTGCATTTATTTGTTATCTTGATGAAAACCCTGATGGAATGGATGTCCAAGTTTTATGTCATTTATTTGAGTGAATCTTCTTTAGTCCCGAGAAGACACAGGGCAGGGGCCTTACCCACTGAAAAGAGTGTTGAATGAATTTCATCAGCCAACAAAAATTTTCAACGAAATTCTTACTAATTTAGGGCTCGATCCAAATGTTGGCGTCGCCAGAAAAAACTGGAGACGCTGGTTTTAACGTCAATTGAGCAATGCAAATGTTCTACTAGAAACAAGCGATGCCAGTTCTGAAACAGACATCGCCCGTCGGCAGAACAGCAAGATCTCACCCATAGAGGATAATGTACAAACGACGCCAAAAGCTATTCAAATGTTGGAGTTAGGGCTAACTCACGTTAAATTGCAACATTTATCTCCAGAAATCTAACGCCTATTTTTTTTGGAGAACAGCACACAAGTCAGAGTAGAAAACCATCGTCTCCAGTTCTGAACAGCATTCTCTGTGCTTTTCCCTACCCAGCCACTAGGGGGACACAGAGAAGGCTTTCAGAACCATGGACAGCTTTGAATGCCATAGGGATGTGCACTGCTCACCCCTGTGGCATTCAAAGGGTTAAAATAAATAAAACTAGTACACCAAGCACTACACAATGCCCCTTCCACATCCCCCCCTTAGTATGTCACATATATTGCATATATGTGACATACTAACCCCATCCACATCCACCTCATGGACTTCCATGTAGTGGACAAATCTGTCTTTTATTCCACAATTAACCCTTTGAGTACCAGAGAGGTAGGAAAGCATTGCTTAGCATGTTTCCTACCCCTCTGGTACCCAAAGGGTTAATAGGCAACATATGGACTACATACCTTGCCTATATATATATGTGTGTGTTTGTGTGTGTTTTAAACTTTTGTTTTATTAAAATACTATTATTAGACAGTTTAAATTAGATCTCATTCATTTTTAACCCCCTACCTCCTGTGTCCCATTGCTATTAGTACTTTTGCTCCACTCTTCTTAAAACTGAGAGTGGAGCAAAAGTACTAAAAGCAAAGGGACACAGTAAGTAGGGCATTATGAATGGTTGAGATCTAAGTTAACCCTTTGAGTACCAGAGAGGTAGGAAAGCATTGCTTAGCATGTTTCCTACCCCTCTGGTACCCAAAGGGTTAATAGGCAACATATGGACTACATACCTTGCCTATATATATATGTGTGTGTTTGTGTGTGTTTTAAACTTTTGTTTTATTAAAATACTATTATTAGACAGTTTAAATTAGATCTCATTCATTTTTAACCCCCTACCTCCTGTGTCCCATTGCTATTAGTAATTTTGCTCCACTCTTCTTAAAACTGAGAGTGGAGCAAAAGTACTAAAAGCAAAGGGACACAGTAAGTAGGGCATTATGAATGGTTGAGATCTAAGTTAACCCTTTGAGTGCCAGAGTGGTACGCAACGCATTGCAAAGCAATGCGTTGCGTACCACTCTGGCACTCAAAGGGTTAAAATACAACTGAGGGAGCAGGCTGCACTGTGACTGCAGCGCTTCCCTCATCTTTATTTATAAATTATTTCTTTATTATTCATTCCCTTGCTGCGGGCGGCTGTGAAGCCCGCAGCATAATAAAACCCTGGTGACTAGTGAGGTATTGGAGAAAGCGGAAGGAGGGGACAGAGACATTGGAGGAAGCGGGTGGTAGGCTTGTATTTGCTGCCCGCTTCCTCCAATACCTCTCCTCACGCGTTGGTTTTGTGCCCAGCTGCCTGGTCGCCTTGTGCAAATCGTCCCTTTTCACAAGGCGTTGTACAATGTTGTACAACGCCTTGTGCAAAGGGACGAATTGCACAAGGCGACGCCAGATGCAGATGCAGGAAGCCCCATATCAATACTTCCAAAGCAATCCCAAAATGTGTAAAGTTTTAGTAGAATTAACCCTATGAGTATGCTTACCCCACTGGCAGTCATAGGGTCAAATTTTAGTAGGATTAAACCTATGAGTATGCTAACCCCACTGGCACTCACAGGGTTAATCCCATTAGTTAAGAAACAGCCCCTGACAAAAAACACTTACCTGATGTCCAGTGGAGTCTTCCGCACCCTGGTCAGCTACTGTCCGTCTTCTTCTTCTTCAGTCTTCTGTCTTCTTATTTTCGTAATCTTCCATCTTCTTTCTTCTGTCCAATCTGTAGCTGAAAAAGGAAAAAATTTAAATGTTTTTTAAAAAGACAAAATTACCCAAAGATATGTATGACTTAACCCTTTGAGTGCCAGAGGGACACCCCTCCAGGACTCAAAGGGTTAAATGCAGTCTGACATTGCTGTTATAATAATATAATAATAATAATAATCCTTTATTTATATAGCGCACACAGATTCCGCAGCGCTTTACACTCATATTGGTTCCTGTCCCCATTGGGGCTCACAATCTAAATTCACCTATCAGTATGTTTTTTGGAGTGTGGGAGGAAACCGGAGTACCCGGAGGAAACCCACGCAAACACAGTGAGAACATACAAACTCATTGCAGATGTTCTCCTTGGTGGGATTTGAACCCAGGACCCCAGCGCTGCAAGGCAACAGTGCTAACCACTGAGCCACTGTGCTGTTCAGAAGAATATGCTGCCATTCCGGTTCCAAAAAAGTGTAAGCCATTATTTTTGTTGATAAATAAAACCCCTTTTAAGGGTTAACAATGTCCCCGCTGCTGCCGCCGCTGCTAGTATGCACAATAACACAGGTCACCCCTCCATACCTTCTGGCCATTGCCCAAAGTAGAATGAGGGAATTTTAAACAGAAACTGGCTTTTTATATGGCCAGTCTCTGTTCATAATGTATTCTAGCCTACGATTGGCTGGAATGTGTGCTTATGCACCTCCAAGCCAATAAGCTTCTAGCGGGTTTCATCATATTCCCCCTAGAAGCTTATTGGCTGGGAGGTACGTAAGCACACATTCTAGCCAATTGTAGGCTGGAATTCATTTTGAATATAGACTGGCCATAAAAAGAGCCAATCTCTCTTGGGGGGGGTGTGGCCTGCTGCTTGAGCAGAATGGTCGCAAGTCACTAGAGCGCCTGCCAAAAGATGCTTACTTCAGCACTTTCTACTCCCATACTGTGGGTTTTCACCTCAGTTTGTGGACACCCATCTCAGGATGTCTAGGAAGACTCAGAAACCCGCTCAACCCTTGGATTTCTTCCGAAAACAAGATGCGAGTACTGGTGCCCCCAGACTGCCTAGAGAT
The DNA here is from genome assembly GCA_037306005.1 of Rhinophrynus dorsalis. Lineage (NCBI taxonomy): Eukaryota > Metazoa > Chordata > Amphibia > Anura > Rhinophrynidae > Rhinophrynus > Rhinophrynus dorsalis. The sequence goes on along the minus strand of CM074719.1, from coordinate 142,747,361 downwards.
ATCCCTGACTCAATACCGCTCTGTACCAAACAAGATATGGATTCCCTGAAGGCTTTACTTCTCACTGTTAAAAAAGACCTCTCTGAGGAACTGCAATCAAGTGTGCAACTCCTTCAAAACATCTCTGGTTGAGCAGATGAACTGGGGACCAAGACTGCTGCTGTGACGCAGTCCCATTCGGTTCTACATGATGAGGTTGAATACCTCAAAACAAGGAATAGAAGGCTTCAAGATGCCATTGAAGACCTAGATAAAAGGTTGAGTAGATCAATACCTATGCATGCGTAATATTCTGGAGACCCTGGCAGACTTACTTGGATTCTTGGGCAAGTACCTCCGAGCCCTTCTGCCAAATGTCCAGGACTCTATGTTAGCTCTGCACAGAGCACACTGGGCCTTGCGTCCCAAGCCGAGCTCTAAAGACTCCCTGAGGGATGTTATTATTAAGCTCACATATTTTACAACAAAAGAGGTCGTACTTAAGGCTGTTAGAGTGGAGACTCCAACCCTTGATGATGTAACCCCGCATTTCTATGTGGATTTAGCTCCCACTACCCTTCAGAAGAGATGGACTCTGCACCCATTAGCCACGCTTCTCCGCAAGCATAGACACTGGTACTGAGGGGGTTTCCCGTCTCAACTGCAGATCTCCAGGAACGGTGTGATGTCCACTCTGCAGGATCCGTCCGACTGCAAAACATTTCTACACCGTCTGGACTTGGAAATGTCTCCGGAGGTGCAGTCCTGCTATGGTGATTTCACTATGCCTGAGAGACCGGAGTCCTCTTTTGCTGAGCCCCCTACCACCTCCCCTTAACGAGGTCTGCACATCATCTCTGTCTGCTGCTGTCCCTATTCACCGGGCCCCAGAGACATCCGCCTGGTCCATGGATAGCAGTGGTTATTTTGAGTACCCGGCGATCCGGGGGTATCCTCTTTACAGCTTGCCAGGATATTGGACCCTATGTTTCTGGGCCATGCCAGATTGTCCTGGCTGATCGGATGCTCCGTTTGGTACAGGTACTCCTTCATGTTCAGGTCATCCATTTGACAAGGTGGGTCCTGTACTGTCCCGCCCAGACATTGGCTGGAGACCTTAGCTGTCTGTCCTCCTCAGGGTGGCCAGAGCCATACCTGGGAGGGGGGTGACTCAGAACTGAACTCCTGGTACCTGCCAGGGCAAGACTCTGTTCTCTTTTGGGTTTTGACTGGTATCACTCTGCTCATGTGTTTGAATGTAATTCTTTTTTGATACTGTGATATTGGGATGACATTAGGCAATGAAACTACTTTCCGTCTGGGTTTCCGCCTTATTTGCCTTAGTTGGGCTGTACTTAGCCCAACTAAGCCCTTCATAGTGCTCGTAGGGTGGCTCCTCATCCTAGAGGAGCTGGCCCCATGTCCCAGTGGCTGTGTGGCTGGGTCCTCGTTCCCCCTTGCTCCACTGTAACCTTTAAACCCCTTACTGCCTTGTGTTCTTACCAGCACTAAAGCTCTGGCCTAGCATGTTGGGCACTAGGCTGTTTCCCACGGCTATGATGCTATGCACCCCCCCCCCGGCTCCCGGGATTATATATGTATGTCTGACCGTAACTGCAGTTAGACAGGGCACTTTACCCTATACCCACATCCCATACACTTCTATCACTATATACCTTGTTACTTTTGATTCTCTCCTCACTACACTACTCCACATGGACTGGGTTGGATATATATTTTACTCTTTTTTGCCTGTTAAAGTATTTCTGACTTCAAAACATAGTTAAGTCTTATTGTACTTGCTCCTTCTCATGCTCCCTGTCCACTTTTGCTTCATTGGGCTGTACCTCACGATATCCTGTATGGCGGTATGAGCTGTCAATCTGTCCCTTGACAGTAGTACCTCCCTCATGCCCTATAGTGGACGATCGCCTTGGTACTTGTCAGTGGCTCACTCTCTGTAGATCTCCGTCTGAATCCCTCTTCTGACTCTCCTTTTCCCCTAACTTTCTCATGCTTTTGACCCTTTCTGGGATTCTTGTCCTTCATTCTCTCTTTCTGACAACTTCACCCCTCCCCCCTCCCCCCCCCCTACACTGCTACCGGTTCCCATACCTCCTAACCCATGGCCCATTCCTGTTCCCCCTAATGTGTCATGCAACCCTCCATGTTGACAATGTTATAGCTTGTACAGAGTATTAGGAGTGAGGGGGTGATCATATTACGAGTGGGGAGGAAGATTCATGGACTGAAATTGATGTGGTTGGTGTTATTAGTAGTAACAGTGATGGTGAAGCAGCTGTGGGACTTGCATTAGGGGAGTGGTAGGGGAAGTAATGCAGAGCAGCCAGAGTGGACAAAGGGCATAGTGACAGCAGCAGTACTTGGTGGGACCCTAAGCACCATGGTGATTGGTTACAGTTACACCAAGTGTTTGATGTGAGTCGAGATGTGTCCATTGTTCTCAGTCCTTCCCTTATTTATCACACACATTGTGCACAGTTGTTGATGAGAGGCACAGTTCCTGCTCTCAATGGACAAATGTCTATTCTAACAACACACCCATGATTTTGGAGGAAGGGCAGATGGAGAAGCATTATTTGCCAACTTCTCCTTTTCTCCACATATACCTGAAGTGGTGGGGGATAGATATGGTGCTGCTACTGCCTCAGGCGCATCACTGGAGCTAGTAGTGGAAAGTGGAACTTTCATCATCCATCACCCATGTTACTGCTGTTATTGAACTGTCGAAGATAATACAGGAAAGGGTTAAACAGGAGACCCAATTAGGTTGTATATCTTCACATAAATAGATAAATAATAATATAAAATAAGATACAGAAATTTACACAATACTAGGTATTGACACGCTACTTCAAAGTATAGAATTGATTAAAATAATCAATTACGCATATTTGTACACAAATATATATATATTTTATTGAAGTAAAATAAACTATATATATATATATATATATATATATATATATATATATATATATATATATATAAAGTGTAATCAACAATGATAGAAATGAGTGAACACCAGCTGAAACAGATATACAGTAACTCAAACCAATATCACAATTATTATTTTCCAGCAATTAAACGGTTAACCACACATTGGCATATTCAGAGATATTAAATAACAATAACTTGACCCAGTAGCATAGAAAAGGATAATTGTTCCTTACAATTAATTAAAATATAGTTGGCAGCAGCATATATGAATACCTCTGCCCCAGAAACTGTATAAACTATGCTAATTGAGGTTTAAGGTATGTTGTCAGGTGAGTAGGCTTTAAAGGGATAGTAATGTTTCATAATAAAAGCAGCTCTAATTAATCATCATAGTATTTGGACTTTGGAGAGTGTTATTTCAATTCTGTCAGAGTTGTAGTTCAAGAGTAATTCAATGACAAAAAATATCCCCTCCCACCCCTTTTACTAATGTAACACTGTTCAGCCAGATCAGAAGGGAGGTACCCAGGTAGACTGCAGAGAGGGACAATCTTCAATTAAGATAAGGGAAAAACCTGAAAAACTTGTCAAGGGGGCGGGGCTTTCATTGTTCTCATAGGAAGAAGATTGTCCCCTTCCGTTATCTGTCTGGTCTTACAACCAGATTCCACATCTGAGAAGAGATGGCTTACACTAGGTAAAAGAGGCGGGAGGGGAAATTTTGCTTGTGAATATCTCTCAAACCATAAAGGTTTGAGAGATAAAACTTATATCGTTCTTCATGTTTTTTTAATGCCTACAAAATAAAATAAAGATAAAACGAAGTATTACTATCCCTTTAATATTAGGCCAGGTCCTCTGACAATCTCCTTGTACCATATGCAATAGCAAAATTTACAGAAACTGGAATAAAATCCCAGATTTCGATAACTATAATTAAATTATCTACTGATTTCAACACTGCCTTCTGAATAAAACATGTACATTGCATTTATCAATGTCAAAGATAGATTATACCAAGAACATACTCAGAATTTAAATCTAATAAAATATGTCATAAAGTACCACAAAACATGCAACATATACCACATGACAATGGAAATCCTATGCACACCTATAGAATACTTCAAGGGTTAACACAGACAGAAGTATAGGATGCCCCACCCAAGATGGTGGCTTCTTTTGAATAGTGAAAAGTTTAAATAAACTTCCCACTGTACAAAAAGTAGGCCTACAAACACATGCACAAAGAAATCTCTAGAAACACCTCAAAATAGACAAATAGCAGTTGAAGGGTTAATAAACGAATTCAAAGAATTCCCCGGATCAAATATTAGCTAAAAATAACCTTTCCAGAAACATAATATATTATTCTAGAAATATCAATAATTATATTAACAAATACAGAAAGGGAGAAATTTACCTTGAGATATTTCCTTTTCTTCTGTGTCCCCCCACGGCCATAGACTTCTATGGGATATTGTCTCCTCCCACTAGCTGGTGTAGGATCAATGAAAATTATTTAAGGAATCCCCTTGACTCCTCTCCTCAGTCATCTTTTGTCAGAGCTGAAAAACATTAAAGGTAGATAGGTTATTGGGCAGGGGTTGGTACAAAACAAATCCGGAAGCACTCGTGGCATTGCAGGAAGTATGTGATGCAAATCAATAAGCATGCTCACTTGATGCGGGCATTTCTTAAAAGTCAAGCTTTATTGAAATACAAAGATTAAAAAGCATATACCTAAATATGGATTGTGATTCGAGGGAGCAAAAAACACTCCAGCGCCACAACGTAAGTCACCGTTAATCGTCTGACGCGTTTCGTGCTAGACTGCACTTACTCATAGACTTAGTGTACAATGCTTAGAGACTCAATTTAAAAACCTACTTAATTATCCTAATTGAACACCAATTAAGAAATAACAGTGACGAAAAGCCAATTCACAAATGAGATGTCTCCAGACTAACAGCCCTACACATTATATCTCCATTAATAACCACAATAAGAAATTTTTTTATATATATATATATATATATAAAAATAATGAAAAAAAAAAAAAAAAAAAAAAAAAAATTATATATATATATATATATATATATATATATATATATATATATATATATATATATATATAAAACTATGGGGCTGAAGGTCTGGAATATACAGACAAAACATCAGTATTGTCAATGACTTAAACTTTTTTATTGGGCAGGGGTGCCGTGGGGGGACACAGAAGAAAAGGAAATATCTCAAGGTAAATTTCTCCCTTTCTTCTGTGTCCCTTTCCACGGCCATAGACTTCTATGGGACATACCAAAGAAAAAAAAAAAAAAAATAATTATATATATATATATATATATATATATATATATATATATAGTGGGAATAAACATACCTACATACATATACCTCTAAATATAAAAACAATATACAAATACACTTAATGATGATAATTGAAATGCATCAATCTAATATTATGGAAAGATCTTACCGAATTTTGCTGCCGAAGATGCTTGTACATCTAAACGATAGTGCCTTATAAAGGTGGATATAGAAGACCAAGTAGCCGCCTTACATATCTCTTCTGCAGTAGCTGCATCTTTCGCTGCCCAAGATGTTGCCATTGCTCTTGTTGAATGAGCCTTTATAATCCTAGGGGGCTCTTTCCCTGCACTTATATATGATTCTTTGATGCATTCTGTTATCCATCTTGCAATTGAAGGCTTGGAGGCGGATGAACCCTTAAATTTTCCTTGATAGTGAACAAATAGAGAATCTGACTTTTTTATTTCCGATGTTCTCTTCAGGTATTCTGGAATACACCTTTTTAAATCCAGGTTGTGCAATCTTTCTTCTTTCCTATTTTTAGGATCAGGATAAAAGATTGGAAGAACTATGTCTTGATTTAAATGAAAGGCAGATACTAATGTAAGGTTCCTTTGAAGATAATGCCTGTAATTCACTTACTCTTCTAACAGATGTAATAGCTACCAAAAAGACAGTCTTTAATGTTAGGAATTTTATAGAAATCTCTTGCATACGTTCAAATTTGTCTGACGTTGCCAACTGATTCAGCACAGTGTTAAGATCCCAGGGAGGAACAATGCTTCTAACTCTGGGTCTTGATTTGTCTATTGCTCGCAGATACTTCTTGATAAGAACATCTTCAGCAAATTGCTTTGCCAAACAAGCAGAAATAGCAGAAACCTGTACTTTCAAGGATGCTGGACGAAGTCCAGCCTCATAACCACCCTGCAGGAAACTCAGTAATTCAGGAGTAGAAATTGACATTCTATTCACGTCATTCTTAATACACCATGTAGAAAATATATTCCATATTCTATTATAAATATTTGATGTGGATAGTTTTCTTCCAGATATAATAGTACTAATTACAGACTCAGTCAGAACCCTTTGCTTCAAGGAATTCCTCTCAGCCTCCAGGCCACTAGCCTCAAAAAATCCGGTTTTGGATGAAACACAGGCCCTTGATGTAGAAGGTCCGGCCTGGCAGGCAGTGGCCAAGGCTTTCGGATGGACATGTTTACTAGACTTGAATACCAGATTCTCCTTGGCCAGTCTGGCGCTATGAGAATGACATCCAGTCTTTCCTGTCTGATCTTTCTTATCACTTTCTGGATCATAGGAATTGGAGGAAATACATATGCTAGACTGCATGTCCATTTCTGAGTCATTGCGTCTATGGCTTCCGGCTGTGGATGATACCTTCTTGAGAAGAATCTCTGACATTTGGCATTCTGTCCTGTAGCCATCAGATCTATTACTGGCTGACCCCAATTATTCTTTGATCTGATTGAAGACTTCCGGATTTAAGGACCATTCCCCTGGATCTAACTGTACACGACTCAGGAAATCCGCCCGTATGTTCTGTTTTCCTGGTATGTGTATTGCTGATAGAATTGCCAAATTCTTTTCTCCCCACAATAGGATTCTTCTCACTTCTAAGTTTAGGGATCTGCTTCTTGTTCCCCCTTAATTCTTAATGTACTGCACCGCCACCATGCTGTCCGATATTACTAGCACTGATTATTTTATCAACTCCTTCTTGAATGCTTTCAGACAATAATATATTGCTCTTAATTCTAGTATGTTTATGTGTAGTAATTTTTCCTCTGCATTCCACTTCCCCTGTATGGATTTGCTGTGCCAATATCCTCCCCATCCTGTGAGGCTGGCATTCGTTGTTATTTTCTGCCATACTGGTTCTATCAATATTTTTCCTTTCTTTAAGTTCTTCTTGCACCTCCACCATGCAAATTCCTTTTTGACTCCTGTTCCTAACGGAATCACCTGAGCTGTACTGGTTGGGCTCCTGTCCCAATGGTTTAGAAACCACCTCTGTAGTGGTCTGAAATGAAGCTTGGCCCATGGAACAATCTGTACTGTTGATACCATGACTCCTAGAATTGTCATGTAGTCCAGGGATGTATGATTCTTTTGCCTTCTGAACTTCTTGACCTTCTTGATTAATGCAATTAATTACTGTTGTGAGACAGACATACCTTGTTCCCTACTGAATTCAATATTAGACCCAGGAACTGCAATTTTTGTGTTGGAAACAACTGGCTCTTCTCTGTATTGATTATCCATCCTAGTTGTTGAAAGTGGCTTATTGTGGTCTTGCTCTGGGTTACCGCTGCACTGAAGGAACTCGCTATTAGTAACAGATCGTCCAGGTATGGCACTATCATTATTCCTTGACGTCTCAGAGGTTCTATAGCCACTGCTAGTACTTTGGAAAATACTCTGGGGGCTGACGTAAGCCCAAACAGCAGTGCCTTGAACTGCCAATGCTGTCCCTTGAATGCAAATCTGAGGAACTTCCTGTAACCTTGAGCTACTGGAATGTGATGGTAAGCATCTTTTAGATCTATTGTCATCATGTAAGCATTGAGCAGAATTGCCTGTATAACTGATGTTACAGTTTCCATCTTGAACCTTTCTTTCTTGATGAAGGTGTTGAGTATTTTTAAGTCCAGAATGAGCCTGAATCCTCCTGATGTTTTTGGAACTACAAATATTGTGGAGTACCAACCTTGCTTTCTGGATGTTGATGGAACTTCTTCTATGACTTGTTTTGCCACTAGTTCCTGAATTGCCTTTGAGAGCTCTAAGTGTTTTACAGCATTCTGCGGAGTCCTGGAACTCCTGTAATGATTTTAGGGGGGTCTGTTTTCGAATCTTAGCGGGCATCCTGCTTCTAAAAGATGATGGGTCCAAGAGTCTAGTTTCATCTTGCTTTCCCACCTCTTGATAAATTTTCCCCAGACGACCCCCGACTGGGGCTAGAAGCAGGTTCCACTGATCTTCAGGAAAATTGTGTATTAAATTGCTTACCACAAAACCCCTCCTTCCTGAATGAACCTCTCTCTTTTGTGAAGGCAGATGTTTCCGTGTCGCATGCTGTCTTGAGGTTTGAAATCGTCTCTGATCTCTAAACGCCTGCTTCTTCCGAAAGGACATGTGCGTGGGAGATGCTCTATGTTTCCTATCCTGAGGAAGGAAGGAACTCTTTCCTCCCGTTATTTTCTTGACAATTTCCTCTAACTGTTCCCCAAACAGTAAAGATCCTGTAAAAGGTAAGGAAACCAGCTTACTCTTAGAAGATGCATCAGCTCCCCAAGATCTAAGCTAGAATGATTGTCTGGCTGTAAAAGATAATGCAGATGACCTGGCGGAAGTTCTAATGGAATCCAAGGAGGCATCACAGACAAAACTGACAGCTTCTTTGATAGATGAAACCTCTTTCAGTAATTTAGACCTGGACACAGATGAGTCAATATGGTCTTCTAATTCTGAAATCCAAATCTTTGTAGTTCTAGAAATATAGGCCAACGCAGTAGCAATCTTCATGTTTTGCCCCAACAAGGAAAACTGCTTTTTCAGTGAGCTCTCTATTCTTCTATCCATTGTATCCTTCAGAGAGGATCTATTTTCCATCGGAATTGTTGTTCTTTTAGTGATCTGAGAGATGGCAACATCTATTTTGGGTGGAGAAATCCATAAGGCTGTGTCCTCTTCTTTGAATGGATACATTTTATGCATCCTCTTGGATGTGGATATCCTCTTATCTCCCTTGCTCCATTCTGTTTTTACTAAATCTGCAATGGAGTAATGTACAGGGAATACTGGTCCTTCCTTCTTTGAACCTGTAAATGCCACATCAATAATTCCTTCTTGCTTGTGTTCCTCTGTCAATCCCAATGTCTTGCGCATTAATTTAAGGAATGGCTCAATCTTATCTAGATTAAATGTTCCATCCTCTTCATCCACAATTTCTCCATCCTCTTCAGATGAGTATTGGGACAAGATATCTATCATACTGCCTTCCTCTGTTTCCTCTCTCCTGGTTGAAGTCCATTCATCTGAGTCATCTACCCTCTGCCTTTTTCTAGGCTGATTCTGTAATGCAGAAAAAGTCTCTTGCATGGATGACTTCATCCAAGACAAAAAGTCTTGGAATTGATTAGGTACCTCCATTCCTGTTGCCTTCTTAATGCAGTCAATGCAACGCTTGGTAGTATCATCTGCAGGGATTTTATTATCACAGGCCTGACAGACTTTTGTCTTTGAACTCGTCTTGTCTTCTCTGCACTCTACAGGATTTTTATCCTTAATGATTCCTGACTTGGGAGTAGTAGCCATTATACATATAAATACATATAAAGATATTTAAAACATAACTTTTAATAGACAAGAATTGCCTAGCAATATCCACCTCTAATAACCATGCCTCTTTCCTGGATTAAATAGCTAAGGGAACTGGCGTGCGTTCCAGGCTGGAATGCATAAACAGATGGTACCAACATTATAAATATGTCCTCCTACCTTGTCCTCCGTTATTGTTACTGCCCACCGCTATCCATACTGGTGCCTCAGCTTCTAGCGTTCCTTGATGCTGAACCACGGAGCTCCGTCAGGAGGCCTCATGCAGTGAAACGCCGGTACCTCTCCTGACTTCCGGTTTGCGGCTTCCTGTGAGCGCGTCACTTCCATTATACCTGCTGTTACTTCGCTTCCTGGAGGACAAGGCAGCAATTACCCAGGCCGGCACGAAGCGGAGCCTGGTCTCCGGGTGCACCACCCCAGTCTGGGACAGAATGTAGTGGCCGCAGTAAGTAGAATGACCGGACGGTCTAAAATGTTCACAGTTATTGGCTGGATACCCAGCCAGCCTACTCCAGCTGGTGTAGGACCAAAAGACTGAGGATAGGAGTCAAGGGGAGTCCTTAAATAATTTTCATTGGTCCTACACCAGCTAGTGGGAGGAGACAATATCCCATAGAAGTCTAACTGCTATCAACTATTTCTACAATTATCTGGATTAATTAATTAATTAAATTAATTCTGATTAATTTCAGAATACAACTAAAGCCAAATATAGCTTATATATGTATTGCTGTAATATAGGTGGACAAAATAATATTTAGCAAAACTATATAAAAATCTTTCCTCAAATATCAAGGAAATATTTATATCATTCTGAAATGTTGCAGAATTAAAATAAAGAAAAATATAGTTACCAGACAATCAAAGTATAGGTTCTTAGATTTTCTTTGGCAGTTCAGCAGGAACACTTCAGCAAACAGAACCAGGAAGCCAAGAGCCCTTTCTCTACCAAAACCTTACTTTTTAAAGTAATTTTTTTTCATAAAACCCAGCCCCATCTCCTCTGATTGGGTCTCATTAGAATATGACATAATCATTATTATGTGATTGGATAGTCTACATTCCTAATTTCCATATGAGTTCATGCATTACACTAGTAATAACTCTGACTCCTGAAGATGGCACTCTTACTCCATATTAATATTTTTTTCTGATAACTGTTTTTATCAATATTCAGGAATTTGTTCTGTATTCCATCATCAGATAAGAATGTCAAAAAAAGGCTATCACATTTTATATAAATCTGTCACCCTAGCAGACATTCCCATATGGGAGTACATCTTCTTTAGCCATATAGACTGGAACAGAGTCATAACCCTTAAACTCACTCAAATATTTTCACTCCCATTTAGGTAAAGAGGCCCCTTTGTTTTAAGAATTAGCTAATTTAAACACATTTTAAAACAGAGTTTCAGAGAATTTGGCTTAAAAAAATTAACCATCTCTTTCCAGTCATTACAATGTCTCTGACAGAACCAATTCCCTTTCAGCTACCTAGTCATCCTGCTGTTTAAACAACTCAGCAGCAGCAGAAAGAACAGTAGTCACAAATTCTGAAATGGCACCAGGGCGTTTGACAATGCTTAACGGCCACTGGGGCATTTTTTTTTCCTCAGGGTTTGTTCTTTGCAAAAAAATAAACCAGAGGCCTAAAAAAAATCATTGTTTCCTTAGGGATTGTTTCTAACAAGCCTAAGTCTTACAAATCAATTTTTCCCCCTGGCCTTGGGCCTAATACAAGTCTAATTTCCTACAACTAATCAATGTTTCCTCAGGGTTTGAGCCTCTAATAAGTCTATGTCCTACAATTCAGTGTTTCCTCTGGGCCTCTAACAACAAGTCCTTCAAATCATCCTTTATAAAATACTCTATCCTGTCAAGTTGTAACGGTTTTATTTGACACTCAGACACAGTAGGTTAGGTAAAACACAGTTTTATTGAACAAACTCAGAATGACAATAACCCTCACGGGTCCAGTAATATATATATACACAATATAGTACTGACACAGGACAGGTTATAGTAATAAATACCCACACGGGTCCAGTATATGTACAATTCAGCCACAACAATATACTGACACAGGTCAGGTAATGTTCGTGTGATACTCAAACGAGGCAGCAATGAATGGGTTACTATTAGGCCAGGAAGACTGACAGGCCCTAATAGCATGAGGCCCTTAAGACTCTCACTCTGCAGAGAGTGCACAAATAGCGAGTAATGCCACAGAAGTAAACGGAGGCCCAGGACAAGCTTGTGGACTGCCGTAGCAGTAGTGGAGGACTGAAACTGTAAGCCCAGAAGGGCATCCAACGGAGATTGCACTGATAGAAAGCCGGTGGAATGTGGCACCTTCCCTGAAGGGGTTAACGAACGCTCAGACCAATGTCGACTGCACGATAGAGAGAACAGCCTGAGGCGCCCAGAGTAAGACCAACCTTAGCTTTATGGCAGGAAGAAGGGTCAAGCATACAGTGGTGCCCAGATGGATGAAACACACCGGAATGTCGTCCGCATGACACAGACAGATTACCGAGACTAGACTGCTAGGAATGACAATGAGGCAACAATGACTCTGTCCGGAGACAGAGAGGAGCCCGGATGACAACCCCAAACCTAGGACCGGATGGGGCCGCAGACAGGCCGATACATGGACAATGGAGCCCAACTGGGCCGGTACACAGAGCAGGAATTTTCTATGAGCTGTGTGTAAAGTCAATGTTCCCATTGATTTCAATGCAATGAGCTAAGCGAGAAAAGTGGTAAAAACTGTACTTTTCATAGGAAATTTTTCACCAAGTGGGAAGTTCCATTATTTGCCAATTATTTTTTGCAGCGAAAATTTTCACCAATTCCTACTGAAGACCACACTGGACATCAGGATTACAGGTGTTATTTTCATGGGAAATTCATTTTAATAAATATATTTATTTTTTGAGGGGCAAGAGGAAGAAGAGGACAACTGAAGAAGATGACAAAAGAAGACAGGAAGAAGGAAGAAGAAAGAAGATGACAGATTAAGAAGAAAGAAGATACAAGCTTACAGAAGAAGAATAACAGTGGAAGACTAGGGTGCTGAAGACTGAACTGGACATCAGACTTACAGGTAAGTGCTACAGCTATGGTATATGGATGATAGGGCTAGTATTATTTAACTTTATTGTTAATGTTGGGGTAGTGTAGCTCCAAGGGTAGGGTTAGTGTTTTGGAGGGTGACTAAGGTTTTTAGCTCACTCTCAATGTTTGACACTGTGTCAAACATCCAGAGATGGCTAGTTTCCTTTGATGTTCCCACTATTCACGCTATTTAGTGTGAGTTGTGGGAACAAAAAGCTGTGACAAGAGTTAGGCCACAACATGTTTTTTTTTACCACCGCTCATTGCGGTGAATGCTGGGCAAGCAATACAATTCCTACTGTACAACTGTGACTCCTTTGACTTACATTCCCACGGGATGACATCATTACAAAAGTTTATAAAAAAGATACAATTTATTACATCAATCAGTATAAGGATACAGACACCTTAATTAAAGGCAAAGTTAGCCTAATCATTAAGGATAGTTCTATCACTACAGAGAACAAAGATTATATTTGGACCCTATATTGGATTACAAGATATTTATTGGCTTATGGCACCTTTATTTTTAATTTTAATTTTTTTCACAAGATTCTTATACAATATTTTTATTTTATTATTTTTTTTTTGTCGTTTTTATTTTTTTGATAAACATTTTTTGATTGTGTATTATTTTGGGTTTTTAAGCACACTTTTTTGAGCTTGTATAGTTAAATGATTTTGATATAAGACTTCTTTTGCCTCTATTTTATTGTTTGTACCCTTCCTGAATTTGGAGGTGGAATGTGCGGCTGTTCAGATAATAGGGACACCAGCGGAGATCACTAGCTGAGGAGGAATTGTACAAATATTTATATATAAGATTACTGTGGTATCATATATACTATTTCTTCCTGTCTGGTTATTGAGATGCCTTTTGTATATAAAGGACATTGTTTCATTAACAAAGTGTACTATAGCTCTTTCAACCATTTTAAATTAATTATTTTTTGTACATGTCATAAGTAAGAGTCTAAATAAATATCGTTGATAAACAAGAAAGTGTGGTGCCTCTTTTGTTTGTTTTGAATAATTGTTGAAATTTGTATCTTGTAGTGTGTATATTAAATCTGAGAGCAGCCTACATTCTTATTAGGAGGTGCAACTGCAGCCATCAATTTATAATATTTCAAACTGGTGTTTTAACAAAAAATGGCTAATATAACAATTGGTTGATTTTGAACACTTTTTCAAAATCACCTAAATTGTTAAAAGGTGATATTTCCATTGTAATGAGCATCCAGTGCAGTGCTTTCTAGAAATTAAAGTATAATACCTCTTATACAATGCATCCCACGACCTTCTGGCTAACATAATACATCTGGGGCTGGATTCTATTGCAGGTGCTAATTTTAGCACTGCTTTTATCTCCAGATTTCCCCATAGACTTCAATAGGAAAATATTTGATAAAACTGGTGGTATCATTTATCACCTGCAGTAGGCTCCGGCCCGTGGAGTCTTAAAGAAATACTTAAATAATATGCAAACTTAAAGGAATAGTTGGATAGTAATGTCAACATATTTAGTTTTATTACATTATTCACTGTAATTTTATATAATGCATACTACTGTCAGTCATAGTTCCCTCAGGTCTGAAAGCCGGTCACTTGACCGGATGGAACACAATGAGGGACATAATATTGTCCATGGTTGCAATCCGTCCAGACAGGCTTTCAGATATGAGTGAACTATGACTGACATAGTGGAAAGGGGAGGAAGGGGAAAACTTTCAACTTGAATAACAAGCAGAATACAAAGATAAAGACATTTCAAACTCACCTTTTTACATCGCTATAATTTATGAATTTTCACCAGAGGGATGGTATAAATTACAGCTGTGTGCATGCTCATTAAATATAAACTGTGTAAAATATCCCAGAAATGGGAGCAACTATTTATATATTTTAAAACTGTGTAGACAATGTCTGTCCTCAAACGTCGCTACCAGTGCATGTTTTCAGGATATCTTTCCTTGACTACAGGTGGTTGAGTTGAAGACATTCAGCCACGGATTGATACACCTCATTAAGAGTTATATTATAAAAATATGCACTATTAGCGGCACTTGAGGACTAGCACTGTTTTAAACTGAAGTGCCTACCATGTTTAAACTAAAATGAGTACTAAAACAGTACCTGGTATGATATATCTGTATCACGGTGCCCGTGATTGCTGCCTTTTCCTGTCAGTTATCTGATTGGGCTCTCCATTGGCTGCCTGTCTTCAGCCTGCCCTGTATTGCCTATATAGACTGGGCTTGGACACCCTTTGGTTGCCCTTTCGTGGTGTCTCTATGTCGCTAGCACCTGCACTGTTTTCCTGAGTTACTGATTCTACTACATTCCAGAGATCGCCTATGTACCTGCCTGACAGCTTCCTCAGTGTCTTGGTTCCTGCCTCCGTTCCTGATCCGGTTTGGGCTGTTGTTCCTGCTGCCGTCCCTGATCCGTTTGGCTGCTGTTATTGTTCCTGTTTCCTGTCCTGACCTGGCTGTGTTCCTGCTCCTGGATCGCGTGCAGAGTGTCTCCTCCTTCATGTCGCCTTGGGCGACATTCTTATCATTCAGTGACTTGTGTAGTCCAGTACGCAGGTACTGGTTCGCTCCATATATAACCGGTTGCTTGCTGCGTTCCATACAGCACTGGTAGAATCTTGTGTAGTCCAGTATGCGGGTATTGGTTCGCTCCATGTATAACCGGTGACTTGCTGCGTTCCATACAGCACCGGTAGAGTTTTGTGTAATCCAGTACGTGGGTACTGGTCCGCTCCATGTATAACCGGTTGCTTGCTTTGTTCTATACAGCACCGGTAGAGTCTTGTGTAATCCAGTACGCGGGTACTGGTTCGCTCCACACATAACCGGATGCTTGCTGCGTTCCATACAGCACCGGTAGAGTCTTGTGAAATCCAGTACGCGGGTACTGGTTCACTCCACGCATACCGGTTGCTTGCTGCGTTCCATACAGCACCGGTAGAGTCTTGTGTAATCCAGTACGCGGGTACTGGTTCTCTCCACACATAACCGGTTGCTAGCTGCGTTCCATACAGCACCGGTAGAGTCTTGTGTAATCCAGTACGCATGTACTGGTTCGCTCCATGTATAACCGGTTGCTCTCAGTATCCATATAGCACCGGCAGTATCATATTTAGTTCAGTACGCGGGTACTGATTTGCTCCATCATTACCGGGTGCTCGTTGACACCTATACCGCCCCGGCAAGGCCTCTGTGTGCCCAGTATAGGCGACTGGTTTACTCCACCAACATTCTAGTCGCTGAGGCCATCTCCGCTTATGCACCAGTACTTGCAGTTCTCTGGGTCTAGCGAGGCTGCCTTGCCCGGTAAATTGGCAAGGACGATAGAGCCTCCTCTCTCGTTGTGCCAGTCCCAAGGCTGCCTTGCTCGGTATATTGGCAAGGCCGGTAGAGCCTCCTCTCTCTTTGTGTCAGCCTCAAGGCTGCCTTGCCCGGTATATTGGCAAGGCCGGTAGAGCCTCCTCTCTCGTTGTGCCAGTCTCAAGGCTGCCTTGCCCGGTATATTGGCAAGGCCAGTAGAGCCTCCTCTCTCGTTGTGCCAGTCTCAAGGCTGCCTTGCCCGGTATATTGGCAGGGCCGGTAGAGCCTCCTCATTTATTATGCAAGCCTCCAGGCTGCCTTGCCCAGTATATTGGTAAGGCCAGTAGAACCTATTTCCATATTGTGCCAGTCTTAAGGTTGCCTTACCCGGTATTGGCAAGACCGGTAGAGCCTTTCTATTATTCACTGTACCACTATTCACTATTGCATTGTACTAATCACTTGTATGCCAAACCCGCGAGGGTTCTCTTTAAACTTTCAATAAAGTTGTGTTTTTATCTTAACTCTGTGTCTGAGAGTCAAAACAAACCGTGACAATCTGCCTGTTTAATTCATTTTACAATAAGTTTGAGAAAAAAGTGATGGTATCCAAATAAATGGATACAAACATGGGCGTCCATATAAACAAGGGGTCTGGATACCACTTGCTTTATTTTGACTTTACATATTCTCCAGGATATACAAAATTAAAATGAACATTCTTTTATATCATTTTTTTAAATGTATATGCATTTTAGGGCTTTTGGGGGGGGGGTAGCCCTACTCCTATTATATCTGACGAGAAAAAGTAGAATATATTTCTTGATCTCCAATCTGTGCAGAGGCTCTCACCCACAACATATTTGAAGTCAGTTGATGAGGGTTTGCCGCATCACCTCTGACATCCAAAATTATGACACAAGGGCCAATGAGATGGTCAATAAGTTCCATGAATGTGGACACAATAAAAAAATACTCCTTAAAAAAAAATATACCATACCTGCTATTAATAGGGAAGATCTACTTATGCCCAACCAAAGACAACAGAGACCCAGGATCTCGTTTGTGTCTAAGTTTAATACCCGCAGTAAAGAAATAAAGCAGATCATCACTTAATAGTGGTAAATCCATCAAAAGGACCCTGAGTTTGGGCACCTCTTTAAGGAATCCCCACTTTTTTCATATAAAAAAGTCAGCAACATTGGTGACATTGTAACTAAATGTGACATCAAAGAAACCAGGGAGAAACAAACATTCATCTCTAAACCAAAAAATGGTATATACCCATGTAGGGATTGTGGTAATTGCACAGGCATTATTAAGGAGGCTATTGTTCTACATCCATTTACAGGCATGGCATTTTTGATTAAACACTTCAGTACTTGTGAAAGTAAAAATATAATTTATCTTTTAAAATGTCTGTGTAGCTTTGGATATGTAGGACAACCCAGTAGAGTGGAAGGGTCAGGCTCAATGAGTACAAATCCACAATTCGGAATTATAACCTGGAGGGTAAATCTCTACCAGTTGAAAAACATTTCTATGAGATGAAACACAAAGTATCACAACTCTGGTGGTAAGTATTGGAACAAGTGAAACTACCCATGAGGGGAGGTAATATACAAAGATTACGATTACAATGAGAATATCATTGGATTTATAAATTGGGCACTAAATACCTGAAAGGGTAAATGAGGACTTTAGCCTGAAATGTTTTTTATAAGTCAGGTAAATTTGGATCCCGCTATGGAATTTGGACTGTCACATGGACTTTGGATATGACAATTATGAAGAACTGCTTCTGATTTCAAAACAACTTATATTGTTTTTATATTTTGTGCATTATATACAGTATGTATTATTCCTTATACTTCTGTTACACATACCACTTTAGCAAGATCTGCTACTGGTGTCTGTTATTAACTTTCAGTATTAATTGGGAAATAAATATGTATGCAGTAAAGAACAATATGATTGGTGGAGTGATGTCTACTGTATCTATTTAATCTGTGTAATTGGTGTTTGATTTTTATACCTGAAGAAGGGTAGCATTCAGCCCCCCAAAACATAGCATTTGTGATCTTCTCATCATTAAAAGATTCAGAGATAGCTAATAAATGATTGCCCTTTCACTGTGAGTGTGTTCTGCTTTCCACATATCTGTTCATGTGTGATCAACCAGGAGACCATGGAAGATTCTGCCCCTGGATGAATACAAGTGCAGGACATTGAGACTTTGAAGTGTGCATCCATCTTTCTTACTTGTTGAGTAAGGCTACTGTCTGGCAGCATCAGTTTAACTAGCTGCAGTACATTATATATTTTGAGTGCCAGAGAGGTGTATAAAATATTGTTCTGCAATGCATTGCATACTCTTCTGGCAACTGAACATTTGTGATAATGTTTTCTGGTAATATAATGTCATAGCAGGATTCCGCCCTCTAAAGCCACCTAGAGGAAGAAGCCTTGAAGACATATAAAAATGTAAGAAAAAAAAAAAGTGAAAATGAAAATAAATAAAAAGTATAGACTTTTTTTTACTTTGCCTTTGAAATTCAGCATGCACCCATCTTTACATCAATTAATTCTACAATATTTTGTTTTTATAACACTTAATATACTATATTAGTATCCTATTTCAGCAGATGTAAATGTTATTTTGCTCAAGGCACATCTATACACAATCAGGAATGTCCACGGCACAGCTCATTTCTAATAGACCATTTGATAGCTGCATAATGAAAATTTGAAAGACAACATTCCATAGGTGAAATGTGGCTGTGCCTATGGCACACCAAACTGTGTTATATAACTTCAAAGTACTTTTTACAATAATTTAATTCTGAACTCAACATAAAATGCATCTAAATGACTATATACTGAACTATTAATTGATATGCACCTATAGGAGAATGCACTTAAACTCCAGTCTTTGGAACTTTTAGTTCATTTTAAGAATATATTGCTGGTGATTCCAGGGGAAAAAGATTTAATAGAAATATAATATTCCAAAATATGATTTTATGGCATTAGAATGACTATTATAAAACCCCCGGGAAGGCCTGACCAAACCATGATTTGATAGATGGAAAGGATGTGAAATTTAAGAATTGTTTCATACTGGGCAGCTTCCAACAGTGAATGCATTAGTGTTCTGCATTACCTACCAGTGTCGTATCAGCAAAGAAACACTTGGTGAAATTTTCTTATTTGTACAGCAGATTTGCTGATTATAATTCTACCACTCAGAAACATTTTTGAAACCCTCTTTAGCCAATAATGTGATTATAATGACATATTTGCTGTACGACCCAGCCCCATTTCATAAATGATTCACAGTTTTGAAGAAGTAAGCCTATTAGTAAACCAAATTGAATGAGCATCCTATACAATATTTTACAGCATCTCTTCTCCTTTTCTTTAGTGTTGCATAGCAATTTTACATCTGCACATTGTCACTACAGGTGCTATCAGGCAAATTAGACTCAAGATCAAAGCAAGCTGACCTTTCTGTAATTGGCTGAGTGGCTAACACCCAATCCATCACTGTTTATTTCAATTCGAAGGGTTTCTTTTATGTGGTTGCCCATGCAGACAGTTAACCCATCATTTTAGAAGACAATTTGGACAATTGTGGTTTCAGAATAAGAGCTGTATAGAAAAAGAAAACTCAAAGGCTTACCATTGAAAAGAACTCAAACCAGCAACTAATGGCACATTACAGTAACCTCGTCCTGGATATGCTGTTCGGTTATCAGGAAAACTGCACGCAGGCTAGTTAGAAAGTAAATAAGCCATTCAAAAGCATCGAAGATAGAGCTGAAAATACTTAGTTGATTTGCTGATTCCAAATTGCTTCCCAATAGCGCTTAATGGTGATCTCCCACTGTGCTCAAATCATTCAGAACCTCTTTCAACTGAGAAACCCTTTGTTAATGTTAGAGTGGGGGGAAGAATACAGCACCATTCTATGTATGACCTGAATATGTGGAGTCTAGAGTTTTGTTTGGTCAAAAGGAGTAAGCGCCTTATTAGTTAAAAGCATTCAGAGGAAGATAAAGGAAACATGGTAGAATGGAAGATGAGTCAAAATATTTCTTAGTTGTTGTCATATATAATACTTTTCAAGTTGCCACTTGTTCATTCTCCTGTCTTACATCTGCCTTATTGCCTGCTATATTTCAGCTGATACTTATCCTTTGCCAACATATTAGCGCCCTGATGCAAAAAAAAAAAAAATTCTTGGGCAAACCGATTGCACCATAGGGTACAAATAAAAATTCCTGATAGTGCAACCCTTTGATTTCCAGAGGATTATCCATGAGTTGGAAATCCTTCTGGCACTCAAAGGGTTAAATGCAACATTTAACACCTAGGATGCCAGTTAGGTCTCCAGTGCACTGTGAAGCAATGCATTGATGATCTCTAACATTTAAGGGGTTAAATCACTATTTAAATCAATGGCAATATTAGGATTTTTGATTCACCACCCATGGTAGTTTGCCTTTAATTGCTTTTAACACCTTAACAATGAAGGACGTACATGTATGTCAAGGGTGAATGCCTGTAAAGGACCCATGATGTACATGTATGTCATGGGTTTCGGGGCTCCCCATGCAGTTGCATGCCGTTCAGGGAGCCCTGAAACTGATTCCGAAAAAAAAAATGCTCCATGGTCCTTAAGTGCCGGCCCCGTGCATGTGGGCTAATCCTTAAAGGGTTAATATTAAACTATATTTTATCTTTGTAATCTATTGTGTGTGTGTGGATAGATAGATAGATAGATAGATAGATAAATAGATAGATAAATAAAATAGGTAAAGATGCAAAAATCTATTTCCATTATGATGGCCCTGACAGTGACCTAACTGGATCTCCATTTCTAGAGATTGTCTGGTCGACAGACAATGGAAGTAGGATGCAATAAACATTACACTCTTTCTGCGGCACTCTGTCCTTTGAGTGTACTTTCGATTTTACACTTTAGTTTTTTTTTACTTTGTTTCTCTAGACCTTCTTTCATGTTCCCTGACAAAAGCTCTCTGCAAACAGAGCCAGGTAGCTCACTGTCAAGGACATAAAAGTAAAAAAAAATAAAAAATAGGCGTAGACAAAAAAAAAATAAAGTATAGGCAATGTGACTACCTATTTTTTACTTTGTCAAATTAAAATGTCACTATTCCTTTAAAAGAGAGAGCGGGAGAGAGAAAATATGTGTGTGTGTTGTTGCATCGTGTGCTTTCTTAACTGTATTGATGCTAGAGGTTGCTAGCATACTGAAACTCAAATCTCCTTTAAAAAAAAAATAGCAACAATATCACCTGGCCATAAAAAAATAAATTAAATAAATCACAAACTCTAAATATAACACCCTCCAAAAAAAAACAACAACATAACATGCAAGTTTGCTTTGTATTAAACATTTTGTAATAACTTTTGAATGAAGCATTGACCAGGAGTTGGACTTGCAATTATTAGTTAGCTGGAAAAGTCCCACAGTATATATTCTTCTGCCCTCATCACTCCGCTGAGACTGCCCTCAATAAAGTGGCCAATGACTTAATCTCCACCAACTCAAAAGGCCACTACTCCCTACTCATTCTCTTGAACGGTCAGCTGCCTTTGACAATGCTCCTAGATTTTTGCATCTTTACCTATTTTATTTATTTACATTATGATGGCCATGACAGTGACCTCCCTGGATCTCCATTTCTAGGTGTCAAGTCACCGGCATTAATTGAATCGAGGTCTGAGCCCCCATATATATCTTACCCCTTCAGCTTACTACTTTGAGTGAAGAGATATGAGTAATGCATCCCACATCCATCTGGCATTCAAGGGTTTATGCCCTTTTATGAGTGTTATTTATTTAAAGGGACAGTAATACTTAAGATGTAAAAAAATATATGTTGTAGGGTCTATCCCCCTGAGTAAAACAAGGGTACTCCCACTGCTGAGAGATATTTTATTAAAAAATTATAACAGCTCAAAGTTTAATTTTTTAGGTGCAATATCACAGTGGCCTGAAAATTTACAGTGGTGCTGTTGCTACACCATCCTATGGAGATTTATGATCTATGGACCAGAGCTACTACATATTTTTTACATTTTAAGTATTATTATCCCTTTAAATATTTCTGCTGTGTTAATTTCCCCCATATGCATTCAGCTTTAAGGTTATTTTTATTGAAATTCCTTTTTCAGCATAATGACATTGCATTTCCATAAACTCAGAGTATCCTGTTGTTTAAATATCTATGTTTAAGCAAATCTTGACATTATACAATAGATTATATATTTAAAAAAACAGTAACAATAAATAGTTAGTGACAGCTTTGCTTGCTTGTGTGCGCTTTCCACCTATCTTAACACGCCAGATGCTGCTTAATGTACACCTTTAGGCATCATTTCTGACTCCCTTTAATATAAACCTTAATTATTCAGGTAGTAACTGGCTCGCCCCCTTCCTAGTAAATTAGATACATACCATGAAATATATTTAAACCTTGATTTAAAGGGACATGATCATCAAAATGAAAAGGGCTTAAAATTTATTAAAGTGATAGTAATGTCCAAAAAATTATTTTATTTTTATTGTAGATTACATAAAATTAAATTATTTGCAGCAAACCCCATCTCTCAAACCTCTGTGGTTTGAGAGTTTTTTGTTTTAAATGTTTGCACCTCTCTCCCCTTCTCCTAATGTCAGCTGTAAAGCTGACAGCAGGAGATTCGGAGTCGTGCAACTGGAGGAGGTTCTTCAGCAGAGCCGCAATCTTGTTATTTAAAAATAACTTCTTCAATGGAACGGTCTACAAAGTGTTTGCAAACTAGGCACACTTTGTAGACCATTCCATTGAAGAAGTTCTTTTTTAAATAACGCAATTTCGGCTCTGCTGAAGAGCCAATGGCTGGTCCCAGGACCAGCATCTCCTGCTGTCAGCTAGATGCTGACATCAGGAGGAGGGGAGAGTGAGGCAAACTTTCAAAGCAAATATCTCTCAAATCATAGAGGTGTGAAAGATGGGGTTTTCTGCAAACCATTTATTTTTATTTAATATGCAATGCAAAATAAAATAATTTTGGGACATTACTATCATGTACTCCTAGACCGTGCTTTTTTTTTTTTTTTTTTTTTTTTTTTTTTTTTCTTAATTTTTTTCTTGGTGATACTTTTTATTTTTAAAGATTATAGAAATGTAACAGTGGACACTTTTTATCAGACCTATTAAACTGATAAAACCATAAGCAATGATAATTGTTTTTGGGATTGAAACACAGCCAATTTAATGTATATTTATGGAAATAATTATCCAAAATATGCACTTTGCGGTAGAGGTGCCCAGAAAATTCCAGATTGCATGTTAGGGGGTGCTCAAATGGAAAATGATTGGCAACCACTGACCTAAATCATGCCTTATATTCCCCTTATCACTTGTACAAAGAGGGGTCAAATGGCCATCCATATCTGTCTCCATATGAATAGAAAAAGCATGCTTATAATGTATCTTATGGTTCAGGAATCTAACAAATAATTTTTCCAGATGCTGGCTGGGAGTACATGGCATTTAAAAGGATATGAACCCTATTTGTTTATAGGCACTAGAAATGCATTGTAAAGCAAACGCATTCAACAATGATCTGGCCTTCTAAGGGTTAATTATATTCTATTGTTTATTTATCAGAATAAAGGCAGTACAATTCGGCAACAAACCAACTGCACCATATAAGGAAATAAAAAATATGCAAATTTCCTTTGATTTAAAGGGATAGTAAAACTTAAAATGTAAAAAAAAAATACATGTTGTAGGATTTATCCCCCTGAGTAAAACAAGGGTACTCTCACTGCTGAGAGATATTTTATTAAAAAATTATAACAGCTCAAACTTGAATGTTTTAGGTGCAATATCACAGTGGCCTGAAAATGTACAGTGGCGTTGTTGCTACACCATCCTATAGACTGCGCTGGTCTATAGACCATAAATCTCCATAGGATGGTGTAGTAACAGCGCCACTGTACATTTTCAGGCCACTGTGATATTGCACCTAAAACATTCAAGTTTGAGCTGTTATAATTTTTTAATAAAATATCCCTTAGCAGTGGGAGTACCCTTGTTTTATTCGGGGACATAAACCCTACAACATATATTTTTTTACATCTTAAGTATTACTATCTCTTTAAGCCTCTGACATACAGTATATATACACAAAAAATGTAATCTTACTCCTGATGCCCCCACAATGAGGACTGTTAATTTTTTTGAATAAACGTTAAATGGGCGGGGGGGACAAGAAAGTGTGCCCAGAGGAAGTACAGAAGCCTGTATGCTACCGGGGCTATTATGGACTTTGATGGGTACATTCCAAACACTATTCAAGTAATGTTGTGTTTGTACTGGAACAGACTTTTTCAGCTTTGCATACATCATGCTGTTACTCATTAAAGCTATCCCCAAAGGGAAAACAACGGATGGGGTCACTCACACATTGTTGCCATTAGAATTTGTATTAGGAGGATGGATTTAAACATGTGCTTCATAGGCACTAAGAGACTGTAAGGGAAATATTTCAACACTACTTTCCTTCCTTTTTTGAACCAATCTTGGAAATCCAATTGTACCATTTATTTCATGTTATAGAGGAAATATATTTGATGCTCATTGCTTACACCATCTCTGGTTGCAGGGTGCTCTTTAACCATGATGCAGCTCCTGGAGGCAATATTTTAGGTTCTATATCATCTACTATGGAGGCCTTCTTCTGATATGACTCAGATGTACATGAGAGAGTTTACCTCTTAGCAACGATCTACATTTGCATTGGCTACCTCAAGCCCACATTAAAAGCCTGTTTTATTTTGTAACCAGAGTTGTCACAGTATTTTCTTTCAATATTGCTTTATTTGCAAGCATAGGGGGTTATGTGTTTTTGTTTGTTTTTTCTTTATCATTAGAATTAGTTTTTCTAGTGCCCACTGGTAGTTACAGATCCATAAATACACTGTTTGACTTGCCAGTCTGGTTCCACTCCCCACTGGTACTCACAGATCCCCACATATACTGTCTGACCTGGTATCCTATTGAAATGTCGCCCTCTATTTGGTAATCAGAGATCTGATAATCTGGTAATTAGAGATCTTCACATACACTGGCTGACTGTGGTTCCACTACCCATAAGATCCCCACATACAGGTTGATCCCTCAGCCTGGCTCCACTGGCCACTAGCAGTGGCGTGTCCAGCATTCATATTTAGGGGGGCACATGAGGGCCAGGGACAAAAGTAAGGGGGCAATTATAATATATATATATATATATATATATATATATATATATATATATACACACATACACACACACACACACACACACACACACACACACACACACACCACCTGTGTGTGTCACTCTCTCTTTCTCACAGCCTGTGTGTGTCTCTTTGTCCCTGCCAGCCCATGTGTCCCCACCAGCCCCTCTGTGCGTTCCCTCTCCATAGCCCCCCCCCCCATTTGTGGTCTCTTCCCCTCTCCCTGCTTACTTAGATTATCACTAAATGGGTAGCAAATGTATAAACTTTATATATCTTGACAATGGGCATCAAGTGCATACACACACTTTATTTGTCATGTCAATGGTCCATTGACAGGACATATAAAGTTTATACATTTGATGCCCATTGTCAGGAAATATAAGTTTATACATTTGCTGTCCATTGACATTAGGATGTCTAAAGTTTACATTTGATGACCATTGACAATGGGTATCAAATGTATGAACTTAATATGTCCTGTCAAATGTCAATGGATTGGACAGCATATTAACTTTATATGTGTAGAGTGACATAAACTGGTTTGGAGCCTCTCAGAGGTTTACTAATCAGGGGGTTTACTGTTTGATTTCTTACACTTATTTATGTATTCCACTGTGACACAAGTTTGCAGCATGCTATTCCCACTCTGTCATTCATCCCAGCCCAGTTGTATAATATGTTCCTTTTAACCCTTTTGGTGCCAGATAGGTACGCAATACATTGCTTTACAATACATTTTGTACTCTCCTGGCATCCATGCCTATTTGCTATTACGGCTTCCTTTATGCTACACAATGACAGCTAGCTCAAATAAATAAGCAAATAATGAAAATGAGCTTGCTCCTTGTATAGTGCAATTCCTTGAATTGATTCAGGTTTAAAAGGAAGCTGAGACCTTGTGTGGTGACAGTCCTGGGATCAGCTTGGGTTCAGGAGGTGCCAGCTCCTTTTCTAGTGCTATTCCTAGGATCTACTCATGTTTAGGTGGAAAGTAGTTGCCTATACATACATACATACATACAGACATACAAGCAAGGGCAAGGGCTAAT
Organism: Rhinophrynus dorsalis; assembly: GCA_037306005.1. Taxonomy (NCBI): domain Eukaryota; kingdom Metazoa; phylum Chordata; class Amphibia; order Anura; family Rhinophrynidae; genus Rhinophrynus; species Rhinophrynus dorsalis. Next base: position 142,720,920 of record CM074719.1, on the reverse strand, counting down.
GTTTTGGATCTTGATGAGGGCAAGTATGTGAATGTGTTCTGAGGAGGGGGTTTCTGGACAGCTGGAAACCCACTACTGGTTTGTCTTTGACAAGGGAACAAGATCCTTGTCTGGTACTGATCAAGAGACCTGTTTAATCTTAGGATGAGCTGACTTTGTGCTATTCTTCAATGCTATTCTGGGTTTGGGTCAGGTTTAGGAAAGAGCTAGTAGAGTATGTAGGCGGGTCCATGCACAGTATTGTATTAATAGGTGCATGAGATATGCGTTTTGTCTGCGTTGGTCATTGGGTCGGGTATAAGGAACAGATAAAGATTCTCGTCAATGTCCTGGAAAGAAAAGGTTTATTGTTAGGACTGTTGCACATCCCCTCTGGAAGTGAAAGGGTTAAAGGGCAAGGTTTGTGACAGAATTGAAGATGAATTTACTAATTGGAATTAGCTTTCAGTGTTATGGATTGGGTTTGTATTTAGGGTTCCAAATAGAATGAGTTTATTTTCACTTTAGCCACATAGGGTAAGGTCACATATCCATTACATACCACTAACTCTGTACCAGTATACTGTGGTACATTACATGATGCATAATATTAAATTGTACAGCACATACTGCACGTTACTCATCATCCATCCCATATTAGAAACGTCTATACAGATTACATAGTGTATGAGATAGATACTCCCATATGCAGAACAGAACACAAATAGTACCCACTATTTCACAGCATTCGTAGTACATGATAGCTTCCACTATTCACACACCTCACGGATTCTGCCTCCTCCACATCTCCGTGCCACACGGGATAGTACCACTCTGACAGATCTCACCCACTTCTGACTAATGTTTCATTTATTCACCGGGACAGTCAATCACAAGACAGACGACTCTTAACCATCAAACAGCACAATCAATACCAGCACTGCTCAGCTTCATGTGATAAGTGTGTGTGTAGGTCATCAGTACGAATGGTGTACTGGATTGGTCCTCTGACAAGACATATGTGTGGGTCGGTTAACTTGGGTGGCTAGAACTTTATTATGGGAATTGTAGTTCATACAGAGTGGTGTTTTTTTACATCAAGTCCTCTATCTTTGGTCTGACGTTGGCTGTCACATCAAGGAACTGTGTTCAGTGCTGCCCCAGTGCCCCGCTGCTGACCTGTTCCGTCCTCCACTGGGTGCGGCTGAGGCTCCTCTGGTGGCTGATGAGCAGATGCAGTGTTCTGAATGCTGTGTCTGACATCACCAGCTAAAGGCAGAATGAAGGCAGCCACCGGCCAGGCGAATCGACGGGCACTTTATCCTACAACACTGAGGATGCAAGTGAAGTGCTCCCTCGTGGCGCTTATTCATTCAGGCTGCCTGAATTAATAGAGCCCAAATGAAAAAACACGCGAGGGAGCACTTATTATCAGAGGAATCCTCATTGATGTGTGTGTCACCCCCAAATACATGCTCAAGCACCTGCTGCAGGGTGCAGGGTGTCCCATAGACCAAGAGGTCCAGATCCCTTCAATTGAAGAGGGACAGAGGCAACTGAAAAGATAAGAGGCTTAACCCAAACTGCTTCCTGGCAGAGGTGAGCCCGAGAGGTGGTGTAGCGGACGCAGTGCAAGAGGAACATAAGGTACCACAATACTCCCTAAGAAGCCCAGCCTTGCATGAGGAGCAATGGGATAAAGGGATTAGGGGGATCCCAGAATCCTTACTCTTGGACTTGCCAATGTGTCCTTTAGATTCTGGCATAGTCAGAAGACCCAACAAAATAGAGAAAAAGACAGTCAAAAATAATAGAAAGAGAAAAGAAAGGCATCTAAAAGTATACAGAAGTACTGGTCTCACTGCAAGGGATTGCAGTACATATGGAAAACAGAGAGTGCAAGCCAGGCAACAATCCACTTGAGCAAGTGGACACCAGATAACAGGGACATCCAAACAAGACCAAAGCACTCAATAGATTAACTTACGTGTAAATTTCACTATTCAGGCTCCCATTAGAATGATTGTGATGAGCTTATAAGAAGCAAAAGTGAGGTAAAGGCTGTAAAGACAAGCCAACCTCCACAGTTTTATGGTACTGTAAAAAGAATCTGTGAATGAGATAATCTATTAATGAGGAAACTAGAAATAGGACCATACTTAATAGGGAATCATACAGTCCCATATACTAATAAATAAAAAAGAAGAGTGAGTAAAAGAGCTGTGTCCATGCTACCTCCTTGATCAAGAGGTCACTTAAAACGGAGCTTAGCAGGTGGGGTAAAGTGGAAGTGAGGTGGGAGTCTCCAACTCAGAGATCTTTTCTTTAGTGCCCTGTCCTCCTGGAAGAGGAGACTGAATCCTATGAATCCGGTGTTGCATATCTGACACTCTCTGTGTCTGAAGGGTGTCCAACTTCATGATTAAAGTCTTGGGTCATGTCTCTAGCATCATTTATGTAATAGTGCTAAGCTCTGCACTGTGCACTAATGATAAAAAAAGCAGAACTTGAAACTAATAGCTTTGTGTCATGGGGGCGTCCATATTACAGAAACATGCAATGCATGTCTCAAGTTAACACATCTTACTGGAGCATTTGTTCTGACAGAGTGTTCTCACAAATTCATGTCATGTGTATTGATTTCAATGGTATTGCACCAAATATGGCATGTCTAAAGAAATGCATTATGAGTAAGAATGTAGAGAATCATGTAATTCAGCATACTTTGAAAAATGCATGATAAGGACATCCAAATTTCATACACGCTGTTATGAGCTTTTATTTGCAATTTCAATGCATAAAACAAATTGTCATTGTGAACTTTGCTTTAGAAGCAAGCCCGGTGGCTTTGTGGAACCTAGAAAATCCCCACTTCAGACATGAAGAAGCTGAGAATTATAACAAACAGTTTACATGTCCTCCTCATTAAAACTTCCCATCATGTTACAGACCTCAAGTTTCCTGCACCTGCTTTTACCAAATCACAGAACCTGACAGGACCTGCATATATCATCCGAATGCAGGTACATTAGGATTTCAGTCTAACTCCATCACTGGAAAAAGTATAGAAAGCATACTGCAGGATTCATAAAAAAGGAAAATTAGGCAAATTAAATGACAACTGTAATGGATCATAGTCCGTTACTGGAGCCCTTGTCTGGGCCTGAGACTGCTAACCCAGTAACACCAAGGAACTATGGGCATTTCTGTCATGCCTAAAACAACCCCTGTCTAGGCGTACGGATTGCCAGCCCAGTGTCGCAAGCTATGTAGAACTTTGGGATGTTACATTGGCGGACAGCTATGCCAAAAAGAATAAAAATAATAGCCTGCTTTCAGGGGACTGGGCCGTTAGGGGTTAAGTATTTCAGTTTGGCCAAGGATGCTGCAAATGTATATTGCAGTACCTCAAGCCTTTTGTTTCACTGTTCACCCTCACCCCAGCTCTGTGTGTATTCTAGCCACTCCAGTCTGTGCAGGTTTGTGAACTGTATTCAGACCCCCTGTGGTGTGCTAACCTAATCATGTATGGCCCTTTGTATTGTGTTGTACCATTTGTTGCTAGCCTTTTGTGTATTAATGCAGTCATGTCTGTGTTATTGTAATTGCTTGGACCATTTGCTGTTGGTCCTTTGTCCAGTATGTTGTGATTATATTATCCTTGTGACTCACCTATTGTATCCTGCCTGCCCATATATTTCAATGTAGGTTTTGTGTATAAATATGTGTGGTTTGTTCCAATAAAGTTAGTTGTTATTCTAACCCCAAGACACTGGTGTTGTCTGATGCTTGGAGTAAAGCTTGCTGTATCCAGAGTGAGTTCTGGTAACTCTGACAGTAGTTTTGCCTGGTGATTGGAGTATATTGCGGTATGCTGTTGGATGTCCATCTGGCTCGTAGCAGAAGAAGTGACCATTGATGGGGACACCAAGGATGGGTGTCCACTGGTACCATCACAACAACAATCTTTATTATGTTTACATTTATAAATGTGGCTCTTAATAATGTGATAAAAATACATTTATACACATACAGAGACAACAGTCCTTAAAGGGGTAGTGCATTAGTGGATTTTATGACTCTGTTACTTTCATCTGCGGACTGGAGATTGTCACCTTTATTCTACTGATAACTCTGCTTCACTAACACAAGAATTTTTACCTTAATGATTGATACATATAAGTCATAGTGTCACAAATTCACTTACTATTGAGGCTAAAAGCAAAAATAAGTCTCTTCCCTTACAAGTTTTTTTCTACAGTTTGTCAGATAAGAATTGTTTCCGTTTAACTGACCTAGATGCACAACAGAATTGCTTTAGAAATGAATAGAAAAACTAAGCTCATGCTGAAAAACTTACTTCCTTGTGCTGTTTTCTTCCCACAGAACAATAGAAACAATTTCTGGACCAATAAATGGAATACGTCAACTTGTTTCTAATTCTTTTACCAGAGCTCTGGTGACAAACTAGATGCCTGTAGCTTAATTGAACTACTGTGCACGTAGGTGAAAATTTGTAGTACAAAAATTTATGAAATAGCACAGAACTAGATTTTTTTTTAGAATGGATCTTACTCTGATACACATATATACAGTTTCTTCCCTGTAACACTATTACAGTGCACATATAGGGCCATATTCAGGAAACTAAATATAAGCAATGCTGGGGAAAACCAGCTGTAGCTTAATGAATAAGTACCATTTCTATTGACTTAAATGGCTGTTTAACACCTTGAATAGTTGCATTAAAAGGGGTTACAAATAACATTTAATACAATGGGAATTTCCATTTTATACAGAATTATGCCTTATAGCAGGCAAGTCAAACTCAAATACAGTTGAGGTCATGTTTTAAATATATATATATATATATATATATATATAGATATAGATAGAGAGAGAGAGAGAGAGAAAGAGAGAGAGAAAGAGAAAGAGAAAGAGAAAGAGAAAGAGAAAGAGAGAGAGAGAGAGAGAGCGCAAAAGCAAGATAGTGGACAGCACTCACTCCAAATAGTCTATATAGCCCATGTGCACATTCCCCAGATGTAATGTAGATATAGAAAGAATGTGGGCAGCACTCATGGGACTTTTCAATAAACAATTTATTAAAGAAATAAGTAGCAAACAGTAGGTTAGCGTTTCAGTCTAAACAGACCTTTCTCAAGACAAATACATGTATTTGTTTTGAGAAAGGTATGTTTACACCGAAATGCTGACCTACTGTTTGCTGCTTATTTCTTTAAATATATTTATATATATATATATATATATATATATATATATATATATAGTCAAACAAGTGGGCAACACGTTTGGGTCTTATTATACAGGTCAATGTTTCGGTCCTACAGGGACCGTTGTCTTGATAAAGGTCCCTGTAGGTTGACCTGTATCTTTGATACAGATTGCTTTAGATAAATTTATTTAATAAGACCCATGGGTGTTGCCCATTTGTTTGACCATACCCATTTATTTATAGGAACTGTGCACCTGGGCCTTTATAAACATTAGGAGAGAGTGCTTTCCAAGATCTTATCTGTATATATATCCTATATAATAATTCGCTAAATTGTGTGTAACGCCCGACATGTGCAGTACAGACTGGCTACTCCGCGGCTGATACAGAGCTGGGCGCTCCGAAGGAGCATCCAGCTCTGTATCAGCAGTGGCGCGGGCAGTCTCTGCTGCACGTGACTGCCCCGCGACTGGCTGCCAGAGGCACTGTGTCCCGTGTAACGGGCTGTTCAACTAGTATATATATATATATATATATATATATATATATATATATATATATATATATATATATATATATACACACACACATACATACATACACTATAAATGAGAACATGGACACAAATTCTTCGACTGTGCCTGACACACCCCGGGGCAGAAGCAAAGAGGAGCTATGCATATCTCCTTCATTCTACCTGTATAGGACATACACGAGTGCGTGATTTTGACCACTTCTGGGCAACTTACACCTCCACCAGGATATATATACACCACTGGCTCACACTTTCCCACTTCTGTCCTCTCTTCTTTGTGCTTCTTCCCCTTTGCCTTCACTTTCTGCAAGGACTTTGGCCATCATCAGCTTGCCACTCCTCAGAATCTCCTCTAAAAAAAAAAAAAAAAGATAAAAATGCCTGACTTCCACCGCCAGCATCTATCGCAGATACTATACGGTCTCACATTCCCCCCACACACACTTTCTGGGAGACTTCAGTTAGGTAACAGAGTGGCAACGGCCACCCTTTCTTTATTTTATTATATATGGGGCAGTGAGAAACAGGAGCCCAAGGATCGTTCAGTAGCCTGCTGCCAACCTACCCCTTGCTGCCTGCACACAACATCCAATGTGCAACTTCTCCTCACTAACTGGCAAGTTCCCTCCACCTCTTCTAGCTTGAGGTGGTCGCTAACCAAGCACCCCTCCCAGATTGCTCAGCATCTCCACACCCCACATTCAGTAATATTTTATTAAACACACTGCATTTATCATACTATCATTATATGAGGAGTCCTTTTGTTTATGATTCTGCATTTATCAATGGGACTCTTTGATTGGGCACAGTATTAGTCATTCATTACTTCATCCGTTCATCAACCAACCCAGTTCACTGGATTATTGCTACACCAACATGCATACATAACTTGTAGCGGATAGTATCACAAGGGTGTGTCACGACAAACACAAATTACACCCCCCAACTCTCTAAGAGATTGTATGTAGTGGCTGGAAAGCCCCTTTGCATGTGTCAGATGCCACATGCTGCGACATTAACCAGTTCAATACCAGAGAGGTATGCAGCACATTGCAGAACACTCAGATGGGTAATGCTGCATTAACACCCCCCCCCCCGGAGGTACTCCACACTTCCCTGAGCACTAAGGACTCAGCCCCATGCCTGCAGTCTCCCCTGCCTCCTCCCACCTGTCTTTGCTCATACCTTCAGCCTTTCTTTCTTGCCCATTCACCAGTTCTTTCTCTCCCATCACCTTGTGTCTTCCATCAGCATTCTCTGGGTCTCTTCTGCCACCCTGCCTTTCTTTGCTATGGCTCCCTCTTCACCTACAAAATACAATAGTATGAACAGGCGCTCAATCTGTGTAATTATATATGCGTATACACCAAAATCCCTACCTTGTGTACTACTGAACAGCAACAGAGGTAACAGCTGCATGAACAATTATGAATTTCATTCATATAATCATATTAAATTCATATACTCTGATGTCAACAGGGGAAAAATGCAGAAAAAAAATAAACTTGAAATATGCACAGGTCTCTTCGATAATAACACCTTAAATGGTTACAGTATAGTCCTGTCAAGGCAACACTTACAATTTTGCCTACATACAGACCCAAAAATATGTCTCAATGCAATTCCTGCTATGGTTCCTGATGAACCCGTACCATACTGGGAAACTCCTTCACACAATTTTTGGTGTCCATATGTCCCCACCATTTCAAGTGTTCCGCTCACAAAATCATATATATTTATACCCGTAACATGTTTTATTACTGCAATCAGCTCTCCAGATCTCCTTTATTTTTCTCCCCTCTTCAAATGACTATATATAAATATCACTTTAATACAGTACTGGCCTCATAATTGTTCCCACACCTCTGGTGTCACTGTCCACTACTACACTGAGGAGGTGTTTTGCTCAGTCCATCATGGTCCTCTGCATTGTGCTGCTATACACATATATATTTATACATGTTCAGCTCTCCTTCATTTTTGTCTGTTTTTAGTATCCATTACACACAGCCACAGAGAACTCACACACTGACATCAATACATCAGTACAGAAACATCTATCACAAACTTACATTCACATTTTAAGTATCAGGGCTGGCCCAAGACATTGTGCTGTCTGGGTCCAAGGATGAAATGCTGCCCCCCCAAACGCACACCAAAACCACGCTGTAACGGTTTTGTAGGACACTCAGACAAGCAGGTTAGAATAAAACACAGTTTTATTAATAAAACAAGAAGGACCACCCTCTAGAGGCAATACAGAATAATTGAAAAGAACAGTAGCGTATAGATGCCCACTCAGGCACAGTATACAGAGAAATGAAGATATATATACTGTCACAGGACAGGCATAGGAAACATAAGGGTACTCAATGGTTAAAGTACATATAAATCAATCAATCTCTGTTGTGGTGTGTTTGATACGCCCAAGATGGTAATGGAGCAGTAAGAGGTGCTAGATGAGAAAACACCTGTAGTATATAGAACAGAGACTACTGCTATGCTGGGCAGGAACTGAGGTCAAATACTCTGCTAGAGTATAGGAGCTAGAGCCACTGGCACCCCAACCAGTGCATAAACAGAGAGCAAGTGCACTGCAAGAGCAGAGAATAATATCGCCACAAGCCCCCATGGGCGTTGAAACGGAGACTAATTACACTGCTAGAGCAAGGACAACTAGAGCCAATAGCCCCCACGGGCGTTATAACGGAGACTAATTACACTGCAAGAGCTAAACAGACAGGAGCCAATGGCGCCTCCCGCGGGCCCGGTAACGGAGACCGACTACACTGGAATGCTGAGCTGGAAGAGCCACAGACACCCAGATAGGCGCTGCAAGATAACCAAGGCTCGGCAAATGTAGCGGAAGGCTCAGGGTAACGGCTCTGCAAGTGTTAACGGAGGCTCAGTTAACAGCGACAACGGCTCTGCAAGTGTTAATGGAGGCTCAGGGAACGGAGACAACAGCTCTGCAAGTGTTAATGGAGGCTCAGGGAACGGAGACAACGGCTCTGCAAGTGTTAACGGAGGCTCAGAGAACGGAGGCACGGCTCTGCAAGTGTTAACGTAAGGCACGGTGCTCTGTAGGAGTAAACGGAGGCCCAGAGTAACGGAGTAAGCAGGCTCAGCTAGAGAAATGGAGAGGCCCAATACACAGGAGGCAATGACACAGTCAGCCCTGCCACAGCACAGCGGAAGTCAGAATGTCGCCTAGGCAACACTACAGCAGCGAACAGCAGGAACACAGGCAGGGTCAGTAACGAGCCGGTTCAGATCACGGAGCAGGAAGTCAGCCAGGCCGGGTCAAATCACGGAGCAGGATCCTCAGACAAGCTGGGTCAGGTCACGAAGCAGGAACATCAGCCAGGCCGGGTCATATCACGGAGCAGGAAACAAGGAGAGTAGTCAGACAGGCCAAGTCGGTACACAGGAAGCAGGAACACTGGAACACAGCAATACTGGCTCAGGAACACCACGAAAGGGCACCTGACAGTTGCCAAAGGCCGGGTATAAATAGGCCATACTGGGCGGGCCAAACAAGCTCAGCCAATGGGAGCGCACCACAGCAAAGAGTGACAGAGGAAGATCATGGGCATCATGGGCACCGTGGGCACACTCCCACCAAAACACACCACATCCTTAATTTTATTAACCCCTCCCCTGCCCCTAAAACCACATACAACTGTAATGTTTTTGGTTTTTTTTTTTTTGGTTTTTTTTACACCCCTTGTGCCTCTTTCTCCCCCCTTCCCTCTTTTCACCCTTTGTGCCTCTTGTTTCACCCCTTGTGCCTCTTTTTATCCCCTCCTTTCACCCCTTGTGCCTCTTTCTCCCCCCCCCCTTGCCAGTTTCTCTCCTTCTTGCTCTCTCTTCTCCGCTTGTCTGGCCCTCTCTGCTCCTGCTTTTTACTCAGTCTCCCCACTGCCCCGCGTTGATGACAGCCGGGACAGTGTCACATGCGGACACGTCACGTGGTGCATGCTGGGATTTTCTTTGTATGTCTGGGTGCCAGTTTTAAACTTGCACTGGCCTTCGAACAGAGGAAGAAAACCCCGGCATGCTCCACACGGCGTCTCCTCATATGACACGGTCCCAGCTGTCATCAGTGCGGGCAGTGTAGAGACGCCGCTCACGAAATAACATGCAAATTGCCGCACCTGACAAAGTGCCGCCTGGGTCCATGGACCCACCAGGACCCATGTAAGGGCCGGCCCTATTAAGTATGACACTAACATATACAACCAATGAAAAAACATATGGGGAGGCACTAACAAACAAGATAACAGACTTCCACAACGGCGTAACCACGGCTCCAAAAATTACACTATACACAACTAAATCTAATTATCAAAAATAACAGACGGATGATAGATAGATAGATAGATAGATAGATAGATAGATAGATAGATAGATAAATAGCACTAATAATTTGTGTCTATCACAAGAGATTGTAGAATAGTGCACACCACCCTCTTAAAGGACCAAAGGGACTTGCAAGGTTCTTAAAGAGTAAAATGCCCGGTGTAACTCAGTACAGATGAGAAAACCTCCAAAGACTGCAAATGGAAACTTAAAAAAAAGTCACATTAACACAGTATATACATTTTGGTGGGAAAATAGAGGTCATGGTTTACTAAGGACTGTTAAGTTATTTATACCCTTGGAACCCTCCCACATAATGTGGTGCTCCGGTGCCTCTAAAAAGAGGAGAAAGTCTAAGAATATAGCTGTTGAAATACAGTTTGGGTACAGAGAGGGTTAAGCAATATGTAAAGTAAATGCAGCCACTTATGCAGTACACAGTCCATAAAGATAATTAAATATATCGCGTTGTAGCCAAAGAACACCAAATAAAATTGAGAGCCAGAGAAACAGTAACAAAGAAAAACAAGACCATATCACTCAATAGGTTAACTTAACAAGCTTCAGTCTTCAGACTCATGTTGCAGTAAAGGTAGAACTTCAGAGAAGTTCCACAATGAGGCAAAGACTTGTATGACAAGTCAACCTCCACAGGGAAAAGTTCAAAAATACATCAGTGAACTGGGCAATTCATATCCAAGGGAGCTTATAAATGGGAGGCTTATGCAGCCCCTTATAATTAGGCATGATATTATAAAGAAGTCTAACTAAGAGAGCAGTGCAGGAACACACTATCCTGAGACCAGATCATTTGAAACTGAATAGGTGGGACATAGAGCTGGAGGGAAGATGGAATTCTCCCCCTCAGAGGTCCTGCTTTTCTTGATGTGCCCTGCACTCTGGATGAAGGGAGCTTTATCCCATGGTTCCTGTGTTCCACATAGTACCTGCATTATACATTGGATAAAAGTGAAATGGGGGTTTTAACCTCTTGATGCTTGACTGCACGGCACTTAAAAAGGTTTCTCTGTATAGGGGATCTCACGCTGCCGTCCGTGGGCTGCATGTTTGACATGCTTGCCTTATGTTTCAAAATAAAAGCAGCTCCCATTAATCTTCATAGTATTTGAGCCATGGAGAGTGTTATTTCAATACTGTAAGAGTTGTCGTTCAAGAGTAATTGAATGATAAAGTATCCCCTCCTGCCCCTTTTACCTAGTGTAAGCCACCTCCCCTCAGATGTGGAATCTGGTCCTGGGACCAGACAGCTCACAGCAAGGAACAATCTTCTTACTGTGAGCATAAGGAAAACCCTGACCCCCTTGACAGGTTTTTCCTTATGCTAATTGAAGATTGTCCCTTGCTGCGATCCATCCGGACAGTCTTGCTGCTCTGAGGTGAGCAGTGTTACATCAGGTAAAGGGGTGTGAGGGGGATAATTTATCATTCAATTACACTTGAACTACAACTCTGACAGTTTTGAAATAACACTCTCCGTGGCCCAAACACTATGAAGATTAATTGGAGCTGCTTTTATTTTGAAACATTACTATCACTTTAAAGAGGAACTCTCACCTCTGTTAAAGTAGTTCTTATCTTAAAGTGCTATGGCAGTTAAACCTTAATATGTTTTTCTTTTTTTATGTAATTCAATATAGCCCAGGATTTTACCTTTAAAAAAAAAAAAAGCCGGTGATGTCAGTTCAGGACAAGCCGTGTGTAACGGTTTGTTTGACACACAGACACAGTGGTTTAGGATAAAACACAGTTTTATTAAGAAAACAGTAGTACAAAAACCCTCACAGGTCCTGTATATTTTATCAGAATAATACAGACACAAGACAGGTTACATTTGCATATGCCTACACAGGTCCAGTATAAACACAGAGTCCATAACAAGACATACTGACACAGGTCAGGCAGAATACGAAGGAATCCCAGTGTATCAGTACTGCATGGATTAATGGCTTCAGTGAGTGTAAACAGTCCCATGTGAGGAGAGGTCTGTTAAGGAGCTCACTTAAGATAGAGAGCTTATAGATGAGTAACGCCCAGTAATTGGTTAACAGACAAACGTGAACTGCCAGAGCAGTAATGAAGACTGAGCCACATAGAACACTGGCGGAGCAGTAACGGAGACTAGGCCACGTGATCACTGCCTTAGCAGTAACGGAGACTGAGAGATGTGGGCACTGCCGTAGCAGTAACGGAAACCAGGCAACTTGTATTCTGCTGTAGCAGTAAACGGAGACTAAGCCACTTGCACTCTGCCGTAGCAGTGAACGGCGATAGCCCACTTGCACTCTGCTGTAGCAGTAACGGAGACTAGGCCACTTGCACTCTGCCAGAGCACTAACTGAGACTAGGCCACTTGTACACTGCTGTAGCAGTAACGGAGACTAGGCCACTTGCACGCTGCCAGAGCAGTAACTGAGACTAGGCCACTTGTACACTGCCGTAGCAGTAAACGGAGACTAGGCCTCTTGCACTCTTCCGGAGCAGTAACGGAGACTAGGCCACTTGCACACTGCCGTAGCAGTAAACGGAGATTAGGCCACTTGCACTCTGCCAGAGCAGTAAACAGAGACTAGGCCACTTGCACTCTGCCAGAGCAGTAAACAGAGACTAGGCCACTTGCACTCTGCCGGAGCAGTAACGGAGACTAAGCGAATGGAGACTGCCGTGAGAGCAGTGGAGACTGCGCAGCTGAGCACTGCCGTGACAGTAACAGAATGAGCAACTGAGCAACTCGCCCTGAGGTGGCAACCAACCGGGAGCCCCACGAATGACAAGCCAATAGGAATGTCGCCGAGGCAACACAGGGGCAACCGGAGGAGGAACGTCAGCCAAGCCGGGTCTGTACACGGAGCAGGAACGTCAGCCAAGCCGGATCGGTACACGGAGCAGGAGAAGCAGAATAGTCAGGCAGTCCAGGTCGGTTCACAGGCAGGAGACGAGATGCAGAGTAGTCAGGCAGGCCGGGTCGATACACTGAGAATACTGAGATCAGGAACAAGCACTGGTACAGGAACATTACGAAAGGGCACCGGAGAGGTGCCAGAATCCAGTATATAAAGGCCATACTGGGCGGGACAAGCACAGTATAGCCAATAGGAGTACAGCAGGAGTGTAGACTGACAGAATGTCGCAAAAGGAGCACGGGCACCGTGATACCGCGGTACAGCTCTGTCAATCTTCACCGCTTCCCCTCCCTAGTAGTGCCTTGTTCTCACCTCCACCGATGATGGAGACTTCCTCCATGTGCGCTTGAGTGCCAATGAGAGCTCTCCAGCTCACATGGAGGAAGTGAGGCCATATTATAACAAGATTTCTCTGAAGTTGAAGCATGGATAGCAAAGAACAAACTGTTCTTAAAAGGTTAGTAACATCAAAAAAAAAAAAAAAAAAAAAAAGCTTTTTGCATTTAGAAGAGCTTAAAAAGTTGAGCTAAATGCAAAAAAAGTATTTCTCAAACCGCTATGGTTTGAGAGATACAGGCATTTAAAGTTCGATGTCTCCTGCTTATATCTGTAAAGCTGTCAGCAGGAGATCCAAAGAATCCCTTCATTGGAATGGTCTAAAACGTGTGCTTGCAAACCAGGCACACGTTTTAGACCATTCCAATGAATGGATTTGTGGTCAATAATGCGACTGCGGCTCTGCTGCAGAGCTTCCGTGTCAACCGACATGGATCTCCTGCTGACAGCTTTACAGCTGTCAGCAGGAGACATCGAACTTTAAATGCCTGTATCTCTCAAACCATAGCAGTTTGAGATATATGTTTTTTTTTTTGCATTTAGCTCAACTTTTTAAGCTCTTCTAAATGCAAAAAACTATTTTTTGACATTACTAACCTTTTAAACACAGACAAAACAGTCACAGTGGTATTTAGTACAAAGCACAAACTGCATAATCTTTACCCACCTATCCACTGTAACAGACTCTAATTGTAAATTGGCCCCAGTGGACTCCTACAAATATCTTGGTATGTGGCTTGACACCAACCTTAATTTTGGTCTTCATATTGATAAATTAAAATTCAAACTTTATCCCAAAATAAGTTTTCTCTTTAGAAACAAATCATGTTTAAGTACCCTGGTGAGTAAACATATTATACAATAGATGTTGCTGCCATTCATAGACTATGGGTACATAGTTTATGCTCCAACACCACAAATCCATCTTCGTAAACTTGACACTATAAAATTCATTATGCTGCTTTATCCTCCAATGTAATTACACTATCCATCACTGTGATATGCTTAAAGGGATAGTAATACTTCGTTTTAACTTTATTTTATTTTGTAGGCATTAAAAAAACATGAAGAATGATATAAGTCTTATCTCTCAAACCTTTATGGTTTATGAGATATTCACAAGCAAAGTTCCCCTCCCCGCCCCTTTTTCCTAGTGTAAGCCATCTCTTCTCAGATGTGAGTCTGGTTGTATGACAGGACAGATAACAGAAGGGGACAATTTTCTTTGTATGAAAACAATGAAAGCCCTGCCCCCCTTGACAAGTTTTTCAGCTTTTTCCATTATCTTAATTGAAGATTGTCCCTCTCTGCAGTCTACCTGGGCATCTCCCTTCTGATCTGGTTAAACAGGGGGGGGATACTTTGTTTGTGAATATCTCTTAAACCATAAAGGTTTCAGAGATAAGACTTATATCATTCTTCATGTTTTTTTAATGCCTACAAAATAAAATAAAGTTAAAATTAAGTATTACTATCCCTTTAAAGAACTAAATTGGTTAACACTCAAATTTAGACGTTCCCTTTAGCTTTCTTGCTTAGTACACAACTACTTTACTGAAAAACTATAGCACTACCTGAGCAGTATGCTCACTCCAGCTCTCAATACGAACTATAACCTCCACTCCACTTCTAACAACTCACTGCGCATACCACAATATAGGAAAGAAGCTGGATGATCTACCTTCTTGTTCAGGGCTCCAAAAGCCTAGAATATTCTGCCTGAAATAATCAGATCTTCTCCCAGTCTAAAATCCTTAAACGTAAATGATTCTCTATAGCTAAAAACAGTATGTAACTGACATACTTGAAAAGGAGAGAAATCTCAATATATTCTTCCTGGTAAAACATTTTATGAACAAATAAATAAATAAATATTAGGTTCATCTATAATTCTCCAACAGCACTGATAATTGTTTGCCTTTCCTATTACAGAAGGGCACAAGGCAGGGCTGTACCTTATCACCCATGTTGCTTGTTGTGATGTTAGATCATCTCATTCGGAATCTCAAAAAAGATTCTGCCATCGAGCACACAGCTGTGGGAAACCGATCAGTTAAGATAACAGCCTTCACCAATGACATGTTGTTGCTTATTAGTGATCCGGCATCAGCTGTCCCAGTGATGTTGCGCATACTGGGAGACTTTGGTTTCTTTTGGGGCTGCAGGTAAATATTGACAAATCTGTAGCATTTTGGTTGCAGAGGCTCTTATACTGGATCTCCACCTGTGGACACCATTCATATGGACAACAGACTCCATTAAATACTTAGGCATACATCTGACAAGGGGTGTACAAGGAATAATGTGCCTCTGGTTATTAACAGATGTGTGAGGACTTAATTGGTTGGTCAGAAAGACCTCACACTTTTGTGAGTAGGAGCCATCTTATAAAAATGGCCATATTCCCATGTTTTCTATATATGCTACACTAGCTCCTCTGGACTAACACAAAGAAAGATCTGGATTACATTAATAAAAGCTCTCAAGGGTTCATACAAGGCCACAAAAGATCAAACATCAGTTTAAAAAACTCCAGCAGCCAAAATTTAGAGAAGGCTTTGGACTCCTAGATATTAGCCTATGCAAACTGTAAGTCTGTGGTGAATAGCCAAGGATTGGATAGCACACACTAATGTCTATACAGATGGATGAAGACACTGACCCTAGATTTGCACAATGGGAGGAGAAAAGTCTGGGACAGATGGGTAGCCTCATCGACCCAACAACTGGCTCCGTGTGCACATTCCCCTCTCTGCAAGATAAATTCCACCTTCCCTTGACACATCTATTCATATATTTACAAGCCAAAACTTATGTTACTAAAATAGTTAATCAAATCCACTGTCAATCCAACCATGGCACCTTTGACTCTCTTATCAAAAGCCCTCAGATGAACATCTGTAGCATTTCCATATTCTACAAGTTTCTTTTACCTGAACTAGACTATACCCAGCAGCAGGGTGGGCTGGGGGGATGGCTGGGTCAGTCCCCACTTCTCAAGGTGGAGAACATCCTGGAGAGTTTTGGATGCAGACTCCGCTGCTCTCCTGATTCCTATTTTCACAAACTCCAATAGACTTTTACATAGAGATTATATGTCAACTCAAATTGCACACAAAACCAGAATATCTTCAGAAATGTTATGTTTATAGTGGGGGTCCAGCAAAATGGTAAGAAAGTATTCATCATTGCTTTTAATGGACACTATGTGAGGATCCTGTTCCTCAAAAGCATTCAGCAGCTCACATACATCACACTAGTTGCACTAGACAGGTGATAAAGATGCTCACTCAAAAGCCTTCTAGTTTTGCATTGTATACTTGATATGACCTTATTCTGTTGTACAAAGGCACTAGCATATACAATGTGGAATTCCACCTAGTAGGGAACTCCATTTTCAGCTGGTAATGTGGCAGGTTGTTAAGCTCTTGTATGGAATATAATGCATTGCAAGCATTGTGTAATTGGCTAAAATGGTCACATATTTTGTGGGCGATGTTTAGAATCTCTCTGAAGGTTTGGGATCCTGAGAGGAATCTACTCCCAACTAAATTTAGGATGTGGGAAATGCAGGTTACATACACCACATCACCTATTCTCAAGGCAGCTATTATGTTGGAAATTTTATGAGCAGACACAAAACCAGCTTTTAAGCCATTCCTCTATCACCTGCTTTAGTTACTTTAGCACATTTATGATTTTGTGGGATTGTTTCTCAAAAAGCTGCATGCATAAAGTGGTGGGTTATCCTGTTGCTGTTCCTTAATAATACTGGCAGAACTAGAGGCAATATTACTGACTGTCACCTGATGCTGCAGACTACTGGAGTGAGCAGCGACGTATCTGTCAGGTGAATTTTATTTCTGTATGAAGGTGCCAGCCATTGCAAACCACACTAACCAATTACTCATATAATTCTGGCACAGCCACCCATGAAAAATAACTGAGGCTTGGCATAATCTGCAGGGTGAACACATGACATCAGTTCTTTAAATCCTTGGATTTCTACAAAAGAATAAGATAGAATGTCAACTGACAACAACTTTGCCATTCCACAGGCATAATTTTGGATTATTTTTGTGACGTTTTTGACTCCTCCCCAAGAACAGTAAGTATTGGTTGGCAGTACGTAGCAGAAGAACTGTTTAACTGCTTCAACAACTGTGTTATTGCGTCAACAACTTGTGGATTTGGTGGGGGTTTCAACAGTGGCATGTTCAGGCCTGATTCTTGTAGGCCCAAGATGCCCAATAGATCTGGTGGAATGAGCAGTGACATGAAATGGGACAGGCTTCTTCCTCAGTTCGTAAGGCTTATGACTAGTAGACTTAATCCAGGAAGCTATGGTAACCTTGGATTCCAGTCTACCAGTCCTGGGACCCTCTGGAATGACGAAAAATGCGTCTGACATACGAATGGACTCAGTGCGGTGCACATAGTACTTAAGGCAACGCTCAACATCCAACAAGTGAAGATCCCTTTCCTTGTCAGATGTAGGGTCGCAACAGAAAGAGGGCACCACGATTTCCTGATTAATGTAGAATTCAGAGACCACCTTCGGGAGGAACTCCTGAGAAGTGCGAAGAACCACCTTGTCCTTGTGAAACACCAAAAAGGGTGGTTTACAAGACAGTAAACATGCAACTCAGTGACTCGGCGAACAGACACTATCGCCAGGAGAAAAGCCAGTCAGCAGATGCAGAGGAATAATAGCCAAGGACTCAAATCGGGGGGAGCTGAAGGATGCCCAAAACCAAGTTAAGATCCCCCAGAGGAGCAGAGTTCTTAAAGGCAGGACAAGCGTGAGCAACACCCTGAAAGAAAATCTTGACGTCCAGAAGGAAGTCTGAACCTTAAGGGAATTCAAGCTGAGCCCCTTATCTACCCCATTCTGCAAAAAGAACAGGACTGTAGGAAGATCAAAGTCGTGGGAAAGATCCCTATCAGCCCACCAAGAGAGAAAGGTAGACCAGACCCTGTGGTACACTTTAGAGGAAACAGGCTTCCAGGCACTAAGCAAAGTGGCCACCACACCTGAAGAAAAACCCTTCTTCTTCAATATTGAGGATTCAATTTCCATGCAGTCAAACCCAGACGGTCCACATCCTCTTCCACAGGTACCCCTGTAGAAGAATATCCGGACATCGGGGAAGCTGAAAGGGCTCCACCACAGAGAGATCCAAGAGCTCCTGAAACCAAGCCTGATGAGGCCAGTACGTAGCAATCAGAATGACTGGAGAACCCTCCAGACAAAGTTTCTGCAACACCCTGTTTAGCATGGGAATAGGAGGAAAGATGTATGCCAGAGGGAAGTGCTATGGGATACACATGGCATCCACTGCCAGAGCTAGAGGGTCCCTCCAGAAGGAGCAGAACAACGGAACCTTCTGATTGTGCCTTGACTCCATCAGATCGATGCAAGGAAGTGCCCACTTCTGAACAATGAGGCTGAACACTTGTTGATGCAGTTCCCACTCTCCTCTGTCCACAATGTGTCGATTTGAGAAATCTGCCAGAACGTTGTCTACGCTGGGAATATGAACTGTGGATATGGCAGTAATATGTTCTTCTGCCCAAGACAAAATAGCTTTGACTTCCAACCAAGCTGCGAGACTTCTTGTTCTGCCTTGCTTGTTGATGTAAGTCACGGCCGTGACATTGTCTGACTGGACTCAAACTGGGCAGTCCTCCAGCCTGAAAGTCCAGTACCGGAGAGCATGAAAGATCACTCAAAGCTCCAGGATGTTGATGGGAAGGAGAGACTCCTCAGAAGACCACCGACCCTGGGCATTCACGTGAACTAGGACCGCTCCCCAGCCAGATAGGCTGGCATCCGTCATCACAGTTGTCCAGAAGGATGTCAGGAAGGGTCTGCCCCTTCAGGAGATTGGAGAGTTTGAGCCACCACGACAGACTCAGCTCCACATGTAAGGACAGACACTAAAGCACCCAGGACACAACTGAAGACCTGGGGGACTGTAGTCAGACCAAAGGGAAGAGCAGAAAGCTGAAAATGCCCTAGGTCAAAAGCAAACCTGAGGTACTGCTGGCTCTCTGGATGGATGGCTATATGCAGTTAGGCATCCTGAAGAGGTGAAAAATTCCCCAGGAGACATGGCCGAGATCAACGTCCTCAGGGACTCCTGGTGATAGTGAGTTTTGACCACAAAAGAATTGAGATTCTTGAGGTCCAAAATCAGACGACAGCCACCGTTCTTCTTGGAAACCACAAACAGGTTGGAATAGAAGCCCAAACCCTGTTCCAGCTCAGGAACCGGTTCCAGAACTTCCTTTTTTAAAAGGGTCTGGATGGCGCCGTTGAAGAGACGGCGTTTCTCCACTCCCTGAGGAGTATGAAAAGGAAAGAACCTGAATGGAGGAAGAGAAGTGAAAGGGATCCTGTACCACTCCAAGACTACCTGCAAAACCCATGGATCTACCACAGTGTCTGTCCAGACACTGAGAAAGTGGAGCAAATGGCCACCCACTGGTGTGTGGGGACCGGGGTTCAGCAAGTTATGCCAAAGAAGGCTTGGAGGTCTTGGGCTTGGTGGAGGACTGCTTGGACCTCCATTGTTGCTTGGTCTTGGAGGAGGAGCGCGGGGCCTGGGGAACCACCTGGTTTGTGGCAGGCGTCTCAGCTTGAAAGGGATGAAAAAGCCGATTCCGTTTAGTCAGAGGCTTCTTCTTGGGACTAAGGGCAACAAAGTGCTCTTACCCCCAGTGGCCTCACTGATGAGGTCCTTAAGCGTCAGCCCGAACAAAAACGTTCCCTGAAAGGGTAGCGAAGGTAAGGCTTACTTAGAGGTAGCGTCTGCAGACCAGATCTTCAGCCAAAGAGACCGTCTGGCCATCACAGACGTGGTAGAAACCCTAGCCACCAACCGGATGGCATCAAAGATAGCTGCAGAAACATAGTGCTGAGCTTCAAAGATGTTGGCCAGAAGCCACAACAGGTCAGCAGTGGGAGTGCCCTAACGGACAGCCACAGTTAGCTGTTCAGTCCAAACTGCAATGGCCCTGTTCAACCAAGCAGCAGCAAAAGAGGGACCTCAGCAAAGATGGCCTTTAGGAAGGCCTCAAGTTTCTTGTCAGTCCAATCCCTAAGGACAGATGCGTCTGCAATAGGCAGAGCAGTGGACTTAGAAAGTGTATAAACTGGGGCGTGCACCTTTGGAGGATGATGCCACTGCGCTAGGGCCACCTTAGAGAAGGGATACTGCTTAGCAAACTTTCTAGACACAGTAGATTTCTTATCAGGAGACTTCTACTCATCTAACACGAGTTGGTCAAGAGTGGGATTGGAAAGAAGGTACACTTCTTCTTTGGTTCATGAAACACATCAGAAGGGTCCTTGGGAGTCTCAAAATCTAGGTGAATGTTCAGTGTAGTGAGTACTGCCCTAATCAGGCCCTCAACTGAGGGATCAGGGTCAGCTTCAAAAGGGTCCCAAAAGAATTGGGAGGATACAGAACATTCACCCTCTTCCGCATCCACGAAACGTTCCTCCTCAGAGGAGTCTGATACATCAGGTACACCCTGTGGCTTAGGTAGGGAACACCTGACAGGTGCCAGACCACCTGTAATTGGGATGGAAGGAGTTGTAAGGTAGACCTTAGGTCTCTAGTAATGGCCTTAAACTCTTGCATCCATAGTGGCTCTAGTGCATGGCTGGAGGTCCCTGGGGGAGATGCAGGGCCAGCAGCACATGAAGGGCATATAAGTGACCTGAGTATTCTCTAGATAGCCTTGATTGACATGAGGAGATATGCGTAATGGGGTCACAGACACCCCAGTACCCTTAGTATTAGGCCTAGCCCCAAGTTCCAATGGAGTTGACATCCTCACAGTGTCTAAAACTATATGGAATACCCAAATACTGTGTTTAAGATTAAGAAATTCACCCCAGAAATAGCTAAAAAGCACTTATCTGGCAGGTGAAGGGTTAATCTGCTGAGGAGAAAAGGAGAGACCAAGCCCTGCATAGGATACTCATGAAGGGAAGACAAAAAATATTGTCTGCGATGGCAGCCAATCAGAAACGAGCACGCAAAATGGGAGTTCATGGGAAATGTAGTTTCCCTTCAAGTATCACAAAAACAGTGCTCGAAGCCCCCCGAGCCACCGAAAACACTCAGAACTTAAACGGATGATAAAACAAGGGTAGACAAACAAAATGAGCCATCTCTGAAGTCACTACATTTAAAGGGATAGTAATGTTTCACAATAAAAGCAGCTCTAATTAATCATCATAGTATTTGAATTTTGGAGAGTGTTATTTCAATTCTGTCAGAGTTGTAGTTCAAGAGTAATTCAATGACAAATTATCCCCCTCCCACCCCTTTTACTGATATAACACTGCTCAGCCAGATCAGAAGGGAGGTGCCCAGGTAGACTGCAGAGAGGGACAATCTTCAATTAAGATAAGGGAAAAACCTGAAAAACTTGTCAAGGGGGGCAGGGCCTTCATTTTTCTCATAGGAAGAATATTGTCCCCTTCTGTTATCTGTCTGGTCTATGGACTGGATTCCACATCTGAGAAGAGATGGCTTACACTAGGTAAAAGGGGCGGGAGGGGAAACTTTGCTTGTGAATATCTCTCAAACCATAAAGGTTTGCGAGGTAAGACTTATATCGTTCTTGATTTTATTTTGTAGGCATTAAAAAAAACATGAAGATAAAACAAAGTATTACTATCCCTTTAAGCGGTTGCAGCGATATGTCCCAAACTGTAAAGTCCCATAGAGGTGAATGGAGCGCCTTTAACTCAAATAATTCAAAAATTCAGAATGTGTATGAACAGTGGTAAAACACATCAGAAAACACAAAAATAAATGAATAAACACTGGACCCAGTAGGAAAAGTGCAATAAGCCCTCCAAGAGTGCACACCAGCAATCAAAGGGTAAAATTTACCACAGAAACCCAGTTGTTCCAAACCCCAACAGACATATAGATAAACTCAGTGAGTGCAGGAGTATGCAGTAGGAACTCCAGAGGAGACCCCTGTGCGGAGGGGAAGCATGGGACATGTGGACCTCAGCACTCAAAGGGTTGCTCACCTTTTTAGCAGGTCTTCTGTCTTCATTTGCTAGAGAAGAAGCCTAAGTGGGCAATTTCCAGTGAAAAAACATGCTACACAGGCTTTTCCCCTTGAGGGCTGATAGGTTCACCACAGCACCTGGAAACTGAGCTATGTGACTTGGGAATGTCAGTAATGGTAATACACCTAATGGTTGGTATTCCATATCTAACAGAAAACAATAAAATAACTAAAACTATAGCAGAACTGTTCTCATGCCTTGCTTCATCAAGGAACAAATCTTACTGGAGGGGATTGGCTGGGAACCAGCTAGGAAAGAAGGAAGGCTCCACTCAGCATTTCTTACCAGAATTGTTTGTACCTATTAAAGGGGCGGTCGCCTTCCCAAAGTTACCAGTAACCTATATTGAAGGACAGAGAAAGGCTATTTCTACAACAACGTAGAAAATAAAAAAAAACTATAATCGCTACAGTAGGCATCCAATTAGATTAACTTGCTTAGGGGTGAAAGTTACCCTTTAAGTCTGTCATTTTTTTAAAGGTGTACAGATATATGAAGAACATACATATTCTGGTGGTATTTAGCAAAAGAATGACTACCACACAGTTATTATCCAGACATTTATACATTTTATTATTTGGCCAGCAAAATAACTTTTTTGCCACTATAGGTAGATTTTCTATTTCATGTAAAAGTATATTCATTAGCTAGAGGTATACAGAGCCAGATATTGTTTAACATATGAAATATATGTGGGTATCTCACAGAAAACCCTGTGAATATTTTTCACTATAAAAAGCACAAATGTATCAAAAAAAGCCTATGATGCTAATGGGTTATTATTTTGTTTTTACAGAGTTTAAACTCAGATACAGACAAAACTAAAATCAATTTAACAGTTTCCCCTACCCTGCAAGTATAAACCAGTAGGTCTACTTACAGCAATCATAAGCCTAATCAGCAAACGTATGCTTTTCATTTTGCTCCTAAATATGTATCTCAGTGTCAGTTATAATGGCAGAGGAGAAGAATGACATTACCAAGGACTGCTATGTTGATTCATAATTGCATGCTGCTAGTCAAAAATCAGTATAACATTGTGAATGCTAGCATTGGTAAATGCAAGTCAGTACACTATGATGAAGACTAGCAGTCAAAAAAAAAAAAAAAATCATATGATGCCTTTTAATTTCAATTAAAATGTGTAATTATATTCATAGGTGACTCAAAGAAAAATTAAATATGCTTATGGTCAAGATGTTAGTTGATATTGTCAGTAGAGATGGGCAACATTTTTTCCTTCAAAAGAGAAACATGAGAAGAACAGAAGTTACAGCCTTCTGCGGGAATTCCCTTGAAAAGTGTAGTGCAGAACATATGCCCCATTCTTGCTGTGGTAAAGTATAAAAGGGGTGTCAGTTTATTTTATGTTTTTTAAGTGAAAATGACAGTCAGGTGGTCCATATTCCTAGTTCGTACTTCTAAGAATTAGGTCCAAAATGTCTTGTTCTGTTATAATTTGCAGCTCTGTGTTTTTCTGGGCATACCTGTTCCACTTACTCCAGCACTGCTTTTACCAACCAGTCTGTTTTCAGGACACACCCACTGAAGCCTATGTCAAGCAGCCTCTCAAGCACTTCAGTGCATATGTATAATATCTTACTGACTAGTGTATTTGTTCTTTGTTATGCTCCTGAATTCAGTGTATGACCCTGGCTTGTGAATTCTGACTAAGCTTGTTTGTCCCCTGTCCTGATCTCAGTTTGATTTCTGACCTGATTTTGGATACTACTTTGGATTCTGTGACCTTGGTTAGCATATGGGCTATTTGTTGTTTTTATGTCCTGTGTGAGCCTCTTGCTGCTTCTTCTTTCCATCAGCAAAGAAGTGAGACCATACTGGTCCAAGTTCAGTTCAGCTGGTCCTGGCTATTTGTACTTATGGCTGATAACATTCCCATAGCTTGTAGCCACAGTAAGGTCATACTTACTGATGACATCGCTCCCTAACTACTCTGCCCAGCCTCACTCTCAACCAGACCTCTGCAGCAGCAATGAAAGTTTGTTTTGTCTGCCACCCCATGGCTCCCTAGAATCCTACTCTACTCTGCAAGGGAACAAGTAATTTTTTATTCTACTTCCATTCACTAAAGTACGTATTCATTGCTGGTGTTTCTGTGTCTGTCTCTGCCATGCGGGTCCACGTCCAGTCCTGTTAGTCAACGTGACGCTACCAAAGCTGGCTGAACCTGAAACTCTGCATACACTGAGTAACTGGCTCACGAATTCTACGCAGACATAATACATCATACATGCAGACAGACATAATACATCATATATTCAACACAAAGAAACAACATTGACATACTGTGTGTGCACACACAAGAACAAGAAGGGCAATATATGTGGCGGTTCAGCGTGCATGTACTAGATGCTGTGCAGCAAACAAATGAATGCATGACAAGAACCAACAGCATTTAGCTCTCTGTAGCAAGAAAGAAAGAACAGATGAGTCCTTATACAGGCACCACCACCTGAAGGACCTTCCAGCCAAAACTGGCCTCAGCCAAGGCCAGGACCTTGACACTGTAGTGTTAGGTGAATGTGTGCAGAGATGACCAGGCTGCTATCTTCCAGCTCAGTAAAGGCCTGATTCCTTTAGGGCCAAGAGGCACCTACTGATCTGGTGGAATGCACAGTGATTCAGAAAGGAACAGTTTTCTTACTGAAGACATACACCTGTTGGATGGTCGCTTTGATCCAGTATGCAATGATAACCTTGGAAGCAACCTGGCCTGCACATGGGTCATTAGGAATGAAGGCAGTCATTTCCTAAAAGGCTGTGTGTGATGAACATAGTACTTTAGACAGCGTACCACACCCAGTAGATGAAGTTCCTGCTCCTCCTTGCTAGAAGGATCAGGACAGAAAGAAGGATTTGGTTGATGTGAAAATCCTAGATGGCCTTGGGAAGAAAGCTCATGGTAGTATGAAGAACCACCTTGTCCTGGAGAATAAAAACAGGAAAGGGGGTTTATAAGACAAAGCCTGGAGTTCAGCAACTTTGAGAGAGGATAAGGTGGCCAAAAGGAAGGCCATCTTAAGAGTCCAAAGATGCAAAGCAGCAGCTGAAATAGGCAAAAGGAAGCTTCTGGAGAGTACCTAACCCTGAATTCAAATGTCATGGAAGAGTGGGATCCCTAAAGAGATAGTAGGCATGGGCTACCTCTTGAACAAAGGTCTTGACCTCAGGAAGAAAAAGCAATACGCTTCTGAAAATGAATGGAAAGTGCTGAGATCTCAACCTCGATAGAACTTAGGCTCTTGTTGATGCTATCTTGAAGAAAAGCCGAAACCATAGGAAGCATTTTGATCAGTGCATCACTGGTAGTACAGGGACCAAATCCTATGGTCGGTCTTAGACAAAACTGGCTTCCTAGCTTGGAGCATAGTAGAAATAACAGCATCCAAAAAACATTTTTATTTAACATGTTGGCAAATCAACCTTTCCACCTGAGGATGACAAACTGGGCCCTGAGGCAGCAGATCCAGTCTCAGGGGAAGGCAAAATGGCTCCACAGTGGATAGATTAGGAAGGTTTGAGAACCAGACCTGATGGGGTCAAATGGAGGCTATCAGGATTACTTGCGCTCTCTCCATCTTTCTCAGTACCCTGGGAATAACAGGGATTAGAGGAAACACGTATGGATGAAAATTCCATGGTATGGACATCACAAGCCTCATGAATGCTAGAGGAACCTTTAGTTTAGTACAGAACAAATTAACTTTCTGATTCTCAAAAACTCTCTGGTTTTCCAGAGATGCAGATGTTGACGACTTAGAAAATCTGTAACCACATTTTCCACACCTGGGAAGTGAACCGCCATGATGGCTGACAAGTAAGCTTCAACCCACTGAAGGACGTTTCGAACCTCCATCCAAGTTAACACTTTTTTTTTATCCTTGGTGATAGGTGTATGCAACTGCTGTCTCATTATCCGATGGGGCATTCATCAGAGTTCCCATCAGGACATGGGACCGGTGATTAAGTGCTAAGCAAATGGCCTAGATTTCCAAAATGTTAATTAGAAGAAGAATCTCTCCGCCAGTACAGAGACCCTGTGCCATCAGGGGACCAAGAACTGTTCCAACATATGAGGCTGGAGTCAATGGTAAACGCTACCCATTCTGTGATGATAAATTGATGTGGGGATGGTGGAGCCACCAGAGAATATCCTTATTCATCCATTGAGGCAGGGACATGGCATGAGACAGGTAAGACAACTGGACATTCTCAGAAGCTGGTCAAGACAATTGTACCTCTCACGTAGAACTGAGCATAGGGAAATGCTTCCAAAGCTGAGACCAAGCATCCGAGTACTCTCAGATATTTTCTCATCACAGACAGCCATGAAATTATCCGAGTCAACTGAGGGACAGAGAATATTTTCCTGAGGCAGCAAAACCCTCCCTTGGAGTGTATCGTATCTCATGCCCAAGTAAGACGTACAAGATCTGGGAAGGTAGCAGAGATAACTTCTTTAAATTAAGTACCCAACCATGTTGCTCCAGGATGTGGACACAATCCTGAATGTGTGAACATTGAATAGTCTCTAAAGAAGCCTTGAGAAAAAGGTCAAGGATATTCTTTGAGCCTTGATGTGAACTGTCAAAATTGACATTACCTTTGTAAAGATTATTGGAGCAGACAACAGACCACAGGGCAATGCAGTGAATTTGTTTTGACTGCCATCGAAGGCAAAGTGTAGGAAAAGCTGATGGAATTTCATGAATTGGGATGTAAAGGTAAGCATTTTGGAGGTCCAGGTAGGAAAGAAATCCCACCTAGACACATGGCCTCGATGACAGAGAACAGAGACTCCATTTTGAAGCATGGAGCTAGCACATAATGGTTGAGACACTTCAAGTCCAAAATAGGGTGGAGACTGGAGTAGAATCCCGTGATACTGTTTCTGGGCAGAAGCAGGAAGAAACACCTGCTTTTACAACAAGGAGAATGCCACTGCACTCAAAAAGACTTCTTTCTCCCACCCACTGATGGGTAGTTCATGTGGCAGGAGGTACTTACCCCATAGTAATCCATGTTCCATTTGTACTATTTAATACCTCTGTATGTCTATTTCCTATTGTACAACATTGTGGAATAAGTTGGCGTTATATAAATAAAGAATAATAATACTTCATGTATGAACAGAAGCCCTCAAGGAATGCTGGACAAAAAGAAAAGGAGAGATAGAAAGGACTTGAGGTCTATGGTGTACCCTTGCTAAATAATCAATGAAACCCACTGGTCCATCTCTGAAGTCTCCCACGCATCTTGAAAAAGAATGAGACGACCCCCAACAGGTAGAGTTGAGCCAGGACCCCACGTGTCATGAGAAGATGGGCTTCTTAGTCTTAGGCTTCTGAGCAGACTTCTTGTTCTGCCAAGCCTGTTTGGGCTTTAGGGTGGGGCAGGCTAGAAAGGCATGAAGTGGTTGAATCCTTGAGGCCCAAAACTGGTGGCAGTAATGAAAGCCAATAATTTTCTTGGGAAAAAGGTACACTTTGAAGGAATCTGAGGTAAAGAATGCGTTTGTCTCCATTAGCATTACTGAGGACCTTGTCTTATTGTCATGCAGTTCTTGTTCTGGAGCCCAGGAGCAGGGAGGAGCACACCCGTGTATGTGCACCACTAACCAGGAGGCTGGAGGAACAGACCTGCTGGAGTGTGGGCCACAACACAAGGGCTACTGAAGATCAGAGAGGAGTAGAAGGCCAGCTGTAAGCTTGAGAGGCAGGTGACAGGGACTGGTAAGTAGAGCAGGTTCTCGGAGATTCCGGTGGCCAGAGGTAGGTGGTGAGATAGCCAGATGGTATTTCCAGGTAGCCCAAGGTCAGAGTAAGTCAGGTAGTCAGGCAGAGGTCAGGGAGGCCAGAGTTCAGGTTAGTCAGGTAGCCAAACAGCGGTCAGGGATGCCAGAGATCAGGATAGTCAGGTAGCCAAGCAAAGGTCAGGGATGCCAGAGATCAGGATAGTCAGGTAGCCAAGCAGAGGTCAGGGATGCCAGAGATCAGGATAGTCAGGTAGCCAAGCAGAGGTCAAGGATGCCAGAGATCAGGGTAGTCAGGTAGCCAGGTAGAGGTCAGGGATGCCAGAGATCAGGAGTAACCAGGTAGCCAGGCAGAGGATATCAGGAATCAGGAGCTCAGAGAGTAAGACTAGTCCAGGCAAGGGCAACAAAACAACTGAGCCCCGAGTAAGAGGCATACCAAGTTTATATAGGGGCCTGTCTAGCACTTACCAGGAGTAGAACCGCCCCACACTCACCTGTGTTCAGCGTGGATGTCCGGAACGCCGGTACGCAGCCGTCCTCAGTTCCGGGTCGGCTGCAGATGACGTCACCCGAGATGCACACGCCGCTTCTCAGTGTGCGGCCGTGCGCACACTCGTTGCCAGGGCAGCCAGCCGCGTCACCCCTGGCAGCCGGAGGACCAAGGACGGCTCAACGCGGCTGCACACACGGGAGGTGAGTGGCTTCCTCCCTGTGGTTCTGACACTTATACATGTTAGGTCCAAAGATTAGTTTCCCCACAAAGGGGTGAAACACCAAGATTTTTTGGAAGATTGGTCACCCAACCAAATCTTGAGCTACAAAGTGTGACGAGCGGCTACCAAGAATGCTAAGGCTTTAACAGTATGAGAATAAACACATAAATAGGGAACTGGAGTACCAAGTACCACTAGATTAAGTGATGGTTAGGCTCCTCCAACAAGGGACAGTAAAGCAAGACTCTAGGGAGCGCAGAATGGATACAGAGTTCAGGAGAGAAGGTTGAAAAGAAGGGACTGTGTTGCAACATGGCCAAATAAAGGTGAAAGCCGTAAAGCTAGATGATGTGGCACCCTCCAGAGGAGCCGAAGGGTGACCCTGGATAACCCCCTCTGAGACAAACTAGACTACTATTATCCCCAAGGAAAATAACAACTCTAACAGGATACTAAAGGTACTCATTGTGTCCATAGTACTGGATACCACAGAGTTCCAATGAAAGAGGTCCAGAATCAGAAGGCAAGTGGAGTGGTCAAGCACTAGCCAGGTTATACACTTGTAATCAGGGAGAATCTGAAGGCAAGCAGAGTGGTCAAATACTAGCCGGGTCATACACTTGAAATCAGGCAGATTCAGCAGGCAAGTGGTGAGGTCAGGTACTAGCCGGGTCAAACACATCAGGTAGAATCAGCAGGCAAACGAGAGGTCCAGAAAACTAAGGAAGTCCTACACAAAACAGCAACACAAGACTCAATGCTCAGACTCGAGATGCTATAATAAAGCGCCATGCTGAGCCTGCTCAGGACCTATAAATGCCCCATCCTGGAAGAGGACATCAGAATGAGGTGTGGATGCCAGAGGGAGAAGGGACCTACACCGTGTAGAAGAAACCCCCCGGAGAAGGTGGCAAACACTGTTGTCATAGCAGATAGAGAACCTAGAAACATCAAATGCTGCCTCTGTAATGTATGCATTGGCCTCCAGGATGTTGGCAATTATAACCAATAGTCCCTCTTGGTAACATCCCAACGGATGGCATCAGAGGTGTTCACCCCAAACAGCCATAGCTCTAGTAGTCCAAGTGGTAGCAAAAACGGGTTGAAGGTTGGCCCAGTGGTCACTAAGGAATCTATGCATTTATTGGTCTGAACCTATCACGGTGCCCGTGATTGGTGCTGTTCAGTGTCAGTAACTTGCTGAGTATCATGATTGGCTGTCTGTGATTAGCCCTCCTCACACAGCCTTTTTAAACCCAGGCTGAGCACTTCCAGGTTGCCCTTTTGTGGTGTTTCTGACTTCACTCTGCCTGACCTGCTTGTCAGGCTTCTGGGCCTGTTCCTGCTGTACTTGCTGATCCTGTGTTCCAGAGTTCCTGTATGCTAGTGTTCCTGTGTTCCGGAGTTCCAGGGTTCCTGTGTTGCAGCACCTCGCGGGTTAATCTTACTGAGTTCCTGAATCTCCTGCTCCAGCCGTCGCTCTGGCGACATTGTTCTTCTCGCTGCTGATCATACTTTGTTGGTTCCTGGTGGCGATATACATTGTAGGTCCCAGCGTGCGGACGCTGGTTTACTCCACTAAACCTGGTTGCTATACATTGTTGGTCCCAGCGTGCGGACGCTGGTTTACTCCATTAAACCTGGTTGCGATATACATTTTTGGTCCCAGCGTGTGGACGCTGGTTTACTCCACTAAACCTGGTGGCGATATACATTGTTGGTCCCAGCATGCGGACGCTGGTTTACTCCACTAAACCTGGTTGCGATATACATTGTTGGTCCCAGCGTGCGGACGCTGGTTTACTCCACTAAACCTGGTTGCTATATACATTGTTGGTCCCAGCGTGCGGACGCTGGTTTACTCCATTAAACCTGGTTGCGATATACATTTTTGGTCCCAGCGTGTGGACGCTGGTTTACTCCACTAAACCTGGTGGCGATATACATTGTTGGTCCCAGCATGCGGACGCTGGTTTACTCCACTAAACCTGGTTGCGATATACATTGTTGGTCCCAGCGTGCGGACGCTGGTTTACTCCACTAAACCTGGTTGCTATATACATTGTTGGTCCCAGCGTGCGGACGCTGGTTTACTCCACTAAACCTGGTTGCTATATTCATTGAGGGTCCCAGCGTGCGGACGCTGTTTTACTCCACTAAACTGGTTGCGAGATACATTATTGGCTCCAGCATGCGGACGCTGGTTTGCTCCACTAAACCTGGTTGCGATATACGTTGTTGGTCCCAACGTGCGGACGCTGGTTTACTCCACTAAATCTGGTTGCGATATACATTGTTGGTTCCAGCGTGCGGTCGCTGGTTTACTCCACTAAACCTGGTTGCTATACATTGTTGGTCCCAGCGTGCGGACGCTGGTTTACTCCATTAAACCTGGTTGCGATATACATTTTTGGTCCCAGCGTGTGGACGCTGGTTTACTCCACTAAACCTGGTGGCGATATACATTGTTGGTCCCAGCATGCGGACGCTGGTTTACTCCACTAAACCTGGTTGCGATATACATTGTTGGTCCCAGCGTGCGGACGCTGGTTTACTCCACTAAACCTGGTTGCTATATACATTGTTGGTCCCAGCGTGCGGACGCTGGTTTACTCCACTAAACCTGGTTGCTATATTCATTGAGGGTCCCAGCGTGCGGACGCTGTTTTACTCCACTAAACTGGTTGCGAGATACATTATTGGCTCCAGCATGCGGACGCTGGTTTGCTCCACTAAACCTGGTTGCGATATACGTTGTTGGTCCCAACGTGCGGACGCTGGTTTACTCCACTAAATCTGGTTGCGATATACATTGTTGGTTCCAGCGTGCGGTCGCTGGTTTGCTCCATTAAACCTGGTTGCGCTATTTACCATTAGTCCCAACGTGCGGACGTTGGTTTGCTCCTGAACATCCAGTACTGTGGTCAGTCACTGTCCACTTCCTTGCAGTTGTCTGAGTATCCCTGGCAATAGACTCCTGCTGAGTAAGACCTCTATACTTATGCTCTATGCGGTCTTAGTCACCTGACAGCTGGTCTACTCGCTCAGGCTGCACAGCCCGGTATTGGTGAGGCCGGTAGAACCTTGACGATACCATCCTGTAGGTTGCCTCACCCGGTATTGGCAGGGCCGGTAGAGCCTTCTTCAGTACTCCTTTGGGCTGCCCTGCCTGGTATTGGTAAGGCCGGTAGAACCTTGTAATTCACCATCTTTAAGGTTGCCTTACCCGGTATTGGCAGGGCCGGTAGAGCCTACATTCAGCATTCCGTGGGGGCTGCCTTGCCCGGTATTGGTAAGGCCGGTAGAACCGGTATATGTCATCTCATGGTTGCCTTACCCGGTATAGACAAGGCCGGTAGAGCCTGTCATTAAAACTGTCACTTGGGTTGCCTTGCCCGGTATTTAGGCAAGGCCGGTAGAACCTATTATATGTTATATTACTGTTGTATTGTTATGTATGTTTACCCTACGGGGACTGCCTTTAACTTTTAATAAAGTTAAGTTATTTTACCAAACCTTAAGTCTGAGAGTCTTCAAAAACCGTGACAGAACCTTAAGAGTCCCATCATCTGCTAGAGACAGAGCAGTGTTGTTGGCAAGGGGAGGTATTGTGGGATCAGCTGTTGGTAGAGAAGCCCAAAGAGAAAAGACCTCACCTTGCACTTATAAGGCATCTTCCGCTCTAGTAGGGGAACCTGGTCCAAAGAATAATGGGGAGTAAAAATGGGTCTCCTTTTTGAGCAGATGGAAGATGTACGATGAGGAAGTGTCAGGCTTGACACTTTTTATTTTTTGAGCCCAAGCTCTGTCCATTTCATCATCGGCTCCTCCCACTTTTCTGATTGCAGGAGATCAGGTTAAATTTCACTGGGCCCTCTCTTCCTTGCCTGATTATTCAAGCTTCATTGTTGTCCATGTTAGTCAGATTTGTGATGGTCTCTCGATTGCTTCCTGATTCGTAGCTTTGTTTAGTGACTCCAATGTTAGTATTCTCCTTTAATTCTGAAGCTCCCTGTGATTTGGCTTGTTCTCTAACTTTAGCTCAGTTTATCCATTCGGTTCCTGATGCTCCTGGTAAGCCAGCAATTATTACTTGGACTACCGTATCTCTTGTTCTCTCTGCAGAACCAGACACTCCTGGTAACTTGGCTATCCCAGTCTGTGGCCTTACTTACCTCTCCTGGTGGTATTTTCCATCTAAACGTCTGGGTGTTCTGGTCCCACGCTGTTGTCTTCCTCCCTTCCACTACCCAGACTTATTGGCTTCACACCTCTGTGGATGCTCCAGTTCTAATTGCTCCAGATCCCTGCAGTTTCCCAGGTGCAGTTCCCTACTAGGGACGTGATAGTCGGCCATACTCTAACGGTGGGTGCCCTAGGTTGCTAGTTGAGAGGTCGGTTGTCGACCTCGGCTTCTTGCCTTCACCTGCTCTGGGCTGTCCTTCATCCTTGGCCTTTTTGCTTGTGTGTAAGCCCCACTCCACTGCAATTATATTCCCCAGCGGCACCAAAGGAATCCCCTCTGATGGATTCCAACAGAGGACGTTCCCAAGTATGCATGCTGCTTATGTGATAGAGCAGGTCCAGTGATTCACTTTGACCCCTGTACTGTAGGTATAACAGGTGCAACAAAGTGTTATCCACTTGCTTCATTTTTGCATATCAGCTTAGTTTAGGTATCTACTGTATTGTTATTTATACAAAAATTTGTAAATTTGTATTAGTATTTTAACATATTACTAAATCTATACTGCATAAAGCTACCTAACTACATTTATGCAGTTATATACCCTCAGACAGGCCCAAGATTCCCTAAGTTTGTCCCACCTCCCTCCATTTTGATCTCCCCTACTGCTCTTCAGGAGCTGGCCCTCTTTTAAGAATGAGATGCACTACAAAGTGGAGGTACAAGATTTATAATCCAATGGTATAAATTACCTGTTAACCACAGATACAGGGCTAGATTCTATTACAGGTGCTAATTTTAGCTCTGCTTTTAGCTCCAGTTTTCTCCATAGACTTCAATAGGAAAATGTTTGATAAAACGGGTGTATACATTTAGCACCTGCAATAGAATCTAGCCCATAATGGGCTGAAGCCACTGCCTGGAAGTTCTGGAGATCGGCAAACAGAAGAGAGACCACCAGCATCATGTTTTAATTCCAGTACATGTGAAGAATTCTAAAGTCTCAAGGAAAAGCGAGTACTTGTTAAAGGGAAAGGGTTGGAGACTGATATTCCTTCCATTAATTACAACACTCAAATGTTTGCTTTGTCCACATTTACATATATACTATCTGCAAAGTCAAATGATACAACCAAAAAGGTCAAGCTGGTATACCCCCTCACTTAGGGCTCGATCCAAATGGTGGAGTTTAAACCAGCGTGAAGAAAAAAACTGCCTTCGCGAGTTAACCACGACTGGGTAACGTGAGATTCAAATGTTCCTTACCCAGAAGAGTTAACACGCGGCGGCCTACAAAACACACGAAAACTACAAAACTGGAATTGCCTAAAATCTGACCTCATCGTCGCAGCAAAACACACAATAAACGCGAGAAACGTCCCAATAAAAAAAAGTGAAACGTTTGACGTTACTTAGTGCCCCAGCCAATCACAGCACCCCAAAGTATCGAGTCGAGTTGAAGAAACTATAAATAGACCCAAAATCACCTACGCACCTTTGTCTGTTATCGAATTCACAGAGCTAGATCTCAGAACCCAAAGAGTCGAGGTTAGTTAAAGAGACAGGTAGTTGAGGCACATCACACACAAGCAGAAGGAGTTGAAGGGATTGCAGCACACCAAATACACGCATTCAAACACACATACACACACACATACATAGCCCACATATTTTTTTTTTTTTTTAGTGTGTGTGTGAGGGCCTGGGTGTGAGTGGGAGAGTGACATGGAGAGAGGAGGAGGACAGGAGAGAGGGATGGGGAGTGAAGGAGGAGAGGAGGAAGAGGTGCAGGTGGGCATCCCTGGTCAAGGTAGGGGAGGGAGAGCCCTGGGGAGGAGGGAGACCTCCAGTAGAAGAGGCACACAGAGTGCAGGGCAAGAGATGGCAGTGGGAGGAGGGGTATGGCATGGGGAGCACCACACCCAGCCAGGGCCATCGCACACAGGGCCTGAGAGCCAAGGTTCTCAAAGAACCCCCGGGAGTGACACACAGTGACACCTGAACATATGGACAGCATTCCACACCACAATACAGCAACACAGCTTGGAGGGAAGTCAAACAAGGGCAGAATACTTGACAAACCCAGCCTGAATGGTAATGGTCAAGTCCCTGTTGAACCCCCTTCAAGCTGTCGACAACAACATCATGCACAGCACAAAAACAATGCACACTGTCGTGTCAATCACAGATCTAACTGTTATGTGTATCACAATGTCATACATAGAGTGACAAAGAGGTCAGCATACAACCCCTTGAGTGCCACAGGGATAAGTATTGCATTGTTTGACAATACATTGTCTATTCCCCTGGCACCTAAAGGGTTACCAGAGAATAGCAAGGAGGGGAATTGGTGTGTTTCCTATTGTATTGTTACTGCATGTCAGGGCTACTCATTGTACATGTAGGTAGTTAGTCCAAGTGGAATAGTCAAGGGTGTCAGAAAGAGGTGACAATGTGTACATGACAACTGCAGTGTCATCATACCTGCAATCCCTGTGTTATTCTGTGGAGTCAATGCACTGAGATCTAAACAACAAGTGACATATCAGTGCTTAGTCTCCATAGCATAACATAGGAAAATGTAGAAGTAACCTCCAATAGTATAGTATAACCATGCATGTTTGCTGTGTGTTAGGATTTTCTCTGTCCTGGGGTGTATTTGTGTGTCCTCCAGCTGATTGGGTTGTTGGGTTCAACAGATCATGTTGGTTGGTGTGCTTGGTGTGTCTGTTACTGTTGCTGACATCATTGGTTGGACTCTGTAGTCATTGGTCATCACTGGTGCATTGCTGCATTAAGAAGTGTATGACATGTAATGGGTTTGTGCCACTCAAGGTGTGATGCTTCCCATGGTTCTTCTACTGACATCTGGATAAGATGTGAATACCATATCTTCCTGGGCCACACTGGGGCGATTAGAATGACCTGCAACCTGTCTATCCTGATATTCTTCACTACCTGCATAAGAAGAAGAGTAGGAGATGGAATCTCCATTGAACCTTAGGGCATCCTGGCCCAAAGATTGTTTGTCCTTCCATATGAAGAAAAATGAATTGCTCTTCTTGTTTTTCTGTGTCATGAGATCCCCATCTGGTTGACCCCATCTGATTGTTAGCTGAACAAATATCTCTTGATTCAGAGACCACTCCCCCTGGTCCACTATATGTCTGCTGAGGAAGTGTGTCTCCAGATTGCTTCTTTGTGATATGTGTGATGCTGAGATGCTTGTTAACTGCTGTTTGGCCCAGAAAAGGAGACTCCTTACTTCTCAGTTATAGACCTTGGCTCCTGGTGCCTCCCAGGTTTCTTATATATATTATTGTTGGCACATTGTCTGTTCTTATGAGAACATTTGTTCCCTGTAGATGTTTCTGGAAACAGAGAAGGAACTTTTTGACTGCTCTTGTCTCTAAGGCATTTATATGAAGAGACATTTCTGATAATTTCCATTTTCCTTGTGCAGTTTTGCGATTCCAGACCCCTACCCATCTGCTTAGGCTGCCATCCGTGTATACTATTTCCAAATTTTGTACCTTCAGTGATCTTCCTTGTAGAAGATTATATTTGTCCAGCCACCAAAGAAGGTCTTTCCTGGCCGAGGGGGTTAGAGGTATCCTTTGTAGTGGATTTCCATGATCTGCCTTCCAGTATTTCAAAAATTTGTATTGGAGAGATCGCAGATGTAATCTCAACCAGGGTTTCCATAAAACCGTGTGCTGAATGATACATTCATTTTTGGAATGCTAAGGTTCTGGTTCTGAGTTTGATTATCCTCTCTTTGGACAGAAGAATCGAGGCATTTGCTGTATTTATCTGTAGGCCAAGAAAAATCACGTTTTGAGAAGGCTGAAGTTGACTGTTCTCTGGTTGATGACCCAACCTATGTCCTGTAGAAACTGAAGGACCTGTTTTGTCTTAGCTAGAGATGAATCTTGTGATGAAGTCATGATCAGGTCGTCCAAGTATGCTAGCATGTTTATTCCCTTCTGTCTCAGGCATCCCAACGCAGGGGCTAGGATCTTTGTAAAAACTCTGGGGGCCGATGAAAGGCCAAAAGGGAGAACTGCATATTGGAAATTATATTGCTGGCTTGCAAATCTCAGGAATGTTCTGTGTGCTGGATGTATGGGAATATGATAGTAAACATCCCTTAAACTGATGGATGTTGGGAATATCCCAGGAGAGAGGGACTGAATTACTGACTCCACTTATTCCATCCTGAAATGTGCTTGTTTGATGAAGGCATTGACTGACTTTAGATCCAGGATTGTCCTGAATTGCCCTGATGGTTTTAGGACAAGAAAGAAGGTTGAATAAATCCCTGAACCTCTCTCTCCTGTAAAGGGACTCCGCCTCCCACCTGGTAGGACCAGTGCAAATGACCTCCCCACTGCTGTTATAATATTGTCTAAGCTGAAAAGAGACAACAGATTAGAAAAGATAGTAATGACCACATTAATACCAGTATCAAAGAACCGTATGAAAATTACATGGTATAGAAACATTGGTAACGATACTTTATTGCCAGAAAAAAACAGGGAGGGTTGCCGTGGAAGAACACAGAGGAAAAACAAATATCAGTGAGTACATTTCACCTTTCCCTTTGTGTCCAATCCATGGCACTTAACAGAGCAGCACCTCAGAAGTCAGGAAGGGCTGAATACCCATTCTAGACAGGAATGGCAGCTTCAAGAACCTTCCTGCTGAACTTAACATCCTCAGATGCTTGAAGGTCCAGTCTACAGTGTCTGATAAAGGGAGAGACCAAGGACCAAGTAGCGACTTTGCAAATCTCTTCAGGAGTTGCAGCTGCCTTATGTGGCCATGAGATTGAAACAGCCCTGTTAGAATGGGCTTTGATGCCTGGAGGAGGTTCCATCTGGGCCGAATTGTAAGCCAGCATAATACAATCCCAAATCCACTGGAAAATAGAAGTTTTGGAAACTGCTGTACCTCTGAATTTTCCAAAGAAATGGCTCAAGAGTGAATCTCTTAAAAAGAAGCAGAGTTCTCTTCAGATAGCTCTGTAAAGACGGGATTTGACTGTATCACCTTAGAATGAAAAGTAGTTCTGAGATGCAAGACTTTGTCCTGATGGACAGTTAAGTATGGAAAAAATGCATAGCAAGGCCTGAGGGAGTTCACATTTGGCTGAAATTACAGCTGTGAGCAGGATTATTTGGAGAGTGAGATGTTTCAGGAATATCTCACCCAACGGTTCGAAATATGGATGAGAAGATAATTTCTGCAAAGCTAAATTCAGATCCCATGGAAGTATGGTTTCTCGAATAGTTGGTTTAATCTTGGTTATGGACGCAACATATCTCTCGATAAGGTAATTATTAGAAAATTGAGTTACTAATACTGTAGAATGTTTGGAAAGCTGAACTTTCAGAGATGCAGGTTTTAATCCTTTCAGGAACGCATCCTGAAGAAAATCTAGAATTGCAGAAACAGAAATTGACTCAAGATCTAGCTTGTGTGAGACACCACCTGTGAAAGATGGACCATACTCCATAGTAAATTTTTATAGATGATGGTCTTTTATCCACTAGTATGGTATTAATAACAGGATCTAAGACACATCTCAGGTCTTAGAGAGCCCTGTTCTGCCTCCAGCTGGAAGAAAGCTGGATCTGGGTGGTGAATGGGACCCTGGGACAGCAGATTTGGAATGTCTGGAAGGGACATCAGAGGCTGGGCCAACATCTGCAGCAGATCCACATACCATATAGTTTCTTTGGCCAGTTTGGGGCAATGATGTTTACCTTTTCCGGTCTTTTTGTACTATTGCTGTGAGTAGAGGAGGAAACATATGCCAGACCGAAATTCCATGGAATTCTTAATGCATCCTGCCCCAGAGACGGCTTCTCATACCATCTGGACAAATACCTGTGACAATGTTTTCTGCCGTAGTCATCAGATCTATCATGGGAGAGCCTGAACACATACCACTGACTGAACCACCGGATTGTTTAGGCATCATTCTCCTGGGTCTTCTCTCTTTCGGCTTAGAAAATCTGCATGGATGTTAAGATGACCTGACCGATATTTTGCCCTGAGGGCCAAAAGGTTCTCCTCACCCACTGGAGCAGAATTCCAGATTTTATCATTTTCATTTCTCCTACCAGCTGGGAGAAGAAGCCATTATCCATAGACTAATCCGTGGTTCTGACACAGAGGAAATTAGGGCTTTATCTGCTAAGTAAAATAAGGGTACAGCAGAGAGGAGTAATTCCAGAATTATTACAGTTTAAACGCGCAGTAAATTCACTTCCCGATTATTTGAATGGTTATAACTTTTGAATTAAACAACCTGTCACAATGGGAGTGACCTTGTTTTACGCAGCAGGAAAAGCTCCATAACAGTATAATATCCACTGGACAGTTGGCTTGCCCCAGAAATGTTCCTCTAGCTTCTGGAACGTGGACCATTTTTTCCTTGGAAACTTTCATAGATAAACATTAGTATGTGACTATGCAAAGGGTCAAACACAATGCTAAAGCTCTGATAGGCTAAATAGTCCTGTACCTGCATAAAAGTGGCCTGCCAACCTAAGAAAAATTCAGCTTGTATTATAGAAACAAAAACTCTGCCTATATATTTTAACAGCCTTTTTTTTTTTTTTTTTTTTTTTGTTTTAGCAGATGAATATTTATGTTTCGGTGACATAGTCTGACACGTAATGCTACACTATTAGAAATGTTGCGGCATTTGAGATCTGCCTAGCTTCATTCATAGAAAAGTGTGTGGTAATACTGGCCCAGCACAGAAACTAATTAAAATTTGTTGGACTGTCTCACAGACAAAAGTTAATTTCTTAAAAATGATTTGTTACAAATAAATGGCTACTACACATATAAGGTAGGGTTTTTTTTCACTTTTTCAATTAACTAAACTTATTTTAGGGTGATGGAACCAGTCTAAATATACGAACCTCTCCAGACA
Organism: Rhinophrynus dorsalis; assembly: GCA_037306005.1. Taxonomy (NCBI): domain Eukaryota; kingdom Metazoa; phylum Chordata; class Amphibia; order Anura; family Rhinophrynidae; genus Rhinophrynus; species Rhinophrynus dorsalis. Next base: position 142,680,824 of record CM074719.1, on the reverse strand, counting down.
GCTGGAAAAGTAAAACAAAGCAGATTGGTATGCCTCCTTCACTTCCAGACTGGGAGTACAGTCACTGATGACAGGATTCCCAGTACCTCTAACCACATAAGTAATGTTGTGTGCTTCAGGACACATAGAGGAGTACATTTACCTATAGTGCAATGGACCTTAAGGGGTAAACACTCTGATGTAGATGAATGTGCCGAGCCTTCATCGAAAGTCTCACTTCCACTTTTAGTCCGCTTGTCTCTAGGAACACGTCAACTAGGATATTTATGTGATGTTTGTGACATGTATACATATACCCTGTATTCTCTGTAGTAGAAGTTGACCATATCAATGTCAAAGGGCAGAAATGGCACCATGGCAATATGGGATTCTTATACTCAGCTCCAGAGTTTTGCATTACATAAGGTCACGAAAACCTGTGGAGCGAATTCTCCCGATCTCTTCCTTGGAGTTGTGTGTGGCTTTAGGAAGCAGCAGGTATGAAGAGTTTTATTTATTTAAATAATTGATACACAAGCCTTTGAGAGACAAGAAAACTTCCCTCACTGGGCCCCGAAGAGTAAAGCAACTCTAAAGGTAAAGTAACATACGGAATAAATAGAAACTCCAAATTGCTATTTAAATTGGGGCTTTAACCTCTACAATGGTATAAGAAAAGTAATGTGATGGAGACCCCTCCCTTTCCAACTTAAAGCAATAAAAAATGTTTTCCTGTACTATAGCAGGTTTTCAAAGTTACTTCAACTTTCTTTGTGCCTATAGCCCATTCTCTCTCATAAAATGATGGAATGCTCTGTAGTCTTCATAATAGTAAAGCAAGACAAAGTGGAAACTGACAGAGGGTTTACCCAGGAAGGAGGATGCAACTTTGAGAAGAAGGGGAGGAGATACTCTACAGTAGTGCTGAAAAAGTCAATTTTGTTTACATTTGTAAGCTCTCAGAGATCCAAGTTTGAATGATAGAGTTTCAGCAAGATAAAATGGTAAAATGTTTTAAACCAAGTTTGTTCGGGTACTGATTACCTATGCACCAATAATGAGATTTATTGGACCGTTACAAAACACCAACTCTCCTTTAAGCCTTTGTATGACAGAGGTGTGCATTGTATTGCACGGTATTGCTCTGGCATTCAGAGGGTTAAATACTAGATGATACTGTTAACATGAGACTAAATTAGTAATCTAGAATGTATGAAATAAAAGTTACCAAACTGTTGCAACAGATATTTCTTACAGTGGGTTATATCCCAGTGCTTAGAACAAGAAAAATCTACCAGAAAACTAATTGAAATGCATGAAATGTTTAGATATTTCACTGGTTATCACAGAACCACACACACATGTCCTGCCACTAAAACATTTTGCAATGGCCATTACATACAATTACTCTGTAGAACTCCTTAAACTTTTAAATGAACCCCAGGTTCCACAAAGTTTGTTTAAAAAGGTAGTTCTAACACTTAACAGCAAACATGATCAGAGAAATGTGCAATGCATATTATTCTGTGACATCTAGGGCTAGATTCAATTACAGGTGCTAATTTTATCATTGATTTTATCTCCAGTTTTCCCCATAGACTTCAATAGGAAAATATTTGAAAAAACTGGGAGGTAGCATTTATATCCTGCAACAGAGTCTGGCCCCTAGTTCTTAAAGGGTTAATAAACCTGTTTAACACCACATTTTACTGTATACACAAACAGTGGACCAATTATAGGTACATTAGCAATCATATTGACAAAGAGAGTATTTACTCTAAGAATGCTAGAAGGGTCTCCTGTGCATTGTGAAAAAATACCTTGGACACTTCTAGAACTGAAGGAGTTAAAAGCCACATTTACGAGAATATGGACTTTAGTTAATTTCCACATAGTGCAACTGATTGGCCTGAGCTTCTTCTCTCTCTGCTCAAATAAAAAGGAACCGCTTAAGCAGGTCCCATCAGTCCCTATGCATGTAGCGAAATAGTGAGAACGTACTTAATAAAAATCATCCGATTGTGGTGTGAACGAAGTGTACTACAGATAATAAATAAGCCAACTGGTTTAAATATAGTTTTTATCCCCTTGAATGCTACTTTTTCAACGCAACGTAAAACGTTAGAGACTTCTCGTTAGTATTCAAGGGGCTAAAATATAGTTGTAGTTATTGCCTCCCTAGTTTGTTTGCCCCAAGACTGCACCACTGTTCCTTAGCACATCTGAGATTGGTGTTCTGCAGTACTGCATGTACACCATATGTAACGAATACAAAACAATCATTACTATTTACATTACATTAAATGACGAATTAAGCATTTAAAAATGAATGCGTTAGAAACGTTCTTTGTACTCAAATATATATGATACGTTTCTATTTAATTCTCCATGTCATAGTTAAGGAGTCAACCCCATACGTCTCTCCTGATGTTGAAGACTACAATTTATATTAACCCCAACCAGCCTTTAAATGGATAATGACAGCTGTTGTAATCCACAAATAAGGGAGTTCAGTTTATCCAATGCTGGATTTGCACCAGAATTACACCACTTTACTTTTTGTGCATTAGCCTCGGTATATCCATATCATCTTAAAAGTATCTGCTCCTACAGCATTTTTGTCAAAAATCACTGCTATCTTTTTCTGCCCTGCCTACAACAATTCATTCACAACACAAATTGACTCCAACCCCAGCCGGGAACATGACGTAATCACGTACATTTTGGACACGCCTGCATGCTATTAGGTAGTCAAGCCGCGCCGTACCTACTGCATCTCTGTATGCTTTGATTGGTCTATTGCGTCTGTGCTCCTTGTACAATGATTGGGTAGTCTGGCCGCTGTAGCCGTTCTGTGTGTCCTGATTGTGCGTGTTACAGATTTTTGGCGCCAGGAGTTTATGTCCAGGCATTGCTCTATAACAGTTCAAGCATGGCTCCCGTGTCAAGTGGAGGCAGTGAGCAGAACGGTAACAGTAGGGAGGTGGGGAACAGGGAGAGTGGAACGGGTTCCTAACAGAACAGCAATGAGGATTTTAAAGTGTATGAACAACCTGTAATGTGGTATTGTCAGACGACAGCAATAAGGGACACTTAACTCTTTGGTGACAGAGGGAATGTTCTGCTACCCTTCATCCCATATATGAGTTACTGATACTTTAGAGTTCTAAAGTATGTCGTTCATTTTATTGTTGCGTAGGTGTGATGTAGTTTAATTTCAAAACAGTGTTGAATGGCATCTTTATAGTTTTCTGAAAACTACAAAAATGTACCCGTTTGGAATAAAGTATTATGTTTTCCTTTTTTTTTTATATGCATTTTCTTCTTGGGTCTAAATTGACAACCAACCAACCTGTTTTATATTCACATTCTCTGCAAATGCAGAACACGTCTAATAAAATTGCTTATATATTTTCTGTCCACACTTCTATATACATGTCAGGGGCTTCCTAAATTTGTTTCCAGGTAGCTTTCTGTTAGGGATTATGAAAGAAGCATTGGTGATGTCATATTGTCTTTGCAGCAGAAAAACTTGAATCCACAACACCCTACAGAGAACTTTGTGCTGTGCAACATTCTGTCAGTGCCAGCTTTCAGAGTTCCTGACAGCTCTCTGGATACTGAAATTCAGTAAGCTAACTTAAAGTGGCATACACATTTTTAAAATTATATGAAATAAAAAGGTAAACCATTTACATATTTGCCACTGTCAGAATATGTATGTAAGGTCGTGTCTAAAGCCATGTAGAAAAAATTAAGAAACGTGAACTGAACCAAATGCAATGCTTTATAGAACATGTAATGAAAACATTCATGCCACTAACTGTCAGGGAAATAAAATGAAGAAAAAAAAAAAATCCACTTAACATATTACATAAGAGCATGTACAGTCAAAAAGGAGGTGGGCTGTCACTGTAAAATTACATGTCATATCATTGGCAAAGAAAAGTGATTTGATCAATCTCACAGAACTAGGCCTCAATATGAAACACTACAGTTTCTGTAACTCTGAGATGGTTTAATGAGCTAGTGGTGTGCATGTTATCTGCTTGTCTTGAAAGAAGAAAGCCCAAATTATCTGTGGGATGTCAGTGCTGCAACAAAGTTGCTGTTCTTGGTTACTGAACAGTTTGCGCTTCTTAAAGAAATAGTAACACATATATGGTAGAGTTTATCCTCCTGAGGATGCAGGAGGTGCAATATCACAATGGCTTGAAATTTTACATTGGTGCTGTTGCTACACCATCCTAATGACAGCTCTGGTCAATTGACCATAAACCTCCATAGGTTGGTGTAGCAACAGCGCCACTGTACAATTTCAGGCCATTGAGATATTGCACCTAAAAAAATTCAACTTAAGTTTGAGCTGCAATAACTTTTGAACAAAACACCTCTCAGCTGCGGAAGTGTCATTGTTTTATTTAGGAGGATAAACCCTAAATTATATATTTTACTGTATATCAAATTTTACTATCCCTTTAAGACTGCTGGACTGTGATCCCATGGCCTTTTGAGGAGATTAGTGGGAGATAAATGAGATTGTCTTCCAATATCCACCCTTACTATTCAACTTGGTGTTTAATACATTATTTTGTGACGAAGTTGGAAGTTATAGACGTTTCTAAGGGAGTATTGTAATAAATAAACTCACATTCAGGCTCACTTTTCAATTCGAATATTTTTTTAGATTTTACAAGCAAAAATATGCTTTGCTTGTTACTCACATTCACACTTTAAGCTGACATTTTCCTTCAACCTTTTGTATGCCAGAGGGGTGTACAGTGCTCTGGAAATTTTTGGGTACCCCATGTCACTCAAAGGGTTAAGTCAGGCACACTTGTGAAAAACTCATTCTGCACAACTGCACAGGAATTGGTACAACTCTGTATTTATTTTCTTTTTTATCTATTTTTGTCATTACTCCACATAGTAAATCAAGTTGGTACAGTTTAACCCTTTGAGTGCCAAAGAGGTATCCAACGCATTGCGTTGCACTCTGGCACTCAAAGGGTTGAAATATCTTGCACAATTGCTATATGTTGTGTTATGTGTTTTATTTATTAAAGAGTTAGTAATGGCATATATAAATAAAAAGTATTATTGTAGATATTGAAAAAATCCATTCATGCCAGTCCTATCTCTCAGACCTTTATGGTTTGAGAGATATAACGTTTTAAAATTTGCACCTCCCTCCCCTTTTGTTGACATCAGCATCTAGCTGACAGAAGAAAATCCTGGTCCTGGGACCGGCAGGCGGCTCTTTAGCAGAGCTGAGATAGCACTATGTAGAAAGAAATACTTCATTGGAACGGTCTACAAAGTGTGGTTCCAAACCAGGCACACTTTGTAGACCGTTCCAATGAAGTATTTCTTTATACATAGTGTTATCTCGGCTCTACTGACGAGCCGCCTCTAGTTAGCAGACACGAATCTCCTCCTTTCAGCTTTACATCTGACATCAGAGAAAGCGGAGGGAGGGGGAAGTTTAAAACATATCTCTCAAACCATAAAGGTTTGAGAGATAGGACTGGTATTGATGGATTTATTTTTTCAGTATCTACAATAATACTTTTTATTTATATATGCCATTACTTTCCCTTTAAAAAATGTTTTTAAGCTACTACATTACTTTGTATTGTTTGTGATGCATAGTCCCCTGCTAGCACAAATTACTTCCCGTAACTCATCCCCTGTGTGTCCCTCTCCAACTCAAGTGTAATAATAACGCTTTGTGTTCAATGCATTTCACATCTCATTGGCACTCAAAGGGTTAATCTTATTTAGCAATTGATCTAGGCGATTATGTTTTTCTCAAAGCCTCTTCTCCCTGTGTCCAAATATGGTTCTGCCAAAATGTTTTTATGTACAGCAGTGACTATCATACTTGCTATATTAATCATTTCCTTATTTTAGGTATAAATTCCAGCATGTTTTCAACAAAACTTGCAACATAGTATTTTATTTTGGTATGTGAAAATGTTTATCAATACTGTATTATAAATTCTTGACATGATGGAATACTATGTAAGAGAGACTAAAGTGAGGTCATGCTTTTTGGGGTAGGGTCCCCTTATTAGTGTATGAACCACTTTGTTGCACAGTGATAATACCATAGCTTGCTGCTCTTATGTCTGTCTTGTATGTTTGTATTGAACTATTACTGTAACACACGGTGTACACCTATGGTGCTATATAAATAGATGCGTAGCTACATTAGAATGCACTAGGAATAAGCAGTCAATGCAGTCAATAATTTAACACATCTGCCATCAAACAGGCTATAGCAGCATTTTGCAGTAAAAGATAACTTATCTTTCAGTATGGGAGTAGTAAACGTTATTAACCCTTTGAGTACCAGAGGGGTCCGCAACGCCTTGCAATGCATTGCGTACCCCTCTGGCACTCAAAGGGTTATGCGTGTGTGTGGTGTAAAAAATGTATAATATAGGATGTTAGAGTTACAATGTTTCTTATAATTACAAGTCAGTTGCATAAAAGGTTAACCCTCTGAGTGCCAGAGAGTAATCCAATGCATTGTTGCAATGACTTACTGGCACTCAAAGGGTTAACTCTGAGTGCTTGTTTTGTGCAAATTCTCTGGCATGTAAAGCATTTGAGTTAAATGCATATTTGACTCTGAGTGTCAGATAATTGTTCAAAGAATGTTGCACACCTTTTTGGCAATCAAGGTCACTACATTGGGGTTGTTTGTAGACACAATTTAATAATTAGTTTGAGGGAGACAGGTGAACTGCAGTAAACACCTCTCAGCAGTAAGGGTACCCTTGTTTTATTCAGGAGGATAAACCCTACAATATGTTTTTGAATATCAAACATTACTATTCCTTTAAGAGTAATATTGGTGTCTATGGAATCAATTTTCTCAGACGAGGACTCTGTCACACTGCCTTAAGGCCACACCTCCTCACATCAAACAATGGCTTCAATAGAACTGAATGATTTGCAAGTGGCACAATTTCATATTTTAAACAAACAGCAGTGGCGTAAAACAGTACATAGATATAACTGATTGCTAGTTTGAAGGACAACTACCTTGGCGAAAAACTCTTCTCTAAAACAGCTAAAGAACCACTTATTCTTAGGTCATAAGTCCCATTTTAGAACAATATATTGCATATTTTTCTAATTGATAGAATACAGTTTTGCAGTTAGTTGTGCTTTGCTTTTGATTATTATATCACATTACCATACTACATTAGAGATAACAAAGCAATCTTACTAATGTATAGTTTGCACAATCATTCCTCTGTTAATAGCAATCAGTTATGATTTATGCATGTAACATTATGGCAAGTTGGGAGACTGTAGCTCAATGGCTTTAGCTTCTGTGAGCCAACAATTGATTAGAGGAGTATGATGGAAGCTCTAGTGCAACAAAAGCAAGAGTCGCAAGTTTGCCATGTATTCACATTATTACTCTTTTGTTTTGATTTGCCATCAGACATGGCTGATTCTGGGAGTTTTGCAACATCGCGTTCCCGACGGGAAAAAACTGAAAAGAGAGGCCGCAAGGAAGCTTTGGAACGGTTGAGAAAAGCAAAAGCTGGGGAAAAAGTCAAATATGAGGTGACTTATTACTTTTGTTACTTTGTGACCACTGTTTCTCAAGTTGTGGCTCCCTCTCAGATATCAGACTACAACTCTAATAGTTTCTGTCTGTCCAGTAACATAGCCAAATGTTGCACATGCCTGATTTCATTTTATTCCACTGAAATTTTAACCCTTTGAGTGCCAGAGGGTTGTCCAATGCATTCTACTGCCGTGCCTTGGATACCTCTCTGGAATTCAAAGGTTTAACCACCACTAATCAAGGCATTCTGGTTAAATATTGGAAACAGTAACTTTTTATCCCTACTACACGCTGTATGATGAAACTCTGAGAGGTTTCAATAATTTGGTGCTTTACAGTTTTGTGAGGTTTCATTTAGTGTGACAAATCAAAACTGAAACACACTACATTGTGTGCTATTTTAACCAGAGGGATGTGCAGCACATTGCTGTGCAATGTATTACTCACCCATATGGTCCTTTAGGGGTTAAAGTAGACATCTAGTCTTTTGATTTTAAGAAGCTCAAAGTTCCTATAAGTCTGGTTTTCCTGCTCACTGTGATCTGCATAATATGAGAAAGAAACCTAGTTCTTATTATCCAGCTCATAAAATGTACTTTACTATAGGCATAAGGTGCAATATGAACGCTGTACGTGATAAATATGCAAGAGTGAGGGTACCCAAAATCATTTCAGGTAAAAAAACAGTGGTACTGTGATGTTCAGGATATAACTTGTCTCAAATGGCTAAAATAAATTTTGGTCTGGTGGATTATTTAATTATAAATAAGTGCTGGGCTTCTGTCAGATATCTATAAATCAATAATGAGTAGGGTGAGCTCAAGAAGTCCCACTAATAGCACTCTCAAACGGGTAATGACATCCATGCCCCTTTTTTTTTTTGTTTTACTTTGCATTTCTTAAAGGGTCTAGGCCAGGAGTTGGCAAAACTAGACAATGGCTTGTAATCCTCCACAGCTGGAACATCAGATACAGTATTTGCCTGCACAAAGAGTGATTCCCTCCTCCCAACTTTTCAAATGGATAGCGTGAAAATGAGAAAAAAAAAAAAAAATCCCTAAGATAAGGTGACCTTCCCCTTCCTCATCTTATTGTCTATTGCCAGCTGCTTTTAAGACTCAGTAATGGAAACTGCAGACAGCATTCTTGTGGGTGGCATGTTTGAATTTGCCTCCTGCTTTCATGCTGATGTTGCGTGATACAGAAAGGTCCTTCCTGAATTTATCTGTTTGCTGACTCAATGTGTGTTGATAAGTCACTCCAGCAGGTGGAAAGTTCATACATGTCACACACTAAACTGAACTCCTGGAAGACTGCCTTTTCCGTTACTGTGGCTTAAAGTGAACTTTTCACCTTCAACCAACTTGGTCCCAATCACAGACTTCTTGATATATGTTGTTGTTTGTATTTATATAGTAATGTAGTTTACAAGTAATAATCTTAAAATCATACCTGGTGAAGTAATAAGTGACGTTGCTTGCTTCCCACATACAAATGTGTGATACTGCAGTCTAATTAACAATGTCCGGCCTACCCCTTCAGTTACAAACCCCCCCCACCAGCTTTCCTGGCATTCCACTGGGCAGTGTCCTCCCTGCACTCAATTGTTGCAATGCTTTTGCAGGGAGCGCATCCAGGTGGTTCAGTGTACCATTCCACAACACGTACCACAATGCTGGCTGCATACAAAGCAGCACGTTCTGCACTTAAATCCGTTCTGAGAGCTAATCCATGCAGGACACAGTAGAGCCTAGCGTGTGCCTTATAGTAGAATGATTTTTGGCATGTGCTAGGCAATAGAATTAGATGCTCAAGGAGAGCCTGGCTTACAGTTGAAGATTGGCAGCGCTCTCTGTCTGCATTATCTGCCAGTCATTTGAATGTAAGCATGTCCTTTTGGATGTGGTGCTTGAGGAGTTATGATGACGAAACCATGTTATGGAAAGCTAAGCAGTGGTGTACCTAATTAAAGGGTTAGTAATGGCATATAAATAAAAAGTATTATTGAAGATATTAAAAAAATAAATCCATCGATGGTATACCATTTTAAAGTTCCTCCCTCCCCTTTTCCTGATGTCAGCTGTAAAGCTGACAGAAGGAGATTTGTGTTGTTCGACTTGAGGCGGCTCTTCACCAGAGCTGAGATAGTGCTATGTAGAAAGAAATACTTAATTGGAACTTTTTACAAATTGTGCCAGGTAGACCATTCCAATGTAATATTTCTTATTACATAGCGCTATCTCGGCTCTGCTGAAGAGCTGCCTGCCGGTCCTGGGACCAGGATCTTCTGTTGGCTAGATGCTGACGTCAATGAAAGGGATGGGAGGGGAGAAATTTATCACCTAGTATCTCTCAAACCATAAAGGTTTGAGAGATTGGACTGCCATCGATGGATTAATTTTTTTCAATAGCTACAATAATACTCTTTATTTATATATGCCATTACTAACCCTTTAAGAAGCAGAAATCGATTTGGGTTGAATATAGGGAGTTGACAGGTTCACTTTATCTCCTTAAGGACCCAAGATGTTCATATGCGTCATGCAAAGACTTACATTAAGGACCTATGACATATAAGTAATGGACTTCAGTGGGTCCCCGTGTGGCTGCACACTGTTTGTGGACCATTGATTCCTTTTCCTCAAAAAAAAAAATTCCCTGTGGTCCTTAAGTGGTTAAAGGTTACAAGCAGCCCAAATAAAAGGCAACCCTCAATATAAGGCAAGGTTGCTTTTTCAGGCTAAACTGCCTGAAAAAAAAATTAAACTTGCCTTATATGTGAGCAAATACGGACTTACCAGTCGTCTAGGCTCTAGTGCTTATTACAAGGGAAACCTGACAGAAAACAGAATTAGAAATGTTAGTTGTCCGTAAGTAGTCACTGAACCAAACGTACAGTTAATGACACCCCAGTTTTGTCCCCTACATGTGCTAGTTCTGTAGAAACTCTACGAGATACTATGATTAAATCGTTTACAGATACTTTAAGTGTAAGTCTGCTAAAATGGGCCTTCAGTAATGGAAATCTTATATATTTTAATAATGCCAGTTTTGAGGTTTATGTCCTGGGATATTCATACAAAGAAATGCCCTTGGTTATTAGGTGGAAGAAATGTCAAGTATTTATGAAGAGGTTGATGAAGACGCATACTCTAAAATAGTCCGTGAGCGTCAGGATGATGACTGGATAGTGGATGATGGTGAGTACTTATTTAAACCTTGTGGATTCCCAGTTAATTGCACATTTTGGTTGTAAATGAACTGTATAGCTATAATTTCTAATCCCCTTGAGGCAGAGACGGTTGCACAGAGTAATGCGTTTCGCACCCATCTGGTCCATAAGAGATTAAAGGGACATGTTCACATATTAAATCTTTTGGCCATGTGCTTAAGTTGGTACAACTATATTAGGATTCGTGTTTTTTTTTATGTTACTTACCACTGATAAATGGAGCTTGCTGTAACAATAGAGCAGAAAAATGCCAATACAAAGGGAAGCGTGAACTCGCTCCCTGGGACAGCTGGGAGGGATGTGGGAAGACCTGCACTGCTGTGCCGAGGACACAGTGTGCCGCAGAATGTGGAAGTGCCTAGTATAAACTCTGCCCATCTTAAGAAGTAGGTAAGTCACATAAAAAAAAAAATATGAATCCAAATATAGGTTTACTAACTTTAAGCACATGGCCAAAAGTTTTTTACATGTAAAACTTCCTCTTTAAGATTCATTGTCTTAACCTGAACCGGAATTTAAAAAAAACCCCGTGGTCCTCAAGTGCTGGCCGCGCATGCACACACCAGTCCTTAAGGGGTTAAGTAGCTTTGTGGTTGTGGTTTTCATCACAGGAGGATAACTTTTTTTTTTTTCTATTATTGTTTTGGATTTGGGTCATTAACGTCTTTGCAAGTCCTTTTACATATCTCTCCTAACTTGCTAACTCCTTTGCAAAAGCGGCCTCTTAAAGGGATAGTAATACTTCATTTTATCTTTATTTTATTTTGTAGGCATTAAAAAAACATGAAGAACGATATAAGTCTTATCTCTCAAACCTTTGTGGTTTAAGAGATTTTCACAAGCAAAGTTTCCCCCTCCTGCCCCTTTTACCTAGTGTAAGCAATCTCTTCTCAGATGTGGAATGCAGTCTATAGACCAGACAGATAACAGAAGGGGACACTCTTATTCCTATGAAAAGAATGAAATCCCTGCCCCCCTTGACAAGCTTTTCAGGTTTTTCCCTTATCTTAATTGAAGATTGTCCCTCTCTGCAGTCTACCTGGGCACCTCCCTTCTGCTGTGGCTGAACAGTGTGACATCAGTAAAAGGGGAGGGAGGGGGACACTTTGTCATTGAATTACAACTCTGACAGAATTGAAATAACACTCTCCAAAGTCCAAATACTATGATGATTCATTAGAACTGCTTTTATTATGAAACATTACTATCCCTTTAAGGCACAGATTCTCATCTTTTTTTTTGGTGACATACCTACTAGTTCTAAAAAAAAAAAAAATGTCAGAACTGTCACTATGCTTAAACCCTTAAGGACTAGCCGCGTGGCTGGCAGTTAAAGTGATAGTAATACTTTGTTAAACTTAACTTTAATTCTGTAGATATAAAAAAAACTAAATTTAATTGCACCCAGTCCTATCTCTCAAACCTCTGTGGTTTGAGAGATTTAAGCCTTCATAGTTCCCCTTTCCCTCCCTGTGCACTGACGTCCACTTTCTGTGTTAGAGGAGGAGATCCCAGTCCGCAGACCGTCCTGCGGCTCTTCAGCAGAGCCGTAATTGCGCTAGTTAGATAGAAATACTTCATTTGAATGATCTATAATGTACTCCTGGTTTGCAAGCACACGTGAGCCTGATGAGCGGAAAGCTCCGGACAGGAAACTTCAGTCTCCAAGAAATTTGCTAAGCTTTACCCCTTCTCTGATGCGGCGCTAGCTCAGTGGGTTCATCCTCCCAAGATGGATGCCCCTAAATCCACTGCCTTGCTGGTAGCTGATGCTTCTGCTCTCAAAGACTGGACTGACAAAAAGCTTGAGACCCCTCTCAAATCTATTTTAGCCACCGCTGGTACTTCCCTACTCCCAGCGTTCGCCGCGGTTTGGACTGAACAGCTTACACTCTCTGATTGTCAGGGAGCTCCTACTCCTGAAATGTTGCGGCTCCTTGCCAACACTTCTGAAGCCCAGCACTATATATCTGCTGCCTTGTTTGATGCCATCCATTTGGTGGCCAGGGTTTCCACCATGTCTGTGGTTGCCAGACAGGCCCTTTGGCTCAATATTTGGTCTGCTGACACTGCTTCTAAGAGAGCATTGCTCTCTTTGCCTTTTCAGGGCATATCGCTGTTTGGGCCAGACCTTAAGGATCTGATTAGTGAGGCCACATCGAGCAAGAGTACCATCCTGCCTATGGTCCCCAGGAAGAAGACGTCTACCAATCGTAATCGGCTTTTTCGTTTCTTTCAGACTGAGACGCCCGGCGAACCAGGCGGTTCCCCAGGCTCCGCATTCCTCCTTCAAGCCCAAACAACAGTGGAAGTCTAAGTCCTCCACCAAGCCCAAGGCTTCCAAACCTCCTTCGGCATGACTCACCGAACTCAGGTCCCCACACCGCTGTGGGTGGCAGTCTGCACCACTACCACAGCGTCTAGGAGGACTCTGTATTGGACCCACTGGTTTTGCAGGTGGTGGTGGAGGGGTACAGGATCCCTTTCACCTCTATTCCTCCCTTCTGGTTTTTCCCTTCTCACTCATCAGGGTGTAGAGAAACGCCGTCTGTTCAACGGCGCCATCCAGGCCCTTCTGGGTAAGGAGGTTTTGGAACCGCTTCACGTTCAGGACAGGGGTTTGGGTTTTTACTCAAACCTGTTTGTGGTTTACAAAAAGGACGGCGGCTGTTGTCCGATTTTGGACCTGAAGGACCTCAATTCCTTTGTGGTCAGGAGTCCCTAAGGGGACGGTGATTGCTGCCATGTGTCATGTCCCTTGGGGAATTCCTTGCTTCTCTGGATCTTCAGGAATTGTATCTGCACATTGCCTTTCATCCAGAGAGCCGGCAGTATCTCAGGCTTACCTGCAGCCAAGGGCATTTTCAGTTTTCTGCTCTTCCCTTTGGTCTGACTACAGCTCCTCAAGTCTTCAGTCGTGTCCTGGGAGCCTTAGTGTCCATCCTCCCATCAGAACGGCATCAGAGTCCCTCCATACATGAACGACCTGCTACTGAAAGCATCTTCTCCGGAACTCCTTCATCAGCAGGTTCAGGACTGCATTCATGTTCTCACCCATCACGGGTGGATCTTCAACATGGACAAGTCGGATCTCGTGCCATCTCAGAGGCTGGTGTTCCCAGGCCTTCTCTTCGACACTCAGAAGAGCATGGTGTTTTTCACAGACGAGATGGCTAACCAGATCGCCAACAGGGCTTCCACTGTTCTGGCTTATAATCCAGTTCCATCCCAGAAATTGTCCTTCCTGGTGAGGAAGTTCATTTCCACTATAGAAGCAGTACCGTTTGCCAGGGAACTCCAGAGGTTTGTCATCCAGGTGTGCAGGGGTCAGCCACACCTTTTGAAGATATCAGTGTCCCTCCCTCTTCATGTGGAACAGAGTCTGTCGTGGTGGCTCGACCTCTTCAATCTGCTGAATGGCAAGTCCTTCCTGGTGTCCTTCTGGACCATGGTGATGACGGATGCCAGCCTGTCCGGCTGGGGAGCGGTTCTGGGTCAACTGAATGCTCAGGGACGGTGGTCTCTGGAGGAATTTCTCTTTCCTATCAACGTGTTGGAGCTTCGGACAATATTTCATGCCCTTCGCAACTGGACCCGCCAGCTGGAGGACTGTCCGGTCAGGGTCCTGTCCGACAGCGCCACGGCAGTTGCTTACATCAACAAGCAAGGTGGAACAAGAAGTCTCGCAGCTTGGTTGGAGGTCAAGGCTATTTTGTCCTGGGCAGAGGAACATGCACCTGCCATATCCGCAGTTCATATTCCAGGTGTAGACAATGTCCTGGCAGACTTCCTCAGTTGGCACACAGAGGACAGCGGAGAGTAGGAACTATATCAAGACCCCACCTCTGAACTATGTTCAGAGGTGGGGTCTTCCGTGCATCATCCTGATGGCAATGACACAACCGGAAAATTCTGAAGTTCTGCTTTCGCTGGCGGGACCCTTTGGCTGTAGCAGTGGATGCCATGTCCATTCCTTGGCAATTTCCTCTGGCTTACATCTTTCCTCCTATCCCCATGTTGCACAGGGTGATATGGAAACCGCGACTGGAGCACTGGCTGGCCATTCCGATTGCTCCGTACTGGCCTCAGCAGGCTTGGTTTCCGGAGCTTCTAGATCTGTCCATGGTGGAGCCCTTCGGGCTCCCTTGCCGTCCGGATTTTCTTCTACAGGGTTATCTGTGGAAGGAGGATGTCCATCGTCTGGCATTGATGACTTGGAAATTGAATCCACAATATTGAAGAAGAAGGGTTTCTCATCTGGTGCGGTGGCTACTATGCTTAGTGCACGCAAACCTGTTTTTCTAAGGCCTATCATAGAGTCTGATTTACCTTTCTCTCTTGGTGTGCTGACAAGGACCTGTCTCAGGAAGTTGATCTGCCTACGGTCCTGGCCTTTTTGCAGGACGGTGTGGATAAGGGCCTCAGTTTGCGTCCCCTTAAAGTTTAGACTTCTGCTCTCTCTGTTTTCTTTCAGAGGCACATTGCCATCCTTCCTGATGTTAAGATTTTGTTCCAGGTGTTGCTCATACTCATCCTGCCTTCAAGAATCCTGCTCCTCTCTGGGATCTTAACTTGGTTTTGGACATTCTTGAGCGCCCTCCATTTGAGTCCTTGGCTACTATTCCTCTACTCCTGTTAACGTGGAAAATGGCCTTTCTCCTGGCGATCGTGTCCATTTGCCGTGTCAGAGTTACATGCTCTGTCTTGTAAACCACCTTTTTTGGTGTTTCATAAGGACAAGGCGGTGCCTCGCACTTCTCAGAAGTTTCTTCCGAAGGTGGTTTCAGAGTTTCTCATCAATCAGGAGATTGTGGTGCCTTCTTTCTGCCCTGACCCCACCTCTGACAAGGAGAGGGATCTCCACTTGTTGGACGTGGTGCGTTGTCTCAAGTTTTATGTACATCGCACTGAGTCTATCAGGCAATCTGACACGGCGTTAGTCATTCCTGAGGGTCCCAGGGCAGGAAGACCTGCATCAAAGGTGACTATTGCATCCTGTATCAAGTCCACTATTCGTAATGCTTACAAGCTGAGGAAGAATCCTGTTCCCTTTCGTGTCACAACTCATTCTACTAGATCTATTGGGGCTTCTTGGGCTTACAAGAATCAGGCCTCTGCTGATCAGTTGTGCAAGGCTGCCACTTGGTCATCTGGTCACACCTTTTCGAAGTACTTCCGTGTATTGGCAGACGCCAGCTTTGGGAGGAAGATCCCGGAGGCAGTCTTGCCTGTTTAGGATCTTCTTCGGTTCTTGGTACTTTCTTCACTTTTGAGCCCTGTTGGCTCTAGTTCAGTCTGCTGTGTAACAGTTGGGGTGTTGTATTCCTGTTCAGTGTCCGTTGACAATCCCTTGTTGGGCTATATCTGCTCTGGTAACTTTGGGGGCCTTGCACCTGGTCCTTGCCTTATTTCCCGCCTCTGGGAAACTCAGTGGTTGGACATCCAAGAGTTACCTGTATTGTACGACAGAGAAAAGAGGATTTTAGTCTTACTTGTTAAATCCTTTTCTCTTAGTCCATACAGGTTACTGGTCTCCCACCCTGTCAAGGGACCATGCTTGGCTCTCCTGTGGCAGACTCTGGAGGTCCTTCGGGGTCATGCTTACAGGAGTCTTCTTTTCCTTCTATTATCTAGTCAATAGTTAGTGTCTCAAATCTTTCTGGAGCTGGTTGGCTAGATTCAGCCAAGGAGGGAAGGTGGGCTCCACCCCCTGCATACAATTCGAGAATTGTTCCTGCCTAAAATAAATGGGCTGGATCGCCTACCCAGAGTTACCAGTAACCTGTATGGACTAAAAGAAAAGGATTTAACAGGTAAGAGTAACATCCTCTTTTAACACTAAGTTCACTAAAATCCTCTCTTTAAGTACAGTACCTCTGTGCCCTGAAATGTTATGATGGAGCTGTTGCTACATCATCGTATTGTTGTTTTTGGTCAGTTGACTAAATTGTCCCTAGAATGCTTTAGTAAATACACCTCTAAAACATGTCAAGTCATGGAAGTATTGAACTCGAGAAATACTAGTTTGAGCTGCAGTCATTTTTGAATAAAACATTTTCAACACTAGGATTACCCTTGTTTTACTTGCCAGAATCAACACTGCATTTTATATATAAATATATAATACCTAATTTGTCAATATTAAGAGTTACTTTCCCTTTAAATGTAGGGTTCTTAATCCCCATAGTTTAAATTTGCAGTCTGCATTTCAATTCACCACAGTATTTTTGGAAACTTAATTTGAATTGTTCTATTGGAATAAGAAATGATCTCTGAAACTTTACACATACTCTAATGTATATTAGTAGATAGATGTGGCTTGGCAGTGGAACTCGATTTAACTAAGGGACGTCACTGAATTTGCAGTCTGTCAATATACTTCAGAGTGCCAGAGGCGGCTGTTCAATACCACACACCAGTCCAATGCTCAAAGAGTTAACTTTGCATTATATTACAAGTTAACTAAAGAATAATTTTCATTATAGTTTGAGCATCTTATTTCTTTATCACGGCATATGTGTGTAACAGACTGACTAAAGTGCTTTGTCTTGTAGGAAATGTAAAACCTAGAGCAATGAACAGTTACTGTGGGATGTCGATATTTTTACTTTGATCTTGCTTTTGTAAAAGGAGTAATGTATAAATTGTTAGGATAAATGAATCCGTTCTTTATCCAGTGTGAACTCTGAGTTTTCATTCACTTTTGTTTTTAGTATTTACAACTGTGAAAGCACTTTATGATTCTTGATAATTGCTTTTCTATGTCCATAATCTAAATCTGACTTTGCAGATGGTACGGGTTATGTTGAGGACGGCAGAGAGATCTTTGATGATGATCTGGAAGAAGATGCCCATGTTGATAAAGGTAGCTGTTTTGAATTGCTTGGGTCAGCTTTATTTACAACGAAACTTACTCACCTTTAGGGCCTTGTACTCCAATGAATTTATTTGAATGGGGCTTATAACTCTTTGAATGCTGGAGGGGTCTCCAGTATATTGTGTAACAGTGAGTTGCAGTATTTTCTGGCATTCGAAGGTCGAAATACCCCATTAAATCTATGGGGAATTTTAGGAAAACTTTTTTTTTTATAGTCCCTTATATTATTGCTGGTTTTCCCCTAAATAGATAACCTCTTGCTTTCTGTATTCGGCTATTGTGCAGAAAAAAAGAGGAGTAATTGTTTAGCATACAAACTGCATTGTAACTGAGATGTTACTTGGATATGTCTTCAGTACATTGTTTCACAATGCTTTGTAGGCCTCTCTACCATTCAATGGTGTAAAAGCCCCAATTATTTGAAATGTAGGACAGTTTTTTCATCACCTATGGTGCTGTTGGCTTCCCCAAGCATTGCTCCAATGTCTTATGCAAAATGCAAACTGGTTGAATCATGGGGCAAATAAACTGCACAATTGGGGTGGAAATAAACATTCTCAAAATATACATGAATTGCAAAGCAATGAGTTGGAGACCTTTAGCATTCAAAGGGTTAAAATCCACTTTAGGTCATGGAAGATCCCCCCCCTTCTTCTGCCCCATGTTACAGATGGTTTGACCCGTAATTCCTCCAAGTTCGTTGTCTACATAAGGAACAGAGTGCCTTAATAACGGAACAGTTGTGGCGCAAACCAACTGTGCACCACAAAGAGCAAATATAAAAGTCTTACTGATTTTATATGAAGCTTCTGATCCTATGAATGTAACTTGAATGCAGTATGCAAAATGCAGCCTTGTCATATGGATTGGACATTTGTTGACTGTTGGCATAATTTTTACCTACATGTCCTATTCGTATTTTTCTAGTGAGATTGAAAACCAGCTCCATAGTAGTCTAATGCGAAACTACAGAGACTGAAATGTTGGAATTTCTCATTAAGCTGCTATGGAATAGGTTGACATGAGCCTGGCTTTTTCCTGCAGAATCACACATTTGTGACATGTAGGCAATATTTATATCCACAATACATTTTAACCCTTTGAGTGCATTGCGTACACCTCTGTCACTCAAAGTGTTAATGACCAGTGTCTCTGAAATACTGGTTTGATAAGTCCTTTTTTATTTATTTATTTATTTATTTATTTATTTATTTATTTTATTAACTGTTAATAGTACTCAGTGTTCTATTACCAGCTGCACCACTGAGGAAAACAAAAATTCCCATTGACTAATGGTCGGAGACCTAGTGTTCAAGGTAGTAAAATACCCATTTAAATCACCAGAGATTTTTATTTGGTGTTTCTGGTGTGTTTGGTTTGCCCCAGTATTTCTCTGCTTTGTGGGCATGACCGTAACTCTCTTAATATGATGTATACAACTAGGTCAGTCTGTTTTTGTGTGTGTGTGTGTTTTTTTTTTTTCTGTCCCAATGTGTAACTTGTAACCTGTGCTAGACACTTACTGTCTCTCTTCTGATAATTAGAGTTCTTATCCTTACAGGGAAAGGAGCCAAAGGTGCAACCAAAGACAAAGCAAATGTGAAGAAGTCCACAGTGTCCAAGCCAAACAATATCAAGTCCATGTTTATGGCCAGTGCAGGAAAAAAGACAACAGATGTGAGCAGTTACCTTATTCAAGGGGCGGGCAGAATGCCCCATTCTCAGTTTTTGTTCAGTTAAAACTACCATCATGGGGCAGCCGTTGCTGAATTTTGTCGCAGTTGGCTTCTGTTTTGGAAACTTCCTTTCATTATCTATTGTCATGATTGAGAGGACCCCTACACAATGCAAAGCAATGCTGCAGAGACAGCTTTAGCATTCAGCAGTTATACTGTAATACCCTGTACCCCTAATCTAGTACTAGTTTCTTAGAAACGCGTATTAACACTTTTTACCCTGTAATTCTGTAAAGGGATTGCCTAAAGTGGTGAAATAGTGGATTCTAATTTTAAGTGTTTTTATATAGATGTACAGAGATGTAGGTATATATATATATATATATATATATATATATATATATATATATATATATATATATATATATATATATATATAAACTAGTCTAAAAGCCCGTGTACACGGGCCGAGGTCTGCGTAATGTTAACCCTTTGAGTGCCAGAGGGGTACGCAACGCATTGCTTTGAAATGCATTGCGTACCCCTCTGGCACTCAAAGGGTTAAGAGGCTGCTACCTCACTGCTCCACGCGATGCAGTCTTGCATCGTCTCACTTACGAGATGCAATCATGTGCAGTAGAGACTGCCCGAATGCGGGCAGTCTCTACTGCGCATGACTGCATCATGACAAACATCCTAACAAATTATTATATAGGATAACTGTAACGTGTGTGTGTCTTATGTCACAGAAAGCTGTGGATCTCTCAAAAGATGATTTGCTGGGTGATATACTGCAAGATTTAAAATCACAGGTAGGTCTGCTTCCTATAACACCTGTGCTTGTGTGCCATTTATTTGTATATAATTAAATTTTATGCATTACTTTGGTTCAGACTTGTTTCATTTTGCTCTTTAGACTACTCCAATAACCCCGCCCCCTGTCATTACACTGAAGAAGAAGAGACCTGCTGGATCTCCACTTAATCCTTTTTCTATACCAGCTACAGCACCAAAGGTAACAGTCCAGGAACAGAATTCAGTGTAAAACTGTACAAAGATATGATGAGCATTTCCATTAATTGGTATACTTAGCCAGTTTATTTGGTACACCATCCTAATGGTGTGACCCACACAGACACTATTGCACCCTACAATAGCCTCACATTAGTTGGTGGTTGGTCACTGAAACAACCAGCCTGATCCACCTCATCCCATAGATTAGGGTTAATCAGTTGTTGAACTTCAAGCTGTTGGACTACACTTCCCCTTATCCCCTACCAACTGTGGATGATGGGAGTTGTAGGCCTCCAGCAGCTGGAGGTCCAACATTTGGCAACGTCTGCTGTAGATGTTCAGCTGGTGTGAGATTTGTTGGGTCAAAATTTGGTGACTGTGCAGGCTATTGCAGTATGGTAAAGTAACCCTTATGCTTCTAGAACCAAAACTCAACATGGTACCTTCAACAATGTATAGGCTGTCATTTTTTTATTGTCACACATGTTCCCACCCTGCACCGCTTGACCCCGCCCAGTTGGAAAAGCACTCTCGCAAGGAGTGTGGAAGCAGGGCAAAGACCTTTTAGCTAGGCTTTCACTTTTTTTTTTTTTTTTTCCCTTTTTCTTTCCTTGTTTCCTTTGTAGGATATGGGGCTGTATAGTCCCACATTAGACGTACTTCAATTACTGTCTTCCTTCTTCCAGGAATTACCGGTGTACTGAGCTCTCAGGTTTGGGTCTGTGGAGGATGACTGGTATTCATAGTCCGTTTTCCTCCTGGCTTCTTTGAGGCGTATATATTCTTAATGCAAGTCTGAAGAATGAAGAAAGGATTCTACAGATTTGATTGCACAATTACTGTATGGTCCTATTTCTTTATATGGCAATTGCCTTCAGTGTGCTCCAAGGCTGGCTTGGTTACAAGCAGCCTATTTATTCATTCTTGAGTTGCTTTCATATGCTCACTGTGTCATATACAGGGTTGTTAAACCTTGTACAGCTGCTAGTGTTTCAACTCTGATAGACTTCTCCTTTGAGGTATGGTTTCTTGCAGCAGTGACCTGTTTTTAATCATTCAATACTTTTCACTTATTTTCCAGTACTTTAATGTATTGAGTTATAACGTTTGAAAGTTCAGGTCACAGTGCCTTTCAGAAATGTGGTATTTCTCTCACCTCTATATATCTTTTAGAGGGGTTTATGAGTCTCTCAGTTGCCTCCTTTTACATTTGGTGATTTGTGGACAACCCATATTTTTGGAGGACTCTGCTCAATAGCAGGTGGAGCGCAATCACCCAGCAGCCTATTCAGACTTCCTTTTGGGTCTCTGCTAGCTAGTCTGAGGCTAATTTCTCATTCCTGCTTGCCACATTAACCCCTCACAGTTGGATAAGGACATTTTTAATTTTTTTTTTTTTTTTTTTTTTTTTTTTTGAGTACTTTTATTCTACTTTTATCTCCGTTGTGGGAGGTCTTCTGATTGTGTCAGACTCCAAGGAAGATGTGCACATACAACGCTACTAAGGATTCAGCTGTCCCTTTAACTTCATTAACCCATTACTCCTCATGCCAAATGGGTCTGTCTTGGGAATTTTCTGGTGCCCTATGTTCCTCTTGTTCTGTGGAGCACTCTCCTGTGGAACAGAAGCCTGCATGGGTACATCACAGGCAATATGTCATTTGTTTTTTCATAGTTCATGGGCAGTTTCAATGGCAGACCAGTGGGTTTTGTGGGTAATCTCAGAAGGTTAACCACAGATATCAAGTTTCTTCTTCCATGGCATTTGCTTATATCCAGGGTTCCTTGCGATCCAGATCTAAACTGGACACTGTGACTTTCCTGGTAGACACTGAGGTTTTTAGTCCTCAAAGAGGACGGTGGTTGTCCTTTTCTGAACTCTAATGTATCATCCATTTCAAGCATGCTCCCTCTGTTCAGAATGGAGTCTTTGTACTTTGTCATTTCCACCATGTGACCAGGGGATTCACTGGCTTCCCTAGACATAAGATGTGCTCCTGGATTCCTGCTGTTGATGTTCACGTTCCTCTCCTGGTGGGCAGATTCCAGGCACGTTTCCCTGACAAACCTGGTCCGGTCCTTTGGAGGAGGGGTCTTTGAAGGGAGGGTACTGTCACAGTACCTTGTAGCTCCGCCGCTTCTGGTGAGACTCACAGTGACTCTCCGGCGTCATTTCCACGAACGGTTGGACGCATCAATGTTAGATGCGTCATCTGCAGGCCTCTGTTTTGTGTGTTTGAGGCCTGTAGTCTCCTCCTACCTACTTCCTCCCACTGAGCTGCTCCTCCTACCTACTTCCTGAGGAGGGGGTTTAAAGGGGAGACTGAGTCCTGACTCAGTTACCCGTACTTTGTTGTTCTGAGCAGTTCATTTGGAATTCCTGTGTATGACCTGGCTTGTCTGTCCATCCATTCTCGTGTTCACCTGTGACTCTGTCTGACCATTCTCCTTGTGCGTTCTGATTTGGCTTAGACATTTTTTCTGGTGCAAACCTGTGGCTCTGGCTGACTACCCACTCCATGTATGACCTGTCTTGTCTGACTACCCACTCTGGTGTTGACCTGGGGCTCTGTCCAATGCACATCCAGCATACCAACGCTTCAATGGATATCCTATCTGGTGCAAACCTGTGGCTCTGGCTGACTACACGCTCCGTGTATGACCTGGCTTGTCTGACTGTCCTATCTGGTGCTTACTAGAGGGCTCTGTCTGTTCGCTCCGTGTGTTGGTCCTGTTCCACAGACATCCTTCCTAATACTGACCTGGGGCTCTATCAGACTCCTAGCTATTGACTGCAGGTGTGAGTCAGTAGTCTCCGTGGTTGCATGCGATATTGAGACTCCTCTTGTAGACTGACTGTAGGCTGAGTAAGTGCTACCTCTGGGCATTACCTTTTATCACGAGACTCCAGTGGGCTGAGGCCTAGCCTCAAACAGTGTGGTGGATCTATTAGAAGACTGCTATTTCTGATACAGTGCTTGCCTCTTTGATCACCCTCTGTGTGTTGTTTGCATTACTGTTTATATATTTCTAATAAAGGTGATCTTAACTATACCGTCTGACTCCTTGTCTTGCTTGCCAACCGTAACAGTATGTTAGGGCCATAACCACAGACTGTGATAGTGATCCTCCTTTACAGAAAATTTTTGACAGAATGCAGGATCAGGATCAAGGTATTGATCAGTAGGCATGTGCCTTGCCGACTTTGCTTGGTACTAAAACCTGCAGCCGGTGGCCACCCCAGTTGCTCCTTCGGCATCTACAGCTGCTGCCGTCTCTGATGCAGGATTGGTCAGAGGTTTAGCTGGATCCGCTCCACTCCAGTAGTGCTATAGTGTGGAACCTGAGTTATGATGCGGATTCCTAAACCAGTTGGGCATTTTACCTTGAGATGCTTCCTCAAGCCTTCCCTACTGAACGCAGCATGGTTGGGCTAATGATATCTCTCCTTGCTGGCAAAGCATTGGCTTGGGTGAATCCTTTATGTGAGATGGAGAAACCCATAATATACAATTTCACAGAATTTGTGGCCTCCTTTAGACGCGTATTTGTGCCAGGTCGCGGGACTTTGGCCTCCAAACACCTGATGACTGTCAGCCAGGGTAACCACATGGTGGCAGAATACGCAATTGAGTTTCGAAACCTAGCAGCCGAAGTAGGGTGGAACAATGAGGCTCTGATAGCCACGATTTCCCAAGGGCTTTGCGATTATATGAAGGATGAGATTGCTGCTTGTGACTTACCGAAAAATCTGGATGAGGTGATATCCTTTATCATCCTAATAGACACAAGGGTCCAGGAGAGACCTTCGTTTAAGGTGCGCCTGCGGAGGCATCCTGTCAGTGTGTCCTATAACGTTTCTTGCCCACCTTATCCTCCCTCACCTCCCATGCCTCCTGGTTCCGACTCTGCGGTTGGTGAGCCTATGCAGGTGGGGGTTACCTGACTCTCTGCAGCAGAGAGGGCCTTTAGGCGGAGGGAGGAACTATGTCTTTACTGCGGTAAGCATGGTCACCTACTTACGTCATGCCCGGTACATCCGGGAAACGCTCGCACCTAAGATCCTGTCAGGGACAGATCTTAGGTGGCATCTCTGTCCCATGAAACCTCTCATGCAAAACCCTTGCTTGACATAGTCCTATCTTGGGCTAAAGAGTCTATTGCTTTGTCTGCCCTGATAGACTCTGGCTCGGCAGGTTATTTTGTGGACGCTGCGTTCGCTGATCGTTATGGTATTCCTTTACAGCCACGTGACTCCCCTTTGGCTGTTGAAGCAGTTGATGGCAGACCCCTGCTGCCATCACATATTACTCATGAGACTGCCCCAATTACCCTAACTGTGGGAGCCCTGCATAAAGAAACCCTGAATTTTCAGGTGATTAACTCTCCGCATTATGCCATCGTTTTAGGGTTCCCGTGGTTACAAACACATAACCTAAAATTGACTGGAGTACTTGTGAAATATTGTCTTGGGGGACTCATGGTGATGAGTCATGTCTTTCACTCCCTATAAGACTGGCCTGTGCCGAGTCTCATGGCCTACCAGAGGCCTTTTCTTAGTTTACTGATATATTTAACAAAGTCCAGGCCAGAGCATTACCTACCCATAGACTGTACGATTGGAATACTACCTGGTACTACCCCTCCACGGGGCCGTACATACCCTCTGTCTGTGGAGGAGAACAAGGTCATGGAGGAGTATGTTGCTGATACCCTGGAGAGAGGCATCATTCAGAAATCCTCATCACCTGCGGCTGCTGGATTTTTTTTTTTGAGTGCTTGCCTCTTTGATTACCCTCTGTGTGTTATTTGCATTACTGTTTATATATTTCTAATAAAGGTGATCTTAACTATACCGTCTGACTCCATGTCTTGTCTTGCCAACCGTAACACTATCTGCATACTCCTAGCCACTCCTATCAGAGTTTTATGCTGTTTGCCTCGTATGATTGTCATTTTCAGTTTACTGCCCTTCCCTTTGGGTAAGCATCTGTTCTGCTGGTATTCAAATGTCCATGTCAGCTCAGGCGGCACACATCTGCTCTCGGAACTTCTTTGACTCTCTTTGGATGACCTTTTATTAAAGGCTTGTTTAAAGGAGCTTTTGTGCTCTCAAATTCAGTCCTGGGTGTTCATTCTGGAGTAACATAGTTGGGTTCTCAATTGTCAGAAATCTTCTCTGGTTCCATCCTGGGTCCCACACTTTCTCGTTTATAAAATTCAACAACCTTCAGGGGAAGGTCTTCCACAGGTGGTTTCGCATCCATCTGTGATGGTGCAGGAGTACATGGATGCTTGGGTCATAGTCACAATGAAAACCACGGTGATAGGCTGGGCTGTGACTCTGGGTGCCCTTATCACTCAGGTTCTTTGGACTGAGGTGGAAGGCACTCTCAATCAAAGTTCTGGAGTTTAGGGCTAGCCACTTAGAGAAACTGGACTTACTCTCCTGGTGTGCCCTGTACTAGTCCAGCTGGACAATGTGGCTGCAGGTGCTTACATTTCCAAGAGTGTGGCCACCTGCACTGAGGTTGGATTTATTCTCACGTGGACCGAGGCACATGTGCCAGCTCACTCCACTGTTTTGTTCCATTAATAGACAATTTTGTGGCAGACTTTCTCGGGCAGTTGGGAGCTCAATTAGTGTCTTTGACTCCATAGTTCATCTATGGGTTTTCTCTTTAGTTGACCTTGTGGCCTCCACCTGAACCACATGGTTCCGGGATCCTCCTGCCCTTGCTGTAAACATGGTGGTCATTCCATAGCACTTTCCTCTGGCATATATGTTCCTTCCCACTCCCGTGTTTCCCTTTATATTGAGGAAAATCAGAATGGAGCTTGACCATGTCATTCTGATTTCTCTGTTCTGGCCCCATCAGGTCAGATTTTTGAGTCTTTTCAATCTGTCTGTCTGGCTTCCTGATTCCTGTTGGACCAGTAGCATGTTGGCTCCTGTTTATTGGTCTGCACTGTTGTCCTTTCACACCTGAGATTTGTGTTTTAACAATTCATCTCTGTTAAAACCAGTTTGTGTTGTGAGAGTTTTTTTCTCTTTCCCTTTGTGGAATCTTGGTGGATGCGTTGGGATATCTCCATGGATCCTGTTTTCCACAGTAGACGAAAGAGACCAGGAAATTTTTGTGTAGTTTCAGATTAATCCTTTTCTCCTAGTCCTTGTGGAACAAAGGACTTCATTCTCGAAGGAAAAAAAAACAAAACACTGCTTTGTGTTACTGGTCAGGGGTTGTGTTCTGTCTTGTTCTGCTTATGCCTCTTTTCCTTTGGCTTTGCTATACGTCAAACGGGTCTTGTCTTGGTAGTGGAGCCCTGCCCTCCTGCAGCAGGGACTTCACACCATGGATCCTGTTTTTCATGTGGAGTAAGAGAAAAGTGTCTATCGGTACCCCAAAATCCCCTTATGTAATGTAGAAAACAATCTTTGCATGATTCTAACACAATACAAAAAAGTTTTTTAGAAAGAGAATGGAAAATGGTAATTGTGTATTTAATGATCTTGCATTGGTATAGCTTGTGTTTGTGAGCACTATTAATATATATTGACATACTCCCTACCTTGATAAAGATTTTTTTTTTTCCTCTGTTTCTAGTTTTTTAATAGAAGAAAAAAAAATTCAGCTTTATAGAGAAATATGTTGCTTGATTTTCTGGCACCCAAAGGTTAATCCCTTACTCCGCCTGCTACATGTCCTTAGGATGTCAGGTTATTTTAATATGCACTTTTTATCTAATTTGGAATTTAAAAAATATTGTGTGTACCTTTTTCTAAGGGACCTGCTGCAAGTGTGCAAAAACCACAAGCTTTAGCAAAACATGGATATCCTTCAGCTGCTCCTCAGTCAAAGGCTTCTGGTTATCTCTCTATTAAATCTGTAGAAGTGAAACAAGAGCATGATTCTGACATGAGCACTTCAGGTCAGATGAAAAATGTCACCTCTTTGAAAGTAGAAACATCATTAAAAGGTATGTACAGCTGAATGAACTGCACACCCCCTTTAATACATTTTGTATCTGAAACACGCAGGAATTATTTTAATGTGTTTTTTTTTCTAGTTGATACAAAGCTAAATTATCCAATTAAGGCATGGGTTCCACTGCAGTTGATAACTTAAATTGGAATCTGGTAGATAAAATTAATTAAAGGTATAGTAATACTTAATATGTAAAAAAAAGTATTGTAGGGTTTTCATGTTGAGTAAAACAAGGTTACTCCCACTACTGAAAGGTGTCGAAAGTTAAAAACTTATTGCAGTTCAAACTTGATTTTTTCTGTGTGCTAGCTAAAACTCCTGAAATGTTAGTGGTGCTGTTACTACTCCATCCCATGAAGATTTATGGTCAACTGACCAGAACTGTCCATAATATGGGTATAGCAGCAGTGCCACTGTAAAATGTCAGGCCAATGAGATACTGCACGTAATACATTCACGTTTGAACAGCAATAACCTTTGACCTGAACACCTTTCACCAGTTTTATTCAGGAGGATAATCCTGCCTGTAACGGAATCCTAAGTCCTTGGGCTGACTTAGACCGTCGTTCTGGGTCTCTCCCTCCTAGATGCAGCTACAAGTGGGTAGCCTGTCTGGTGAAACAGGATAACGGGCTGAATCTCTGGAACTGCTAAATCAATTGGAAACTGCTGGGCTTCTCCTGTCCGCTACAAGGGGGGTAGCTGGAGAAAGCAGGCTGGTAACTGTACTCCAAAGGGCTGGATCACTGCAGCTGGTTGGTATGCTGGAATGTTGGAACACTTGAAAAGCTGGAACACAAGCATTTAAGGGGGAACAGAAACACTGGGGAGGACACTGGTCCCACTTCCCAAGGTGGAAACAACAGAATCCCCAGGGAAGGATGTTGGTCCCACTCCCTATTGCAGGGACATCCTTTGCCCTGGTGAGGAGCGGATTCCCACTCACCAGGCTGGGGTCAACAGATTCCCTGAGTAGGACACAGGTCCCACTCCCCAAGGTTGGGGCAACAGAAACACTAGGGAGGGCAGTGGTCCCACTCCCTATTGCATGGTCATCACTTGCCCTGCTGAGCGGATTCCCACTCACCAGGCTGGGGTAAACAGATTCAGAGGCAGCAACACAGGGGCTGTTGGTGAAGACCTTGGTCCCACTCACCACGGCAGGGTTAGCAGGGAAAGGGGCCACATCCCAGGGGCTGTTGGTGAGGACCTTGGTCCCACTCACCAGGCTGAGCTTAACAAATCCAGGGGTAACAACACAGGGGCTGCTGGTGAGGACCTGAGCCCCACTCTGCAGCAGGGTTAGCAGGGGAAGGTGCAATATGCCCATCAGGGAGGACGTTTGTCCCACTCCCTAATTCAGTGACTCTTTTGGGCTGATGAGGAGTGGATTCCCACTCATCAGTTTAAGGCAAATATCACCACTGGTGAGGACCTTGGTCCCACTCACCAGGGCAGGGGTCTCATAGGGACTGGTGAGGAGCACACTCCCACTCACCAGTCCGGTTGCTACAGGGACTAAGGCTTGAACTTCTTCCCCCCTAGGTACTCCAGTACTCTTTCCAATAGTTCAGTGTACATCTGCTCTGTGTTCCACTCCCATGTTGCTAGGACATCCAAGTGTTCTTGGAGGTGCAGAGGAACGTATCCCCCAACATACATTCCCTCTTGTCTCTGATCTCCCAATATCGGCTGACTTAGCCCAAGTCCTTGGGCTGACTTAGACCGTCGTTCTGGGTCTCTCCTTCCTAGATGCCGCTACAAGTGGGTATTCTGTCTGGTGAAACAGGATAATGGGCTGAATCTCTGCAACTGCATCATCAGTTGGAAACTGCTGGGCTCCTACTGTCCGCTACAAGGGGGGAAGCTGGAGAAAGCAGACTGGATCACTGCAGCTGGCTGGTATGCTAGAATGTTGGGACACTGGAAAAGCTGGAACACAAGCTGAAAACCGAGAGCTCTTAGCTGGCTTGGATGGGCTTCCTAAGAGACACTTTACACCACCCAGGAGTAAGGAAACCTTCTTAGTTCCAAACAACTAACAACTTTATTCAACAAAACAGGGATTTTTATACAGTATTTTGGGAATTTTCCCACAATGGCAACAATGTCAACGTAATACACAATGGGGTTGCAAACAATGGGTACAATGGATTGTTGGTAGAGAGGCTTGCAATACCATGGGACCCCCTTGGGCTACTGTATGATTTTAGTCTCTTTGGCATAGCTGTCCACCAGTATAACGTCTCAAAGCTCTCAATAGCCTGTGACAATGTG
Organism: Rhinophrynus dorsalis; assembly: GCA_037306005.1. Taxonomy (NCBI): domain Eukaryota; kingdom Metazoa; phylum Chordata; class Amphibia; order Anura; family Rhinophrynidae; genus Rhinophrynus; species Rhinophrynus dorsalis. Next base: position 142,651,189 of record CM074719.1, on the reverse strand, counting down.
CTGACAATCCGTATGCCCGGAGAGAGCTTCCACTAACGGACTATGGTCGTTACACTGCCAATATATAAACTATCTCTTTAACACTAATCTACTGCAGTGTAATCTAGGTTTAATTGATTTAGCAATATGGAGATATAATTTGGAGCTTTCCTTTTCCGTTGGCTGCTAGACTTCACCAAAGCATTGTTTGCAGGGAATTGACAGAAGATCTGTTAAAATACAACACTTAAAAGAACATTTTGTAACATGTAGCATACCATGATAGAACTTCTACTTCTACATTAGGGAGAAATAGTTTTATAAATGAAAAGCTTCTTGCTTCACCTGTCATGGTATCCTAATTGACTAATCAAGTGGGTATGATGTCAAAGCAGGAAAACAAAATCAGCTACTGCTTCTCCAGAGCCCACAGTACCAACTCTGGGAAGGAAAAACCTGGTGGTGATGGTGTGTGCTGTGCTTTTTAACTTGTGTGTATCTGCCATGTCTGCTGTGAAAATATTTATTTCCCAAGTGAAGATTCTGTGTCTATAATTACATATCTGCTGTTTCTTAATGAAACTATTTCTATATATTTTATTTGGTACTTCTTTTCTTGGGCAGATGTATCTTCCATTGTATTTTGATGAGCTTTGTGCATGGGACAGGTTGTTTTCTTTCTCCAAAAGAGGAGAGTACCATTATGTCAATGCTAAATAATGTGGTGACCTCCATCACACATTGGATGTCTGTGTTGCCAGTGCTGTTGAGTCCACAGTCTACACTGGAACGCAGTGAGTGCTCTGTGTGGGGTTCTCTGTCTCTATGCCATTACACTGATGCAGCTGTTATCGGCTCAAATTTCCATTTCTCTTCCATTGTGGAACATGGGAACCATGGGGTAAAACTCCCTTCCGCCAGAGGGCAGGGCATTGAAAAAAAAAATAATGTATGGTCTCTGGGAACTAGACTCCCCTCTTTCCCCCAGCTTTATCCCCACCTATCCAGTTACAAGTGACCTGGTCTCGTGAAAGGGCTTTTTGGGCACTGCTCTCTTAGCTAGCTTGTTTTTTTTTTTTTCTTATCTATTCCTAGTTTTATGGGGCAGTATATTCCCCTGTTAGTTGGTTCCTATTAGCTCACTTCCCTGGAATTGGATTGACCAGTTCATAGCTGTATTTCAGGAACTATCCCTATAGATAGTTTTGTGTAAGTCTATGGCTCATGACTGAACTTCTCAGAAGTTCTTATTTCAGTGGGAGACTAATACTTTAACCATTCGGTGCTATGGTTCTATCTTGCTAAAATTTTAGAGGACATTGCATACCTTACAATAGCATCCTTTGCTTTCCCTTGAGTTTTTGGAAAATACTCTGCCCTTTTTCATAGCTGGCGTTGCACTTTGTGGCTTAAGATCCGCTTGGCTGACCAATCTTCCAAAAAGTGTTCGATGTCACTTTTCTGGGGAAACAGCTTTTTGTATCTGTAATGCTACTGGACGCAAAAGAACTCTTTCAGACTCCACTAAAAAGTGCTCTTTTCCCCAAAAGAAGATAATCTGTTTCCATTATCCTCAAAATTTTGGGAATTCTAGGGTTCAGGATTTTCAACCACGCCCTGTCACAAAGTCACGACAGGCTTGGCAGTACAAGAAGTCTGTTCAGAAGCCTCTGGCTGACAAGCTCAACTCTACATGATTTACTGGGTCCTGGTCCATCACTGCCCTTTTTTCAAGATGGATAGGAAACTTCAGTGATGGGTCAGTGGGTATCGCATAGACTTAAAGTCCCTTCCACTTCACCATTTTTCTTTCTTGGGTTTCTCTGGTTCCGGTTCTGAGGCATCGGTTTGTAGATGTAGTGTCTTCTGCTGGAAAAGCAGGTGCTGGTTCCCATTCAAATCCAGGAAAACATCAGTGGATTCTACTCCAATGTTTTTGTTGCTCCCAAGAAGGAAGGTGGCTGCTGCCCTGTACTGGACTTGAAGTACTTCAACCAGTTTGTGCTAGCTCTGCTCTTCTGAATGCAGTCTCTGCTCTTTGTCATTGTGTCCATGTGGCCAGAAAATTACTTGCCTCACTTGACCTTCAAGACTCTTAACTACATGTTCCAATTCATCCTGATCATCACCGTTCCCTATGCTTTTGCCTTCGCGGACAGTCATTACCAGTTTACTACCCTTCCCTTTGGTCTGTCTGCTCCAAAGATCTTTACAAAGGTCATATCCACTCCGGCAGCGCACATCCACGCTCAAGGATATCCTTTACTCCTTACCTAGAAGAATTTTTACTAATGGCTCGTTTGGAGACTACTCTGCATTCAGATGTTACGTGTTCTGGAGAAACACGGTTGGGTACTACACCTCAAGAAGTCTTCTCTGGTACATCCCATGTTTTCAATTTCTTATAACAGTAATGTCCAATAATAATGTCCTGTTGTATTGTAGACTTCAAAAAAAGTATGTGGAACAAATCCCAGATATTCGCCGCTAAAGTTCCTCCTCTCCTGATGTCAGCTGTAAAACTGACAGAAGGAGATCTGTCAGCTGACACGAGGTGGCTCTTCAGCAGAGCTGAAATAGTGATCTTTAAAAAAACAAACAAAAAAAAACAACAAAAAAAAACAACTTCATTGGAATGGCCTACAAAGTGTGCTTGCAAACCAGCCACACTTTGTAGACCGTTCTAATGAAGTAATTATTTTTAAAGATCGCTGTTTCGGCTCTGCTTAAGAGCCGATGGCTGGCACCAGGACCGGGATCTACTGCTGTCAGTACAGTGCTGACGTCAGGAGAAGGGGTGGGAGGGAGGGGGGAACTTTAGATGCAAATATCTCTTAAACTGTAAAGGTTTGAGAGATTGGGTTTGCTTCACATTTTTTTTTTTTTTTTTTTTTTTTTTTTTTTTTTAAATCTAGAATACATCATAACGTTATTAATGGACATTACTAACACTTTAAGCATGAGATTTGATACCCTCGAAGTGTGGGTGTTTTTGACAGTGGTCAAGATCTAGTCTTTGACCCTTCAGGTGAATCAGGCAATTTCCTGGCTGATGGTGTGAGAGTACATAAGAGTGCTAGGCCACCTAGTATCTGTGCCATGTCAGGTCTGTCACCAACAAAAGCACATGGGAACATGGATTTAAGTGCATTCTAGTAATGTGGCTTTAAATAAAGTGTTTCTCTTGCTGAATTTCCATTTTTTCCCAGTGTTGAAACTGATGCATTTGGCTTGCTACAGGATTGTGCCACTTGGTGCAACATGACCCTCACACACACAAACACTCTCATCTACTGCCACTCAGCGTCTGTGCTGTTAAAATGCAGTATGTCTAAGTTGCTGTACAGGAAGAGGACCCTTTGTTAAGAGATCCAAAGAAATTGGAAGTCTCCATGGATTTGCCACGACATCTGAACTAGAAGCTAGGGCGATATGATCCTGGCTCAGTTTGGAGCTATCAGGATGATCTCATTTTTGTCTTTTCTTGGCTGCATCTGGAGGAAAAAATTATGTGGATCTTTCCTGCCCTTTGGCCAGCTGATCTTTCCACTGGGACAAACACATGGTGCAATTGTAATTGCTCTTGGAGGCCATTAGATCTGTTATAGGTCTACCACATTTTAAGACAATTTGATCAAAACTTTCTGGTTGATCTACCATTCTCCTGCATAGATAGCTCTTCTGCTCAGGAAATATGCTTCTCTGTTCAGACTTCTGGAGATATATGGAACAATGTGTGTTTCTGGGGATAGAACTCCCAGAACTTCCATGAAGTCTTGAACTATGTGCTGAGTCTAGAATTTGAAACCTAAATCTGTTTCTCAGGACAGGATGTAAAGAATATGAGAGACAAGCTATGGCTCTTTTTATGTAGGTGTATTCCTAACGATATAGAAGAAAACTCATCAGCCAATGCAGACTTGTGAGTTACTCAAAATATTTTGTAGTATTCTGTATAGCCTGGCTGTGTAGGTGGAGTATGACAAGCCAGTTGCCTAGAAAAGGGACAACTGATTCACAGCCCCTGAGGGGGCTGTGTCCAGCAGTTTGACCACCCTTGGGGTGGAGGACGGACTGAAAGGAAGAACCCTGAACTGATAATGCTGGCTATAAATCACAAACATGGAATACCTTGGATGAAATGGTCTTAATGGGATGTGAGGTAAGCATCTTATAGATCCATCTTTAAGAGAAGACCTTGGTTTCAAGGCATTGAGAGAGGAGGATATAGATTCCTTCAATTTCAATAACATGTTTGCTGTTTTAACTAGAATGGTTCTCAAGCTCAGCAGTTCTGCCGTTGCCTGATTCCAGGGCCCTTGACTTGACTGGGTTCTCTGGTGTCCTTCATATGCTGAAATATATTTTGTTGGGACAAGACTGAATTGCAGTGGGTACCCCAGGCATCCAAGTTTGGTATGGACTGTCTGGTTTGGAGACGGTAACCAAGTAAGCCCCACAGTGGGTATGGATGTGGGGTATGCTGTTTCTCATTTAATTTTTTTTTTTTTTTTTTTTTTTTTTTTTTTTTTTTTTTTTTTTTTTTTTTTTTTTGAGTTCGGACTTACCAGAAAAAAAAAAAATTCATAAATAAATTCTCGTAAAACTTGGGAGGAATTTCTTAATCATTGGTTGTAAGATCTTGGTAAATATCACCTCACTTCTTGAAATGATCAACCTTTGGGTTGGAAACCAGAAATATGCCTTGAGGAAGATTCTCTGCTCCTTCTTCCTTGGGGAAAGAGGGAGCTCTTACTCCTGAGGTTTTCTTGATTATGTCCTCAAAGATTCTGCAAAAGACTGTGGAAAAGGAGAAGGGGAAAACTGCCAATTTATTCTTAGAGGATGCATCCGCACCCAAGCTTTCAATCACAATGCCTGCCTGCTATTGGGAAGTGAGGAAGACCTGGAAATCAATCTTATGACATTCAGTGAAGGGTCCCAGGTAGCTTATTTTATAGTGGCAACTTCCTCTGTTAGTCTGGAACGCGACACAAAAGACTCAGTTTGTCTTTAATTCAGATAGCCATATATGTTTGGTGGGTGCCAAACATGCAGTGGCTGTGGCTGACATCACGCTTTGACCAGTAGCAGCATAGTGTCTACACGAGGTTCTGTCCTTCTGAGATGTTCCAACTTCCAAATGTGGTTTTGTCCTTTTGGCTAAATAAGCTATTGCCAAGTTTTGATGGGGTTATCCAGGATCTCTCCTCTTCTCCTTTGAGAGGGTTCATTCTAAGTAATCTTCTTGAAACTTTGTATTTTTTACCTTTCACATTTCAGTTGGTTTTAAGCAACTCCGAAATGGTATGATATATTGGGAATATTGGAGATGATTTCTTGTTTTCCCACGTAGGCTGCTTCCAAGACCTGTAGATCCTTGTGAGATTAAATTATATGCCATGGTATTGCATGTATTCGCTATAAATGGATCTATCCTGTCAAGATTAAAAGATTCTAAATTGTCTGTGATGTCTCCTTCCTCAGATGAAACTTCTGGGACTAGGTGCATGAGATTTGGTTATAAATCCTCTTTGAGGCAGAAGGAATTGCCTTCTCCGGCTTCCGATCTGGGTCTCTTCCTAGGATTTTGTGATTCCTGCATTGCCTTGCATCCAGGATAAGTAGTGCTAGAACTGGGAAGGCATGTACATTCCCTGCTGCCTTAAGCTAGCAGTCTGGAAACAATATGGCAGAAACAGAAGGGGGAGCCTGTTACTGCAGCAAGAACAAGGCTTACATTTGAAGGGATTCTTATCCTCCTGTTTACCTTAGAGGTCTGTGTGAGGGTCCTTAGAGGATTGAACCTTCTGAGGAGTGGGCATCTCTGGACAAAATAGATATACAACCATAAACTTTGCTTACAGAGGCATCTAAAGAGATTCCCTAGCAAGCCAGAGAAAAAAGGGGAGACTGTGGCTTTACGTAACAGGCTGCTGGTAGGCATGCGTTCTTCAGATGGAATGCACAGCAGAAAACATACCCATCAGACTGGAGGGGCTAGGAGGACCTGCCTCCTAAAGAGATAAAAAAAAAAAAAAAAACCTTACTACTTCTTATATACTAGCAGATATAGGATGCAGGTAGACCCAACTACATGGTTTGCTCTCCATTTTTGAAATACATGGCCCTGAGACTGCATGAGGCAAGTATAGCTGCGACTACCAGGTATGGATGTTCAGGACAGAGGACAGCCCTAGGGGTTCAGGTAATACTCCATCCACAGCTACCACATGTAGCTGCTGATACAGGGACTACAGGGGAATATATCTCCTGGAGACAGAGAATACAGGCAGCCCAACAAAAAGATGGTTCAAAACAATGAGGATAGGACCGAGCTGGCTTCCAGCTGGCTATGACTGAGAAACAGACTTCTATTCCAGGATGCTCTGTTTTAAAGATATTCATTGGTTCTACCCAGCTGGAGGGCAGAGACAGGCCACTTTACTGCTGTGGGAAGGGACACAGAAGGAAAAATGGGTATTGAGAAATTAACCTTTTATTTTGCTGGCACATTGACACTTGATGTTCTTTCCCTGAACAGAATGCTAATTATGTTCCTGTCTTACTCTCTGCTGTTAGAAATTACCCCTTTATGAAAACTTTTCTTATGTTCATTCATAGCATTGTGTGTTGTAACATTGGTCCAACACAAACTAAATGGCACACATTGTGAAACTGTGCCACCAAAAAATGAAGATGAATTTCTCAAACACTAATTATATTACAAATGAATGGCTAATAAAACATATATGTCGTTTTTAATCCTATTTAAAATTAAATAAACATATCTTAAGGTGACAGAACCACTGTGTCCTTAACAGTTCAGTACTAAAAAGACATCTGAACATAGCTGGTTCATTCCTAATGACCATGACGCTAATTTGTTTCCTTTGTGGAAATGACAACCTGTTAAGTTTTTCTCAACTGCAGCCCTTTAGACCAAAATGTCTTTGCTGTAAACAGAACAGAACTGTAGTATTATTCCCCAAAGTTCTTGCATATGACTTCAGTAAATTGCAGAACAATTGAACCGGTGATTGTAATCCTGGATCTAATAATTAACTGCTAGAATACCATTATTGGTGAACACAAACCTACAGGACAATACTGCCAATCCTGTCTCGAAAGACTTAACCTCTTGAGCACCAGAGTGGTCAACAGCTTGGAAGTGTATTTCTGACATTGCATTCTTAACACTTTTCAAAGCAAATGAGTAAAGAGCACCACTGGCACCCAAGGATTATATAATGTAACATGTTTGTCATATAGGAAACCCTAGGAAAACCTAATTATTGGGGTTGATTACCTCCTGGAGGGCAGGACACATCTCAAAAGATAGTCTTGTGGGTGGAGACTCCTAGCTACTCTTCCAGCTCAACCCTTGCCCCAACCCAGTATGAATGTGTCCTCTTAGGACTTTGGATGGAGCAGAGACACTTGTAGCTGTTTTTATTGTTTTTCTATTGGATCTGGGGCTGTCAAAATTCCCCCTTTAGGCGGGTAACCATTACTGGGCTTCCCCTGTTGTGGATTGAGCAGTGTACAGGTGCTGTGTGGACCCTTGCAGCCCTGTGGAGGGATTCTTGTAGGCCAAATTTTCCCTCCCAGCAATGGGAACCTGAAGACAGAAGACTGGTGAATAACTCATTTGAGTGCCTTGGTCCACATTGTCGTACCTCTCCATACAGAGGCTTTCTCTGAGCCCTTGGGCTCCTGCTGTCATTTTGGGTTGTTTCATTTATGCTATTCTAATGTTTTAACAGGGCTTTGGGCAAAGATGGCTGCAGCTTTCTAGGATTAACCCTTTCTCTTCTGGTTTTCACTAGTTGGGTGATATTTTGTTCTATATTTCTACTCTTTTCTTATCTGGTGTATCATTTTAGGCTGCCCTCACATGTTCCCTGGGGTTTTTGGGACTTTAGGGACCTCATTTGGTGTGCACTTAATTTTATGCTGTGGCCCCTTTAAGAACGGCTGCATATGCTGCCATGTTTGTTCCATTCACTTTTATGTGTGATCTTCTCTGGGACATAACTCTGCACCTGTTTGACATACAGAAGTCAAAGTGGGCTCTTCTTGCCTCCTCATACCATTTCATCTGGTTCACATACCAAGTGTCTTGGGGGCCTGTGGCAATCCGCGGAAAGAGTTGTAGTTATTGATAGGCAACAGCAACTGAGAAGACTACGTTTTTCAGAATCTGTTTTGCGGGTTTTCTTCCGACTGGCTGCCTGTTTTGCAGTCACCATTTTACTTCTCTCTTGCTCATCCTATGCAGAGGTTGACTCTCCTTGCTCTCCTCCTCCTGGATTAATCCTTCACCTGCCAGATAAGAATTTTTTTCTGGGCTATATAGGGTGAATTGTTAGTGTGGGGTGGTATTATTATTACTGGTTTTGTACTAGTGTGAGACACTTTTTCTGCCAGGATTTCTGATTCTAAGGGTCATGGGAGTAAATCTAGGACTAAAGACTCAGGGGAGTCCTTGACCCCCCAATCCTTTTGCTTACTGTTCCTCATGTCAAATGGGGCTTCCTAGAGAGCATTTCGGATCTCTCTGCCCATCATTTACTGTGGCCCCTACAACTCCTTTGGGGCCCTCCAGCGCTGAACAAGAGCCAGCTTGGGTGAAAAGACATCTGTCCTCAGTAGCCCTAATACCTTTCTCCCTTCAGGGAGTTCTCCAATCCTGGAAGCCTCCACTATAAATATGTAGCCCTAAATCTGAATGTCGCTCACTTGCTAGGGGCCTCCTCTGAGGTGGAATTATCTGAAGATGAGGGTGAGGAAGGGGAATATGAGAATATGAACTCTTCTTATTCCTATGAGGACTCTTATGAGAATGACCCCCCCCCCCTTCCATAAGCCTCCCGTCTCTTGGATCTCTGAAGGGTCTTCTATAGATGTCTTCCAGAGAAGGTGTAAGAAATACATTTTTCCCTCTAATGCCAATGTGGACCAGATCCTTCTGGATGAATGGAAGACCCCAGACAAATGGTTGTTTATTATAAAGAGTTTCTCTATACTGTACCCCTTTTCAGTGGCAGCTTTGGCACAGTGGGCCTCTCCTCTATCGTGGATCCTCCAGTCTGCAGGTTGGCAAAAACTACTGACTTGCCTTTTGCAGATTCAGCTGGATTCGAGAATCCAGCAGATAAGAAACTAGATTCCATCCTCAGTGCCAACTTTACGGCCACTGGTGTGGCACTTAGACTTATCTTTCCCTCCGCCTGGGTTAGCAGGGCTGTTGCAGTTTGGGATGAACAGTTTATGAAGTCTGTGTGTGCCGAAGTTTCCAAGGATCACATGTTGGTTCTTTTGTCCAGCATTAAAGAGGCAAACACTTATTTGTCTGAGGCTCTCTTTGAGGCTGTAGGATTGTCTGCTAAGGCCTCAGCCTTTTCTGTTGCTGTGTGACACGCTTTGTGGCTTAAGATTTGGTCTGTGGCTCAATCCTCTAAAAAGTCTCTTTGCCTTTTCAGGACAAGTCTCTGTTTGGACCAGAACTGAAGCAGATCATTAGTGATGCTACTTGGGAGCAAGAGCGTGTTGTTGCCTCGGATGTCCTCCAAATGTCAGACTATGGCAAGGAATCTGCATCTTTTTTTGTCCTTGCCAAATGGAGGCGCAAAGGCCGTAAGCTTTTCAGACCTCCCCTTGTGAGCTCCTCCGCGAAGCCCAGACAGCATTGGCAGCCCAAGCGAGCAGCTCCAAGGGATAAGTCTGTCAAAGAATCTACCACATGACTTGCAGAATCTTGGTCCACATTTACCTGTAGGGTGACATCTTCGCATTTTGTGAGACACCTCGGAGTCTTTTGCAGGGGACCAGTGGGCTTTGCAGGTGATTTCTGAAAGGTACTGCATAGATTTGGAGTCCCTTACACCACTTTGTTTTGCTTCTGTCCAGGGTGCCAAAAGAGCCGAGCAAAGTATGGCTGTTCCAGAAGGCAGTGGACTCACTGCTGGCTGAGAAGGTTCTGATCCCAGTACCTCTCCCAGATTGCAGTTCAGATTTTTATTCCATTCTGTTTGTGGTTACAAAAAAGGACAGAGGCTGTTGTCCCATCTTGGATCTGAAATGTCTCCAATGATATGTGGTGACTATGTGCTTCAAGATGGAATCTTTGCGTTCTGTCATTGCAGACATGTGCCCTGGGGGAGTATCTGGTGTCTATAGACCTTCAGGATTCATCTGTACACATCCCCATCCACCCAGACACAGCACTATCTCTGTTTTGCCTAGGCCTTGGATCACCACCAGTTCACAGTTCTTCCATTTGGCCTGACTTCTGCACACCAAGTGTTCACCAGAGTCATGGGAGCTTTAGCGGCCTTCTTTCACACCAAGGGCATCTCCATGACACCCTATCAGGATATCGTCTGCTCAGAGCTCCCGGCTCAAAACGCCCAAGACTGTGCCCAGCTTCTGGTCCACCATGGGTGGGTACTGAACATGATTAAGTCCGCTCTGGTACCTTCTCACGAACTAGGGTTTGTGGGTATGAGGTTCAACACCCATCAAGTGGAAGTTTTCTTATAAGAAGAGATCATCTCTCTGGTGATGCGGGTGTCTCAGGCCCTGGAGTAGCCCTCAAGTATATGAGAGTTTTGGACAAGCTAGTATCTATCTACACTGCAGGCTGTGCATTACTCTCCGGTACACACAAGGGAGAGACATTTTCTTCAGAGTTGGTCAGGGAAGTCTGGCAAACCTGAATAACCAGATCTCCCTCTCTCTGGAAGCCTGCAGAGACCTTCAGTGGTGGCTGCACTGGTGCAGCCTGCAACAGAGAAACCCTTTGATACCAGAATTAACTCTGTTCACGACAAATGCCAGCCTGATCGGCTGGGTTTGGATCTGGGTTACCTGGACGTTCAAGGCAGGTGGTCTGCGGTAGAGTCTCTTCAGTCCATCAGTTTTCTGGAACTCGGGGAGATTCATCTGACCCTTGTGTATACTGGACCTCGTACTTGAAGGGGAAGCCTGTGAGGGTTCAATCGGACAATGCCACAGGCATTCAGGATCCGTTTCACCTACCTCCCAGGCCAGACCTACTACTCCAGGGTTACCTATGGAAACAGCATGTTTGTTTCATTCTTGGTGCATGGACAGGTCTGCATCTTCTCAGTAGCTTGACCTTACTTTAGTGTTATCTTTTCTCCAGAATGGAACGAACAAGGGATTCAGCCTGAGCTCCTTGAAGGTCCAAATTTCTGCTCTTTCTTTGTTATTTCAGAGATGTATTGCCATCATTCCAGATGTCAAGGTTTTTCTTCAAGGAGTGGCTCAGGTCTTCCCTGCCTTTAAGGCTCCTCTCCTCCGTGGGACCTTAATCTGGTTTTGGGAGTGTTGCAGAGGCCTCCTTCGGAGCTCTTTGCTTCCACTCCTTTGTGTCAACTGATGCTTAACCCTTACAGTGCAAGTGCGTTGCCTACCTCTCTGGCATTGAAGTGGTTATTGTAAGTTATAGTAATACTTAATATGTAAAAAAAAAAAATCTGCTGTGGAGTTTATCCCCCTGAGTAAAACAAGGTAACTCCCACTGATGAAAGGTGTTTTATTCAAAAGTTATTAAAGCTCAAACTTGCATTTTCTAGGTGTAGTATCAGTGACAGTGAAATTGTACCATGGCACTGTTGCTACAGCATCCTATGGAGAATTATGGTCAACTGACCAGAGCAGTCCATAGGATGTTGTAGCAACAGTGCCACGGTACAATTTCAGGCCACTGTGATACTGCAACTAAAAGTCTGAGGTTTAATAACTTTTGAATAAAACACCTTTCAGCAGTGGGAGTATCCTTGTTTTACGTGGGGATAAACCCTACAACATATTTTTTTTTTTTTTTTTTTTTTTTTTATATATTTTAAGCATTACTATCCCTTTTAAGAGGTCTTTTCTCCTGGCATTTGTCTCAGGCCACAGGGTTGCTGATCTGCAGGCTTTGTTTTGCAAGCCATCTTTCTCCTGGTCTTTCACAAAGATAAGGTAGTGCTTAGGACCTCTCAAGAATTTCTTCCTATTGTGGTTTCTGAGTTCCACAGCAGTGAAGAAACTGTGGTACCTTCATTTTGTCCTGAACTAAAATCTGACAAGGAGAAGGATCTCCATTTGTTGGCTGTGTACCGTACTGAGACTTTTTTTTGTCATACCTGAGCATCCTAGAAAGTGGCAAGCTGCTTCCAAGGTCACTGTGGCCTCCTGGATTAGGGCTACAATATTCCAGGCTTATGAACTCAGAAAAACACCTGTTCCCTTCAAGATCACGGCATATTCCACTACGTCTGTGGAGGCCTCTTCAGCCTACAAGATTCAGGCCTTGGCTTAGCAGTTGTGCAAGGCAGCAACTGGGTGCTCTTTGCACACTTTTGCTGAGCACTACAATGTCAGTGTTCTGGCTTTGGCTGGATGGTCCTTTAGGCAACTTTGCCGGTCTAGGGACCTGCACACTTGGTTATCATACTACTGTTCAGTTGTTTTCCCCGTTGGCTCCTGTTCTTATGTATTGTGACAGTTCAGTGTCCGTTGACACTTTTTTTTCTGTTTAGGCTATTCCGATTCTGGAAAGTCCTAAGGAACTTTGGTATCCTGGGGATATGCGTGAGGTCCTTTCTTCCCACTCTGGGAGCTTAGTGTTGGTATATCCCCCATGGTACCTGTGGTCCATATTGGACATAAGAGAAAATAGGATTTTAATGTTCTTACCTGTTAAATCCTTTTCTCTATAGTCCATATGGAACACAGGTCTCCAAGCCATCCAAAGGGACCTCTTTTTGTCTTGCCTGTCAGGGATGCGGAGTCAGCTTAGGGTCTTTCTTCTGACAGGAGATGTCCTCCTTCTCTTGCTCACCTAGTTAGTGTGGCTTCAATCACATTTATACTGGAGGTGGTACGAGGGTTGAGCTGGAGGAATAGCTGGGAGTCTCCACCCACAAGTCTCTGTCTTTTGAGACTCAACCACATGGTACCTGTGTTCCATATGGTTTAAAGGGATAGTAATGTTTCATGATAAAAGCAGCTCTAATTAATCATCATAGTATTTGGACCTTGGAGAGTGTTCTTTCAGTTCTTGCAGAGTTGTAGTTCAAGAGTAATTCAATGACAAAGTATCCCCCTCCCGCCCCTTTTACTGATGTAACACTGCTCAGCCAGAGCAGAAGGGAGTGTCCAGGTAGATTGCAGAGAGGGACAATCTTCAATTAAGATAAGGGAAAAACCTGAAAAACTTGTCAAGGGGGGCAGGGCTTTCATTGTTCTCATTGGAAGAAGATTGTCCCCTGCTGTTATCTGACTGGTCTGTGGACTGCATTCCACATCTGAGAAGAGATGGCTTACACTAGGTAAAAGGGGGCGGGAGGGGAAATTTGCTTGTGAATATCAGATAAGACTTATAACGTTCTTCATGTTTTTTTAATGCCTACAAAATAAAATAAAGATAAAACAAAGTATTACTATCCCTTTAACAGGTAAGAACACAACAATCATAATATCTTGTCTTGTATCTGCTCTTCTTTCCTAGTTGTTTCTGTGATGATAGGGTTGTATGCATGCATATTAGGTTCTTTTACTCTGCATTTACAGAGGATCAAGGAATGGTTGAATTTGATGATGGAGATTTTGATGAACCTATGGAAGAGGACAATATGGAATTAGGCTCCAGTGACACTGTCTTGGTCAAAGAAGAGTCAAAATCCATTAAGCGTGTAAAAGAGGAAAGTCAGCTGGTTGAAGACTGCTCTTTTGTGTAAGTGATATATCTACATCACAGGAAATACGGTGATCAAATCTTACTAAAGTTATGTATTTATTTGCACTAACAATATAAGTATGCTTTTCTCTTGCTTCCATTGGGAAACATAACGATTGTGAGTAAACTTCCCTCCACCTGAAGGCACACCATTTGAAGAATTAAAATTCCCTAGTCCTAGTTTACCACCTAGGCTCTGCCTACTGTCTTTAAGGATACTATAGAGTGAAAATAATATCTTTACTGGATAACTGAGGGACTTTGGATGCAAGCTTCCAAGGCAACCAGGTCTCTTCTTCAGTCATTATATGAATGAAAGCTGAATGCACAATGCATGACTTTAAAACTCATGTACAACATCTTTGAAATCTAACCCCATCCACCCACTGCAGGAACACAATGCATTGGATAACCCTGTGGTACCCAAAGGGTCAAATTCCACTAGCAGAATATTCTTATCAGTGGGCCATAAATTATACTTTAATCTCTAGTAAAGACTGTTAGAAGTGGACTAGTAAATACAAACCGGATTAATTACCTTTTTTATGCTCCAGTGAATTTGAGCAGAGATGGCTAGGTTTTAAAGAATGTATGGGTTAACCCTCCAAACGCCAGAGAGGGTGCGCAACCCATCACTTACAAGGAGACATTCAGCCCCCTAGCATCCAAAGGGACCAAAATATTTTTATTTTGCGGGATAATGTGACATAAATTGTAAGCGACAGTTCAGTGTGTTAAACTGGGTTACAGATTAGAGTCGGTACCGTGTTAGCCGTAGAAATACAGGAGGCATATATATTCAAGTTGATACCTTTATTGGCTAACTAAGCAGATTTAGGATGCAAGCATTCAAGACCTCTTAGATCTCTTCCTCAGGAATGTTATACAGATAAATATAAAAACATCTGTTATATACTAATACACATTACATTTTTTGGAATGGAAATCAGATAAGAAAGCTCAGTCCAGTCTCAGGTTCTTTGATCAGTCAATGGTAGAGGAGAGTGCTGTAAATTGCAGTCTTCCTCTGAGGGGACAGAGGTATTTACGAACCCAGTGGGACTGTTGTAAGGGTTAATCCACAATGTGATAATGTGACAGGAATTCTCTACCTCTATTGAAAGCCTTAAACTGCAGCATTAATTTAACCTTCCATATTTTTCTGTGTGAAACAGTCTCATCAGTGCAGTCTATTTAATGTCCCTGTCCATTTTGGCAAAAATAGTCTCCCACTGGTGTCTGTCTTTTTGTTGTTAACACTTGATGTGTGGGAATTAAACCTTTTATGTAATGGCTGTCCAGTATCACCCACATAAAGAGCTGTTGGACATTTTGCACACATGAGGTGTAATACAGTGTATGATTTGCAGGTAAAGGTACCATTGATCTTATGGTGTAACTGGGTGTTTGGAATGGGTATCCTTTTAAAAGGTTGCACTCAAAAGAGCTCTTTAAATGTAAATCTTTGGAATGGATACCTTGTCCATGGTGTAAACGTGTGCAGAGATTTTACACCTCCTTTGTAGGCAGGGAGATGTGCCATTTTTTGTATTTTTATTCAGGGCACTCCTTACTATCCGTTGTTTTCAATTGAGAGGCTGTCTGAAGGAGAGTAAGGGAGGCCGTGGGAATATGTTCTTAAGTCTTTCACCCATATGTAATGTTTGACGTTCTTTTGATATTTTGCGTAGAAATTCAACCTGGGGGTGGTAAGTTACCACCAGTGGCACCCTGTTTTCCTTACCATGTTCTTTGTAGCTCAACAGATTTTTTTTCTTGGTATGTGGGTAGCCTTCTGTATCTGACTGTCAATAATCCTTGCATTGTGACCCTGTTTTATAAAGTCTCCTCTGTGGTTCTGGAGGTGCTTGTCACAGTCCGTCATGTCAGAACAGGCGCGGTTGTATCTGATAGCCTGGCTGTATATAATTGAGTTCTTTGTGTATTTGGTGGAAGCCGTTTGTTTTTCAGGTAGGTTGGTCTCTCCGTTAGTTTGCGGTACAGGGATGTGTGGATGGAGTTGTTCTTAATACTGATAGTTTTCTAGGAATCTAATGTTTGTGCTTGAGTGACTGTGTGTTAGGTTGATACTGGGGTGGAATGTTTTGTAGTTTTCATGGAATTTAAGAAGTTCCTTTTCACTGACAGTCCAGATGATAAGAATATCATCTATGTAGCGGAGATAGACCAGGGGTATTATCTAGCAGGTGGACAGGAAGTTCTCTTCTAATTTTGCGATGAACAGGTTGGCATATTGTGGTGCCATTCAGGTACCAATTGCAGTCCCCTTTTTCTGAAGGTAGAGGTCCTGTCCAAACTTGAAGTAATTGTGGGTGAGTATTTTTTATATATATGTGTTACTATCCATTTAACTTGCTCATAATTTGGGATTTAGTAGTATGCCAATGATGGTTTTTACAGGTTATTATACATAGCTGGAATTAAGTTACTCATAGTGCAGCATTTCATGATGTGGATTTTTTATGTAGATGTATGTATATAGAAGTGTGTGTTATATTAATAAAAGAAACTGTCATGTGATGGATAATTCTCCTTCCATGGCAGCCACACCCTTGGGTGGCAGTAAGGAAGAGATTTGTTAGTCTCCTTCATACTGCTCCTCCTGCACAGCCGTGACTCTGGTCTCACCCCCTTTCTACCTTTTCATACCCTGTCATTGCCACCAGCGTTGCACCTCTCCATCATCAAAGCCTACTGTGGCTGAGATAATGTTTTCTAGTGCTGCTGAAGTAGAATTGTGTAGGTATTAGCGGTTTATTTTTCTCCCATGCTCACTACAGCAGTATACCAAACGCTTTCAGTGTATTTCAGGAAACACTTTGTGCTTAAACCCTTAAGGACCCTTGACAGCCCTGGCACATTATGGGTCGGTGAGCAATAAGGACCCATGACTTGCCAGGACCGTCATGGAATTTAGGGCTCCATGCGCGGCTGCACACCATTTGGGGAGCCCGGATTTGGTTAAAAAAAAAAAAAAAAAAAAAAAAAAAAAAAAGTCCTTAAGTGCTGGCTGCATGCACGATTGGCCGGTCCTTAAGGGGTTAAACCTTTGGGTGCCAGACAGATATGCAATGCATTGAGATGGATAACTGCCTGGCTCTCAAAGGGTTAATCCTCAGACACTTCAACAGCTCTTATTAATACCATCCCTCAGGGAACCTCCAACAAAAACAATGCAACTAACTTGCCCTTATTCATCTTAAAAGCAGGTACATAGATCACTCTATTTCCACCTCCCTTTTAGGCAATTTTCTTCTGGATTTTTTCTTGCCTTCTATTTGTCACTCCCATTCTACCTACAAAAGCTCTGCCTCTTCCTATTCCCTTTATCAGCTTCACCAAATAATTATATGTTACTGTTTTATTGATTATAATACAACTTAATTTTATTTCAGAACTTCATCTGCTTTAAGTGAATCCTGTTGGGACCAAATAGATGACAGCGAGTCAGTGACTACTGAGGTTCAAGTAGACTCCAGCCGCCTTCCTTTGTTCTTGGGTGCAGATGGAGATCAGGTGTTCAGATTTTATTGGCTAGATGCCTACGAAGACCAGTACAATCAACCAGGTGAAAAAGACTGAATACTCTGAGTACCTAGCCGCTTCTTTGTACAATATCAGTTATTTGTGTGTCCCATTTTTCATCTTGTTTTTTTTTTTTTTTTTCTCCATAACCAGAAGTAGTAAGCAGAGTAGCACATCCGTAAGATTAAAGCGCATTATTACTAGAATAATCATGACCATTTTATTTGCACTCCAGGCAAAATCGGCTAAGTAATGTTTCTGTGACTGCAAGTAGTGCTTTCCCATAATGGTCCCAGCAAAAATGTATTTGCAGTTTCTGATACCATTTTAATGGAGTCAAGCAATATATTTAGCTGTATAAGATGTAGAGTGTTTTGTAAACACTTCTTAAGTCTTGAAAGCTTATTTAATCAAATCTTTTGCTCACCAAATGGAAGGCTAATGGTGACTTTATGCCTTTTAGACTACATGGGGGAGGCACCACGATAACTAACTGTGCGTCATTAAATAAGTACTAATTGAAAGTACAATAATGTTCTGTAATTGTGCAATTTGGAGCAAACCAGCTGCATTATAGGGGAGCTAATTAAAATTCCCAAATCTCACATTGGTTTAAATTGGGCTTTTAATTAATGCTAGAGCTCTCAAGCACATTGCTTGCAATGTGTTGAAGACCAATATAGCACTGAAAGTGTTAAAAGCCCAATTTCTTTTGTCGAGTGTGGAACACAGGAACACTAGTAAAGTTTCACTCCTCTAAAGGGTAGGACACTGTCAGGCCTGTGAGACAGAGACTCCCACCTTCCCTCCGTCCCCACCTTTTATTTCCAGTTTCAGTGATTATGAATTCACTTACTTTTTAGTTGTTTTTCAACTTTATTTTACTTTTCTTTATATGTACTTACTGTATTTTATTTCAGACATGATTGTTTTGAGGGACATATCTCTGCCTCCATTTATCTCATGGGGTCAGAGTAGGTTTAACATGTAGTCTATGTTCTTCATATCAGTCACTATGGGCGCTCATTCCAGACCTTGGGAGGGGGGCTTTTTGGAACATCCACTTGCTTGGCTTGTATTACAAAACTACATCGCCCAGAATTCCTTGTATCCCGGGTTTTCTGAGATGGTCCTTCAGTGGCTGTCTTTATGATTACACATGCTATGCAGATGCTAGTCTGTCCCTCCTGCCTGCTATTTTAACCCCTTTCAGTCAGATAAGTACTTTTATATACTTTTGAGTACTTTTCTCTTTTACAGGTCAGAACCCATGGGGCATATGGGCAGATCTAAAGTAGAGTATTCTGGGGTCTCCTTAACCCCTTCAACCCATTGCTCCTCATGCCAGACAGGGTTCGTGGGGAGTATTCTGGTATTCTGTCCTTCCTGCATTGTGGTCACCACTAACCTCTGGGTCCTCATCTGCTTAGATGTAACAAGTTTGGGTTAAGGCTCTCTTTTCTTCAGTGTCCTCAGGAATCCTAAACTTTTGGTCTCTATGCTCTGTTACCCCATTAGGCATTTAAATCCTATTTTTTGGTGGTCTTTACGTAGGGCGTTCCTCTGAGGAGGAAGGTGAGACTGATGGGGATGACTTTAATTCCTTCCTGTCATTGGGTATGTGTACAAGGTGGACTTACACAGTGGTTTTGAAGACCCTTCAGGTCTTCGAGGCCTCTGATTCTAGCTCCTCCTCCCCAGACCTCTTCCAGAGGCATAAAAAGGTGGTACCCATTTTCCTTCCCCATTACTTTTTGAACCAGCAGTTAACAGGAAGACTTTTGATAGACGATTGTTACCTAACAGGAGCATCTTTAATCTGTGTCCTTTCAGCTGATTCTTTGGCACAGTATACCCCACTTGCAGTTGATAGCTCACTTTTCTAAGAATACTGCTCTTCCTCTGGCAGATTCTGTGGATCAGGTAGACAAATACTTGGATTCCTTATTTAAGGTGAATTTTGCGGCCATGGGTGCTGCCCAGTGACACGTTTTTACTACAGCCGGGGTCAGTAAAGCTGTGTATATTTGGGGTGAACAGCTTTCCTATGCTATTCGAGGACTTTTCCAGAGAGGAACTTTGCTACTGCTCACCAGTATTCTTGAGGCAAATGCATACCTTACAGAAGTGGCTTTTAATGCAACCAGGGTTTCTGGAAAAGCCTCAGACTTTTTGGTGGCTGCTTGTTACTTTGGTCGGCCGACCAAATCTTGTGACACACAATCTTCCAAAAAACAAACAAACAAACAAATAAATACTTGTAATATCTTCTTCTTATGGGGAAACAATTGCTTGGTTCTGACCTAGACAAGGTCATTAGTCGCGCTACAGGAGGCAAGAGTACATTGTTGCCTCAGATTCCTCTAAAACATGCATTTTTCCTGAAAACGAGGTGTGTATTTGTACCCTCTGGGTATGGAGTGCCTAGGGTTTAACTCACTTCGGCTTTCCAAGTCTGCCCTACCCCGAGAAGACTGCTCAGGAGCCTATGGCTAACACGCCACTTTCTCATGACTCACAGGGTCCTGGTTAATCCTCACAATCAGTGGATTTTGATTGTAAATTTGAAAGGATCCTTTCGTCCTCACAGTTTCTTCTTATTCAGAGTTCCTCGGGATCCAGTTTGGGACATCTGTTTATCAATGCAGTATCTTCCCTGCTAGAAAAGCAAGTGTGGTTCCTGTCCCAGCACAGCAGCACTTCATTGGATTCTACTCAAATCTTTTCATAGTTTCCAAAAAAAGACTGGCGCTGCCTTTGTGCTAGGTCCACAGTTCAAAGTGGAGTGTCTAAACTATGTCATTGCAAATGTGTCCTGGGATTTCCTTAACTCCGTAGGCTTCCAGGACACTTATCTGCTTGCTCCAATTCTTCCAGATCATAAGCATTTTCTGAGCTTTCGCTGCTCTCCCTTTTGGTCTGTCGAAGGTCATGTCTGCTTTGGCAGCTCATATTCTCATTTGAGGACTCTTCTAGACCTACCCATCCAATGATCTTTTACTCCATGTTTCTTCAAGGAATGATATCATACATTTTATACAAAAATTAATCTTGCAGCCATTAAATACTTAAACTAAATGCCCCAGTCCCATCTCTCAAACCTTTATGGTTTGAAAGATAATCATAGTTAAAGTCCTCCCTCCACTTCCCCTGACATCAGCGTCTAGATGACTGCAGGGGAAACTGGTCCCGGGTCTGGCATAGGCTCTTCAGCAGAGCAGAGATTGCATTATGGAAAAATCAATCCTTCACTTGAATGGTCTACAAAGTGTGCCTCCCTTTGAGGCTGGAACTTCTGACTCAAGGCTTGGTATACCACCCCTTCGGTCATGAAGCTGGCCTTGACAGCTTGGGTACTGAAGCTTGCATCTTCTTGAAAAAAGGATTTTTGGACACTGTAATTTCTGCTATGTTACAAGCTATATAACTGTTTTGCCCAAGACCTATCATAGGTTTTGGACCCTCTTCTATTAATGGTCTGCCGATCATGGTTCTCAATCGTGACCTTTTAGGGTTTTGTTGGTCTTGGCTTTTCTTCGAGATGCTGTTCAGAAAGCACTTGGCCTTAGCTCTATCAAGGTGCAGATTTTGTGTCACACTGTTCTTTTCCAGCATTGCTTTGCTTTGCTTCCTAATCTGAAAGCTTTCTTTAAGGGGCAGCTCATTCTAACCAAGCCTTTCAAGATCCCCCCCTCCCTTGGCATTTTAATTTTATTTTAGGTATTCTCTGGAAGGCTCCTTTTGAGCCCCTTTCAGCTGTTTCCTTGCGTCTGCTAGTGGTCAAGACAGTCTTTCTACTAACCATTGTGTCCTTTTGGCGGGTAGCCAAACTCGGGGCCTTGTCCAGTAAATCCCAATAGGTGGTTTTACAAGCTCCTAGGGGCCTTTTGAGCAAGCTTGCTAAAGAAATTTGTATTAACTAGGAAATTGTTCATTCGTTTTTTCAGTCTTTCTGCTTCCAATAGGCAGGATCAGGAACTTCATCTGTTTGATGTGGTATGTTGCTTTTAGTACTACGGTCATCTCACTTGGTCAATCTGGAAATCTGATTCTCTCTTTATCATCCCTGTGAGGCCTGCACAGGCCACACCGCATCCAACGTTACTATCTCTTCTTGGTTCAAAGCAGCTGCTTGCCAGGCAGATGTCTTCAGGAATGACTCGTTACACCAGACTGTTGGGTGCATCTTGGGTTTACAAGAACGAGGCCACAGTTGAGCAGTTGTTTAAGATGGAGACATGGTCTTCTCTTTACACTTTCAACAATCACCACTGAATAGCTGAGGCTAGCTTTGGACAGAAGTTTCTCCAGGCAATGTTGCCTGTATGAGTCCTTCTAACTCCTATTTTTCTCTTCAGAAATTGGAATCCTGTTGGTTTCTTGTTCATTTGCAGTTGTTTGCTGTGTAGATTTGGGGTCTAGTGACAACTGATATTCATGTTGTACCAGTTTGTTCCTGATATCCAGTGGAGGGTTTTTCCGCACCCAGGAATCTTGATGGATAGTTTTGGTATTTCCCCATGGTTCCTGTGTTCCACGCTGGACAACAGAGTAAAGAACATTTTAGTGAACTTACAGTTAAATCCTTTTCTCTTAGTCAATGTGAAACACAGGACTCTCACCACTTTGATTCTTTGTTCAGGGGATTTTCTTCTTACCTATAGTGTCTTCTTTTTTCACTTTTTTTATACATTGAAACTTAGAATAGGTAAAGTGGAGGGAAGACTGAGTCTCTGCCACATAGGCCCTTTTAGATGCGGGGATATCTTTACTCCATGATTTCCATGATTTCTATTAAATCAGTCTGATTGTTATAATTCCAGTGGTGCAATTGATTTGCTCCTAATCTGCACTTCTTTAGCTTCCTGCAGAAGGCCTTAAGTAAATATTGTAAGGAGAAATAAACTTACATT
Organism: Rhinophrynus dorsalis; assembly: GCA_037306005.1. Lineage (NCBI taxonomy): Eukaryota > Metazoa > Chordata > Amphibia > Anura > Rhinophrynidae > Rhinophrynus > Rhinophrynus dorsalis. The sequence goes on along the minus strand of CM074719.1, from coordinate 142,628,998 downwards.
TTTCTATAGTTATTACTATTTAAATTATATATATATATATATATATATATATATATATATAATAAAATTCATTTATATTCGTAGTGCCATAATAGTAGTGGTCAGGTTTCAGTTCTGTTTTTTTCAGTGGGAAAGGAGTCACCAACAAACTCTTCTTAACCCCTTAGTGATCGGCCGCGCGCACACACGGCGGGCACTTAACACCCGTGTTTTTTTTTTTTCCTTTTTTTTTTTTTTTTCAGCATTATGCCGAATGACTTCCGGGACGTACATGTACATCCTCTCTCTTGGGACATCCGGTCGGGATGTACATGTATGTCCTCGGGCGGGAATTTTTAATAGAATGTGGTAGAAACATGTCAGCTTGAGCATTCGGGAAGTAATCACTCTGCTACTTCCTAGCAGTTTCAATTGTTAAAACATTCAAATAAAACTGACAGTGAGTGGGAGTGCTCTTGTTTTACTCAGCAGGAAAATTGTTATAACATATAGGGTTTCTCTTTCAATTTAAATTTATTGTGTAACCGGTATTTTTTATTTTTTATTTTTTTTTTGCTTTAGGTATAATCTATCTATTTGGCAAAGTTTGGATTGAGTCAGCAGAAGCATATGTTAGTTGCTGTGTAAGCGTGAAGAACATTGAGAGGACAGTCTATCTCTTGCCACGTGAAACGGTAAGGAAGTTTATCTAATTCTGCAATTAAATATTTCTTCAGGAAGCTACCTATCAAATATCTTTTTAAGGTGGTGTCTTAGAACAGGGATATAATAATCCTGTTACAGGCCTGATTACTTTTGATCTATGCATCGATCAAGAGCTGGTTAAATGACAGAATGCATATCATTATTGTACATGGAACATTTTCAAGTTAGTCTATTCTTATAAGTGGTGTGCCTTAGGTTTCATTCCTCGGCCCAATGCTTTTAATGTATTAATGACTAGTAGATGTAGCGAGACACGCACACTTGCACATATCTGACCTGTCATGGTTTTATCTTGTGACCAGTGCTCCAGTTATATGGCTCTTGAATAATGTGAGGTGGTCCTGTGGAGCACAGGTGGCTATCTGGTCTTTGTCAAGACACTGACTATTTGAGTGCCAGAGTGTTTCACAATGCATGGCAAATGCAGTACGTTTCATAGGCTTCTAGCATTCAAAGGGTTAAAGGGGCAATAACTGTGAGCCCTTAAGTGTGTGAAGAGTGTACAACACATTACAAGCATTGTACACCTCATGTGGCACTGTAATCATTATTGTGGGAGCGGAAAGAGATAGGTTCCCTAAACGGAGGGCTCACTGGCATGAAGAGTGGACACAGCAAAGTGGAGGGCTGTCAGGGAAGAGACAAACAGGCGAAGTGGAGGGCTGTCTGGAGAGGGGATTTGTCTATGTGGAGGGTTGGCTGTACTCCTGGAAAGGAGCGAAGAGGTGGCAAAGTGTAAGACTTTCTTCATTCACCATACTTATATGAAATTGCACTTTGTACAAATTGCACTTTGTAAGTCTGCTTTTTGTGCGTCACAAATTGCCATGTTGACTGGTTGCTTTAAAATGTCTAAGTTATGTGTGCTACCTATCACCCTCGGTCACTTCGAGCTGTTTGAAGTGTTCCTCAGCAGCTAGCCCCTCTTGTCTTCAGTGCAAAGGCCTCCATCAGCCCATTGATAGGGGAAAAAGGTGCTTTCTGTGGGAGCAATGTCTTGCATAGTTAAGAATCCCAACCCCAGTTGTGTTGCAAATCGCCCCCCTGCACACGTCCTAACTGTGTAGAAAATTGTGCGTATTCATGCAGAGATTTTCACAGGAGTGGGCAGTGGACCTATGGGAGTGACCGTCTGGAGTATATTTGAATAACTCCTCCTTACTGCTGCTGCATCTCTGTGTGTGCACTAGGGAAGCAGAATTTGTCACGTGACGTGTTCTTGTTTTATTAGTATAACTGTTGAAGTGTTATCGAAAGTGGTGTCTCAATAATTGCTGAGAACTTTAAACTGTGTAAGGAAATATATGCTGAGCAGGAAGTTTTATGGCTGCAGAAAGTTTTGGATAAACTGAAAAAAATTGTGGAAAAGTGGCAGATATCTAATACAGTAAAATGAAAGCTTATGCATACGGGTTACAGAAGAAAGCATGATATATTTATGCACTGAATTCGAAACCAAGTTAAATTTAGGAATATTGATAGACAATAGACTATAACAGTTGTAGTGTCACTCTGCTTGTGCAAGATCCTGTAATTTGCTATCATGTACAAGGTGTATAGATATAATAATAATGATAATTCTACCTTTTTTATAAGACCTCATTTAGAATATGGAGTACAGTTTTGGCAACCATTCTTAAAAAAATTCAGTATTGAACTGGAAAAAAGTGCAGAAACCTTCAACAAGACTGATAAAAAAGGTTTGGAAGATCAGAGTTATAAAGAGAGACTACCAAAACTGAATTTATTTACATCTTCAAAGAGACTTCTATCAGGATATGATTATAATTTACAGATCTGTTTTTGGCCAGTTTGAAGAATCTCTGGGGGATTATTTGCTCAGAGCTGTGCAAACTACTAGGGGTCATCTATGAAGACTTAGAAGAACGGCGTTTTCTACTAAAAGACAAGTATGTTTTTACATTAAGGGCAGTAAGGTTGATGAACTATTTGCTTTTGCAGATACTGTTACTTTGTAGTTCAGAAAAATTAAAGAGGATTTGGTTTCAGTGCGGATAATATGTTTATCCAGTGTATGTATGTATGTGTATCTTTATTTATATGGTGCCACACAGTGTACGCAGCGCCTTACAATAGACATATGTTACAATAAATAAGAGGGGATGAAATAAGTGTGACATTCATAGAAACAATGGGAGAGAGGTCCCTGCCCCAAGGAGCTTACAGTCTAAATGGGTAAAAGGAGACATACAATGGGGCAAGAGGGTGTTAAGTGCTGAGATTACAAGTGCTGAGTTTGGCCAAAGGCAGTGCATGGTCCTAGTGCTCCAGAAGATAAGATATCAGGGTAGACTTAAAGACAGAGGGGGATTTTTCAAGACGTAAGGAGAGGGGTATGGAGTTCCATAGGTATGGAGCAGAAAGCGAGAAAGGTTTGAGACGGGAGAGGGCAGAGGGTGTGGATGGTGCAACAAGAAGTGCGTTGTGTGCTGAGCGAAGGAAGCGGCCAGGAACATAATAGGAGATGAGGGAAGAGATGTAAGGAGGGGTAGCAGTGTGGAGAGCGTTAAAGGTCAGAAGAAGGACTTTGTAATTGATGTGCTGCTGAATTGGGAGCCATGACAGATGTCTGAGAATTATGTGGGCAGGTTCAGTTTTTGGGGAGAGTGTGGTGATTCGTGCAGTTTAAAACAGATTTCATAGGTGAAAGATGAATAGCAGGGAGGCCAGTTAGTAGGATATTGCAATAGTCTAAGCAGGACAGAATGAGGGCATGTATAGGGGAGAAGGAAAGAGAGGAATCAAATATGGCCCCAAGGCAGCGTGCTGAGTTGACCGGATCAATATAAATTCAATCAACTGTAATGGTGAAGCTAGGTGTTGGGCAAAGTCTTGGTGGAAAGATTAGCAGTTCGGTTTTGGCCATGTTAATCTTCAGCTGACGTTGTTCCATCCAGGAGGAAATGGCCAAAAGGCAGTCTGAAATTTGCAGTGACATCAGACTGCCTTCTGGAGTATGGAATTAATTTATTTTACCAATTTTTTTTCCCCCTATCTTTCGCCAAAGGAAAGAGAAGACAAAGGCTGGACTTGATGGTCACATGTTTTTTTTGCCTTTTCAATTATGTTACTATTTCTGAACATACCTGGGAACTTTCCAATTGAAGCTACACTGAAATATTTGATGTATTAAACCTTGAAGTTCCTAAAAATGTACACTCTATGCTAGAGTTGGACAACCTGAGGACTAGAGCTGTTGGGGAGTACATTTCCATCATTCCATTTCTATGAGGTGCACCAGTTAGCCCTGAAAAATCCTTTAACAAGCTATAATTTCGAGAGATCCCTGCTTGGTTACTCACAAGACACTGCCGATGGTATGGCAGGTAACAATGGACACACTCACCTTGAGAGTTCTGCACCTCACCCTGAGATCTGGATCAAAACCTACAGTCTGAGTCAAACCCTGACAGTTCCCAGGTATTCTGATGAAAGAAAATTCTGATTAAAGTGGTGTAATCTAGCAATTTGTGTGTAAAGAATCGATGTCACTGTATTTCCATAAGTTACTGACATTCTTTTGGTGAGACTGGAGACCTCTGTGTAAACTGGGCCTTATACATAAAGATGAAGTTCAACAGCTCTGCTGAAAACCTATAGCGCCATAGAGAACATACAAACCCACACATTGTTTTAAATATGCAGTGCTTTGCAATATGTTTGAAACGCCTGTCTAGCATTAACCACTTTGCTTCTAAGCCTTTTCACGCCCCTCCCCCACCCTTCCCCATGACTAAACTTTAGTTACAATTTTGGTGTTTTTCTGTGAACAACCCAAATATCATACTTTTTTTTTTTTCTTTAATAAAATTAATTTTCCAAAATGTGTTTAATTTTTCTACATTCCATGAGCAAGTGCTTATTGTTTTAAGTTTTGTATTGACAATAGGTCATAAGAGTGGATTCTACTTAAATGCAAGAAAACATATGCACACATATTTTTGTGGTGTATTTGGTGCAGCTCTCAACCGATCCCTCAAGGATGTCAGAAAAAAAAAACGCAAGAAAGAGGAAAACTCAATGCAGCCACCAGGGACTGAAGCCGGCCTATTTTCTTAAAAGAATTAAAATCTTTATTAGCAAACTGTAAGATGTTTATAAATAATGTGGGAACGGCTGATGGGAGCGCATGCAATCTGCCTTGTGTGTTTTGTGAATAGTATCACTTAATCATAGGCAAGGATAATAGCAATGATTACAGTGCACTCTTTGGTGGGTAAAAGACCCCAGTTGGAGCATGGAAATAATCATGCTGATGCTATTGTTCATTCAGTACCAACTGGTGACAGTGGGCCTCCTATATTGGATCAGAATAAGGACATGGTTTATACTCCCACAAAAGATGCTGTACATTAATTCAAGCTTCTCTTTTGTCCAGTTTGGAACCATGGAGGGCAGAGCTCTTGTCCAGGAGAAACCGGGCACACTTTGTGGACCGTTCCAACGAAGTATTTGTTTCACGATCATGCTATTTCGGCTCCACTGAAGAGCCTCCGCCTGGTCCCAGGACCCAGATATCCTGCTAACAGATTTATAGGACACGTCAGGGAAAGGGGAGGGAGGGGGGAACTTTATCTTCGTAGATCTCTCAAACCATAACTGCTTGAGAGATGGGATTTGTATTGTTTAGTTTATTGCAGTAATAGCTACAATATATATTTTTTTTTTACACAGATGTTACTATCCCTTTAAATACCTCCCTAGAGAGGGGGTGTATCCAGGTTCACAGGAAGCCAATCAGAGCATGGAACGTCTTTATTTCATCACTCTTGTACATGTTGGTTGGCTATTGTAGTAGGATATGCTTGAAGAAATGATTTAGTTAACCCTTAACATCCTTATATTTATTGGATCAATATAGCTGACTGATATAGTCTTCTTGATGTCACCCAAGTAGTGAAACATGCAGTTTGTATTGTATAATAATAGTGAAGTTAAAGAGAGAGTAATATTTCACAATAAACTGTCCGAGTTGTAGTTCAAGAGTAATTGAATGATCAAGTATCCCCTCGTGCCCCTTTTACTGATGTAACACTGCTCGCCTCAGAACAGCAAGTCTGTCCGGATGGATCACAGAGAGGGACAATCCTCAGTGAGCATAAGAAAAAAAAAAAAAACTGTCGAGGGGCAGGGTTTTCCTTATGCTCACAGTAAGAAGATTGTCAAGGGACCAGATTCCACATCTGAAGGGGGGTGTCTTATACTAGGTAAAATGGGTGGAAGGGGGATACGTTATCATTCAGTTACTCTTGAACTACAACTCTGACAGTATTGAAATAACACTCTCCATGGCCCAAATTCTAGGAAGATTAATTGGGTCTGCTGTTTTTGTGAAGTATTACTATCCCTTTAAATGCATAAGATGAAATTGAATACCGATATATAGACATTTGTTTTTGTTAGCTGATAGACAGTTTTGCCCTACCACATGTTTTAGCACAAATAATTGGATTGATCCCTATATCTTTTTCATTTAGTCCACTGGAGGGCACAGGGTGCTTCATGCTTTGAAAAGACCCAAGTCCATCAAGGTTAACCTTTGCCACGGTATGACATGTTTCTTTTATAGTTCTTATAACAGTTTTTATTTTCTCTTTAAAGAGAGTGCAGCTTTCTTCAGGAAAAGACACTGGTGTTCCAGTTACCATGATGAATGTGTATCAGGAGTTTAATGAATGCTTTGCAGATAAATACAAAATCATGAAATTCAAGTCCAAGGTATGTATCTTTTTTTCCTGTTTATCATGTCACTTTGCTTTCATCATTATAGGATTTATATTTGCCCATTACTCTTGTTTGCATTAGATTGATTAGTTTGCAAGTTTTTATCTACCTCACTGCAACTAACCAAACGTATCAGACCTGCTCAAAATGTGTATATATATATATATATGTTCCTCTGACTCTAGAAAAGAGAGAGTTTTATGTATTCCAAACCAATTGATCAATTGTGGAGTAAACACAACTTGCTATAGGGGTCAAATAAGTTACTAAATTTCAATATGAAGTACATGGAATTCTTAACACTTTAAATGCTAGAATTCCCAATGTGCTGGAGACCTCTCTATCATTCAGTGGTTTAAATGCCCAATTTAAATCAGCGGGGATTTTTTTGTCACATATGGTGCAGTTGGTTTGTTTATCGCCATACATTACTGCATCTTTTTCTTACACTATCTCAAGAGTAAAATGATTAAAACCCACTGAACCATAACGTCTAGCATCTTTTACAAAATACTTCCTATACTTTCTCCTTCACATATTTTGCTTTCTTGGATTGATATCTGTCTTCTTGATTGTCACAATTTACAGAAAGTTGAGAAGAATTATGCTTTTGAAATCCCAGATGTTCCAGCCAGTTCTGAATATTTGGAGGTTCGATACTCTGTAAGTAAAATATTTACAATTTTTATTTTCATTTTATTTATTTAAATATTGAGTTTGCTTTTGTAGCAAACTAAGGCTTTTAGAAAGTGGGAATCAAGCTCTTCCACTAGGGGTCAGAATTCTATAATTAGAATACAATAGTAGGTCAACACTGACTTTGAAGACACACCAACAGGTCAGGTTTTCAGGATATTCTTGTGCGAGAAGGGTGCAATCAGTGCATTGGCCATTGTGGTTTGTGTAACTATGGACACATATTTAACTCATTGAGTACCAAAGTGATGTGCAACTCATTAAGCAATGTTTTGGACACCCCTCAAAGAGTTAAAACCTGAGCTGTTGCAGCCTGAGCTGTTGCTGTGTTCCGAGCAACTGAGAAACAAGTGCTCTCCTGTTAGCTCAAGTTACTTACCCCTTTAAGTGCCAGCACGATGTACAGAACATATGGCCCAGGCACTTTGATCCACCTGAACTCAAGCAGTGATATTCTTATAATTGGCCTTTTTTAGGTAGGGAGTTTTATGTTGTTTCTGGAACCCCAAAAGAGGCAATCTTTCAAATTGATAGTTTCTCATTTAATCCACCTCTGCTCTACAACACAAAATATAACTCTTCCATCTCCAAAACGAATGTCTTGCTCTTTCGCCAATACTTCTCTTTGCACAAAGTTGCAATTTCTTCATTTTTAAAAACAGAACCACCAAAGTAAAGAGTTTGAATGCATCCAACATTTACACCAGTAAACCATAGTTTCAGTATATCTATTGCATGGGAATAGCAGAAAATAAAACAGAAGAAATAGTGAGATTTGTGATAAAATTAGAAATAATCCACTAAATTGCTATCTCATTTTCATAATGGTCCTCTCGTTTTTATATCTGCTTGAAAAGATTTGTGGATGCTTCCTTAAGATTGAGGGATAACTGTATAAAGATAAAATGCACCATTAATGGTGCATTAGATTTGACCCAGATTTGTACATTTGTATATTTTATTTATAAGTCGCCACACAGTGTACACAACACCTTACAACACTGGTATGATACAATAAATGGGGATAAAATAAGTGTCACATTCATAGAAACAATAGGAGAGCGCTCTCTGCCCCAAGGAACTTACAGTCTAAATGGATACTAGGAGATACAACAGGGTATGAGGGTGTCAAGTGCTTTTTATTAAAAAGAAATAAAATTAGTTTATAATTTGGATTTTAACCTTTTTGATTTCAGAGAAGTCAATGTATTAAAAAAACAAAAAAACAAAAAAAAAAATTTTTGAATACCTCTTTAGTATCCAAGGTGTTAACTGTAAAAAAAAAAAAAAAAAAAAAAAAAAAAAAAGATTGAGTTGTACACCTTGTAGTCCGCAACAGTTGGAGAGCCTTATGTTTTAACATTCCTGATCTAAAAATAACTGTTTCATGTAGTGTGTTGTGAGAGCTCTATAATTGTCGTCAATTATTGGTTAGAAGTTTCCCTGCTAATTGTTTTCTTACCCACAATAATTTTATGATCTGCTTGCTTTGTAGGCAGAGTCCCCCCAACTTCCTCAGGACCTGAAAGGAGAAACTTTCTCTCATGTCTTTGGAACGAATACTTCGAGCTTGGAGCTTTTCTTACTTAGCAGAAAGATAAAAGGCCCCAGCTGGCTAGAGATAAAAAACCCACGTAAATATGCTGCTTCATTTTTCAGTGTTGTTGTGTGTATTTATATATTGGTGCGCCTGATCTCTCCACAGGTACATCGCCTACTCCAAGCTTTTGGAAGGTTTGCAAGTGCCAAAGTAAAGGATTAAAGGAACAATTCCTCCCGCTTGCTTATATTTTAATTTTAATGCTTTATTCATTATACTGTAAAATGGGATGCCTGTTTTACCCTGATTTTCCTTGCATAGTAATTTTCTTTAATTTTCACACTGTGTATTTTATTGCTGAAATTACACCCCAAAGCTAAAATAATATTACCCATATTATAGCAACATTAGTGGACCTTAAATAACTTGAAATTAAATGGAAAATATGTCCACAGGAAAAAAAGAGTAATAGAAGTTTTCGAGGGTGGTAAAATTCCAGGAACCTGAGAACTAGGGCTCTTAAAATGATACTTCTGAAGTTTGTTCAGAAGATCAGAAATATGCTGCAATTTCATTCTCATTGTCATACAAGAGACCTTATACATGGAAGAAAAAAGGAGCAGTTCTGCAACAAACCATTTGCATTATGGGAGACAAATAAAAAAATCCTATTTCCTATTTTTTCCCTTTTAAAAGGGGCTATTAACCTCTTGAATTCCAAGCAAAGCAATATGTTGGAAATGTCTCTAGTGTTCAAGGCATTTAAAATCCCAATTTTAAGTTATTTGGAATTGTGGGAATTGTGTATTTTTTTCCATAGGGTACAGCTGGATTCCTTCTCCTTTGTTTTGGTGCATGTGGCCCAATGTGTTTATGGTTTCAGAGATATTCATGTGACTGTTATACTAAAAGGGACAGCAAAGTGCTAAAATAACCTTAAAAATAAATGGCCTTATTAAAGAAATGCTTATGTTAAAGGTTATATAATTTTTAATGCATGTACAGGGGGTATCCTATATAGACGCATTTTGGTTAATTGCTATATGCAGAGCTAATGCTGCTTATGAATTGAGATTAGTAGGGATAGGCAAAATGTTTCACCTCAGAAGCTAAACATGGTGTTTCATTAGTGCATTCCCACTGCGATAACTATAAAAGAGTTGTCAGGGATTGAGAGAAAGCAGTGGAATATTTCATTCTAGCTAGTAGTTTAGGCAGACAGGGAAAGAGAGGGAGCTATAATTGCTTGATGGAATCATTTGTAGTATCCTCTACCAGTTCCCTGAGTGTGGATATGAAGAGAGAAAGGCAAATTTAAAAATAAATAAGCAAAAACAAAGCCTTTTTGATTGATAAGTAACAGAGGTGATCCAAGTTCTTCATGAGGTAGTTGAGTCTTTGACTCTACTGAGACTGATTGACAGTACACAGACAGATATAAATAGTTCATACAGCAATACAAAGCTACAAAGTGAGATATGATGTTGACCAATACTAGAGGCCGAATCCACAGTTCTGTCATGTACTTTACAGTACAAATCAAAACTACTATTGAAATCCTCAAATATGTTAGAAACAGGGTTAAGGGGAAAAGAGTAGGAGGAATTCATGGATGTGTTTGTTGTATCAAAATTCTATTACAAAAACTGGCATGGCCATGGTTGCTGCAACTTTTACTATAAATGATGATCTTTCTCTATTTGTAAAAGTGATATGAAAAGTTCCACCTCCACCAGTGGTAGTAGTAAACCTTTTAATAACCCTAAATATGACCTGTCGCATTCTAATGTTGCCATAGTGGATTTAGCAGTGAGACCAACGCTGTCAGAGGGTGACAACTCACCCCAAACTAATGGTCAATGTTACTTGCATAAATCCCCCTAAGAGGAAAAGTTACAAATATTCATAGTTTTAAAACCTACACAGCTATTAAATTAGTGAGGAGGAAGCAGAAACTGCTGCTGATGACAAAATTGATATTGATTAAGAATATGATGGCCCTGGATTACACCCCGCTGGCATATGGCAAGCCACAGTTATTTTTTTAAGGACAGCTATACCATATTTTTAAAAGCAAGTGGTTGCTGTTTTTGGGTAACGACCTAGAAATACATTTTCAGTTCAGTGTGAGTGTCGCAGCTGCAGAATTTGTGGCCACTATGAAATTCTGGAGGGTTTGTTTTTTAACAGGTCTACAGCTATGTCATATTGTCACTCAAAGAACTGCAGGCATAAGTAATATCCATGGTGTGGGCTACCCTGCAGCTGGCCTCTACCTACTAGTTAGAGGCAACATTGACTGAGACCTGCAGCTTCTTCATGCTACTGCCCACTGATCGAAAACACAGGGAGCAGTTCGATTAATATTTTAAGCGCTCTGGACACTTGTCCACATCTCTGGTCAGGGCAACTTTCTTGCAATCTGATGTATAAGCACTAACGCCTCATTCCAATGTTGTTGTCCTCCCCTGCATTCTGCTCACCATTACTAATATTCATTGCATACACTCCTACTACATCTTATTATTTGCTTGCTTTCTTTATTGTCTCTCTAAAACCATCCCATCGATCTGCCCTCTTCTCACATCATCTCTCCTTCCTGCACATTGTCTCCTCTGCAGCTCGGATGCCAAGAGGATATTAACTCTTTGAGTGCCAGTGGGGGTACTCAACACATTGCTTTGCAATGCCTTGAGTACCCCTCTGGCACTTAAAAGGTTAAACAGTGCTCTCCTAGCTCTATTCAAAAGCCCAATCCTTCCTGCCTTCCTCCCCCCCTCCATATTTTAGATGAGAGGCATAATCTTCTGCCTGGACTGACACTCTTTGCTCCTTGCAATACATTTTTCACTCTTTGCAATACATTTTTTTTCCTTCTTGGATTTGCTTTTACAGACCTCCACTTTGGTGTGGTTGGAGGATGACCTCTTCAACACACATGTAGCCATTATTTATATACTCTCACTGGCATAGCAGAGGCCCCCACAATGTAGGGGGGCCGGCTCACAGATTGCCTCTCTGGGCAAGACCAGAGTGTTCTTTTTACACACCGTTCTTTATTAACATATATACTGAACTTACTATGATTTTTTTGGTGCAGTGTGGCAAAAAAACAAAACAAAACAGAAGAGAGCTAATTGGGAGTTGTAATTTAATCCCCTCCATCCAAAGTTTTCTTTGTCTATATCCGTTGTATGTGACATATGGTTTCTGGGGCTGTGGAAGTATCATTATAATTGTTCTTATTATTACTATTGCTATTATTATTATTATTATTTATTGTGTTTAATTGATTTATGCCTTTCGGGAGCATGTCTGTTTTTTGGGTTTTTTTTTTTGCCTCATCCACCTAAAGAAGTGCAATTACGAATAAAAAAAAATGCACCTTTAGGGGGTGGAATTACATTTCCAATTAACTTAAACATTGTTTTCCTCTGTTTCCAATCTACGGCAATGACTGTGGGCATTGACTCCGCCTCCTAGCTGGTATGACCAATAGCTATAAAAACTTCTGCTCCTCCTCATTTGCTCAGTTAATTTGGTCCTACCAAGCTGGAGGACGGAGGCTTAGAGCCTCACTTCCCCAACTGGATAATACATACCCCAAAAAAATATATTTTTTTTAGAATAATATTGCACTCCAGAGAGTCTGTTCAGTAATTCTAATCTACTTCACCTCCTTCATAATATCTTTTTTGTTTTTATCTATGTAATTTGCCTCCAATGCAGTTTACATTATTGTAGATCCCATACCCCATAATAAAGTTGGGGATGCATGGGTCCTCTTCTCCCGCTGCCAAAATCCATCCCCAGATTGCGAAGCAGAGTTGCCTGAGGCCGACGCTCACCTTCGCTGGGCTTTCACGTTGTTTCCATGCTCTGCCGGCAAACATGGGCGCATACGGATGACACGCCTAAGTCAGGACCGAAAACCGGAAGTGCAAGGCCTATGCGTGTTAGCGAGAGAGAGAGACGCATCACAGAGCAAGCATGGGGCTGGTGTCCTTGCTTAAGGAGCACACCGCAGGGGTAGCGGGCTGTATGTAAGTTTAAACTATCTTTGTTTCTACTCGTATTGCTTTGGTTTATACTTAATGTTGTTTTAGAAGGCTTGCTGTTCTGCTTTATATTTATATATACAGAGATTTCTGCCAGTATATATATATATTTATATTTATTTATATATATATACACCTCAGGATGTCCACATCTAAGGATGCAAAAGGGGATAAGCTAAAACAACCAGCTGAGAACCCCATGGAAGATAAAGCTTCCAAGACAAAGCAATGTGCTGGATGTGAAACAAAGTTGCCTGAATCAGCAAAACTCTGCACTGACTGCCTCAAGAAAGTTGCTACTCCAGAGGTTCCATCTCCGTTTACAGGCTTTCTGGGATGGATGAAGACATCTATGCAAGAGACTTTTCAGTCCATGCAAGAATCCTCCAGAAAACACCACAGACCTTCTGACCCTGATGAGGGTACGTCATGCAGATTTGATGAAGATGATGATGCCAGTATGATAGAGCTAGAATCTGGACCTTCATCCACAGAGGAAGGAGAAATCACTGAGGAATTTGGATCCTTTGCCCTTGACAAAGTAGATGACCTGGTTAGGGCCATGAGGAAATCCCTTGGATTAACAGAAACACAGAAAGATTTAAACATCATAGATGCAGCCTTCATCGGATACAAAAAGGAAACACCAACATTCCCTGTACACAGTTCCATTCATGAAATTATCAATAAAGAATGGAAGATTGGAGACGAGATCTCAAATATCCGGACGCTTGCTGAAGATGTATCCATTTACAGATGAAGACCCCAACTCCTGGGTTACTCCCCCAAAAGATGATGCAGCAGTTGCCCAAATGTCTAGGAAAACCACTTTGCTGCTAGAAGATGGTACCTCACTAAGGGATGCCATGGACAAATGGGCGGATGCGACACTCAAAAGACAGTTTGCCAACATTAGGCAGAATATGAAAACTGCTACAGCCATGGCCTGCGTATTTAGAATTCTCTGAATTTGGCTATCAGAATTCAAAGAAAAGATTGATTCTTCCATTTCCAGATTTAAAAGATTGCCTCTCTAGACAATATTCGTTCCCTAGAAAAATCCTCAGGCCTGTCTATAACAGCTAGACGTGCTTTGTGGATAAAATCCTGGGAAGCGGATGCCACTTCTAAGAATAAGCTAATCTTTCTTCGGCAATCAACTTGCGGATATAATTCGGCAGTCGTCAGGAGGAAAGAGTCCCTTTCTCCCTCAACAGCGCCGGATTCGCCCTTCACCCTCCAGAAACACTTCATTTCTAAAGCAATCCTTTTGAGACTTGAAGAGATACAGGCCTGGAAGATCTTATGACCAGAGACAACGTGGATCTACACAAAGAGCCAGATCTAGAAATCATAGGGATTTCCAGAAAAAGCCAAGGTTCCAGTTTCCTCCACAATGAAACGCAGGGGATCCCATCTCCCTCTCCAGTTGGGGGCAGGCTGGTGCACTTCTGGGAGACATGGGATCGGCTGAATCCAGACAGATGGGTCCGGCAGATTCTACAAATGGGATATACCTTGGAATTCAAGACTGTCACAAAATTCAACAAGTTCAGAATATCCAGAATCAGGAATCCTCAAAGGGCAAAAGAGATTAAACTGGTTATCCAGAGTCTTCTCCTGGACAGAGTAATAGAGGAGGTCCCAGAGAATCCTTCAACAAAGATACACATTATCTTGGACTAGGGTTACACCGATTCCGATACTGGTATCGGTGCCGATACCAGCATTTGCGTGAGTACTTTTACTCGCGCAAATGCGGCCGATGCCAGCACCGATACCCTGTGTCAGGGTCGGTGCTGCAGAGAGGGAGCCCGGGGAGCTGCTCACAATGCTCCCTGGTCGCGCCTCTCACTCCTGCAACGTCGGAGTGTTGCTGTGGGTTACCATGGCAACGCTCCGACGCTGACCTCTGCCGGGGCTCGTGAGAGAACCGTGAGCACCCGGCAGAGGAGAGTAAGGGAGGCAAGATGGGGCAGCGGGTGGTGAAAGAGGCAGAGTGTGGGGTCAAGAGGGAGAAAAAGAGGCAAAAGGAGGGGGACCAAGAAGAGGCAAAAGGAGGGGGGATCAGGAGGGAGAGAGAGGCAAAAGGGTGAGTCAAGGAGAAGGAGGGGGAGAAAGGGGGATTATAAGGGAGAGAAAAAGCCAAGGCAAAAGAAGGGGGCTCAAGAGGGGTAGAATGAAGCAAAAGGTGGGAATCAAGAGGGGGAGAGCGTCAAAGGGGGAGAATCAAGAGGTAGTGTGTGTATGTATGTGTGTGTGTGTGTGTGTGTATATATATATATATATATATATTATATTTCACTGTCGTCCAATACAGGTCACTGGTACTTCTGGGAGGCGATTCGCCCCTTTAATAGGCAGGAACAATTATGCAAATGATTGCAGGGTGCGGAGCCTCCCCTCCTACTTAAGCCACCTTCAGGCCAGAGCCACTAGATTGGTTTGTTCCTGGGTGCTGTGCACACCAGGTAGAGAACATCTATGCATTCAACTTAGTATTTTGTTATTTTTTATTCAAATATGGAATACCACCATTAGGAGGGTGACCATGGCTGTGAATTGCCCTCTTTAAAGTGGCTGGTGCAGCTTCCAGGGATTTTCTGTGGACCTTATGCCCTGAAGAGGGATCAGCTTGAGTTAAGCAGCTTCCCTACTGGGGAATTTACCTCTGGTCTATTCCCACTTCATCATGGTCACGTGAAGACAGAAGTCCTTGCAGGAAAGGTGAGCCACCCATTGAGTGCTGAAGGTCCACTTGTCCCCACAGTGTCCCTTTACTGGGCTTGTATTTGGGAGTTTGCGTTGCACTCCAGCACTCATAGGGTGTTTTTATTTGCATTCAATGTTTTAATGCGGTTTCTGTGGTATTCTCTGGGTTTGGAGCCTTGAATAGTGTTTATTTATGTGTTTAATGTATGTTTGGGCACTTTTTAATGTTTTGTTAAACTTTATTAAAAATGGTGTTCCGCGCCTTTAAGCGCGGCTTTTCCCACTTAGACGCTATGGCTCCTTTACTATCTATGAGATTTCACAGTCTGGGACATATCTCTGGAACCGCTTGTCACAGCAACTCCAGAGAGGGCTCGTTTTAATGCTAAGCTCCTGCTCTATCATCCGGTGTGTGTTTTATTAGTGTGGGGTGTTCAGGGGGCTTCGGGCACTGTTTGGGGTACTTGTATGGGGAAAAGTACATTTCCCATGAGCGCCCGGTTCGCGCTCGTTTCTGATTGGCTATCCTGACGGCCGCCATTTTATGGAGCTCTTCCTCAGCGAGTACACTACGCAGGCCAGATAAGTCCAAAATTAGGCATTTCTGGGGTGAAACTTTAATCTTCCACACTCTTACTGGGTGATACAGTTTAAAGTGGAGTATATTGACGCTGTGAGCATGTCTACTTCACTGGAGCTAGGGGCTAGACCCAAGTCTAAGGAGGATGGGGGGGTCTGCCCCCCCCCATGGCGTTTTGCTCCTCTTGTCACACTGGGCTATCTAGTGATAATGTGGGGGATCTATGCCCTAAATGCACTGGTCAAGATAGCAACCCTGGGCTTCCCAGCCATGCTATTGAGCCATCTTGGGTGAGGGAGTTTAAAGCTGCCACTAGGGATCTCAGATCCACTCTTCAACTCTTTCCCTCTCAGGTACAGGGGGCTCTCCAGGTCTGGCAGACCCCCGCTACAATCAGGACCTCCCTGCCTAAGCCACAGGGTGCTCCTGATGTGTCTGATTCTTCTGAGGAAGAACTCTTGCAGGATTCTGATGCTGAGGAACGCACTGTTATTGAGTCAGGTCCATTGGGGACCCTTATGAATGTGACCCTGAAGTCTCGGCTGAGGGTCTGATTAGAGCTGTACTGAATACGCTCAACCTTCCTCTGACTCAGGAATCCACTTATGATCCTACTGACGTTTTTCAAAAGAAACCATGTAAGCCTGTTGTTTGTTTTCCAACTAACCCTACTCTTGCCCGTCTAGTCTCTGAGGCATGGAATAATCCTGATAGATCCTCCTCTGTCTCTAAAAAGTTTGCTAAACTGTACCCTTTTCCTGAGACTGAGCTGGCAAAATGGGTTCATCCCCCCAAGGTGGATGCTCCTGTTTCCAGACTATCCAAGTCTACCGCTTTGGCTGTCTCTGATGCCTCTGCCCTGCAGGATTGGACGGATAAGAAGCTAGAGCTTTCTCTTAAGTCTATTTTTGCCTCCATTGGCACTGCCATGCGTCCAACCTTTGCAGTGGCATGGGTTAATAGAGCCATTGTGGCCTGGACTGAACGACTGACTGACGCAGTTCGCCAGGATGCACCAGTATCTGAACAGTTGCAGCTTCTTGCTAATATCACTGAAGCTCAGAATTATGTTGCTGACGCTGCCTTTGATGCTGTGCGCATGATGGCGAGGGCCTCCACTGCTTCTGTGGTGGCTAGACGTGCCCTTTGGCTGATACAGCCTCTAAGAAAGCCTTGCTTTCCTTGCCCTTTCAGGGGAATTTGCTATTTGGATCTGAGCTCAAAGAAATGATCAGTGAGGCTACTGGCGGTAAAAGTACTCTTCTACCCTCAGTCTTTAAGAAAAAGTTTCCAGCCATACGCAATCGGTCCTTTCATTCCTTTCAGACTGAGACACGCTCCTCGGCCCAAACGGGTCCTCCCGCTACGCGCTCCTCCTCCAAGCCCAAACAGTCCTGGAAGCCTAAAGTGGCCCCCAAGGCCAAGACCTCCAAGACTGCTTCGGCATGACTCGCCGAACCGGGTCCGCATCCGGCTGTAGGTGGACGTCTCCGCATCTTTCGCCGGACTTGGGAGGAGTCAGTGGCGGACCCATGGGTTCTTCAGGTGGTGTCAGAGGGATACAGGATCCCTTTCTCCTCCCTTCCTCCTTTTCGGTTCCATTTTACTCGTCCTTCTCAGGAACCCACAAAAAGACGTCTGTTCGACGACGCTATTCAGGATCTCTTGGACAAAGAGGTTCTGGAAGTGGTTCCTCAGGAGGACACAGGTTCAGGATTTTATTCCAACCTGTTTGTGGTAGCCAAAAAGGACGGAGGGGCTTGTCCTATTTTGGATCTCAAAGATCTCAATGCCTATGTGGTGACTTCCCACTTCCGCCAGGAGTCCCTGCGCTCTGTGATTGCAGCAATGTCTCCAGGGGAGTTCCTTGCCTCCCTGGACCTTCAGGATGCTTATCTTCACATCCCTATTCATCCAGAGAGCAGGCGGTATCTCAGGATTGCCTGCCACAGGGGACATTTTCAGTTTTCTGCTCTTCCCTTTGGGCTGACTTCAGCTCCTCAGGTCTTCCAGAGAGTGTTGGGCTCCTTGATAGCGGTGCTTCATCAGGACGGGGTCAGGGTGACCCCCTACATGGACGATCTCCTCCTCAAAGCTTCCTCGGCGGAGCTTCTTCACCAGCAATTGCAGAATGTATCCACACTCTGACCCGCCATGGCTGGATCCTGAATCTGGACAAGTCGGACTTGTTCCCATCTCAGAGGCTTCTGTTCCTGGGTCTCCTGTTTGACACTCGCCAATGCATGGTGTTTCTGCCGGAGGATGTGGCTCATCAGATAGCCATCCGAGTGGCGGGGATTCTGGAACTGGACTTAGTGCCGGTAACGAAGTTGTCGTCCCTGGTGGGGAAGTTCATTTCCACGATCGAAGCGGTACCATTTGCCATGGCTCACTCCAGGGAACTCCAGAGAGTTGTGATCCAGACGTGCAAGAATCATCCAGATCATCAGCATCTGTCAGTCTCTCTACCTCCTCATGT
The DNA here is from genome assembly GCA_037306005.1 of Rhinophrynus dorsalis. NCBI lineage: Eukaryota > Metazoa > Chordata > Amphibia > Anura > Rhinophrynidae > Rhinophrynus > Rhinophrynus dorsalis. The sequence goes on along the minus strand of CM074719.1, from coordinate 142,610,483 downwards.
GGAATCGAGTCTGCACTGGTGGTTGGATCTCTCCCATCTCCTGAAAGGGAGATCCTTTCAAGTTCCTTGTTGGACCACGATCACAACGGATGCCAGCCTTCGGGGCTGGGGTGCTGTGTTGGGTCGCTTCAGTGCTCAGGGGAAATGGGGTCTGGAGGAATCTCTTCTCTCCATCAATGTTCTGGAACTACGTGCCATCCGGCTTGCCCTGAGACACTGGGAATCTCAACTGACCGGTCTTCCGATCAGAGTGGAATCCGACAACGCCACTGCGGTGGCTTACATCAACAGGCAAGGCGGCACAAGAAGCGGCACCGCCTGGTTGGAGGTCAAGGATATCTCTGCAGTTCATATTCCAGGCGTGGACAACGTCATGGCGGACTTCCTCAGTCGTCATACCGTCGACAGCGGAGAATGGGCTCTTCATCCAGAGGTGTTTCACTTGCTCACCCAGAGGTGGGGGATGCCGGAGGTGGACCTGATGGCCTCCAGGCACAACAGGAAGGTTCCGGTGTTTTGCTCCCGGCGAGGGACTCCCTTGCTCTAGCAGTGGATGCCTTGTCGATCCCTTGGGATTTTTCTCTGGCTTACATCTTTCCTTCTCTTCCTCTATTGATCAGAGTCATCCAGAAACTGAAGCGGGAGCGATGTCCTGTTATCCTGATCGCTCCAAACTGGCCTCGCCAGTCCTGGTATCCGGAGTTGATGGCCATGTCAGTGGCGGATCCGTTCCCACTTCCTGCCCGTCCGGACCTAGTTCTTCAGGGATATCTGTGGAAGGAGGATGTTCACTCTCTCCATTTGATGGCATGGCGGTTGAATCCTCGATTCTAGCAAAGAAAGGATTTTCTCCTTCTGTGCTCAGTGCTCGTAAGCCTGTGTCTTCCAAGATCTATCATCGCATATGGTCAACTTTCGTGGCATGGTGCTCTGATAAGAAATTATCCCTTGATTTTCATCTTCCCACTGTCCCGGCCTTCTTGCAGGACGGTGTTGATAAGGGGCTCAGTCTGAGTTCCCTCAAAGTTCAGACTTCTGCTTTGTCTGTGTTTTTCCAGGAAAGGATTGCTATCCTTCCTGATGTGAAAGTTTTCTTCCAAGGTGTGACTCATGTTCGGCCTGCCTTTAAGAGTCCTGCTCCCCAGTGGGACCTCAATTTGGTGCTGGGAGTTCTCCAGCGACCCCCGTTTGAATCCTTGGCTTCCATTCCATTACGTCTCTTGACTTGGAAGATGGCCTTCCTTTTGGCTATTGTTTCAGTCCGCCGGGTAGCAGAGTTACAAGCTCTGTCTTGTAAACCTCCTTACCTGGTGTTCCACAAGGATAAGGCTGTGCTTCGCACTACCAAGGAATTCTTACCCAAGGTTGTGTCCGAGTTTCACATCAATCAGGAGATTGTGGTTCCCTCTTTCTGCCCTAATCCTTCATCTGACAAGGAACGGGATCTCCATTTGTTGGATGTGGTGCGTTGCCTCAAGTTTTATGTTCATCGCACCGAGTCTATCAGGAAGTCTGACGCTCTATTTGTCATTCCTGAGGGGCCTAGGGCAGGGAGACCGGCCTCCAAAGTTACCATTGCCTCTTGGATCAAGGCTACTATTCGTGAAGCCTACAAGTTGCGGAATAAGCATGTTCCCTTCCGGGTGACTGCCCATTCCACCAGATCTATTGGGGACTCTTGGGCCTACAAGAATCAGGCTTCCGCTGATCAACTGTGCAGAGTGGCTACTTGGTCCTCTGTGCACACTTTTTCTAAGCACTACCGAGTTGATGTGCTGGCCTCGGCTGACGCCAGTTTTGGAAGGAAAGTCCTGGAGGCAGTTTTGCCTGTGTAGGTCTTCCGCTCTGTGATCCTTAGTGCTTCCTTACTGTTGAGCCCAGTTGGCTCTTGTTCCGTGTGCTGTGTTAGTTCAAGGATTGTTCCCTTAATTGGTGTCCGTTGACACTTACAGTTTGGGCTATGTAATTAACTGGTTCATAGCAGTTTTCATGACTTGGGCCTTGTTCTGGTCCTTGCCTTATTCCCACCTCTGGATCAGCTCAATGTTTGTACATCCCAGAAGTACCAGTGACCTGTATTAGACGACAGTGAAAATAGGATTTTAGTCTTACCTGTTAAATCCTTTTCACTTAGTCCATACAGGTCACTGGTCTCCCACCCTGTCAAGGGACCAGACCTGGCTCTCCTGTGGCATTCAGTGGGAGACCTTTGGGGCATGCTCACAGGAGTCTTTCTTCTTGCTTACCTGGGGTCAGTTTTAGGGTCTCAAATCAATCTAGTGGCTCTGGCCTGAAGGTGGCTTAAGTAGGAGGGGAGGCTCCGCCCCCTGCAATCATTTGCATAATTGTTCCTGCCTATTAAAGGGGCGAATCGCCTCCCAGAATTACCAGTGACCTGTATGGACTAAGTGAAAAGGATTTAACAGGTAAGACTAAAATCCTATTATTTCAAGTACTCACCAATACCAATTACCAATACTTTTTTTTTTTTTTTGCGGTCATTTGCCAGTTTTCCAAGTACCTAAAGCATATATGTACTTAGAAAACTGGCAAATTACCGCAAAAAAAAAGGTATCGGTAATTGGTATCGGTGAGTACTTGAAAAAAGTATCGGTACTCGTACTCGGTCTTAAAAAATCGGTATCGGTGCATCTCTATCTTGGACTTAAAGGAGATAAACTCCCTTTTGAAAGTCAGAAGGTTCAAGATGGAGACCATCTAGTCTGCTATCAAAATGGTTCAACCCGGGTTATTCCTTTCCAGGATAGACCTCAGGGATGCTTATTACCATCTTCCCATTCATCTCTCTTATCCATGATTCCTCAGATTCCACATTTTTCTGACCCACTATCCGTATCGGGTGCTACCTTTCGGCCTAGCATCAGCCCCGCATGCATTTGCTACTGCCAGGACCTTTGTAATGTCCACCCTACGCCAGCAGGGGATTACAGTCCTACCATACCTGGACGACATCCTGATAGTGGAGGACACAGAAGAGAGGGCAAAATGGAGTACCACGGCATGCCAAGAACTTCTAAAAAGGTTAGGTTGGTTAATCAACCTAGAAAAGAGCCAGCTACTACCATCCCAGGAAATAATATTTCTAGGAATTCACTTCAGCACTGTTCTAGAGGTTGCAACACTCTCCCTGGACAGACAAGAGAGAATACAGGAACGAGTGGCACAATCTATATCTATACAGAAATTTGCCAGAATCTTGGGAACACTGCCCTCCACGTTCCCTGAGTTCACAGTCGGTGGACTCAGAACAACCACCTACAATATTTCAGACAAAATCCTCTAGACATGTCAGTAAGAATCCCTATCCTTCCAGCCTCCAGACACGAGCTCAAATGGTGGAATTACAAGAGCAACATAGCAAAAGGAAGGAAACTAAGACCATATCTATGGGAGACGGTCTGCACAGATGTCAGCAAGACAGGCTGGGGGGGTAGTTTGGAGGAACAGGTCAGTCCAGGGAACCTGAACACCAAAAGAGTCAAGACAACACATAAACATCTTAGAACTGCAAGGAGTCTGGAACACGTTATACAGACTAAAGACGGAACTTCAGAACCAACCAGTTCGGATTTGGTCGTACACCACCACAGTTCGATATCTCATGAATCAAGGAGGCACAAGAAGCATTGTTCTGAACCGTCTAGTAAATCTAGAAAATCACTTAGAAGCCCTATCAGCGACATACCTATCAGGAGATGTAAATTTACAGCCGGATTTCCTCAGCAGGACAAAAATAGAGCCAAGAGAATGGTCCTTGGACAGATCTGTTTTTCAGGACATTGTAGTGAAATTGGGAATGCCAGTGATAGATTTCATGGCATCCAATCAAAATGAGAAGTGTCCAACCTTCCTATCACATTGGAAAACACAGGGAGCAGCAGGACAAGATGCTCTAGGATACACTTGGGATTTTCTTCTAACCTATCTGTTCCCACCTCTTCCCTTGCTGATAGAAGTCATACAGAAAATAAAGAGGGACAGGGCGGAAGTAATCCTGATAGCACCAGACTTCCCCAGAAGGATGTGTTACTCCGATCTGAAGAAGTTATCAGTCAGAGATCCAATCAAGCTTCCAGTAGTGCCTCATCTGTTATCACAGGGGCCAGTATTTCACCCGGATCCAGCCTTCTGGAAGCTGACGACTTGGCGGCTGAGTGGAGCTCGCTAAAACTCAGCGGCCTATCAGAACCTGTTATTGACACCATTACATCTGGCCGACGGGCCTCGTCTTCCAAGCTCTGTTACAGGATCTGGTCCACATTTTATAAATGGTGTCAGTCTAGGCACCTGGATAGAAGTTCCATCTCTATAGGAAAAATGTTAGATTTCCTTCAAGAAGGTTTCAACAAGGGTTTAAAACTTGCTTCTATCAAGGTGCAGCTATCAGCTCTTTTGGCCATCCTAGCATCCCCTTTAGCTGAACTTTATGCGATTTAAGATTCATATCAGCAATAACAAAGATAAAGCCTACCATTCGAGATGTCATTCCCCCTTGGGACTTGAACTTAGTTCTCCAACAATTTTGTACTCCTAAATTCTTTGAGCCATTGGAATCCATTTCTCTGAAATTCTTGACCTTAAAGACAGTACTTCTCGAAGAAATCACTTCTGCACTGAGAGTGGGTGAGCTGCAGGCATTACTATGCACCTCCTCGTACATTGTCTTTCACCAGAATAAAGTAGTCCTCAGACTCAGACCCTTCATTCAGGTCTAAAGTTGTGTCCTCTTTTCACCTTAGCCAGGAATTGATTCTACCTTCATTTTGTCCTGATCCGGCCAACGATAAGGAACGAATCCTACGCCACCTAGATTTAGTATGTTGTCTAACAGTATACCTCCAACGAACCCAATCTTTCTGCAAATCCAACACCTTATTTGTTCACTTTGCCGGAAGGTTCAAGGGTACATCAGCTTCAAAAAGCTCCATTTCTAGATGGATTAAGGATGCTATTAGACTTGCTTACGTATCAGCTAAACAAGAACCCCCGACAGGGATTAAAGCCCACTCAACAAAGGCTATGTCTACCTCATGCGCTCAGAAAGCTGTGGCTACTCCTGAGGAAATCTGTAGAGCTGCCACATGGTCTTCTGTGTCAACTTTTATTAAGCATTACAAACTGGATTTTCAGGCATCGGCCGATGCCAGGTTTGGCAGGAAGGTGCTAGAAGCGGCCATTCCTGCCTCGGATTAACATCTGTCCCCACCCTACACTGGAGTACTGCTTTGGTAAGTCCCACAGTCATTGCCGTGGATTGGACACAGAGGAAAAGGTGACATTTACTCACCGATATTTTGTTTTCCTCTGTGTCCTTCCACGACAACCCTACCCTACTTCGCTGTATTAGAGTAAGGTTATGGTATCGTTCCAATAGAATGCTCTTCTGCTCCCTATAACATCTGTATGGTTTGCTATGACTATATACCTATCTATAGTACCTAACATTCTGTTTATCTGTTACAGCTTGGTTAAAGAAAATAACTGAGCAAATGAGGAGGAGCAGAAGTTTTTATAGCTATTGGTCCTACCAGCTGGGAGGCTGAGTCAATGCCCACAGTCATTGCCGTGGAAGGACACAGAGGAAAACAAAATATCGGTGAGTAAATTTCACCTTTTCTCTTACGTCCACTATTGAACACAAGTACCATTGTGGTTGAGTCCCTCTATTAGAGGGCAGGACACATCTTAAAAAAACAGAGTTTTGAAAGTGGAGACACCCTGCCACTCTTCCAGCTCAACCCTTGCCCTGTCCTCAAATTATCTACGAGAAAGCACACACACAGCGCATCTAAGAGCAAGCTGTAAATTGCCAGACGGACAGCTGTATCTTAATGATTCTACCCCCCTGTGGTTGGGTACTCACTATCACAAGAGGCTCAGTCCAGCCTCTAAGAATGATCGCAAATTTTGCCTCCAATACACCTGATTCAGGCTTCCGTCTATCTTCACCTCTGGACAGTTAATTCTTTGGTCATCTTCGGTGTATAATAATAATAGAGAGACACTACCTGGGTTATATCAGCCTCGATTTATTGGTAGTATAAAAACGTCATAAAAACAATTAAACATAAAATATAGAATTTAACCCTACGCGTTTCGTTGCAAGTGCAACTTCATCAGGGGTACAATATTAATGATCATTGTTCTTTATTAGTTACCCCTCTCTGGTGTACCAAGAGGTTTATGGAATTTTTTAGCTTGTTTCACAAAAGTTTTGAATTTTGGTTCATGGCCCCATTAAGAATGGGAGCCCACACCATGGCCATCTTTGCTGCATAGACTTCAATGGTGAAACTTATGTGTTATATAATCTCTGCACCTATTTATGCTACATGGCTCAGCATTAGCCCTTTCCTCTAATCATGCTCTATCATGTTATCCTGACTCTCCGGTAATAGTATTCAGCATGTTCTGCTGATGGTGAGCCATATTTTGCTTGTTTAGAGCAATGGGGTTAAAACTACATTGCCCAGAATTATTTGTTTACCAAGCTTATTTCTGATTGGTTGGACACCTTTTTTTGGCTGCCATCTTCTCCATTGCTAATGCTATGCAGATGCGGACTCTACTTCTCTTTCTGTCCAGATTAACTGTTTGCATGCCAGATAAGTGCAATCTGGGAGTGAGGACTTTTGTATTAGACTGGTCTTACTTTTAATTCATTTCTATCTAGTTTTATTTACTTTATCTGGACAAATCTGACCCCAAGGGGCATATTGGGAAAACCAAACCCAAGAATTCAGGGACTTCCCTAGCCTTGCCCCCCAGCTGTTTGTTCCTCATGACATGCTGGACTTCCAAGGAAATATTTGGGGTGCCTATGTCCCTCCTGTACTGTGGCCCATACTTCACCACTGGGGCCACCCAGCACTGACTAAGCCTGCTTGGTATAAAACTCTGATGTCCTCTGTGGCATCCATTCCCTCATCCATTTAGGGAGTCCTCCATTCTTGGTGACCCTATTCCCCTCATTAGGCAGGTTGATCCTGTTTTTAGGGGACATTCTCAGATAGTTGGGGAGACATCTAAGGATGAGATCGATTCAGAGGGAGAAGGTATCTTCCTTATCCTTTGGGGATCCCCGTGAGACTGATCCTGTCTCATATGAGTCATTCAGGTTTAGTGAAGCCCATTGTTTGCTGTTGGGATTGTGTAATCTAAAGATGTAGACTTCAACATACAAAATACTGCAGATAAAATGCAAAACCAGATCTAACTGGCTGCTGTATAAAGGACCACTACCTAGGTAAAGTGAAACCTATACTTTGTAATAATTTATTTTGAAAGATAATTTCAATGTCCCCTGTATTTGTTAACCATTCTTTATTTAAAACTATTTAGGAAATATTTAGCTTTATCTATATTGAATGTTTATGCAAATTGGGAAGTACTGTCCAGCGCAGCCTGGTATGTCCGATACTAACATTCTGTTCTCTCTCCAAATTGCCACTACCTGCTAAAAAGTACTGGCTAATTTGCATAAATTGACCAGATAAATAAAGCTAAATATCTCAAACTATAGTTTTCAATAAAGAATGGCTAACATAGATTCAACTCGGTATAAAGTTTTCCTAGGACATAGTTTCTTCTGAAAATGCCCCAAATGTAAACTATTTAAATTGGGCTTTTATCCCCATGAGTGCCATAGAGCTCTCAAAAGCATTGATTGGGTTTAAAGCCTTATTTAAAACAATGGAGATTTTTATTTGTTGATCGGTGAATTTGGTTTGCATTTGTTCTTTGTACATTAGCCAGTGACTCCTGTTTTCTAGTTGATCTCACCTATAGTGAAATAGGCAATAAAGTTGGTTGTTTTGCAATATAAGTATTTTTCCATTAAAGAAGCGATCACTTTATTAAATATTTATTAACATTTGAATTTTAAAGAGATAGTAATGTGATGCTATAAATGAATATCCGATTATTCCTTATACTTTTTAATAATGCACTGTATCTTCCACAATGTCCATATCAGTGTAGTTTTATTGTAATTATATTTTAAAGTTTCCCCCTCCCATATCTTTTCCCGACATCAGTCTTCTTCCTTCAGATCTGAAATTCGGTCTGGACGGGTCACAACGAGGGACAATATTGTGTGTGAGCATAAGGAAAACTGTGCTCCCCTTTCTCAAGGGGGCATGGTTTTCCTTATATGAGCAATATTGTCCCTCTTTGTGATCTGTCTTGTCAAGCGACCTGCTTTCAGATCTGATGGAAGAAGAGTGACATTGGGAAAAGGGGAGGGAGGAGGAAACTTTAAAATATAATTACAATAAAACTACACTGATACAGACCTTGCGAAAGCTACAGAGCATTATTAAAATTATAGGCAATAATGGGATATTCATTTATAGCATCACATTACAATCTCTAAGTAAATTTGCTTTAATCCTTTTCTGACAGATTAAAACTAAGACAATTGGTTACGCAGATTAATGCATTTAAGGTCATATGTATCAAACTCCACTGATGTACATTGTTGTGTTCTACAGCATATATTGTGCATCTATGGTAGTTCTCTGTGTGTAAATCCATTCATTCTCCCTGATGCTTCACTTGTTGATGATCATTTATTCCTTTTCCCTTGTAGAGCTGAGCAGCCAGCCCATAAGCTGGTGCAAAGTGGAAGCAGTGGTGGTAAGGCCTGACCTGGTGAATGTTGTGAAGGATCTTGCACCTCCTCCTGTTGTGGTTTTATCTCTCAGCATGAAGACTCTGCAGAATGCAAAGACCCATCAAAATGAGGTGCTGACTTTTGTTCCTTTTTTAGCTTTGCCTTGTCTTCTTGTATTTTCTCCCTTTCTTTATATTCTCTTTTTAACGTGTTAATTTTCGTGTCAGATACTTAAAAGGTTAGTAACATTGTTTTCTCTTATGTACAATAATCGTACACAGGGTCCATTAGGTTGACTCCCTCCTACAGGAGGGCAGGGCACATTCCATAAGACAGGGTCTTTGGGATGGAAACTCCTCTTCCTCCAGCTCAACCCCCACCTTCTTTCCAGATTCACGTGTCATGTGAAGCAGAAAGAATTGAAGAAGCCTTCTCTTACTTTTATTTAGGATTTTTGTTTTTATCATTAGATATGATGTTGTATAGGCCCCATTAGGCGTGCTCCCTTCACTGGCTTCCCTGGAGTTGGATTGTCCAGTACACAGGTGACTTGTGGACCTAATTCTCTATGGATGTTGACTTTGACAAGTCTGTTCCTCGTGGTGAGTCTCCTACAGATTCTGCCCTTTCAGAAATGAGGTGCGATTGCGTGCCAAAACATACTGGAGACTTCAGAGACATTACATCAAGAACACTACATGATCACTGTGGCATTCTGTAAAAGTGACCTCATGACATCTATCAAGTGGATTCACCCATTGATCCAGTGAGGAGGGACTCCATCGGGAACGACAGGGACCAATCTGAAGCCGACTTACTTTGTATTGCAGCAGTATGCTGCACGTGTTCCTGTCCACGAAGACTGATTGATATGGATCTGTAGATATATTACATAATTTAGTCTTCTTCCCACACCAGCATTGGAGAGAGGAGGACAAGTGAAACTGGCATGGAGGCAAGTGTTGCAGGGCCCTTACCTGGAATCCGATGGCTGTTCTTGTGTTCGAAGGTGGAAAGCACGCTTCCTATGTGGTGTGCACCTCTGGTGGAACAGAAGTGGGAAACACAGTCAACTTTTATGCCTTCCTATCCTGGACAACTTCTGGAATTTTTGCATTCCAGCAATGGAGCGCATGCCTGTTTAAAGGATGATAAGATGGGGTAAGTGTGCCTTTTCACTCTGTTTATGTCCTCCTAAGTCTACTACTACTAAGGGCAAGACTCCTTCTGACCCCTCTGTGAGTAAGGAAGAAAAGTCCAAGTTTTAAGGGATACTAATGTCCCATAAAAAAAAAAAATTCTCTGTCGTCCAATACAGGTTCCCGGTAACTCTGGGTAGGTGATCCGTCCCTTTAAGTAGACAGGAACAATTCTAGAATTGTATGCAGGGGGTGGAGCCTATCTTCCCTCCTTGGCTGCAGTTAGCCAACTAGCTCCAGAAAGATTTGTTCCTTGGTGAAGATAACACAGGCAAGAGAACAGTTCTGCTATAGCTTTAGAAGTTTTTTATTTTTCTGTTAGACATGGAATACCACCATTAGGCGGATTACCATAACTGACAGTGCCCTTAGATGTGTCTAGCTCAGTGACCAGGTGCTTTTTGTGGACCTTAAGCCCTGGGGGGTAAAACTTGGCTACAAGTTCTTTCCCCAAAAGTTGCCCACCAAGGCTTCTTTTTTAAACATGGTAATCTGAAGACAGAAGATCTGCAGGAAAAGGTGAGCAACCCTTTGAGCGCTGCAGATCCACATGTCCCACAGTGCCCCTCCGCACAGGGGTTTTTCATTTGGAGTTCCTATTTCACACTCCTGCACTCATTGGGTCTATCTGTATGTCTGTTGGATGTTTGGAGCAGGTTTATGTGGTATTTAACCCTTTAGCTGCTGTTTTGGAATTCATTTGGGGGGTTTCTGACACTTTTCCTACTGGTTCAGTGTTTTTTGGGTATCCTAACATGTTTTAGTGATGTTTCATGTCTTTTAATATTACACCTTCAATTTTGTAAAATTTGAGTTCACCGCATAGGCGCCATTGCTCCATTCGCTCCTATGGGACTGTACAGTTTTGGACATATCTCTGCAACTGTTTAACCTAGTGACTTCAGAGATGGCTCATTTTACTTTCTGCCTTTGCTCCATCATTCGGTTCATGTTTCTAGTGTGTTGGGGGCTCCGGGCACTGTTTGGGGTACTTTTCTTTTAAAACTACATTTCCCATGAGCGCTTCCTTCACGTGCTGGTTTCTGATTAGCTCCCGCTGCCGCAGCCATTTTGTGCTCTTTCCAGAAAGAGTATCCTACTTAGGGCTTGGACTCTCCTTCTCTCCTCTGTTGATTAACCCTTCGCCTGACAGGAAACCTTCTGTCTCCAAGAAATTTGCTAAGTTTTATCCCTTTTCTGAGGCTGTGCTTGCTCAGTGGGCTTCATCCTCCTAAAGTGGATGCTCCTATCTCCAGGCTATCCAAGTCTGCTGCCTTGCCAGTGTCTGATGTGTGTGCTCTAAAGCACTGGACTGACCAGGAACTTGAGGTCTCCTTCAAGTCCATCTTTGCCACTGCTGATTCTGCCATGCGTCCAGCATTTGTAGCAGCATGGGTGAACCGGACCATTGCGGTCTGGACTGAACAGATCACTCTTGCTGTCAGTCAGGATGCTCCTACTTCGGATAAGTTGCTGCTCCTTGCCAACATTTCTGAGGCACATCACTATGTTTCTGCTGCCCTATTTGATGCCATCCGTTTGGTGGCTAGGGTTTCCACCATATCTGTGGTTGCCAGATGGGTTCTTTGGCTCAAGATCTGGTCTGCTGGTACTGCTTCTAAGAGCATTGCTCTCCTTGCCTTTTCAAGCCACTTCTTTGTTTGGGCCAGATCTCAAGGATCTGATCAGTGAGGTTACAGGTGGTAAGAGTACACTTCTACCCTTAGTTCCTAGGAAGAAAACACCGCTTAAAGGGATAGTAATACTTCGTTTTAACTTTATTTTATTTTGTAGGCATTCAAAAAACATGAAGAATGATATAAGTCTTATCTCTGAAACCTTTATGGTTTAAGAGATATTCACAAACAAAGTATCCCTTCCCTGTTCAACCAGATCAGAAAGGAGATGCCCAGGTAGACTGCAGAAAGGGACAATCTTCAATTAAGATAATGGAAAAAGCTGAAAAACTTGTCAAGGGGGGAAGGGCTTTCATTGTTTTCATACAAAGAAAATTGTCCCCTTCTGTTATCTGTCCTGTCATACAACCAGACTCACATTTGAGAAGAGATGGCTTACACTAGGAAAAAGGAGCGGGGAGGGGAACTTTGCTTGTGAATATCTCATAAACCATAAAGGTTTGAGAGATAATACTTATATCATTCTTCATGTTTTTTTAATGCCTACAAAATAAAATAAAGTTAAAACGAAGTATTACTATCCCTTTAAGCATAACCGGTATTTTCGTTCCTTTCAGAATGAGACACGTCCGGCGAACCAGACGGTTCCCTCAGCTCCGCATACCTCCTCCAAGCACAAACAGCAATGAAAGCCAAAGGTCTCCTTCAAGCCCAAGGCTTCCAAGCCTCCTTTGGCATGACACGCCAAACCCGGGTCCACACTCTGCTGTGGTTGGTCATCTGCGTCACTATCACAGCATTTGGGAGAATTCAGTGACAGACCCATGGGTTCTGCAGGTAGTGACGGAAGGGTACAGGATCCCTTTCATCTCTCTTCCTCCCTTTCGCTTTCTACCTTCTCATACGCCTCAGGGTACACAGAAATTCCGTCTGTTCTGCTCTGTTCAGGGTCTTCTGGACAAGGATGTTTAGAGAAAGGTTCTGAGGTTCTACTGTCTCTAGCTCTGGTGGTGGATGCAATGTCCATTACTTGGTTATTCCCTCTGGCCTACATCTTTCCTCCCCTCCCTATGTTGCACAGAGTGTTGCAGAAATTACGACTGGAGCGTTGTCCAGTCATTTTGATTGCTCTGTACTGGCCTCGCCAAGCTTGGTTTCCGGAGCTGGATCTGTCAGTGGCGGAGCCATTCTGGCTCCCTTGCCGTCTGGATCATCTTCTACTGGGTTACCTGTGGAAGGAGGATGTTCATCATCTATCCTTGACAGCTTGGAAACTGAATCCTCAATTTGAGAAAGACAGGGTTTTCTTCTGGTGTGGTGGCTACTATGCTCAGTGCCCGCAAACCTGTTTCGTCCAAGGTCTATCATCGTGTCTGGTCCACCTTTCTATCTTGGTTTGCTGACAGGGACCTGTCTCAGGAATTTGATCTGCCTACGGTCCTGGCCTTTTTGCAGGACAGTGTATAAGGGCCTCAGTTTGAGTTCCCTTAAAGTTCAGACATCTGCTCTCTCTGTTTTCTTTCAGAGGTGCATTGCCATCCTTCCTGATGTAAAGGCTTTCTTCCAGGGCGTTCCTCATACTCGTCCTGCCTTCAAGATTCCTGCTTCTCCGTCGGATCTTAACTTGGTTTTTGGTGTTCTTCAGCTCCCTCAATTTGAATCTTTGGCTACTATTCCTCTACGCCTGTTGATGTAGAAAATGGCGCTTCTCCTGGCGATTGTGTCTGTCCGTCGTTTTGCGGAGTTGCCTGCTCTGTCCTGTAAACCACCCAAGACAAGGTGGTGCTTCGCCCCTCTCAGGAGTTTCTCCCGAAGGTGGTTTTGGAGTTCCACATCAATCAGGAGATAGTGGTGCGTTCTTTCTGCCCTGACCCCACCTCTGTCAAGGAGAGAGATCTCCACTTGTTAGACATGGTGCATTGTCTCAAGTTTTATGTACATCCCTTTGAGTCTATCAGACAATCAGATGCGTTGTTAGTCATTCCTGAGGGTCCTAGGGCAGAAAGACCTGCATCCAAATTGACTATTGTTTCTTGGATGAAGTCCACTATTCGTAAGTCTTATGAGCTGAGGAAGAAGCCTGCCCCCTTCAGGGTTACGGCTCATTGTACACGATCTTTTGGGGCCTCTTGGGCTTACAAGAATCAAGCCTCCGCTGATCATTTTTGCAAGGCTGCCACTTGGTCGTCTGTGCACACCTTTTCGAAGCCAGCTTTGGGGGGAAGATTCTGGAGGCAGTCTTGCCTGTCTAGGATCTTCTTCGGTTCCTGGTGCTTCCTTTACTTTTGAGCCCTGTTGGCTCTAGTTCAGTGTGCTGTGTAACAGTTTGGGGTGTTGTTACCCCTGTTTCCTGTCCGTTGACACTTCATTGTTTGTTGGGCTATCTCTGATCTGATGGTTCATATCTGCTCTGGTGACTTTGGGGGCCTTGCGCCTGGTCCTTGCCTTACTTCCCGCCTCTGAGAAACTTAATGGTTGGACATCCCAGAGTTACCAGTAACCTGTATTGGACGACAGAGAAAAGAGTATTTTAGTCTTACCTGTTAATTCCTTTTCTCTTAGTCCATACCGGTTACTGGTCTCCCACCCTGTCAAGGGACCATGCTTGGCTGTCCTGTGGCAGACTGTGGGGGTCCTTTGGGGTCATGCTCACAGGAGTCTTCTTTCCCTTCAGTATCTAGTCAGTAGTTAGTGTCTCAAATCTTTCTGGACCTGGTTGGCTAGCTGCAGCTTAGGAGGGAAGGTAGGCTTCACCCCCTGCATACAATTCTACAGTTGTTCCTTCCTACTTAAAGGTGCGGATCGCCTACCCAGCGTTACCATTAACCTGTATGGACTAGGAGAAAAGGATTTAACAGATAAGAGTAAAATCCTCTTTTCTTGTTTTGTAGCTTTGAAAAAAAAAATATGGCACAAATCCTATCTCTCAAACTGTTATGGTTTGAGAGATATTTGCTTGTAATGTTCCCTTCTCCTGACGTTAGCTTCTAGCTGACAGCAGGAGATCCCGGTCTGGGAACCAGCCGGCAGAGCCAAAATTGCATTATTGGAAAAGAATTACTTAATTGGAAAGGTCTACAAAGTGTGTCTGGTTTGGAAGCACACTTTGTAGACCATTCCAATGAAGTAATTATTTCCCAGTATCACTATTGTGGCTGTCCTGAAGAGCCTCCTCTTGTCGGCCGGCACTGATCTCCTTCTGTCAGCTTTACCGCTGACATCAGGAGAAGGAGAACTTTTCATGTGAATATCTGTTAAACATAAAGGTTTGAGAGAGAGGATTTTTGCCAAATAATTTACTGTTAAACACTACAAAACAAGATTTGTTTTTTATTACATTACTGTCCCTTTAAGGTTTTTGCTGGTTGTGATAAAAAAAAATTGCTGGCCTCTGACCCTTCAAAGCTCTTCCAGGACTTCTTAAAGATTTTCTTGCATAAATGTACTTTTCTATGCAAGACACACTTTCAATTATGCTGGATGCATAAAAAAGGAAAATGTTTGGATGACCCAGAAGAGGGTGGTTCTAGGGGACCTGTGGAAATTGCAGATAATCTTATTGTGCAAGACATAGCCTCTGACTTTTCTTCAGAAGAAGAGAAGGGTGAGGTTTCAGAAGAGAGAGGATCATTTAACTTGGACAAAATTGAGCCATTCCTGAAATACCTCAGACTTTCCATATGAACAGAAGGAATTGGGCATCATGGGCGCTGCTTCCTTGGTCAACAGGAAGCCTATCTTTGTCTTTCTGGTCCACCATTCCATTTAAGTCCTAGTTATGTCAGAGTGGCAAAGTGTGTATAAGAGGTTGACCTTTATTTAAAAAAAAAAAAAAAAAAAAAAGTCAATAAGGTATCCGTTTGATGAAGACAAAGTAAGATTCTGCTCCTTTTCTCCCAAGACAGATAGGCAGTATCTTATATTTCTAAGCAAACCACAATTCCTGTGCAAGACTGTTCTTCAATTAAAGATCCTATGGAAAGAAGAATGACAGTACATTAAAAACCAATATTCTGCCATTGGTAGCTACAGCCCTGGCCTGTGTTTCAAGAACCATGCACATTTGGCTCTCCTCATAATAAGAGAAAGATAGAATCATCGGTATCCCGATCAAAAGCTTATGAAAGAGATAGCTGTCATTAAGGAGGCTACTAGCTTCTCATGTGATGCCTCATTAGATCTGATCAGGTTGTCTGACAAATCTTCGGCTCTTTCAGTTTTAGCTAGAAGGATTCTCCTGTTGAGCGGATTCCTCCTTCAAGATGAAGCTGGTGGCTCTGCACTTTGAAGGAGAGATGCTGTTTGGTCAATATCTGGAGTATATAAAAAAAAAAAAACTTTCAGGGGGTAAAAGTGCCTTTTTACCTCAAGGAATCTTGGTAGACGCTTTGGTGTATCACCACAGTTCCTGTATATAAGAGAAGAGAGGATTTTTGTGAACTTAACCAGTTTCCTTTTCTCTTAGTCCATGTGGAACTCAGGACTCCCACTGGGAAAAAAAAACAAACCTAAAAACAAACAAAATGTGGTTTAAGTCTCCGACCAGAGAGAAACTGAGGGGCATGGATAAAGCTGGAGGGACAGAAGGGAGTTTCTGCCTCAAAGGCCCTGCTTTTTGTGAAGTGCCCTGTCCTCTGAATGGGGGATCTTTAACCCCATGATTCCTGTGTTACATGTGGACTAAGAGAAAAGGATATGAGTAAATTCTTTAAAATTCATTCTAAAATGTAAAGATATTAAAATGTTTTTGTCTGGTTAAAGTGGGGAGAATACATTTTCATGTTTTTAAAGTCTGATTGTCTTAATTGCTATTTTTAGATTGTGGCTCTGACTGCTTTGGTTCATCACAAATTTCCTCTTGATAAAGCACCTCCTAATCCTCCCTTCCAGACACATTTCTGTGGTAAGAAACCATTTTTTTATTGACCATCAAAATGTTATGCTTAACAATATATTAAGAAAACAAGCCATCATTCTTTGAACATTATTCTGTGTTGTTAGTAGTTTTATGTGTACGGTGTGTGTCATATGAAGGCCTAGACTACTTTACAGGTCATATATTTTATCTGTGATTTTATATCTCATTCCTGTTGACATTTATGATAAAATGTGTAGATAAACCCAGTGGAAAAGTTAAAAGCTAAAAGCTAAGCACAGCTGTTGAGTGCAATAATTTATTTGGCATATCCTTGCAATTTGTGTGAACGTGTGTACCACTGTTATGTTTATTAATAATTTTTTTTTTATTTTTTTCAAGTTCTAAGCAAACCCAATGATTGCATTTTCCCTTATGACTACAAAGAAGCGGTGAAAAGAAAGGTAATTTTTCTTTTGGTTGATTTAATTTTTCTTCTTTCATGTTGTTTTTAACTGTCGACCTTAAAGTTCAAATGAAAAGTACTGGAAATGTGGGGGCAAAACTACAATGTAGGAGAGAACTAAGAATTCCCATTCATTTTACATGGGGACTTTAACCCTCTGAATGCTAGAGTGTTCTCCAATGCATTGTGAAACACTGTAATGGAAACACCTCTCACATTCAAGGGGGTAATCCCCATTTAAAATAAAAGGGAGCAATTATTTTCACTTGTGGTTGGCCCCAGAATTCCTCCGTTGTTTTAGTTATTTAAAAAAAAAAAAAAAAAAAAAAAAAAAGTTAATGATCGTAATTCTAAGTGGTCTATTGATCGGTACTTTGTTACTTTGAGAATATAAAGGCTTAGTAATGCCAGAAATAAAAGTTATTCAGTAAGGTACATTTTACAAAAATAAAGTATTTACAGAAAGTCCTTTCGCTCAAACCTTTATGGTTTGAGAGCTATTTCGGTGCTAAAGTTCCTCACTCCTTCCCCTTCTCCTGACATCAGCACTCTGCTGACAGCAGGAGATCCTGGTCCTGGTACCAGCCGGCGGCTCAGAGCCGAAATAGCAATCTTTAAAAAGAATTACTTAATTGGAACGGTCTACAAAGTGTGCTTGGTTTGCAAGCACACTTTGTAGACTGTTGAAGTAATTATTTTCCAGTATCACTATTACGGCTATGCTGAAGAGCCTCCTTGTATCGGCCGACATCAGGAGAAGGGGAACTGTAGCGGAGGATATCTCTCAAACCAGGACTTTCTCCAAATATTTTATTTTTGTAAAATCTACCATACTGAATAAAGTTTGTCTGGCATTACTATCCCTTTAAGGAATAAAGTTGTAAATAAAGTACTCCATGAGAGACAGGTGAACATTTCCAGCTATTTAAATTTGGGCTTTTTAACCCCTTGAATGGTAGAAGAATAGTTTCCAATTACTTGCTTTGCAGTGTACTGGAGAACCCTCTAGCATTCAAGGTGGTAAACCCTGGTGTGGTTGGTTCTATAATTACTCCTAAAAGTCCACATACCTTGATATCCATCTCTTAGTACAGTGGTTCTCAATTCTTTCAGAGATGTAAGGATTTCACTGCTTCAGTATAGTAGGTGATTAACCCTTTGAGTACCAGAGGGGTACAAGAATCGTTGTATATCATTATGTTGTGTACCCCTTTGGCACTCAAAGGGTTAAAACAACTTAAAGGGGCATACAGCATTAGGGATCTAATTTCTACCATTCCCACGAATCTTCCTATACATCGAAAATGCACTGTTTTAATATTTTCTTCATTTCTACACTTTCTCTTTAGCCTCTAAATTGGCTGTTTTCCTTTTTCTTCTGTCTCTTTTGCTTTAAACCATCCATTGATGATTAAGGTAGCAGTAAATGTTTTTTTTATGAAAACATTTGTTATAGAGCTTTTTCTTCTGAGTAAAACAAGTGTACTCTAACTGCTTTTAGCTGTTTTATTCAACAATTTATAGCAGTTCAAATAATCAGGACATGAATTTACTACCTGGAAGTTCTGACTGACAGCATGACTCAGCAGTTTCAATCAAATTCTATGGAGACCTGTAAGTCACTGACTTTCTTCTCCATTAGAATGTAACAGAATTACTAATTGGAATTTGACCACTAGAGGGCATTGCTAATGTAAAAACCTCAGGGCTTTAAACTGTAATACTGCTGGAAATATGCAACTATCAGCAGTGGGAGCACCCTTATTTTACTCAACATGAAAAGCCGTACAATATGTATTTTTTTCATAAAAAAAGCATACTGCGCCTTTAAAAACCAGCCCAGCTGATGGAAATTTGAAGGAAGAGTAGGAGTGAAGAGTACTGGGTAGGATGTGAGAAACTGACATTATCATTTTAAGAGAAATTGAGAGCAAAGGCTCTGCCCATTTCTATGGCAACACAAGGAGCTTGTGAAACATTTGTCCTCTTACCACACTTCTTTTCTCTGTTTTGTCCAAGAAGGCACTGCATTTTTGGGTTCGCTTTTGAATGATTGCATGCAGAAGAGCGTGCGACCATTCAACTGTTTCAGCAGGTTGCCTGGCTAAAAAACATGACGTGACAATCTCACAGTGCAGGACAGTGCAAGATTGTCACGTTGCATAGTCAATGGGCTCGTGAAGCACACGGAGGCAGCTGGAGCGCCTCTGTGTGCTGCAGATAATAGTAGACTGTAAGTACCACAGCTGTATTTATATACAAATTATATATTTAGAGGGTTAGCTGCAGTACCAAAAGCAGCCCTGTGATTGCCTGTCAGTTTTATTTAGGAGTTTGTGCAGCAGCTGACATTGCTCAGCCCAGAAGCTGCCAGTCTGCCCAAGATGTACATGGCACAGTCAAAACTACTAAAGTGTTTATCTGGGCTACATGGTTCTACCCTACTAGTGCCCCAGATCTCACTCACCTGGCACAGAAAACTCAGCACTTTGCCACTGTCATGAAGTTTCTTTCCCTGCCTGAATCCACCTCCTGTGCCAGGTTGTCAACAGTGCCAGCTCACTCCGAATTCAACCCAGACTTCGCGGCCAGTGGCAGAGTATCAACAGATTCCTGGGTGTCAACCAAAACCAGCCCAGCCAATCACCAGTGGAATCAGAATCCACCCTGATTTTGTGGTCCCCAGTAAATACCCGGAGAGGTGGAACCAGGGGGCACTACAGAGCTCACAACACCCTGATACAGCAATGAATTAATGTTTATTGCACACGATCCTCAAACATAAATTGGATGCTTGCAAACAGTGTGAGCTGCATTCAGTAATAGCTAGGGCTAGTGGTTGGTTACACTGACCATATGTTCTGTGCCCTGTATTGTGTGTCCTGGAGCTATTCAGTTAAATAGTACATTGAAAACTTTTCTCTCACATGTCAACCAATTTGGAGATATGTATGAATCTATCTGTATTACATAAATATGTAACATGAGTAAACTGTGGTTTATAAAATCCGTACAACTATCTTTTCAAAAAATACTAGTCCGGTGGGAAAAACTATGACATGATTATCGACCTAGTTGTTTAACATAAAATTATTTAAAATATTTATGCATACCTAGCATTCAAAAGTGAACCCGCGTTAAGCACCGAAGGCAGCTGGAGCATCTCCATGTGCTGCAGATAATACTTTTCTGTTCATCCTCCAGATGCCTCCGTGTTCTTAACTCTGCGAGTCTACTATTATCTGTATAATTTTCTTCAATTTATAGTCTATTATCTGCAGCCCATGGAGGCGTGCCAGCTGCCTCTGTGTGCTTAACACGCCCATTTACTATGCAACGTGACAATCTCGCGCTGTCATGCACTGCGAAATTGTCACATTGCGCTTTTTAGCCGGGTGACCTGCTGAAACAGTTGAATGGTCACACGCACTTCTGCATGCCACCGTTCAATAGGATATCACATTTTTGTAAGTGAGCATCTGGTTTACCTACATAAGCTCAGTTTACTGAACTAATTGCATATTTCCAATAATCCTAGGGTACTTTACAGACTTAATTAGCTGCTGATGTTTTTGTTACTTTGCACATAACAATCTTTGTCATGCGATGTTAAACATTGTAAAATATGTTGCCATTACCAATGGCCTATTAAATGGATATCTGCAAGCTAAATGGGCTAAGAATATGTGGTTTAGTTTGTGTCTGTGTAAGAAAGAATTGATAGTGATTGCACCCCTGTTCACATTTAAGTCATCTGCATAGTCCTATTGAATTTGGAATGCAGATTCTCACACCCGTTTTATAGGATTTGGGTAAAAAAGGAATGTTCTGAATGTTATCATGCATACATTAATGTTGAAAATATTAATTTTAACCCTTTGAGTGTCAGAGTGGTACGCAACGTATTGCAAAGCAATGCATTGCGTACCACTCTGGCACTCAAGGGTTAATATAGATTGAGAATAGAAAGTGTGTGAGGTGTTTATCTTCCATCTCCCATGTGGTAGGTACGTGGGAAGCAATTCAAATGCAGTAAATTAAATTCTGAACAAATTGTGTTTGGTGTTTTTATTTGCAGAAATACTGCAATACAATCAATATGTTGTCATTTATTTATTTTTCCCCAGAATGCAAATATTGAGATAGCATTAACGGAGCGAACACTTCTGGGTTTTTTTCTGGCAAAAATTCATAAACTTGATCCAGATGTTATTGTGGTGAGTTTTATTCAATCATGTCTCACAGTGAACCAGATGTAATTTAACCCTTTGAGTGTTGGAGTGGTACCCATTGCATTGCATTACATTGCAATGCTTTGGATACCTTTCTGGCATTTTAAAAGTTAGTCAAGACAAATAAAGAGTAATATAGTTTGATCTTCAAACAGTGGCAGTCTTTGTTGGTTGCTGCCTATTTCTTAACTCTTACTGTTTGTGATGATACACAGTTAACCCTTTAGTTTGCAAGGTGAACAGGCAACACATTAGAGAGGATTAATACCTCTTCTGTTTCAAAGTGACTAACCAATTGCCCCCCACAGCATTGCACAGATGAATTTGACCAAGGTATTTCTGTGGCACGTAGGTCATAAACCAGTAGACTTCGAGCCATGTGTACAAATGCCTGCAGTTTAGGTAATAAGATCCCTGAACTCATTTCAATAATAACTAGTGAAGATGTGGGAATTACCGAGACCTGGTACAATGAAAAAAATGACTGGGATGTAGAAATACCAAGGTACTCTCTATTTAGAAAAGACAGGAAAGGCAGAAAAGGAGGAAGGATTGCCATTTATGTCAAAAACAGCTTAAAGGTTAATCTTATACAGGCTATGGAGGAGAACACAAAGACTGTTTGGATAACTTTAGAATATGGGAATAAGATGTTCACTCATATAGGTGTGATCTATAGACCCCCAGGACAAACAGAGGAGTTGGATCAACTGCCAGTCAAGGAAGTAACTAAGATGACTGTGAAAGGTGAGGTTATAATTATGGGGGACTTTAATCTTCCTGATGTGGACTGGAAAAAACCAAGCAGCAGGTTCAGCCAGGAGTAGAGAGATCCTAAATTCTTTACAAGGATTAGCTTAGTCAATTAGTAGAAGAGTCGACTAGGAAGGTAGCCACACTAGATTTATTATTTACTGATTGAGACTTGGTATCAGATGTAGCTGTAGGAGAGTGTTTGGGCTCCAGCGATCATCATTCTGTGTGGTTTAATATAAAGACAGAAGCTGAGTTGCACCACACAAAAACAAAGGTTCTAGACTTTAGAAAGGCTGTTTTTTTCTAAAATGGAAACATTTTTATGTCAGATCTGGAGATACGGAGATCTTTAGATGGAGTCCAGGAGAATTGGGATTATCTGAAATGTGTTTTACTAAATGCAACAGACCATTGCATTAGACATGTCAGAAAGGGTAAAAGAAAAAGAAAACCACTGTGGTATTCAGCAGAAGTGGCAAATATAGTAAAGGAGAAAAAAAGAAGCATTTTAGAAATATAAGCAGATGCAGACACTGTCCCTCATAAAAGACTCATAAATAAACTGCAGTGTTTGGGTCTGGTTGCAAAAATAGTTAAATGGATAAGGCAATGGCTGAGTGTTACGGTTCAGTACACTCAGACACGCAAGGTTAGGTAAAAACACAGCTTTATTGAAGCACACAATGAACAATGTAACCCTCACGGGTCCAGTATAGCAAAAACTGACACAAGAAAGGTTACAAATGGTACCCACATGGGTCCAGTAAAGTGAACAACACAGTACTAACACAGGTCAGGTCAATGGGCTTGATACAGTGTATGAATGTCCAATGTAACCAGTGCAATGCTGGTAGTAATGACTAAAGACTCAATGTCGCCTGTATGATGTGGAAGGCGACATGGACAGGACTGCAACCACAGGCCCTGGACGCCTGTAAGAGGAAGCAATGGTGGACCCCCACCAATGACAAACAGACTGGTCAGAGCTCGTGCTTTAACGGAGGCCCTACCGGAGCAACCCAGCACTGTGTGCACGTACTACCTGAAAGGGTTAATGGGCAAAGGTATAAATGGATGGCAACCAGAAGCGCACAACGGATCAAACTGGTGGCTAATAGCCCAAATATCGTATCCCAACAGAACCCAAGATGGTAGTGGTATAACAAGGCCCTTCCACCGGAGGGGTTAATAGCGCTGTGGTCTGATAATGGTAACCACCGGAGGCGCCCAACTGAACCAACACAGACCAAGCGAGTGCGACACGGGTGGAAGCAGCGAGACGCTGATCACTGGTCCTGTATACGAGCAACCGGAACCACGGAAACTAGGACCAATAAGTAGTAGTGTTGCCCTTAAGACGGGCAAACAGGAGCAGTCGGAGGAACCAACTGGTACAGCAGAAACAGGAACCACCTCCAAGAAGAGTCTGTAAACAGTGCAGGAACGTCAGCCAGGCCAGGTTGGTACATGGAGCAGGATCCTCAGACGCTCCGGGTTGGTACACAGAGCTGGGTCGTCAATCTCGCCGGGTCGGTACACGGAGCAGGAACGTCAGCCAGGCCGGGTCAGTACAGGAAACAGGAACGTCAGCCAATCCGAGTCGGTACACCGTATCAGGAATGAGACAATATCGTGGTCAGGCAGTCCAGGGTCATACACTGGATCAGGACAACAACAACTAGCTCTAGGCATCAGGTACACCACGAAAGGGCATTAGCCAAGTGACAGCCCAGGGTATAAAAAGGCTTTCACTAGGAGGAGCAATACAGCGCAGCCAATAGGAGAGCAGCAACATAGAGATGGACAGAATGTCGCTAGATCACAGGCGCCGTGATACTGAGTAACAGGAGACAGAGGGTGGTAGTCAATGGAGAATATTCGGACGAAAGGAGTGTTACTAATGGAGTACCTCAGGGATCTGTACTGGGACCCATTCTTTTTAATATTTTTATTAGTGAAATTGCAAAAGGTCAAGAGTATGGCAGATGCAGTTTAACGTTGATAAATGTAAAATAATGCATAAAAATCCTAAGGAAAAATATATTATTAAGAGTACTGTACTGTCAGAGACAACAGAGGAAAGCTATTTGGGAGTAATTATCTCTAATGACTTAAAGGTAGGCAGGCAATGTAATAAAGTGGTGGGGAATGCAAGCAGGGTACTGGGTTGTATAGCTAGGGGCATTAGTAGCAGAAAAAGGGAAGCGGTCATGCCACTCTACAGATCTCTAATTAGACCTCACCTAGAGTATTTATTGTGTACTTACTGGAGACCCCATCTCCAGAAGCATATAGATAGAGAAAATTCAAAGAACGGCTAGTAAAATGGTGACTGGTTTACAGGAAAAGAAATATCAGGATAGACTAAAGGATCTGAACATGTATAGCTTGGAGAGAGGAGAGAGAGAGGGGATATGATTGAAACATTCAAATACATGAAGGGATTCAACAAAGAGCAGGATGGAGTAAAAATGTTAGGACAAGAGGCCATAGTCTAAAAATAGAGGGATACAGGTTTAGATGTAATGTAAGAAAGTTTTACTTCACTGAGAGGGTAGTAGATAAGTGGAATAGCATACCAGCAGAAGTGGTAGAAGTTAATACAGTGACAGAATTTAATCATGCATGGGATAGGCATAAGGCTGTCTTTAACTTAAGAAAAGACCAAGGACCAAAACAGGTTTGCGGTATTTACAGTAGGAAAATGGGCAGACTAGATGGGCTGAAATGGTTCTTATCTGCCATCAAATTCTATGTTTCGATGTTTCTCTTTTTCAGTTTGTCAGATATTCTTCATATGTACAGTGTTGAGTATTGTAGGTACAGTGCTTACTCTGCCAGAATTCTGTTACTATTTACAGTGTCTGCTATTCTTCTACTCCCTTAGTCTTCCAATCTCCTTTTTTTAATACGCAAAAAATCCACTTACACACTGTAACAGGTGGCCTTCGGAGACTATTATTATAGTCCCTGTCCTCTCCTCTGTTCAAGTGACCATGAATGCACACACACTTGCACACAACCTGTGCCTTTCACCACTGATGCACATAAATTTTAACCCCTGGAGTGCCCCTCTGGCACTCAAAATGTCAATCTTTACCCCAAAATGATTGACATGAAGGTATATGGAGCAGGGGAAAGTACCTCTAGCTTATAACTATTTTGCTAGCATATAAGGCAGGGTAATTTACCTCTTCTGCTCACCTTTTCACAGTAATGTTTTTGTTTGAAAAGATCACTTTAAATTCTATATGTTTATCCTGTCCTTTTCTTTCACCCCACTGCAATGTCACGTTTCTTCTATTATACCCCTTTTGGACTATATACCCAGATTTGGTTCTCCATCTCAGCCATGTCTAACCACACTCCTTCCAGTAACAATTTAACTTCCTAACGTTAGCATCCTGCCACAAGTCAGCAAATCCATAGCCTTTACGGTCTGATCTCCCTGGCTCATTAGTTCAGCATTTTCAACGCTATGTTAATCTCCAGTAATTAGAACACGAACACCTGTATTGGGCAGATCACACTGGAAATTTTGGCCACCAGTGACACATCCTGTTGCACTGTGCTGCAACTTGCCTACTACAGCCATGCTTTCAACATAAAAGTGTTAACTGTACCAACTGAATTGCAAAAATCCAATTAGTGGATGCTTAATGCCTATTGTCAGTGCTGGTCAGTTTTTGGAATTAAGTGGAGAGCACAGGACAACTTATGAAACTAAACTTTATGCTTGAATAATATTTTAGTGACATGGAAGTTGATTGGAAGTAACCCTTTGAGTGCATTCATCCACTGTATGTTCCATTCAGAGCTACCTTTTACACTCTGTACCTATCCTCTGCTTTGGCACTCATTAAGTGTATTTTCTCTGTCCAAGGGCTTTGGAAGTACAGATGGCTGCTTTCTTTTTCTTTTACTACACTTGTTACTATAGGAGAGTGGTGGGTGTTTTGGGGGGCTTATTTCTGCTCATCCACTACTAGTTTTTTCACTTCCCTGGGTGTTCCCTGGGTGTTTTGGGGCATATCTCTGCAAATGTTTGCACTGCAATAGTCAGAAAGGGTTCTATCTTCTTGTCTCCATGTGCTCTATCATCTAACAGTCTTCTTCCTGAGCATCTAGGGAGCACACTGCAGCCAGGGGCCAGAGTAATAGGAATTGCTAGGAAACGAGCAAGAATAAAGATTATACTTCCCAGAATGCCTGTTTTCCAGGTTTTCTCCTGTTTGACTGACACACTTACTGATGGCCATCTTACTTCTCTCTTGCTTATCCTATGCAGAGGCTGACTTTCCATGCTGTCCTCCAGGTTAACACTTTGCATATCAAACAAGTGCATTTTCTTGGTATTTCTGGGGGCAGATCATCTAGTTTTACTAGATTGACACTCTCTCGGACATGTCTGATACTAAGGGGCATATGGAGAAATCATGGGCTTCCCTCACCCCCTTTATCCACTGTTCCTCATGCCATACTGGGCTTCCAAGGGAATACTCTGGGGTTCTGTGCCTGTCTTTGCTGTGGCCCCTCCAGTACTGAACAGGTTAACCCTGTTTTTAAGGGACACACAAGTTATTGGGGCATCTTTTGCGTAGGAACTGGGCTCAGAGGATGATGAGTATGAGGATATTGATTCTTCCTATTATAGGGATTCCTGTGAGGCTCATCAAGGCGTTACTGGAAACCCTTCAGGTCTCTGATACATCCGGAGGGGGAATTTCCCTCTCCGGACATTTTCCAGAGGTGCAGGAAGTCCCCCCCCCCCCCCCCATAACACTCTTGATGAAATCATTGCGCATCAGTGGAAAACGTCTTATAAGAGACTTTTCCATAATACATGCTTGTCTAAGCTATACCCTTTTATCGCTTAGTCTGTTGTGGAGGGGTTCTTTCCCTCCCATTGTCCCCTCCTATCCTGAGCTTGTTGAACAACACTTCCCTTCCCCTTACGGATTGGCCCTATCTTCTAAGAAGTCACTGGTGTCCTTGCCTTTTTAAGGCAAAGATCTGTTTGGGTCTAACCTGAAAGATATTTTGTGACATTACTGGTGGTAAGAGCACCCTGTTGCCTCAACTTTGCACGAAAAGTTCCTTTCTTGCAAGGAAAGAGTGTTGATTTTGTCAACCCCCTGCCAATTTGGGGCACAAATCCCTCATATCTCTCAACAGCTCCCCACCGTAAAACCCAGACAGAGCTGGCAGCCCAAGATATCAACTGCAAAGTCTAAGTCAGACAAATCAACCTCCACATTACTCATGGAATCATAGTCCATTGTTGCCTGTAGTAGGGTGCCGTCTCTGCCTCTTTCTAGATACCTGGGCATATTTCCTAATAGACCTGTGGGTTTTGCATGTGGTATCAGAAGGGTAATACATAAATTTAAGATCCCCTTCCTCCATATTGCTGCTTCTTAATGGTTCCAAGGAACCTGGAAAAGGAAAAGCCATGGCCACTCTGTTGGAAAAAACAGGTACTGGTACAGTCTCGGCACAAGAACGTTTTTCTATCTCAACCTTTTTGTGGTTCTCAAGGAGGATGATGGCTGCCATCCTGTTCTGGACTTCAAATGATTCAACCAGTATGTGGTCTCTAAGCATTTCAGTATGTAATCTCCATATTCTGTCATTGTAGCAATGTGCCTAAGGGAGTACCTGGTCTCCCCAGTTCTTCAGGATGTATACCTACATGCCCCGATCAACCCGACTAGCCAATGTTACCTGCGTTTTGCTTTCGGTTCCAAGCCCAACCAGTTCACATCTCTGCCATTAGGCCTTGCTTCAGTGCTCAAGAATCTTCACAAAGATCATGGCAGCCTTAGCCGCTTACATCCATACCAAGGGCATTTCTCTGTCTCCATATTTGAGAGATTTCTTAATCCAGTCTCCCTCAGAAGAACCCTTGGCTCGCCACATCCAAGAGTATGCCCTTATTATGGTGAATCATATTTAGATTCTCAGTCTCAAGAAGTCTTCTCCAATCCTATCCCAGGTTTTGGTGTTCCTGGGCATGAAGATTGCTGCCCTTCAGGCCAGAGTCTTTCTTACAGAGGAGAAAATTCAGATTTGTTCCAGGATGTGTCTCAAACACTGAAGTGGCCAGAATCAAGAACTACATGAGTGTGTTTGGTCAGTTGATGTCCACTGTAGAAGAAGCGGTCCTTTCTCGCAGTTCCACATGAGGGACCTGCAGAGGGACATCCTCGGGTTGTGGTCTAGGAACCTGGAACATGTCAATAATCAGATGACCCTGTACCTACCTGATGGTCAGGGATTACCTTCAGTGGTGGCTCCATCGGTCACACCTGTCAAGAGGGTGAGACCTTTTGTCATTCTGGAGTGGACCATCATAATTGACACCAGGCTATGGAGCAGTCTAAGGGGCACTTGAGTGCGTGCCCGGGGCAGGTGAACAGCGGAGTAGTGCCTTTTGTCCTCAACATTCTGGAGCTCAGAGCTACTCGTCTGGCTCTGTTTCATTGGTCCCAGGTTCTCATGGGGATGCTGGAGAGAGTGCAGTCGGACAATGCCACGGCAGTGGCATACATCAGTCGCCAAGCGGGAACCCACAGTTAGATCGCATGGAGGGATGTGAAGGAACTTCTCAATTGGGCACAAGCTCACACTCCAGCCATCTCAGCAGTTCACATTCCAGGCATAAAAAATGTTCTGGCAGACTTTCTCAGTCATCAAAATGTAGACCCAGGGAACTGCGAGCTCCATCTGGAGGCATTCTGTCTGATAGTTCAACAATGGGAAGTCCTAATTATAGACCTTATGGCAATCAGGGAAAACATGAAGGTTACAGTGTTCTCTTCTCGCACGAGGGATCCTCAGACCTCATGATGAATGCAGTGTCCAATCCATGGAGTTCTCACCTGTCCACTGAGTTTCCCCCGATTCTTTTCATCCCTTAGGTCATCCGGAAGATCAGAATGGACAGGGAGCTGGTCATTCTGATTGCTCCATTCTAGCCCAAAAGGGCATGGTTCATTCGAGATCTGATTTGTCTGCTGCCCAGATTGGATCTATTGTTCGAGGATGTGGAGAGGTAGGCCCTGACATGACTCTTGAGGCCAACATTCTGAAGAGGAAGAGAATTCATGTCTTTCCCTTTTTTCGCAAATCTATGCTTCCATGGGATCTCAGGCTGGTCTTGGACATTATTCAGAGGCCCCCTTTTGAGCCTCTAGCTTCCATCACTTTGTATCAGTTGACATTAAAGATGGCAGTTGTATTTCTTAGGATGGTGGCTGATTTGCCAGTGCTGTCTTGCAAACCATCATTCCTGTTTTTTCGCAAGGATAAGGCGGTACTTTGTACTCTCAGGTGTTTCTTCCTAAGGTTTTCTGCGAGTGCCCCATTGATCAGGAGATCGTCATGCCTTTTTTGTGGCAGACCCTAGGCTTGCTCAGGATAGAGATCGCCATCTTTTAGATGTGGTGCATTGCCTTAAATTTTATATGTGCTGCATTACACCTTTTGTAAGGCTGACTCTTTTTGTTATCCCTGAGGGTCCCAGGGCAGGTCAGGCTTCATCCAAGGTAACCATTGCCTTTTGGATTACGGCTACTAAATGCCCAAAAAAACGTTTCCCGTTAAGATCACAGCACATTCCACCAGAAAAGTGGGTGCTTCTTGTGCTTTCAAGAACCATGCCTCGGGTGATCAGCTGTGCAAGGCTGCAATTTAGTTCTCCTTGCATACCTTCACCTAACACTGCCATGTCAATGTCTTTGCCAACTATGGCAGGAAAGGTCTCTCAGTCTCGGCTGGCCTCTGCCTCTTTCTCTCTCTCGACCGGTCTCTCTTTCTCTCTCGACCGGTCTCTCTCTCTCGACCGGTCTCTCTCTCTCGACCGGTCTCTCTCTTTCGACCAGTCTCTCTCTCTCTCTCCAGTTGTGTGTGTGTGTGTCTCTCTCTCTCTCCTGTTGTGTGTCTCTCTCGGCCGTTCTCTCTCTCTCTCTCTCTCTCTCTCTCTCTCGGCCGTTCTCTCTCTCTTTCTCTCTCTCTCGGCCGTTCTCTCTCTCTTTCTCTCTTTCTCGGCTGGTCTCTCTCTTTCTCGGCTGGTCTCTCTCTTTCTCGGCTGGTCTCTCTCTCCCTTCGTGTCTCTCTCTCCCTTCGTGTCTCTCTCTCCCTTCGTGTCTCTCTCTCCCTTCGTGTCTCTCTCTCTCCCTTCGTGTCTCTCTCTCCCTTCGTGTCTCTCTCTCCCTTCGTGTCTCTCTCTCTCCCGTCGTGTCTCTCTCTCCCGTCGTGTCTCTCTCTCCCGTCGTGTCTCTCTCTCCCGTCGTGTCTCTCTCTCCCGTCGTCTCTCTCTCTCCCTTCGTCTCTCTCTCTCCCTTCGTCTCTCTCTCTCCCTTCGTCTCTCTCTCTCCCTTCGTCTCTCTCTCTCCCTTCGTCTCTCTCTCTCCCTTCGTCTCTCTCTCTCTCTCCCTTCGTCTCTCTCTCTCTCCCTTCGTCTCTCTCTCTCCCTTCGTCTCTCTCTCTCCCTTCGTCTCTCTCTCTCTCCCTTCGTCTCTCTCTCTCTCGTCTCTCTCTCTCTCTCGTCTCTCTCTCTCTCTCGTCTCTCTCTCTCTCTCGTCTCTCTCTCGTCTCTCTCTCTCTCTCGTCTCTCTCTCTCGTCTCTCTCTCTCGTCTCTCTCTCTCTCTCCCTTCGTCTCTCTCTCTCTCTCTCCCTTCGTCTCTCTCTCTCTCTCCCTTCGTCTCTCTCTCTCTCTCTCTCCCTTCGTCTCTCTCTCTCTCTCCCCCTTTGTGTCTCTCCCCCTTTGTCTCTCTCCCCCTTTGTCTCTCTCCCCCTTTGTCTCTCTCCCCCTTTGTCTCTCTCCCCCTTTGTCTCTCTCTTCCTTTTCGTCTCTAGCCCTGTTTACCCAAGCAGCAGCAAAAGTGGGTTGCAGAGATGCAGCTATAGTGGCAAAAATAGCTTTCAGAAAAGCCTCAAGTTTCCTTTCAGTTAAATCCTTAAGAGCTGAAGCATCTGCCACTGACAGGGCTGTGGTTTTAGAAAGTCTAGACACTGGGGCATCCACCTTAGGGAGGTAAGCCCACTGAGCTAGTGCTGCCTCTGAGAAGGGGTACAGCTTGGCAAACTTCTTAGGCAATGTAAAGTGTTTTTCAGGGGTTTTCCACTGTAATCTAACACAATCAGGTCAAGAGTGGGATTAGATGGAAAAAAAAAGGTACTTTGCTTCTTAGGTCTTTGAAAGATATCAGAAGCATCCTTGGGTTCTTCAGAAAAAGGAGGAATGTTCAGGGTATTAAGGAAAGCCCTGATGAAACCCTCAGCAGAGGGTTCAGGGTCAGCCTCAAAGGGGTCCCCAAGAATCGAGTGCAAATTCCCTCAGAGCATTCACCCTCATCTGAATCAACTAACAGTTCCTCCTCAGAGGAGTCTGACATGTCAGGTAAACCCTGTAGTTTGGGCACAGAAGACCTGAGTGTAATACAGGGAGTTTGCAGACTTGGCTGACCCCCTGCAATTGTGTTGGAAGTAGTTGTAAAGTAGACTTTAACTCTTTCATCCAAGGTGGCTCTACAACATGGCTGGAGGGTCCTGGAGGAGAGGCAGATGCCAAAGAGCATGAAGGACATAACTGACCTGAGTATATTGCAATGCGTAGTGGGGGTCACAGACACCCCAGTATCCTTAAGCCTTAGGTCTAGCCCCAGGTCCCAACAGACCCAAGGATATAAAGCGTCTGATAGTATGAGGAATAATCCAAATACTGTGTCTAAGATTACATTTTCACCCCAGAAATAGCGAATATGCACTTAACTGTCAGGCGAAGGGTTAATCTGGTGAGGAGAGAGGAAGAGTCCAAGCCCTGCATTGGATACTCGTGAAGGAAAAGTTAGAAAATGGCATCCGCTCAGTAGCCAATTAGAAAATAACCCACGAAATGGGTGCTAATGGTAATTGTAGTTTCTCTTAAAGTACCCTAAAAACAGTGCCTGAAGACCCCTGAGCCCCCCAAGACACTCATAACATAAAACGGATAACAGGACAGGGTTAGACAAGTAAAATGAGCAGTCTCTGAACTTGCTATGTGGAGCGACTGCAGAGATATGTCCCAATAAGTAAAAGTCCCATAGAGGTGAATGGAGCATGGCGTCTATTCGGTAAACCACTCCTTAAAGGAATAGTGATGTGTCATAATAAAAGCAGCTCCAATTAATCATCATAGTATTTGGCCCTTGGAAAGTGTTATTTCAATTCTGTCAGAGTTGTAGTTCAAGAGTAACTGAATGATAAATTATCCCCCTCCTGCCCCTTCTACTGATGTAACACTGCTCAGCTTAGAGCAGCAGGGAGTGTCCAGGTAGATTGTAGAGAGGGCCAATCTTCAATTAAGATAAGGGAAAAAGCTGAAAAACTTGTCAAGGGGGGCAGGGTTTTCATTGTTCTCACAGTAAAAATATTGACCCTTGATGTGAGCTGTCTGGTCTATGCACTGGATTCCACATCTGAGGAGTGGGGGCTTACACTAGGTAAAAGGGGCGAGAGGGGAAACTTTATCATTCAATTACTCTTGAACTACAAAGCTCGCAGTAATGAAATAACATTCTATGGCTCAAATACTATGAAGATTAATTGGAGCTGCTGTTTTTGTGAAAAATTACTGTCACTTTAAAGGCACGGAGCTTAAAATAACAGAATTTTAACAAAGTTAGTCCAAAGTTTGGAGACGCATAGAAATCACCTACATTAAGGCAATATAACACTAAGCCCAAAGGGAACGTGTAACATACCCTTAAAAGTGCTCAACTGGCAAATGAGGGGTTAAATTACCACAGAAACCCAATAGACAACATGTGAACACAATGAATGAAGGAGTGTAATAGGAACTCCAAAAGGAGACCCCTGTAACTGTTCTCTTGCATTTCATGTTCAAGGAACAAATATAACTGGTTGTGGATTGGCTGGTTGACTAGCTAAGGAGGGAAGGAAGGCTCCACCCTGCACTTCTTTTCAAGAATTGTTCCTGCCTACTTAAAGGGGCAGTCGCCTTCCCAGAGTTACCTGTAAGCTATTTTGGACGACAGAGAAAACAGCCTTATCCTTGTGAAACCCCAGGAAAGGTGGTTTACAGGACAAAGCCAGCAACTCTGCTGACAGAGACCACAGCCAAAAGAAAGGCCATCTTCAACCTCAGAAGATGTAGTGGAATGTTGCCAAAGACTAAAAGGGAGGCTGCTGCAAGACACCCAAGACCAGATTAAGGTCCCAATGGGGAGTGGGAGCCTTGTATGCAGGGGAAGCATGAGCAACACCCTGAAATAAATTTTTGACATCTGGTAACATGGCAGTGCGTCTCCAGAAAAAGACAAAGAGCTGAGGTCTGGACCTTCAAGGAACTAAGGCTAAGGCCCTTGTACACACCATCCTGCAAAGACAGACGGAAGATGAAACTCATGTGAGTACAGATCTCTGTCCACACACCAAGAATGAAAGGTAGACCAAACCCTGTGGTAGGCCTTAGAAGAAATTGGCTTCCTGGCTTGGATCATGGTGGAGACCACCTCGGGAGAAAAGCCCTTCCTCATCAAGATGGAGGCTTCAACAGACATGCCGTCAAAGCCAGACTGTTCACATCCTCTCTCCAGAGGTAACCCTGGAGAAGGAGATCCAGTCTGCGTGGCAGAGGAAACAGATCCCAAGCAGACAATGCGCCAAAAGTTAAGGAAACCAAGGTTGCCTGGTTCAATAAGGAGCAATCAGTATGACAGATGCACCATCCATCCAAATCTTTCTCAAGAGGAAGAGTAGGAAAAATGTCGGCTATATGAAAGCACCAAGGAATCGACAAAGCTTCTGCTGCAAACACCAGAGCATCCCCCCAGCGAGAGAAAAACATCGGAACCTTCCTGTTGTCCCTGGTACCCATCAGGTCTTCTATCCAAGGATGCCCCCATTTTTGGACCAATAGGTCGAAGACCTCTGGATGGGGCTCCCACTCCCCGGAACCCACAATCTGGCGACTGAGAGAGTCCGCCAGAACGTTCTCTACACCTGGAATGGGCATGGCGGAAATGGCAGGAACGTGTTCTGCCCAGGCCAAAATAGCCTTGACCTCTAACCAAGCGGAAGCGCTTCTTGTGCCTCCTTGCTTGTTGATGTAAGCCGCTGCCGTGGCATTGTCTGACTGGACGTGGACTGGACAGCCCCTCAGTGGAGAGGAGAAGTACACCACAGCCTGAAGAATCTCTCTGAGCTTCCAGAATGTTGATGGGTAGGTGGGTCTCCTCCACATTCCATCGACCCTGAACCCCCAGGTGACCCAGGACAGCTCCCCAGCCATAAAGGCTGGAGTCTGTCGTAACCAAGGTCCAGTACTGGACAACAAAGTGTTTCCCCTTGGTCAGGCTGGAGCTGTCCAACCACCAGAGGTGGTCTGGTCTCACTTTCTGGGGACGAGAGACCAGACAATCTTTCTGGGCAAGAGAGACCAGACGATCCAAGAGTTCCAGATTACTCCGATAAGCCCTGATAGTGAACCTGTGATGCTCCCTGGTGTATGCCATGGAGTATGGAACAGCCTCTAGGGTAGATATCATCTTACCCACAAGGGATGAGAACTTGTGTACAGGGGCTGTGGTCCACTCCAGAGCACTCCCATACTATCTCCTCCTCTTTGGACCTCCAGGATGCCTATCTGCACGTAGCCATCCATCCGGAGAGCCATCAGTACCTCAGGTTTGCTTGCGACAGAGGGCACTTCCAGTTTTCTGCTCACCCCTTTGGTCTGACTACGGTCCCAAGGTATTCAATCATATCCTGGGTGCTCTAATTTCTGTCATACATAAAGATAGCTTCAGAGTCACTCCGTACATGGACGACTTGCTCTTGAAGGCCCCTTGTCCAGAACTCCTTCAAAAGGGTCAAGGATTGTATCAACACTCTCACCTATCACTGGTAGATCCTGAACATGGACAAGTCGAACCTATTTCCATCTCAGAGACTAGTTTTCGTGGACCTCCTGTTCGACACCCTGAAAGGCATGGTGTTTCTCTTGGACGAGGTGATTCATGAAATCGCCTACAAGCTATCCTCAGTCCTGGCTTGTGAGCCCATTCCAGCCAAGAAGTTGACCTCTCTAGAGGCGGTACTGTTTGTGATGGCTCACACAAGGGAACTTCAGAGGTTTGTGATACAGGTTTGCAGAGGGAACCCAGATCTCCTGAAGCTGTCAGTTTCTCTACCCTTGCATGTGGAGCTGAGTCTCTCTAGGTGGCAACATCTTTCCAACCAGAGGAAGGGCAGACCCTTACTAGTACCATTCTGGACCACGGTGATGATGGATGCCAGCCTATCTTGGGTCACCTGAATGCAAAGGGTCAATGGTCAGCGGAGGAATCTCTCCTACCCATCAACGTCCTGGAACTTTGGGCAATATTCCATGCTCTCAGATACTGGTCTTATCATCTTGAAGGCTGTCCAATTAGCGTCCAGTCCGACAACCCCACAGCCGTGGCTCACATCAACAAGCAAGGCAGAGCAAGACGTCTTGCAGCTTGGTTGGAGGTCAATGTTATCTTAACCTGGGCAGAAGAACATGTTCCTGCAATATCCACAGTTCATATTCCCAGAGTAGACGTCTTAGCCGACTTCTTGAATCCAAACACGGCAGACAGCGGAGAATGGGAACTCCACCAGGAAAAGAGGATTTTGGACTTACCTGTTAAATCCTTTTCCCTCAGTCCATATAACTGAAAGTGACCATGATGGGTCTCCTGTGGTTGGACGTGGGAGTCCTTTTGGGTTCATCACTCACAGGAGTTTTCCTCTCTTCCTTCTTGCTATCTTACTTCATAGGATTATTTTCTCAAATCTATTTGGGCAGGGCTTAGTGAGGTAGCCTGATATGGAGGAGGGTGTGGCTCCACCCCTGCGCTTTTGAGAACTGTTCCAGCCCACTGAGAGGAGCTGTTGCCTCCCCGTGGTACTTATGAGTTATATGGACTAAGAAAAAAGGATTTAACAGGTAAGACTAAAATCCTCTCATATAATGTGTGTGTGTGTACTTATATTTATCTAAGAGCAGTTTAAACATTTCATCTTGTGCATTTTTTCTTTGACGATTACATGCTATGTTTTTTAGCATTATAAAATGAGCCTTTTTAAAGTTGAATGTTTTGGTTAAACCCTTGTTAATGGGTTTTTGAAACGTCAAAAGGACACCATGTTGTGATCACTGCTGCCTAACTATTCCCTTACTTATATATGGTTTACTTATTTGTTGTACTTGTATCAAGAAAAATAGCAATACAGAAAATTAAATTACTCTACTTAGGTCAGAGAATTTTAGTATATTTTTGAGACAATCGATCAATCAAATAAATTTTAATGTGTAATTTGTCAATCCTCACTGCCCGCTAATTTTTCATTTATAATTTGATAATTTGTAATATGAATTTTCACTGTACAAGGTGGAAGAATATTCTCAAGTTGGTGAAAGTAAAATATTATGCTCTTTTCCAAAGGTGGTAATGATCTGGTGATGTTTTTCAAGTCCTGCCTGTAGCATTATTGATCTGATTGCTTTCCTAGGGCCATGATATCTATGGATTCGATCTTGAGGTGTTGCTGCAAAGGATCAGTTTTTGCAAGGTTCCATTCTGGTCCAAGATTGGGCGACTGAGGAGATCGGTTATGCCAAAACTTGGGGTATGGGCACTTAAAATGTACTCTTTTGTTTGTGGTTTACTATAAATGTTGTGCTTGCAGAGAAATGCTAATGGTTAGGTGAAGATAAAATGGTATGGTTCCAGGGTACCACCTTTTGGCTCTCCAGTTGTTGGATACTGCAACTTCTGTCATCCCCAACTTGACAGTGGTTATTTGAGCATGATGGGAGTTTTATACCCAGCAGCTGGAAAGCCTACAATTGCCAACATTGGGTGTAAAGCTTTTGCACCCCTACATAATTTATTTATTCAAGCTATATTAAAAATAGAACTTGGCTCTTTATTACATCTGTAACATATGATGACAAGTGTTAATTCATGTAGCTCGTATTATATACTTGCTTTCTCCTTTTTCAGTCTTGCTCATATCTTGGAATGTGAAGCCCTCAAACTGTGTTTTGTGAAACCCCAGGGTTCCTTGAGGCAGTGTAAGGTGTTCCATGAAACAAATTCCAGTCATGGCAGACAGTAGAATAATAAGATTACCTAGAATGTATTCCCTGAAAATGTTTATCTTAATCCTTTACACTTAAGTTACCAGTTCAAATCTGAATTAAAATATATTTTGTATTCCAGTTTAACCCTTGAATTCTCAAACTCATTGGTTTGCAAATGCATTGGTGACATCTTAAGCATTCACTGGTGTAAAAAGGTTCCTTTGTTAGGATTCCACATAGATTGTACTTGGAACTATAAGAGCTCTGGCACAGCTCAATGTTTGGGAACCATTGTTCTACCTGAAAGGCATTCTCTTTTTTTTTTTAATTTTTATTTTTTTTATTGTAGATTGAAGCTCACTGTTACTTGAGGTCCAAGGATCTGCCTTTTGGCTCCTCTTCTACATGGGAAACCCTGGCTTGGTCAGAGAATTTCCTAGAACACATTGCCCCATCCTTTTTGCTTTTCACTCATTTCCTTGGGACTGAGGGGAAGAAGACTTGAATCTTCATTTTGTGACCCTAACTTTCTTGGATAGAAAGATTAAGATAATCAGTTTGGAACAGTAGTACAGTATGCAGTATGAGACCTTTGTTTATCTCACTCCATAGCTATAGGAGTACGCAGTATTTATGACAGATCATAGTGAGCGCAAGCTTTAACATTTATGCATTGCTCAGGTTTGTATTTTTTGTGCTCTAAACATGCAATTGTGTAATTGTGAAGCATTGTGTACAGTTCACCATCCACTGTTTGAGGGTGGAATAATATTTGTTTTTGTTATTATCAATAACCCTATAGCATAACCATCAAACAATTGCTCTCTAGCACTCCTGCAAGAAACGCCTATATAAGGGAAGAAAACCAAGGAAAGATGAGGTGGTAGAGAAAAAAATGATACCATGAATGCTGTGAAGAGTGAAGACTGATAAGATGAACAATAATAATAATAATAAAAAAAAATATATGTTAGAGGAAAGAAGAGATGAAGAAAAGTAGGGAGAAAGGTGAAAAAGGAGAGACAAGAGGAAGAGGACCCTGGAACGAGTCTGCCTTCTCGAGGAGTGGAAGACTTCTAGAGAAACAATTCATGGATAACAATGAAGTTCGGAAGAATTTGAGAGCCAGGAGCACAGCTCCATCAATATCCAAATTTCAAGGGAACATAATAGAGGAGAGAGATCCCAGTATGACCAATTTCACTGTAGAGAGCTAAACGCATAGCATGCAATTTTTCCATTTCTCTATACTTGTTGATTCTCCCTCTCCAGATATGTATAGTCAGAGAGAATCTTAACACTACCATCGAGACTGGATATTCAACCTTGCAAGAGTAATAAAAATTGGGAACTTTAGAATATAATTGAGGATGCCATGAAAACAGAACAAAGAAGGTGTGTAGTGGAATGGGAAAACAAAGCATTCCACGTATCCTCTTACTCCACATGCAAGTACTATATTTCTACTGAGGTGCAAGTTCACCACAGATGACCCATGGTGCAGCCAGATTCTCCACGTCTCTAACACATGTCTAGGGAGTCTCCAAAAAGTTTTGCTAACTTTTTTGGGTTGTTTACCAGCCAGAGTGTTTTGGAAGTGCAAGATTAGCCCTTCAGGTCCCTATATAGCTCAGCAAGGAATCTTTATGTATAAAGGTGGCTTACATGCCTTGGAAAGATATTTCTCAATACTTTTGATACGATTGAAGGAAAGACTCCATGTCCATAATTCACCTCCTGGTTGACCCCAACCTCAGAGCTTTGAGAACATGGTGATTAAATTGAGTGTACCTCTGGACCTAATCTCCTGAGAGGCCACTTGAGTCCACCAGATCCTGAAAATCCTGGAATCCAAAGGCAACCTCCAAAGCAGATAAGGTCAGCGCAGCTGTGCTCCAGTTTTTAAAGGCTACTCTACTATGGCCTAGAGGTAAGTCTGTATTATCCAGTATATCTAAAAAAGGAGGTAGAAAGGGGGCACGAGAAGTAATGTGTCTGTTGCAGTGCCAGATCAAAAGTTTGTTGGACGAAATAGGGAAAACAAAAAGCAGTTTCGGTATTGCCGTCCTAGACAAGCATAAACGTTGCAGAGGAGCTAGGGATTTATGTGGTGATAGATTTATCAACAACCAATCTGCCATGGGGGAAGGAAGCATAATATTGGTATGTGTGGTCAGGGCAGCAGCTTAATAATAATATCAGTTGATATCTGGGAGGCCAATACCACCCCTATGCCAAGATCTTATCAGAATATCCCTTTCTCAACAGGGGGTTTTATTTGACCATATAAAATAACCAGGAATACTTTGCATCTGTTTTAAGAAATGTCTTGGGACCTGAATTCGGAAGACCTAGAAATAAGAAAAGAAGCCTTGGTAGTAATGTAGTTTTTCACTAGATTAAAACTCTACTGGCTAACCAGGTAAACAGAACCTTGGCACCAAGTACAAGTGGAAATGCTATTTAACCCATTGAGTGCCAGAGGGATACTGAATGCATTGCTTTGCAATGCATTCCATACCCCTCTGGCACTCAAAGGGTTATCTTCACAATGTTACGGTGTCTGTACATTTCAGTCCTGATGAAAGTCGATATGATATAGATTAAAGCTTCAGACTATATATGATTTTATGACTTTTATTAAATGTGATTGGCTACTTGGTTCCTATATGTATTCTCAGACACATTTTTATTTTTTTATTCAGATCATGCAGATCAAAGTGGCTATGATCTGCTTTGGACTGGAATGCTGAACAGGGTACCTTTGCTTTCATGGGAGGACAAGATTTCACACACCGTATTTTGTGACTTGGCTTGACTCCAAGTTCAAATGGAAATGCTACTTATGTGCACAATGTTATGGCCATCTTTGCTCCATCTTTGCCTATACTCAGGCTCTTCTAAGGAGGACTTTTTCTGAAGATGACAAAGTGGAAGCGGAATTTGAAAATGTGTATTATTCCTACTCGTATGTGGATTCCTATGAGGCTGACCCTTTTCCCTCTGCAGAGGGGCTCCTCATAGCTGATTTACTGACCCTTCAGGTCTCTGACACCTCTAATGAGGGTCCTTCCTCTGTGGATGTCTTTCAGAGGTGTAGGAAATCCTCTACTGTATTTCTCCCTAATGCCACTCTTGGTCAGGTTCTTCTAGATGAGTGGAAGACACCTAACAAGAGGTTAACTATCTCTTAAGAGATTCTCAATGCTGGACTCCTTTTCAGAGGCTGCTTTGGTGCAGTGGGCTTATCCTGCTTCTGTGGATCCCCCTATTTATAGGCTAGCCTAATCCACTGCTCAACCATTGCCGGATGCAGCAGGTTTTAAGGATGTGGCAGATAAGAAGCTTGACGCTATCCTTCGGTCCAACTTTGCTGTCACTGGGGCCACACACAGGCCTGTTTTTGCCTCTACCAGGGTCAACAGAGTTGTTGCAGTCTGGGGTGAACAACTTATGGATGCTGTCCATACAGGTGACCCCAAGGAGGATATTTTGGCTATCCTAGCCATCATTTCAGAGGCTAATACATATGTTTCTGATGCCCTGTTTGAGGTGGTCAGACTGCAGGCCAAGGCCTCTGCCTTCTCTTGCTACTCAACGCACTTTGTGGCTTAAGATTTTGTCTGCAGGCCAAACTTCCAAGAAGTCACTGGTTTCCGTACTTTGCTTACATCCTTTCTCTGATTCCTTTCATTCACAAAGTGCTCAGGAAGGGAAGGATGGACGGTCCCACGGTAATTCTGGTTGCTCCTTATTGGACCGAGCGGGCGTGGTTTGCAGAGCTGGTGTGTCTTTCCATTCAGGATCCGTTTCCACTGCCGCCCACACCGGACATCCTCCTTCAGGGCTACCTTTGGAAAAAGGATGTGGAGAAGCTGGCTTTGATGTCATGGCTGTTGAAGCCACCATCCTGAGGAGGAAAGGTTTCTCTCCTGAAGTAATCTCCACTATGATCCAGGCTAGTAAGCCTGTTTCTTCTAAGGCCTACCACAGGGTTTGGTACATTTTTCATTCTTGTTGTGTGGACAGGGTTCTGTCTTCACAGGAATTTCACCACCCTTTTGTTCTCTCCTTGCTTCAAGATAGTGTGAACAAAGGACTCGGTCTGATTTCTTTGAAGGTTCAGACTTCTGGCAGACTTCTGCCAAGAATTATATGAAGCTGATAAGGATGACTGTTTCAATCAGGGTGACCATTCCAATTAAGTTCCATTTGAGACTATCACAACTAAATATGCTTCAGCATTGGAACTAGAATAATCATCCCCATTACACGGTGATCTAATCAAGTCATGTAACAGTCTCTCCGCTGGTGGACGACTATTCCGTCTCTGACCAGCCAACGAACCGTTTCAAAGTTGAATTGAAAGGTTGTAACAAGTGATGTCAGTCGCCTAGGCTGGGGAGCAAGTTTCGATCACCATTCTTCTCATGAACTTTATCCTTTCCCATGAACATTCTGGAACTTTGAGCAATAGTCAATGCTCTGGGGAACCCTCACGAAGGAATTTCCACTCCAATCCATCAATGCCATAGCAGGCATCATCACACATCAAGGGGAGCCAGGAACAAAGCTACCTGGGCAGCAGTGACAACAAATCTATTGGTGGAAGAAAACCTTCCAGCACTATCATATGTTGACATCAGAGGAGTAGAAAACTGAGATGTGGATTATTTCGACAGACCATATCCTGGATAGTTGAGAAAGAAACCGGAAATCTTTCCCCAAATCACAGATCATTGGGGAATGTGTTAGGAGAGTTGGGACACTGTGGAGTCCACAGCTGGAGCTGCTTACCACAGGTAAACCAATCCCGATGGAAAGCAAAAAGATTTTTTTTTTTTTTTTTTTTTTTTTTTTTTTTTGTTAGGGATTGATGAAGCTTTATCAGAAAGCACAAAACTACACCAACTATAAGCTCTGATTTTACTTATGTTTTCCAAACATAACTTGCGTGTATTAAAATGGTTAAGACTAGTACAGAAATGAAGTAAAGGTAGACAAAGCATCACATTTTGGAAGACCCACCATATCAATTGTGAGGTCACTTGTTTTTTTTACTCCTATCCTGGTGTGAACAAATGTTTACAGAAGATGGTGCTAAAGGAAGATATTTTTTTCACATTTCTACCACTTTAAATCTACTAAAATTGATATGGGTTGATATACTGTAGCCATTGTTCTGCATCAAATGAGGGTATTTTTGCCTTTATATTCCCTAGGCTGATGTGTACAATTATTTCAATAATGTGGTGGTGATGGAATTTTAAAATATATATATATATATATATATATATATATATATATATATATATATATATATATATATATATAAATAAAATAATATTTTGCTGGGGTGTGAGTGGTGTGTGGGGCATTACTGGGCATTTGGTCATTTCATGCATCTTGCTCTTCTGCTTCCGTTCCTATCCAAACTTCCAGGTAGGAGTGGGCGGGATCAGGGAAACACACACACTCACACTCACGCTCTCGCTCTCTCACACACTCACTCTAGCACACACACACTAACTCAAATGTCAAGCTATATCTGTATGTGGTTTATATTTTGTTTACATTTGCTTTTTGTTCCTAAAGGGTCGAAGTGGTTTTGCAGAAAGAAATGCTGCCTGTGGTCGCATAATCTGTGATGTTGAAATCTCTGCCAAGGAATTAATTCGCTGTAAAAGCTATCACTTATCTGAACTAGTTCATCATATACTGAAGACGGAGAGGGTTGTAATCCCACCAGAAAACATCCGCAACGCATACAGGTAAAAAAAAAAAAAAAAAAGAGAGAACCCTAGTCAAAGTTGAGTTATGCTGCTTTTGTGGAAGTGACTAGAAGCCATATGCACAAAAATAAAAGTGAAACAATTCTGGAGCATTACTCATAGATTTAAGTGGTATTTTGAATGTCTTCAAAATGTCACCACATTATGGTTAAAAATTCTGTTTGAAAACAAAAAAAAAGACAGTTACTGAGTTTTTGGTTAAATATAGGGTGAATGTGATGTGATAGAGTGAATAGCCTCCTTTTTGGTTGTCCAGTGTTGAGCACTGGAACCATGAGCAAATTCACCTCCTCTTGGAGGGCAGAGCACATCTAAAGGCAGAGATTTACTCCTTCCACTCACTTTACCCCTGCCTTATTACATTCAGTTTTAAATTACCTCCCACAGACTAAGGGTTTA
This sequence comes from Rhinophrynus dorsalis, assembly GCA_037306005.1. Lineage (NCBI taxonomy): Eukaryota > Metazoa > Chordata > Amphibia > Anura > Rhinophrynidae > Rhinophrynus > Rhinophrynus dorsalis. Next base: position 142,567,390 of record CM074719.1, on the reverse strand, counting down.
TGGACACTGTACTGTAGCTATATAATACCCAGTTAGGTGGGTTCCTATTTACTGGTTTCCTCTATATGCTAGTATAGGACTACGAACTAAAACCCATGCTTCAACACACCAAGGCTTTTCTAAGAAGTACTGGAGCTGCTCTGGGATAAACCAACTGAACTGTAGGGGACAAATCAAAAAGTTCATTTGAATGGGCATTTTAACCCTTGAATGTTGGAAAGGTCTCCAGCACATTGCAAGCATAGGTTGGAAATTTCTGTAGCATTCAAGTGTTTAAAAGCCCTATTTAAATGGGATATTTGTTTTTGTCCCCTACAGTGGCATTGGTTTGCCCCAGAATTACTCCTGGCCTGCTTAGTGTACATCAACCTCAGTGTTATTTACATTATGTAATGAATGTGTATATATTTGTGCTGTGTTCAGGTGGACAGAATCTTTCCCTACAACTTTAGTACATTTGTGTTTTCATTTAGGACATGAGACCAAATTATTATTATTATTATTTTTTTTTTAATTTTAAATATAAATCCATGTACCTTGTTGTTTTGAAGTGGGAAAAGTCTTATAAGGTGTTTTTGATGGGGAAACTACAGTACTAAAGGTCTGATGACAGGACCTTTGTATAGGAAAGTATGGGGTATGCTCACTTTCTGTGCCCCACATTACGAGCAGTGATGGGAATGGGCCCAGTCCTATAACTGATAACTGCAGAGCTATTCTCGCTCTTGCCTTTGCTGGTCTCACAGTTATTATAGGCAGATGGATTCCATATATTCCACTAAGCTCTTTCTTTGTATGTGGGACTTTTACTTAGCTTTCCCCTACTTGACAGGTCACCAGTCAGCTGTTCTTCTCTTTTCTGGGGCTGTATCTGCTCACTGTTGGCAGATAACTGTGGTAGCTGCTGGACATTTCTCAGAACACTGTTTTAGATTGTCTAGTCCAAGGTCCTTTGTAACAGAGGGACACACTGAAAGCGGTTGATGATCTGGAAAATCTCAATCCTGACACTGACAGGACTGCCAGTCGCATAGGAGTCAGGAGCTTTGAACTCCTTATTCCAGATCCATAATAGTGTTTGTTCAAGTTGCACATTTTGAGTTGCTTACTACAATTTTTTTTAACTGGTATCTTCAAATAAAACCAGTTCTGGAAATTCTAATTTCCTCTGTGAAAAGCTAGATTGCAGACACGTACAGTCCCCACTCTACTTGAAGAAATATGCATCTTGCTTGGTTTTCTCAGCATATCTATTTATAGTTCCCCTGGCAATTGTAATGTCCTAAACATGCATTCATAATGTCTGCCATGATCAATTGCAATGTCCTCCAGTGGATTGTGTGGGATATACGTGAACTAAGTCATTTTAACTGAAGCTGTAACCATTTTTTTTTTTTTAAGGATATGGTAGGTTTTATTTAGATTTTAATGGGCTTTTATTGAGCGATAAGATACATTAAGTACGCATGCTCCAGTGAATCCATAAAAGAGAATTGAAAAGTGACTAAGATACATTAAGTATAATAATCAAATGATAATTCAGTCACAGAGCTAACTCTACAGTGAACCAGTAAAAGGAGGAGCGAGATTAAGGGAAGTGTAAGGAAAGAGGCTGAAAAACAGGGAAGTAAAGAGCCGAGTTACATTTCCCAATTTGAAAAATTGTAAAAGACCTAACCTTATGTCTTTGAGTGAATAAACAGTCCAAGTAGTTAAACCTCCCTAGAAGTTATTTCTAAGGTGTTGCGGAAAGGAATGCTTCCCATGGTTCCATAATCTTTTGATGTCAATTTGAACTAAGATATATATTTGAAGTTCAAGCTGTCACTATCACCTATGGAAAACAGGGTTGTATTTCTACCTGAGAACATAATCATCGCATGCACTTGTCAAAGCTGGGTCCAGTTGCTTTTGTGGAAATGACTAGAGGCCATATTCACAAAGTCAAAAGTGCAACAATATGGGGCAATTCAACTGTCCCTCAGCAGATACAATTCCCAAAAATATCCATTGATTTTATTGGGAAATTTAACACCCAAAAATGCTTGACTTCACCTTTTTTCATTTGAGAGGATAAACACTCCATTTCTGTTTTATCCATTGTTGAATGCAAGAGTAATGGGGTTAAGTTGCTTCCTTGAGGAGGCAGGGTGCTTGCAAACTAAAGTTGTCTAAAGTTGTCTGGCGCTGGAAACTCCCTTCCAGCTCCAGTTTTCTGCTTCAGGAGAGCAACAGGCATGATTCTTCTTTTCTAGATTTTGTTTTCATGTATATTTATTTAATCATGTATTATTTATGGGGTATTTCATTTCCTCATTTAGGCTGTACTCATATTTACCCATTCATCTTGCATGCAGAGCAGACTGTGAAGCAGACTTTTCACCTGTACCTGTCTTACAGGTCCCAGGACTTGTTTTGCGCTTTAATTCTGGTGCTCCTCTGTTGGGAGTTGCCCACTTAGGCTTCTTCCTGATATATGGTAATCTGAAGACCTGCTGAAAAAGGTGAGCACCCTTTGAGTGCTGAGGTCCACATGTCCAATGCTTCCCTTCCGCACAGGGGTCTCATTTGGAGTTCCTATTACATACTCATGCACTCATTGGGTTTATCTTTATGGAGCAAGTTTCTGTGGTAACTTAATCCTTTTGTTGCTGGTTAGCATCTTTTGGGGAATTTTTTGGCATTTTTCCCTATTGGGACCAGTGTTTATTGGGTCTACTGTTTAATTGTAGTGTGCTTTTGAGTGGTTTTACGTTTTGATATTCACCTTCTTAACTTTGTTTTGCGCGTTTACTGCATAGACACCATTGCGCTATTCACTTATATGGGACTTTACAGTTTGGGACATATCTCTGCAACCACTCCACGTAGCGAGGTCAGACATGGCTCATTTTGTTGGTTTGCCCTAACTCTGTCATCTGGTCTGGGTATTTTTTAGGGTCCTTAGGGGGCACTGTTGAGGTACTCCGTTAGCGAAACTAAGTTTCCCATGAGCGCTTGCTTTGCGTGCTCGTTTGTTTGCTCCCGTTGCGGCAGCCATTTTGTGTATTCGCAGATCGAGTATCCTACGCAAGGCTTGGACTCTCCTTCTCTCCTCAGCAGTTTAACCCTTCACCTACCAGATAAGTCTATTTTAGCATTTCTAGGGTTATTTTATTTATCAAACACACTTCTTTGTGGGTGTCTGATATTTTGACCATTTGACTCTGAGAATGTCTACTCTGTTAGCCCTTGGGGCTAAACCTAAGACTAAGGACACTGGGGCTTCTGTGTCCCCCATTGCTCATTGCTCCTCATGTCATTCAGGGTTACCTAGAGAATTCTCAAGTCATGTTTGCCCAGCGTGCACTGTTGCCCCTGAATCGCCTGCAGGGGCCTCCAGTCATGCACTAGAGCCAGTGTGGATGCAAGAGTTTAAGGCTACTACCAGGGACCTCCGGTCCACCTTACAACTCCTTCCATCCAGTTTACAGGGGGTCTTCCTCTCGTGGCAGGCCCCCGCCCCTATCAGATCTTCCCTGCCTAAACCGTCGGGTGTACCTGATGTGTCTGACTCCTCTGAGGAGGAAATATTGGTGGACTCTGATGATGACTATTCAGCTGTTCCTTCATCACAGTTTTTTGGGGACCCCTTTGAGGCTCTCCCCATTCCCTTAGCTGAGGGCCTGATCAGGGCTGTGCTAACCACCCTGAACATTCCCTTGGTACATAAGGTGTCTTCTGACCCCTCTGATGTGTTTCAGGAGCCTGTTAGGCCCCATACTTGTCTTCCACCTAACCCCACCCTTGACCGCTTGGTGTCTGAGGAGTTGAAGTTTCTAGATAGGAAACCATCTGTGTCTAGGAAGTTCGCTAAGCTTTACCCGTTCTCTGAAATGGCCCTCACTCAGTGGGTCCATCCCCCCAAAGTGGATGCCCCAGTTTTCCAGGCTTTCTAAGTCCACTGCTTTGATGGTGGCTGACGCCTCCGCTCTCAAAGACTGGACTGACAAGCTTGAGACCTCTCTCAAGGCTATTTTTGCAATGGCTGGCACTGCCTACTGCCCTCTGCCCTGCCTTTGCTGCAGTGTGGGTGAAAAGGGCTGTTTGTACTGAACAGCTCACTTCAGCTCTCCGTCAGGGGGCCCCTAACGCTGACATGTTGTGACTTCTCGCTATCATTGCTGAGGTTCAGCATTATGTCTCTGCTGACCTCATCATCTAGCAGTGGGGTCTTCCCTGCATCGACCTGATGGCAACCAGACACAACAGGAAGGTTCCAACGTTCTGCTCTCGCTGGGAGGATCCCCTGGCTCTGGCAGTGGATGCCTTGTTGATCCTGTGGACATTTCCCCTGGCGTACATCTTTCCTCCCATTCCCCTGTTGCACAGGGTGCTATGGAAGCTGAGACTGGAGCGCTGCCCAGTCATTCTGATTCCTCCGTACTGGCCTTGACAGGCTTGGTTTCCAGAGCTTCTGAACCTCTCGGTGGCGGAACCTCTTCGGCTTCCTCCCGTCTGGATCTTCTTCTACAAGGGTACCTCTGGAAAGGAGAAGTCCATCGTCTGACTTTGACGACATGGAGATTGAATCCTCAATTTTGAAGAAAGGTTTGCTTCTGGTGTGGTGGCTACTGTGCTTAGTGCCCATAAGCATGTTTCCTCTAAGGCCTACAATAGTTTTGGTCTAACTTTCTATGTAGGTGTGCTGACAAAGACCTATGTCAGGATTTTGACCTTCCTCCAGTGCTTTCCTTCCTCCAGTGCTTTCCTTCCTCCAGGATGGTGTGGATAAGGGTCTCAGTCTTTGTTCTCAAGGTTCAGACTTCTGCGCACTCTGTCTTTTCAGAGGCATCTTGCTATTATTCCTGATGTCAAGGTTTTCTTCCAGGGCGTTGCTCATTCATGTCCAGTGTTTAAGTCCCCTACTCCTCAGTGGGACCTTAACTTGGTTTTAGGAGTTCTTCAGCATCCTCCTTTTGAGTCCCACTATTCCTCTTCGTATGCTGACGTGGAAGATGGCCTTTCTCCTGGCGATTATTTCTGTTGTTGTTTATTTATTATTATGCCTGATTTGTTGTGACTGTACATATAATAGTGATGGTTGTTAATGACTTATCATTTTAAGAAATGTGTCAATAATGATAATAGGCACTATTGGGCGCCCTATTCTTTTCTTCCAAGGTTACTATCGGTTCTTGGATCAAGTCCACGATAGGTAAGGCTTTTATGAACTTCGGAAGAAGCCTGTTCCCTTCAGGGTCATGGCTCATTCTGTGAGGTCTATTGGGGCTTGGTGGGCCTACATGAACCAGGCCTCAGCTGATCAGTTGTGCAAGGCGCCCAATTGGTCGTCTGTGCATACTTTTGCTAAACACGATCGTATGTGCTGGCATCTGCTGATGCCAGTTTTGGGAGGAAGATCCTGGAGGTAGCCTTGCCTTTCTAGGATCTCTATAGTCTTCCAATACTCTCACTTTTGAGCCGTGTTGGCTCTAGTTCAGTGTGCTGTATAACAGTTCCTGGGGTTTGTTTGACCACTGTTCAGTGTCCGTTGGCACTCTGCTGTTATTGCTGAGCTATTCATGATCTGTAGGTTCGTTGGTGACCTGGGGACTTTGGGGGCCTTTGTCTGGTCCTTGCCTTTCTTCCGTGTAACAGTTCCTGGGGTTTGTTTGACCCCTGTTCAGTGTCGGCACTTTGCGCTTATTGTTGAGCTATTCATGATCTGTAGGTTTATTGGTGCTCTGGTGACTTTGAGGGGCCTTCGACTGGTCCTTGCCTTTCTTCCCGCCCTGGGGAACTTAATGATTGGACATCCCAAAGTTACCAGTAACCTGTATTGGATGACAGAGAAAATAGGATTTTAGTCTTACCTGTTAAATTATTTTCTCTTAGTCCATACAGGTTACTGGTCTCCCACCCTGTCAAGGGACCATGCTTGGCTCTCCTGTGGCAGAACGTGAGGGTCCTTTTGGGTTCATGCTCACAGGAGTCTTCCTTTACCTTCTTACTACCTAGTCAATAGGTAGTCTGCAAATCGACTGCATGCAGTGAATCAGGGGCAGTGATTTTTCACAAGAATGGGCAGTGAGAGAAGCTGCCTCCGGTCTACTTCTGTAAAAATTGCTGCAGCGGTCCACCAGGTCCCATACGTCCTTGGTGTGCCCGATTGCACTGGCAAGGTTGTGCACCATTCGCTAGACATTCCTAAAACTCTAATCTTCATTATAACTCTGAAACTATAATTATTTTTTGAGATATCTATCTATATATATGGTTTACTGCTTTCACTTTTATGATAGTTTTCTAGGAGCTATAAAGTTTTTAAGGGTCTTGGGTTTTCTGTATGTAAACGTTGGTTTATTATCCATGATTCCTCTTATAACTGAATATACAAGACTAAGCTACTAATCTTTCCTCCTAAATCCTGCATGACACCTCAATTTTCTGTAACTATTGAGGGCTCCACAATTTACCTTTTGGACACCCACATTAATGAAGTAAAAAAAACCTGTGGCTTCTTTCTTCAACATATAGCAAAAATCCACCCATTTCGCTGTACAACTAAAACGCTCATGCATGCTCTTATGCTTTCCTGCCTGTACTATTGCAAGTGATTTCTTATTTTCCTGGGTGCTACCTTCATCTTCAATCATTTCTTAACTCTGCCACCAGAATACTTTTCCTCCCCTCCAAAACAGTCCTTATCCGTAATCTACTAAATTCTTTGTCATGGCTTCTCATAAAGAGATGTATAACATTCAAAATCCTACTTAATACCTTCAACTCTCTCCAACACTCATCCGCATGCTATATTTCATCTTTTATATCCTGCCATATACCTGCATGTTCTCTACACTCGACGCATATGGACAACTAAAGAGGGAATTCATGATTGATGTGGAAGATAGAAACAATTCAGTAACTGTTTATAAAAAAACACTTTGTTTTGATGAAGATAATGTATGGAGATTTGCAGGATAAGGCACTGAAATGTGATTTCCTTGACTGAGACTGAAAACCGAGGTCAAAGGTTGCTGAAGGAAGGACTTTCAATACCAGATTCAAATCCCGTGGATGAGTTGGTTCTCTGTGGGGAAGGCTATTGTGAATGGCTCCCTGCGGAAGTGTTGAACTTAAGGAATCCTTGTAATCTTTTTCTGAAACAAAATAAAACAGAAATTTGCACTTATGAAGACAAGCTTGCAAAAAGGCCAGAATATAGGGAAGTTTAAACTTTAGAGGTCAATCTTTAATAACAAAAGTCAAAGCAAAGTCTCCAGGGATGTTTTAGTAGACCCAGGTCTGAAGACTTACCTCATCATCTGGATAACTGAACAGCCGAAATGTTTGCATTTTTTTATTTGGGTATGAAGTGCCAATCAAGACTGGATAGATTGAAATGCAGAACGGGATCAGAGTAAGCAGGTGTGGTGGTAGGAGCATATGAAAGGGTCTTTTATGGACATGGCTTGAAGATGATGGCGCTGTGGGGCTATTGGAAGCATGCTAGTCTGTTTAATTTTGGAAAGGATTCTGTGAATCACATCAGAGTAAAAGCATTCACTATAGTACTGCTTAGCCTGAAATTGATGATGCACTTTATTCAGGCTGCCCACCAGATCTGAAGTATATCCTTTCCAGTGGGCAGATCGGAATGTCTCCCTCTACCTTTGACCTTCAGTAATGCTCCCGGTAGTCGTCTTTGAGAGTGTTTGCCTCCACACTGATGATGCTTGACATTGAAAGGCCCTTCCAGGACCTTTCTGTCAATGAGCAAATTCCATACATACTGAAAGAAAGGACCTTTCCTGCAACATGCGTCATCAGTGTGGAGGCGTGCACACTCCAAGAAGGCTGCCCGACTCATCATTAAAGATTTCATTTAGAGGTGGAACAGGTGAAAGGGAATGTTGAGTGAGAAAATTAATCAAAATCCCCAATATATGGAGTTGTCTTATAATGATGATTTTTTCTTTTTTCACACCCAACATTTGATGTTGTTGGGAGCTGGGAGGGGTGGGGGTCGCCTTACAATCAATGTTGCCCTGTATGTGTGCAACTACTTTACTATCTTGGTCTCAAGGATCAAATTATTATTTTTTTATTTTTATTTTTTAGTTTAATGATACAATGCATCCTCATGTCTAACTTTGAATAGGTCATATGCACGATTCAGAAGCTAAATTTTCTTTGCAATATAAAATATATATGCTGACAACTATATATTCAGTTCAGTGACCTGACAATTCTAGTAAACAACAACCTGTACAATGGAAGAGTCAGCTTTTACATATATGACAGATTGAGTGCTTCTTTAAATGTAAAAGCTTCATATTCCATTATAGAGAATTGGTCTGAACATTGAACTAAATACAACCAGACATCTCTCTTTCCTCACACAGGATTTTTTTTTAGTCTATTTGACCTGCAAATTCAATGTACAAAGCATCAATTGGGGTGGGTGTGCTAAAGAGGAAGGTAATGAATAGCAAATAAGGATGTTGTAAACCCTTTGCCTATCTGGTATTTGTATTCTAGTATGTGTCATGGGTCATGTTAACCCTTTAAGGACTGGGGTGGGGGGAATCCAATGCATCAAGAAACAATGTGTTGCACACCCTTCTGGTTGAGTTACTTGGCATGAATTCTCTGCCATTAGAACAAATACATTTTCTCCATTCCTTTTTTTGCAACTAATATAATGTGGAACATTCTGTTGGTCAATGGAATGGCCGTGACCATTTGCATTCTTCAGTCTTAATCCCTTTTATTCCCCTCTGCAACTCGAGGTTTGGGTTTGTGCCATTTAGGAAATATCCCAAGTTTTTATACTAGATATATCCTATCTCTCAAACATTTACAGTTTGAGAGAGATTCACCTGTAAAGTTCCTGCTCCCTCCCCTTCTCCTGACTTCAGCACTGTGCTGACGGCAGGAGATCCTGGTCTGGGGACCAGCTGTCGGCTCTGCAGCAGTGCCAAAATCTCGTTATTTAAAAATAATTACTTCATTGGAAAGCTCTACAAAGTGTGCCTGGTTTGCAAGCAAACTTTGTAGACCGTTCCAATGAAGTAGTTCTTTTTAAATAAGAGCCGCCTCGAGTTGGCTGACTCGAATCTCCTGCTGTCAGCTTTACAGCTGACACCAGGAAACAGGAAACTTTCAATGAGAATATCTCTCAAACCATAGCAGTTTGAGAGATACTATTTGCTGCAAATATATATTTTTTTAACATCTACAAACAAGAATCCTTTTTTATGGGACATTACTGTCCCTTTAACACATACAGTAAAAATGTTGCGTATACTACGCACAATTTTGCGTCTCTTCACCTTATGTGAAGTGTGTGTGGGGGGGTGTATTATACACAATAAAAAAAATAAAGAAAAAAAATCCCATTTCAGCACTACTTCCCTCCCTCCCTGCTTACCCATAGCCTCCTCTCCTGCTCTGTAGTCCGTCCAAATTCGCAGCCTGACAGGGTCCCAGCAGGCGGCATGCTTGCCCTGTCAGGACCTCTTCTTGCTAGACGATGGTAATGTCTTGCAAGGACCGCAAGGTCCTTGCAGGGCAATACCATAGATCCAAAGTGCATAGTTTTCTTCCGAATATGGCAGACTAAGGAAACATCCCAAGTAATGTGACACAGTGCACACTTCACATTTGTCCATAAAGCTGTTTACATTTTAAAGGGTTTCAGTATTTTGAGCCATCTTCTAAAGATTTGGCAGACTTGTAACGCCGCTTTCAATCTGGCACTCTCTCCTTCCCCATTAGTTGCAATCCTTGGGAGCTATGACTTTCCTCCTGGACTTCAGACAGCCATGTTTGCTGAATGGTCCAGCCGCGAATTAACGGATCTAGACCACTTCCTCCTGCAAGTTACACTTCCTTCTCAGGTGGAGTTGCATTCTGCACATGGCCTCCCTCTTGCTGAGTTTTGGAGGTACTGACAAGTCCGACACTTTATATACTCTCATATTTCTCTTCCTTATCACCACTGGCTCTTGACTCTGTTTGAAGCTTGGCTGGTTGCCCCAGCATCTGAAAAGACTGGCCTCTCGGTCTCCTGCACTCTTGCTTTAATACAACGTCTTGAGGCACCCATCTGCCCTGCACAGAGGATTGCTTGGTAGGAAGATATGGGTCTGCGGTTCTAGGATTCGCAGTGGTTGTCTGCTATCCGTCTTCATGTCAAACTCATGCCTAATGTTCTCATGCTAAAGACCAATTATAAACTACTGATGAGGTGGTATTTAACGCCTGTTCGATTGGCTAGGATGTTTCTGGGGGTATCCTCCAGTTGCTGGCGATGCCGTTCGGGCGAGGGCAATCTGCTTCACATTTGGTGGCCCTGTCTACTCATTATAGGGTTCTGGCAGGATGTGAACACCCACTTTTGGTTCTGTCAGGTCTACAGATTGCTCTTGCACCCTATTCTTTCCTCCTCTGCATCCTTCCTTAGAGTTCCAACCCCTATCCCACTTCTCTATGGGATTGGGTTTTGCTTATCACGGAGACTAGGGCCTGTATTCAAAAATGGTGGAAGTCTGTTTATCCTCCCACCCTTTCTGATTGGAAAATTTGTCTTCGTAGCCGCCTGGATATGGAACAACTTTTCTATTCCTCTATGGGAACTCACTCTGATTATGCCAATTATCGCTCCTGGATCGGTTCTGTAAGGACCTATTGTGTTTTTAATTATTATTTTATTTTTTTCAATGGAACTTGCTGTAGCCTAATTTAACATGGAAATGTTTAACTCTTCGAGTGTCAGAAGGGTGTGCAACTCATTGTTTTGCAGTGCGTTGCACCTCCCCCCCCCCTCGACACTCAAAATTTAACAGTTGTGTCCCATTACCCGTGGTTGTTAATTTCCACTCTAATAGTAGCCAGAATGACTGTCTTTTGTTTGTGTGGAGAAAAAACTAAATACAAACCTAAAATGGTGTATGACAAGTACAAGCAATTTCAGACACTAATCAGCAATAGATAATTAGACATAACCTGACTTGTATTTAGGACTCCTACCCAGATAAGTGCTTCTGTTTAAACACATTGAGACAACGATTCGCATACTTCTCTTTAGTAAAGATTAAGTTATCACTGAATATTATTTGGAAAACAGATCAATAGGTTACTCTGCTAGAACACTTGTCTTCAATATGAGGCAGGTATGGGCAATGTGAGGATTTCTAGCTGTTGTACAGTGTAACTTCCATTATCTTCTGCCTGCCATTGGCTAGTTGAGAATTATGGGATTTGTACTTCAGCAGCAGATGAAGGGTCCCACATGGCCCATCCCTGCAGTTGGATATATACCGCTACAGTATCATTTATTTGTGGCATTGTTTGGAAGTATTTTGTGATGTCTTAACCACGTGAGTACCAGTGGGGGTGGTCAGTGCATTGCGGACCAATGCATTTCTCACCCCTCTAGCACTTAATGGATTAAGAGCCCTATGTTAAAAGAAAAAGTGGTCCATATCTGGAGCAAACACACTGCTGGACCATAGGGCACAATGAAATTCTCCAAATTTCCAATTATGTGAGATTGTTTTTTAAACCCTTTGAGTGCCAGAGGGGGTATGCAATGCATTGCAAAACAATGTGTTGCATACCCATCTGACACTCAAAGAGTTAATAGCTTGAATGCCAGAAGTCTTCAGTGCATTGCTCTGCAACACTTTGGAGACCTCTCTAGTTTTCAAGAGAATTAGTCCCATTTAAAACTGTTGGTGTTTTGGGAATTGGCATTTGTCTATTGTGGTGATGTTGGGCGATGTTTAAAATGGATCTCGTTCTATTACCACAGTGATTCATCACATCTTCTCTACATGCTGGAAAACACCTGGACAGATGCCAAGTTCATCCTGCAAATCATGTGCGAGCTGAATGTTCTTCCACTGGCCTTACAGATCACAAATATCGCAGGCAATGTTATGGTAATTCACTATACATTTTCTTTCTATGACCCTGTATTGAAGAGAAAAAGATAGTGTGGCCTCTTCATTACTGTATGGTGTGCTCCCCTCTGGCCCATAGAACAGCCTGTGTCTCCCAAACTGTTTTGCATTACAGCTTCTGTCATGAGGAGTCACAGGCTGCTTACGTCTGCTGTAGGCAATCTCAGCTGCAACAGATTTGAGCCTGATGAATCTGGGAGAGCTTACAAGACAATGGGTCTTGCATACAAAAGGGAGTATTCCTGGAGAAAACCAGCCTGCACCACAGAGGAAAAATGTAAATATAATTGATGTATATGGAGCTTTTAACCTCCTGAATGCTAGAAGTATCCAATACTTTGTGAATCATTAAACTGGTTAAAATATACCCATTTAAATCAATGGGAAATGTTGGTAATTTTTTCTTCCTTGTGGTTCATTTGGTTTTGATCTAGAACTGCTTCTTTTTCTTCTTATGACTAACTAGTGTAAAGCCCGTGTACACGGGCCAAGGTATTGGTGATATTAAAAGGCCGGTCCTGCTCTGTGTCCTGCCTCCGACTCAGTCATGGAATGTAGAGACTGCCTGAAAGCACAGAATGCTCCCAGCACAGAACGCCCAGCATTCTGTGCGTTCGGGCGGTCTTTACTGCGCATGACGGCTTCTGACAAACATCGTAGCAAATTATTATATAGGCTATTCAGTTAGCATGCTTTAGTCTCCAATACATTGTGAAAATAATTTTGGAATTTTTCCCCCTGTGCTGTATATGGTTTGTTCAGTTGGTTCTCTCTTACATTGTGTATATGGGCAAAACATTCTTTCTCTTTCACTTTTGTGCTCACTCTCATTCGTGCTCTCTGTAGCATTCTGCTGCATTTAATATCATTAGATTTTAACCTCTTTGATGCTTGACATGTCTCCAACACTATGTAGAACAGTGTGTTGGGGGCCTCACTAGCTTCCTTTCAGTAGGTATTACAGCTCAAATGTATGTGTTTTTAAATACATTATACTGCAGTTTTCTGATATGGTTCCAGGTGTTGCTATTCCTGCCATTTTCTATGGAGAGCTGTACCTCCCCTATACAGTACATTATAAAACAAAAAGTTCCTTTTGGATATCGGCTGGTGCTACTCTTCACAGTTTAAACTGTATTAATATTTGAATTACTTTCATTTTGGTAAGCATTGTGAAGCAATGTGGTGGAAACTACTGGAATTAAAGGGTTTAAAAGCATCCTCTCTTTGTACCATTGTGGTACACATGAACCATCGGGTAAAGTAATATTACTCTAGGAAACAGGGGACTCTGGAGATGGTGATTCCATCCCAGCTCAACTTTAATATCTGTTATGGAGAAGCAACCAGAAGGGGCGCAAAATCACTTTTTCTGTATAAAATATGGATAACCAAAAATAGAGCTGGTTCTCACAATTTACTGTGACAGCGGTTGATAGTACAAACAACCTGTAAGTTAAGCAGGAAATAGATAATCCACCCTGCTTTGGATATACACTTCTCAGGATAAAAAAATACTGGAACCGTTATAACAGTAGCAAAAATGAATCATTTTTATTATAAAAGATGTATAAATAATAGTTGTGACCATTAACATGTAGAGCCCAAACGCTCAACGTGTATTGAAGTAACAGCTTCTTCTTCAGGAACGGGCAATAGTCACTTGGTAATTCTTAATATTACAAAAGTAATAATAACAATAACTTCAGATGCTTTTTTTTTATCCTGAGAGGTGTATGTCCAAAGCAGGACAGATTTTCTGTTTCCTGCTTGCCTTACCGATTGTTTGTCCTATCAAACGGTGGCATAATAAATTGTTAGTACCAGCTCTATTTTTTTGCTATCCATATTGTATATAGAAAGAGTGGATTTGCTCCCCTTCTGGTTGTTCCTCTATCTTTTCATCAGGGATTTTGGAGAGGTCCCTGATTATTGACTGGGCAGCTGCATCCATGTTCTATCCGAGGAGTGAATGAGTGGGGACAGTCTAGAGTTCCTCATATGTTCGGCTGACCACTGTAAGTGGACCTATACATTGTGAGTACGGTGGATTATTGGTGGTGGTATTTATTACCAGAATATAGCACACTAGGAGCCGCCCCTCTTTTGTTTTGTCAATACCTATTATGCTCTGTTTCCAAAGTATACTGGCAGGGGACAGTCAGGGCAAAATACACCTTTATATATCTTGTAGCTTGTATAGCTTATATAGAGTTGTTCAATCCCTCCATCAGATGTACTGGTATTGCCTTTTCATCCAAGATAGATATGGAATAAAGGGCAGTCTTTTACTGGACCCGAGCTCTTCTTGAGGATGGCTTCAGAGTTTTATTTAGCAACTCGCCCTCCTTTTTCTGTTTCATTGAAGCCTGAAGAGGATGACCGTTTCAGAGTGCACAGGTCCTGTAAGTATATCCTGTCTATCTGTTTGCCACAATCTGATGTGTATGGTTTCTCGTTATATCTGGCACCCTTGCTCTTTCTGCCATCACCCCATCAACACTGCTAACATCTTTCTTCCTACTTTATCTTTTTACACATTTTTAGCCAGTGCTGCCTTTAACCCTTTGAGTGCCATAGGGGTACGCAACGCATTGCAATGCAATGCTTTGCATACCCCTCTGGCACACAAAGGGTTAAGAAATGGATGTTGCATCTGTTACTTCTCATCTGCATCCTGTGGCACCAGGTGGGCTCTGGTCCACAGGAACATACTACCGCACCATTTAGGGACACACGAGATGAGACTGCCCCGGAGGAGAGTGGCTGGAGCATCAAAGTACCTTTTTCTATTTTCATGATGCCTTGTTTTCCCCGACCTTGGTGATGGAAGGGGAGGGACTATTGCTTCTTCTCTTCCTTTTTCTCACTGTGGAGTGGCCCATGAGGCACCATATCATATCAAGGTTCAGATGTGATCACTGCCAGCCAGAGACTATGTGGGAATACATGAGCATGCTGGACATCTGGTCTCTGTCATGGAGGCCGTTCACACTGTGGAACGGCAGCTGGATATCAGGAATTGGTCCACACAGTATCCATCTCTGCCATACAATCTTTCGCTTGGGTCGGATGAAATTGTTGACTCCAGAACTCCCACTGACACTGGCTTATCCATTGCTCATACTGAATTGATCCATAGCGATGACACATGCCAGTCTGTAGGGCTGGGGATACCTTGTTCAGCTCTGATGGCCTAGATCCTTTTTTCCGACTGCAAGAGTAGTCTGTCCAGTGTATTGGACTATTGTACTCGTCTGGCTTTCATTTTTACATTGTCCCAGTTACTTCTAGGACTGCCAGTGCAGATTGTCTAACAATGCAACAGCAGTGGCCTATGTCATCCATCATGGAGAGACCAGAAGCACCACTGTGTGGTCAGACATTCATCTATTTCTTGCTTGTGTTCCAACTCTCTGACAGTCTCTTTCTGGGAGTGGACTTCCTCAACCACCAGCACTTAGATCACTGGAGAATTGGGAACTCAACCATACTGTATTTGACTCCATAGTTCATGTATGGTGTCTTCCGTTGTGAATCAGTTGGCATCTCGGTCACCAGTAGGTGAGGGTGGGGGAAGGAGTGATGGAGATTTTGGAATTAAGCCTTTGGCAGATGATATGCCAAAAGAGGCGAGTCTAAAATTGTGGGCAGGCATATGAGGAAGGGGAGTTAAATATAAAAAGCAGGCTTCAGGGCTTAAAGGGATAGTAATACGTAATATGTAAATATATATATATATATATATATATATATATATATATATATATAATTATATTTTTAGTGGAAGTAGCAATTCTACTTGAAAATAATAAGCATGTGCATAGCGCTAATGTAATAATCATTTGCGGCGCTATGTTAGTGTAGTGAAAGTTCTGCTTTAAATTAGAGAGCTCTCACCTAAGAACATTGTTGGCCTATCATGAGAGAGTTTGTTGAGACGTAAGGGAATTAATCTTGTTTAGGAATCAGTTGATATCAGCCAGCTTCTTCGTTTTTTGATGATAGTCTTGTGGCCATCCCAAAGGATGGAAGTATATATCTGGAGAGTTGTTAATTTGGAAATATGTGATTGTGCCGTAAGTCAGCCGTTAAGACTAGTCAATCGTCATCCATAGGCTAGGTTTGGAAGGTAAGAGCGGGGGTTGGCATTGGGGTAATATGTGGGCATGGCCAGATAATGTGATGTTAACAACGCAGGACTCGAAAAGAATGTCGGATATTCATTGAAAAGTAATCTATTTGATTGTAAAAGTTATTAAATAGGACTAGTCCTTAATCTCATGATATAAGACTCTCCATATGTCTAAAAGTTGGTGGGAACTGAACAGTTTTCTTATCTTGTGTAACTAAGATAAGGTTTGGGAAGATTTACCCAGAGAACAGACCAATGGAAGACCTAGAGATATTTTAAAGTTCCCTTTAAGGATGTACCATGTTTACAGTCATCCAGTTTGAGTAGGATCATGATGAAGAACTGAAACTGATGGACATTATGGGTGCAAATATATTCATAAATGTGAAGGGAACAGAATGGATAGTGTCCTTAAGAAAGTGAAACCGACCACCAGGCTCAAAGAAGTAGTCTATCAGTTGCCACATGATGATTTTGTGTATGCATATTCTGTAACCACTTTAGATTTGGATGTTTATGTAGAATGCGAGACGCTGGGAAATATCTGGAGTGGGGGGTGAGAATGAGTTTTGAAATGGGCTTCTTGGAGGAAAGCCACCTGACCATCAAGTCTATCTCTCTCAGGATCATAGATATCCTCTATGGTAATTTAAGGTCCTTAATGCTAAGATAAACAACTTGGATAGTCTGATTAGAGTGCTCTATAGTCTAGGACAATTTTTCAAAAGCATAAGAAGCAAAGATATAAAAATAACATTTTGGGATAATGGTGAAAGTATGGGTAGGGCTTGAAGAAGATGAACCCTGAGAGAATATATTAAGAAGAGCGGGAAAGGTAAAGTAAGAAGAGCGGGAAAGGTAAAGTAAGAAGAGCGGGAGGTAAAGTAAGAAGAAAGCGTAAAGAATTCAAGAGATGAGAGAAAACAGAGTGGAGGAAAAGAGAGAGGGAAATAACAGAACCTAGTCCTGAAGATCCAGGCCATAGGGTCATTGATGCACAAGAGACAATGAGCATGGCTAACACAAGAAGCCACGGGGGTAGAAAACATTAGAACTAACCATAGAGGACAAATGGCCGAAATAAACATAAGCAATTTATTAATGGGCAAGAGAAAGGAGGAAAGAAAAAAGGGGGGGGGGAGAGAGAGAGAAGAAAATAATAATGGACACACTCTAGTTCAGTTCTTGACGAGAACAGCAAGATTGTGATACCCAAGCCAAAAATAGCAAAAGAGAGTGGGAGAGCCCAAATCGTCACGGACAAGCAGTATTATAGGACACAGCAGTTACAGAACATAGGCTAGCATGTGTATTGTAACAACTCTATACTTCAGTTATGCCTAAAGTCAGAAGCAGTAATTACAGCTCTGACTCTGTTCCTGACACAGGCGAGGAAACAACAAGAATGACATTTATGCCCAAGCCTAAGAAGAGATGAAAGAGTAGGCAAAACAAAGGTTTGTGTTATCATAGGCACAAACCTGGACACTGTAGCTACTAAATTTAGTATTGCATGGATGTGCAGCGAGGTGGAACTCCAAGGACGGCAACAAGAGATTAGGATTGTGGATGTAACTGGTAACAATAGCCTATTCCTTAGTAGGACCCCCCCCCCCATAAAGAGATACCCATAAACTAACATTTAAGAAATGAGGTGATAACAAAAGGGTATCAGTAAGGATAGAGTTCCAAAGGCCTTTCAGTAACTTGGAAACCTAGGAGGTGATCGTAAGACAGAGAATGTTAAACTGAGGTGAGTTATGCAGCCTGTAGAGGGAGGTCTCTTCTATGACAGATTCAACCATTGTTTCGCCACCACAGGTTGAGGGGAAGAATGCTTTTGCCATCTGGTCTGTGTCCAAGGGACATCTAACAGAAGAAGGGAAAAGATGCATTAAAATCAGAAATTGGGTTACCAAGTAGGTTGCAGAAAGCAGTCCTTCTCCAAGGCAGTTAAGTTGTTGTAAGTGGCTGGGGAAGTGGACACTTTGTTTATATTTAATCTGTATGGCCTGTAGATGATTTATAAGGTGTGTCAAAATGTTTTTGTTGAAGGGTGTTAAATATATATGCATAATTGTTACTATATGTCAATTTATGCCAATTGCGGTACCAGTTGCGTTTCATAGATTAACCCCTTAGTGACGTGGCCGGCACTTAACAACTGGGTTTTTTTTTCCTGTTTTAGCAAATTACTTTCTGGACTTACCAGGTATGTCATCTGTCACTAAGTGACATTTTTGCATGACGTACCTAGTAAGTCCATCGTCACTATGGGGTTAATGAAGGTTTTCAGTGATGTTTCATATGCTAATGATGCTCTGTGCTGTACCAGGATATTTTTATGTTCACTT
The DNA here is from genome assembly GCA_037306005.1 of Rhinophrynus dorsalis. Classification (NCBI taxonomy): domain Eukaryota; kingdom Metazoa; phylum Chordata; class Amphibia; order Anura; family Rhinophrynidae; genus Rhinophrynus; species Rhinophrynus dorsalis. The sequence continues at coordinate 142,548,950 of CM074719.1, read as the reverse complement.
TTCCTATAAATAAGTGTGAATATCTCCTACATTATACATCTGCTGGAATTTTGGTAAACATAACACATAGGCAGTTTTCAAATATGTTAAGAAAATTCAAGGTGATAGGTCCACTTTAGGGAGTTTAATATCTTCTTTGGGTGATTTGCTGTCATATTTAGTAATAGTGGATTTGGCTGCAGTCTTTGATAGAGAAGGAAATGTATTTTCCTTTTCCATGGGGGGCAATAAAGTTTAATCTGGAGTTTGTAGGTAGTAGCAGGAGAAGCAGGTCCTGGTTCCCAGAGTTGGCACTTTTATGCTGGAGGAAAGACATATACTACCCACAGAAAATCTCTTCCGACAGCTTGCAGGCATCAAGGATGGTAGGGAGGAAGGGAAGAACAGATTTTCGGATCAAATAAAGGAGGCCCATAGGTGTGTAATACGCCAGTTTGCCCTCAGACACAGAGTTAAGCTAGCTGGTGTTCCTCATGTTTCAGCATCAACTCTACCCCCTCATCCTTGTTTTTCAAGGGTTGTGAAGACTAGGGGTCATGGCCATGTCCATTTTACCTTCCCGTCATTTTTTGGACATTCTTCAGTTTGGACTTCAGAAAGTTAGTTTCACTGTCGTCCAATACAGGTTACTGGTACACTGGGAGGCGATCCTCCCCTTTAAGTAGACAGGAACATTCTCTAAATGTATGCAGGGAGCAGAGCCTCCCCTCCCTCTTAGGCTGCACCTCAGTCAGAACAAGTCAGAATGATTTGTTCCTCGGTGTGTTCACACCAGGCAGAGAACAGCTCTCTTCAAGTTTTAGTTTCTTTGTTATTTTTACAAATATGGAATACCACCATTAGGCGGGTTACCAAGGCTGTCAAATGCCCTCTTTAAAGTGGATAGCACAGCTTCCAGGGTACTTCTGGTGGATCTTTTGCCCTGATGAGGGAATAACTTGATTTCAAGTATTTCCCTGGGGATTATCCTCTGTGGTAATTCTTTTCTTATCTTGGTAACCTGAAGACAGAAGTCCTGCAGAAAAGGTGAGCCACCCTTTGAGTGCCGAAGGTCCACTTGTCCCTCAGTGTCCCTTCATTGTGCTTGTACTTGGGAGTTCTCATTGTGCACTCCAGCACTCATTGGGTGTTTTTATATATCTTGCTAATGCAATGTATATGTGTATGTCTGAGTTTTGGAGCAGTTTATGTGGGATTTAACTCTTTCTCTGCTGGGTTTTCCTATTTTATGGGCATTTTCAACGTTTGCCTTGGTTGGGTAATGTTTGCTTTCATAGTACATATGTTTGCTATGTGTTATGGTACTTTTACTTTAAGCGAAAAGTTTATTAGAAATAATGTTCCGCGCCTTTAAGCGCGCTTTTCCCGCATAGACGCCATTGCGCCTTTACTCTCTATGGGCTTAAACTGTGTGGGACGTATCTCTGGAACCGCTTCAAATAGCGACTTCAGAGTGGGCTCATTTTATTTGTCTTCCCTTGCTCTATCATCCGGTTGTATGTTTGAGTGTGTTGGGGGATTTGGGGGGCTTCGGGCACTGTGTTAGGGTACTTGGTGAGGAAAACTACACTTCCCATGAGCGCTCTGTTCGCGCTCTTTTTCTGATTGGCTCCCATCGCGGCAGCCATTTTGTGAGTTCTTCTCATCGAGTATACTACGCAGGGACCGGACCTTCTCTCTCTCTCCTCTGCTGATTAACTCTTCGCTTTCCAGATAAGTTTAGTTTTAAACGTTTCTGGGGTGAATATTTAATCTTTCACACTTTTATTGGGTGATTCCTATCTGTGGGGTATATCTGACGCTGTGAGCATGTCTACTCCACTTGAGCCTGGGACTAGACCTAAGGCGAAGGAGGCTGGGGTATCTGTCTCCCCCATTGCGTTTTGCTCCTCCTGTCACGCAGGGCTACCTAGAGAATTTTCTGGTCATTTTTGCCCAACTTGTGCGGAAGGTCATGGCAGCAACCCAGGGCCTTCCACTCACACTATTGAGCCAACATGGGTGAAAGAGTTCAAGGCTGCAACTAGGGATCTTAGATCCACTCTTCAGCTCTTTCCCTCTCAGGTTCAGGGGGCTCTTCAAGTATGACAGACCCCCTCCACTGTCAGGACCTCCCTGCCCAAGCCACAGGGAGCTCCTGACGTCTCTGATTCCTCTGAAGAAGAATTGTTGCAGGATTCTGATGTTGAGGATGGTACAGTTATTGAATCTACCAGATCCATTGGGGACCCTTTTGAATGTGATCCTGAACTCTCTGCTGAGGGTTTGATCAGGGCTGTGCTGACCACCCTCAATCTTCCCTTGTGTCAGGAATCTACTCTTGACCCAACGGACGTGTTTCAGAAACCTTCTAAGGCTGTTACATGTTTTCCTACTAATCCTACTCTTGAACGCCTAGTCTCTGATGCGTTGAAAAATCCTGATAAGTCCTCTTCAGTCTCAAAAAAGTTTGCCAAACTTTATCCTTTTCCTGAGACTGAACTGGCTAAATGGGTTCATCCTCCTAAGGTGGATGCTCCAGTTTCTAGGTTTGTCGAAATCTACTGCTTTGGCCGTATCTGATGCTTCTGCTTTACAGGATTGGACGGACAAAAAGTTAGAGACTTGTCTTAAGTCTATTTTTGCCTCTGTTGGTACTGCCATGCGTCCAACCTTTCTGTGGCGTGGGTTAACCAGGCCATTGTGGTCTGGACTGAACAGCTTACTGTGGCGGTTCGCCAAGATGCGCCAGTGTCAGAGCAGTTGCAACTCCTGGCTAATATTTCTGAAGCTCAGAACTATGTTTCTGACGCTGCTTTTGACGCAGTTCGCATGATGGCGAGGGCCTCCTCTTCTTCTGTGGTGGCTAGACGCGCTCTTTGGCTAAAAATTTGGTCTGCTGACATCGCTTCCAAGAAAGTTTTGCTTTCTTTGCCCTTTCAAGGGACTTCCCTGTTTGGATCTGAGCTAAAGGAATTGATTAGCGAGGCTACTGGAGGTAAAAGTACTCATCTACCCTCAGTCTTTAAAAAGAAGTTCCCAGCTAAACGCAATCGGTCCTTTCGTTCTTTCCAAACTGAGACACGCCCCGTGTCCCAGGCGGTTCCGCCTGCTTCGCGCACCTCCTCCAAGCCCAAACAGTCCTGGAAGCCCAAAGTTGCCCCCAAGGCTAAGGCTTCCAAGACTGCTTCGGCATGACTCGCCGAACCCGGGTCCGCATCCGGCTGTAGGTGGGCGCCTCCACATCTTTCGCTGAGCTTGGGAGGATTCAGTGGCGGACCCTTGGGTTCTTCAGGTGGTGTCAGAGGGGGACAGGATCCCTTTCTTTTCTCTCCCTCCCTTTCGGCTCCATTTTATTCGTCCTTCTCAGGACCCCACAAAAAGGCGTCTGTTCGACGACGTTATTCTGAATCTTTTGGACAAAGAAGTCCTGGAACCAGTTTCTCCAGAGGACACAGGTTCAGGATTCTATTGCAACCTGTTCGTTGTGTCCAAAAAGGACGGTGGAGCTCGTCCTATTTTGGACCTCAAAGATCTCAATTCTTTTGTTGTGAGTACCCACTATCAACAGGAATCTCTGCGCACTGTGATAGCTGCTATGTCTCCGGGGGAATTCCTTGCCTCCCTTGATCTTCAGGATGCATATCTGCACATCTCTATCCATCTAGAGAACAGGCGGTATCTTAGGTTTGCCTGCCACAAAGGTCATTTTCAGTTTTCGGCTCTTCCCTTTGGACTGACAACAGCTCCGCAGGTTTTTCAGAGAGTCTTGGGAGCTTTGATAGCAGTAATCCATCGGGATGGCATCAGTGTGACTCCTTACATGGACGATTTACTCTTGAAAGCTTCATCAGCAGAGGTCCTTCACCAGCAGGTTCAGGCTTGTATTCAGACACTCACTCGCCACGGTTGGATTGTGAATCTGGACAAGTCAGACTTGGTTCCATCTCAGCAGATACTCTTCCTGGGTCTCCTGTTCGACACTCAGCGGTGCGTGGTGTTTCTACCAGAAGAGATGGCTCATCAGATTGCTCTCCGAGTATCAAAGATTCTGGCTCTCGAGTGGATTCCAGTGCCGAAATTGACTTCTCTGGTGGGGAAATTCATTTCCACAATAGAGGCGGTACCATTTGCTATGGCACACACCAGGGAACTTCAGAGGTTCGTGATCCAGACGTGCAGGAATCGTCCAGACCATCTGCAGCTATCCGTCTCTCTACCTCCTCATGTCGAGTTGAGCTTGGAATGGTGGTTGGATCTGTCTCATCTCCTGAAAGGGAGATCCTTCCAGATCCCTTATTGGACCACAGTCACGACGGATGCCAGCCTCCTGGGATGGGGGGCAGTGTTGGGTCGCTTCAGTGCCCAGGGGAAGTGGGGATTGGAGGAATCTCTCCTCTCCATCAACATTCTGGAACTACGTGCCATCTTCCTTGCCCTGAGACATTGAGAATCTCAACTGGAGGGTTGTCCAGTCAGAGTAGAGTCCGACAACGCCACCGCAGTGGCTTACATCAACAGGCAAGGCGGAACAAGAAGTCTCGCCGCATGGTTAGAGGTCAAGGCCATTTTGTCTTGGGCGAAAGCTCATGTTCCCATCATCTCAGCGGTACACATTCCAGGCGTAGACAACGTCATGGCAGATTTTCTCAGTCATCACACAGTCGACAGCGGAGAGTGGGCTCTTCATCCAGAGGTGTTTCACCTTCAAACCCAGATGTGGGAGGTTCCTGTAGTGGATCTGATGGCAACCAGGCACAACAGGAAGGTTTCAGTGTTCTGCTCTCGGTGGAGGGATCCATTGGCCCTGGCAGTGGACGCCTTGTCAATCCCTTGGGAATTCTCCCTAGCCTACATCTTCCCTCCTCTTCCACTGTTGATCAGAGTCATCCAGAAGCTGGAGCGTTGGCCAGTTATTCTAATCGCTCCGAATTGGCCTTGTCAGTCCTGGTATCCGGATCTGATGGCAATGTCTGTAGCGGAGCCCTTTCCGCTTCCATCTCGTCCAGATCTTCTGCTACAAGGCTACCTGTGGAAGGAGGATGTTCATAGTCTTCATTTGATGGCTTGGAGGTTGAATCCTCAATTTTGAAGAAAAAGGGTTTTTCCTCTTCTGTGGTGTCTGCGATGCTACGCGCTCGTAAGCCTGTGTCTTCTAGGATCTATCACTGAGTCTGGTCAACTTTTGTTGCATGGTGTGCTGATAGGGATCTATCGCATGATTTTCATCTTCCTACTGTCCTGGCCTTTTTACAGGACGGTGTTGATAAGGCACTAAGTCTTGAGTTCTCTCAAGGTTCAGACTTCAGCGCTCTCTCTTTTTCCAGGAGCGCATTGACATTATTCCTGACGTCAAAGTTTTCTTCCAAGGTGTGGCTCATGTTCGGCCCGCTTTCAAGAGTCCGGCTCCTCAGTGGGAATTTAATCTAGTTCTGGGGGTTCTCCAACGACCCCCCTTTGAGTCCTTGGCTACTGTTCCTTTACGCCTTTTGACCTGGAAGATGGCCTTCCTTTTGGCTATTGTATCAGTTCGCCGGGTAGCGGAATTACAAGCCTTGTCTTGTAAACCTCCTTATCTGGTGTTCCACAAGGATATAAGGCTGTGCTTCGCACTTCCAAGGAATTTTTGCCTAAGATTGTCTCCGAATTTCACATCAATCAGGAGATTGTGGTGCCCTCTTTCTGCCCTAACCCTTCCTCTGACAAGGAGAGGGATCTTCATTTGTTGGATGTTGTACGTTGTCTCAAATTTTATGTTCATCGCACTGAGTCTATCAGGAAGTCTGACGCTCTGTTTGTCTTTCCTGAGGGGCCTAGGGCAGGGAGACCGGCATCCAAGGTGACCATTGCATCTTGGATAAAATCTACTATTCGTAAGGCTTACGATTTGCGGAATAAACGTGCCCTTTCGGGTCACTGCTCATTCTACCAGATCAGTTGGGGCCTCTTGGGCCTATAAAAAACAAGCGTCTGCTGATCAGCTGTGCCGGACGGCCACTTTGTCCTCTGTGCACACATTTTCGAAGCACTACCATGTGCTGGCCTCTGCTGATGCCAGCTTTGGGAGGAAGGTCCTGGAGGCAGTTTTGCCTGTCTAGGATCTTCTTCTGAGATTCTCAGTGCTTCCTTACTGTTGAGCTCTGTTGGCTCTGGTTCAGTGTGCTGTGTTTTGTTCTTGGGGTCTGTTATTACCCCTAGTTGGTGTCCGTTGACACTTCTGATTGTTGGGATCTATGACCGGTTGGTTCATAGAGGTTCTGGTGACTCTGGGGGCCTTGCGCCTGGTCCTTGCCTTCTTCCCGCCTCTGGGAAACTCAATGTTTGGACATCCCAGTGTACCAGTAACCTGTATTGGACAACAGTGAAAATAGCATTTTAGTCTTACCTGTTAAATCCTTTTCACTTAGTCCATACAGGTTACCGGTCTCCCACCCTGTCAAGAGACCATGCTTGGCTCTTCTGTGGCATGCTGTGGGAGTCCTTTGGGGCATGCTCACAGGGGTCTTCTTCTTCTCTCCTATCTCTGGTCAGTGTTGGTGTCTCAAATCATTCTGGCTTGTTCTGACTGAGGTGCAGCCTAAGAGGGAGGGGAGGCTCCGCCCCCGCATACATTTAGAGAATGTTCCTGCCTACTTAAAGGGTCAGATCGCCTCCCAGTGTACCAGTAACCTGTATGGACTAAGTGAAAAGGATTTAACAGGTAAGACTAAAATCCTATTGTTAGCTCTATCAAGGTCCAGATTTTCTTTTAATATGTTGTTTTTTTCAGAGGTATATTACCTTGTTTCTGGGAGTGCAAACCTTTGATACTTTTGAACCTTTGGTTTCTGTATCCTATAATTTATTAACGTTCAAGATCTCTTTCCAGCTTGTGACTGTGTGTTAGGTGCATGGCCGAACCACAGACTTTCTTGTAGACCTCCCTCTCTGATCTTTCATAGAAATAGAGTAGTTTTACGAACTTTGTATTTCTTCCCAAGGTGGTTTCTGAACATCATGTTAACTAGGAAGTTCCTCTTCCTTTTCTTTGCAATACTGTATCTAACAGACGTGAGCAGGAGATTCACTGTCTGTAGCTAGGTGTCTGAAATATTCTGTTCATCCCATGAAACTTCATTGCAAATCTGACTCCCTTATTCCTGAGGGCTGATATGGACCATTCACTAGGCCTGTGTCCTTGGGGAAAAGCCTGTGCCCTTTTGGGTCACTGCCCATTCCCCCAGAGTGGTGGGTGCTTATTGGACCTATAAGAACCGTGCATCTGTGGAACAGTTGTGCCAGTCGGTGATGTGGTTGTCAATTCACATATTTGCTAAAGGTCCTACTAGCTGTGCCCTTGTAGGAGCCTGTATTGCCTTTCTTCCAGTTAACCTTTTTGACTGTTACTTGGTTTGGTGTGCTGCTTTTAGTTGTCATCTGAGGTTCATGATTGTTTCTGGTTTGACTCTGTTGGGACTAGTTTGTATTTTGAGGCGTTTTCTCTCCTTCCATGGAGTAGCTTTGGTATATACCTGTGGTTCCTGTGTTCTACTATGGACTATGTCCTTTGGGTTCTCTGCCCTATTTCTCTTGGTTATACATATTAAAACTGTGCATGATTGGCAGAGGTTAAATGGAGCTAGGATGGAGTCTTCTCCTTCAGAGTACTTTTCATGTAAGTTTCCTGCCTCCTAGAGGAGGGTACTTTACTCCATGGTTCCTTTGTTTTACAGGGACTAAGATACAAGGATGTATCAGGAAACTTTAGAATCCTTAAAGTACTAATTACCGTTTACAAAAAAGGAGTCCTGTCATTTAAAAACAACTTGTGAGTTTGAAAGTGCTTTCAAATTCAACTATACAATGTACTAATCATTTTTTATTTAGAAGATTAGTTTTTCTTATTTACATGTATACATTACATTAATTAAGGCAATGCCATGCAATGCCATTCCCATCTTATGCCTACATTACCTCCCATACTCACTGATTAACCCTTTCAGTGCTAGGGGCCTGGGTGTTGCTTAGCAGTGTCTGTGATTGTGGGAGGAAATATAGGTTCATGTAAGTAAGTCCCTGTATGGTATAATTAACATAACCTACATCCAAATAGCTGAAGGAAAAAAAAAATGGCTAGCACAACATATAGGTAACTTTGAAAGTGCTGTCAAAATCGCCAGTCTTTTTTTTGCTAATGGATAGCCTTAAACTGTGTACTTAAATTTAGAATGAGGTCAGCACTATGAATAATATTCCACCCAGTCCAGAAACAGAATCCAGAGGGGAACAAAATCTCAGAGGGATTACTTTATTTGAATAGGTTTCACCTACACTGGGGCAAAGCAAGCCATGTTGAGAATGTTTCTCCAACCTGACTGTAGGTGTTTTCTCCAGGGTGAAAGCTGAATGGCTCTACACCTAAAAAAAAAAAAAAAAAAAAAAGTACAATGCTTGTTTTCCACTCCCACTTTTATTTATTTAATACATGTTGCAAAATTCCCTAAGTTGTTGAATATAGCTAAAAACAAAAATGAAATGCATCCATTAAATTGGCAGGAAAACATTTCCAAAGAATTAATTAAACCGTATGTTTAAACTTTTCTTTAACCATTTAAGGACACAAAGGGTGTGCAGTGCTTTGCTCCTCAGTATATTACACACTTATCTGGTCCTTAAAGGGTTAATTTGCTCTGATGGGAAACTAGATTGGCTATTTTATGGATTGCATTTTCATTCCATTAAAATCTGGCTCCTAGATGTCATATAATCTCCCAAGCCATCCGCCACCCTTTCCATGTTGTACCTCCACAGTGCTGTTTGAAGACAGTCTTGTCTTTCACTCTAGTTCAGATCCTTTCCATTTGTTTCTCTTTCCAGTGAGTGCATCAAATTCAGCTTGAAATTTCTAATGACTAAAAATGATCTAGTTTCATAGCATGTCGCTCTTACTGAATCAAGCGACTGTAACAAACTCACTTCGTTGACAGAAATGATGTGTCTTGTCAGAGTATTCATCTCTCCAAAATCACATTGAGCTGGTTTAAAAAGAAAATGTCACTAGTTTTCCCGCCTTGCCATCTACTTGTTCTTTGTAACAAGTAAATGCTATATTTGAAGTAGTGGGCTTTGCTGTCTTGTGAAACAGGAGTCCAGTATATGGAAAAGCATCGCCATGTATGTTTTTCTCTAACGTCTTCTTTACTAGTTGTTAGGGAAAGTACTGTGGAAAAAGAGCATCTGGCACATGGCTGTGCAAGCCGCTACTCTCTAACATGCATAAGCTGACAAAATATAGCTAAATATGTCACTGTTTTATATACAAAAATGGTTAATATAAAGGTAATTTTTAAAGCACTTTGAATTGTATCTAAGTTTCTATGAAATGTTTCTTCTATATTACGTAGCGCTGTGACTTGCTACTTTGTATGGTGTACACGTTATTCACGATTTTCGTGTTGTAAACAGATTCATATAATCTACCAGTGTATTTTGTCAGTGCTTTGAGGTTATCCACTTTTTCCCACTAAAAATGCAATTTTTATATGTAAAACACTAACATGTCACTGTTTAAGTTTAAGGGGTGCTCAAATAGGTGCAAATACCTATTTTGTTAATATATTTGTTCTCCTTATGTGCAGTCAAGGACATTAATGGGTGGTCGCTCAGAACGGAATGAGTACCTTTTGCTTCATGCTTTCTATGAAAACAACTTCTTGGTACCAGACAAGCAGGTTTTCAAGAAGAATCAACAAGTTCTGGTAAGTGAAATGCAGCATTCTCTAAATGGTGTTTTATTCTGTTACAGTAAAATGACACTCTAGTTGTCCATAAAGATCACTTATTTTTATGCTACATTTTTCGTGTACTGTGGAGACAATGTGGTTCTTTAATCACAGTGATAGTTAAAATCTTTGGAGCTGCAGCAGTTGGGGATGTTGGCCATTGGGTTGTTTATACTGTGTTCCCTATTAAATCCCTTTGGCTCTAAGTTTAGTATTAACTTACCTTTCAACGACTTTTCTTTTTTTTTTTTTTTTTTTTTTTTTTTTCCTTTAAATCTTCTGATAAGAAAACTGCAATTTGGGGGACGCAAAATAAACCATGCATGTTATATATATATATATATATATATATATATATATATATATATATATATATATATATATATATATATATATATACATATACACAATTCAAATTATGGGGAGTGGTCATATTCAATTCTACATCTGGCCAAGGCTGGTTTGCCATGAAATTGCCAGAAGATGGCACTATCGAATAAAATGGTACACTAACTGGTACAAGTTAACAATACCGTAAGGGGTGTCATGCAGTTAAAATATAACCTACCTCATTGTTTGTTCTTTGCTTCCCTGTTAAAATGTTGCATCTTTTTTGTTCCTATGGGATAATGAAAGGGTTAAATCTGCTGCTCATTTCAGAAATCCAGTACCACATATGTCCTTTGAAATGAAACATTGTGCCTGTTGATGTATCGGCGTAATACTTACTTGCCAGTTAGAGTTCAGGTAAATTTTATATAGGTAGTTTGTTATTCCCCGTTGGATGCATGAGATCAGTGCTTTGGATGACCTCTGGCATTCAAGGTTTTAAAGGGATTAATTTTTGTTTTCCGTAAGAAATTGTTTTTGAACATGTCCCACCACAACAAAACGTTTGAGAACCAATGCTACAGTTAAATGTTCAGTGTTTGATAATGCGAAGATACATAACTAAAGATTTTTGTTGGGACACTGAGATTTACAGTGGTCATTCCTGATTTTGACCATGGTTAACACCATTATTGGACCAGGCCTTCTTTTTTGTAAAATGGAGTGGAAATAATTCAACATTTTCTACCTAGGAGGGATGATTGAAGTCTGTCTAAATTGTGCTTCATAAGTGATCTTTGGGCAGAAAGGACTGAGAGTCAAATATAGAGTAAGTCTGTGGAAATCAAACTGCACTGCATACAACAAATATGAATGATTTCAATAGGACTTTTAACTCTATGAATTCAACAGGTATCACCAACATATTTCTTCTCAGTGTGTTGGGTCTTTTAAGCATTCAATTGGTTAATGCAGTTGTAACAATTAGAAGGTCCTGAAATCCCAGGGTTCCTAAAATGTTGCCTTCTGGCCCCAGTATTTGAGATACTGCTTGTATATCTATACCATATGCACCAGTGACACTGGCACATAAAGCTCTAAATATTCTGTCTAGCTACAGAGTTTGTGTTTTTCCTCCCTTGAGTTATAAAGCCCCATTTATGTCCGTCAGGGGACACTTTACTCGTTCCTTATGGTGCATTTGGTTTGCCCCTCAATTGCCCCACCTCTTCCTCTATACATAAGAGCTTATAGTTCATAAACCTTGTGTACATTGTTTAGATTTTTACCCGTTGGGCTCCAAAATGAGATATCATCCCTTGAATGGCCCTTTGCCCTTAAACCAAAGCAATGCGTTGCGTACCCCTCTGGCACTCAAAGGGTTAAATAAAAGTTCTATAGCAATCTGTTAATTGACTAGTCAGTTTTGAAAGAGATAGTAATAGCAATATATATAAATTGCTAGGATGCGTCGCTCCCTGAGTGCATAACACGCACATGTGCAATAGAGACTGCCCGAAGGATGCAGTCACGTGCAATAGAGACTGTCTGAACGCGCCAGCCTCCATCTGGAGCAGGGCACTCTGAACGGCCCACCTCCTGTCTCAACTCCTGGCTCCGGGGCTGGGTGGCACTTTTGTCCGTGTACATGGGTATTTATACTAGTGAACAGTTATTATATTCAATTGTTCATTTCAGTTTTATATACTACCGTGTTTTTATTGTTCTTATTTTTTTATTCTACCTGAAATTTTAGTTGAAAGTTCCCCCTCCCGCCCCTTCCCACTACGTCAGTCATAGTTTCCTCAGATCTGAAAGCCGGTCTGGACTGAACCCAATGAGGGACAATATTGTGTCAGCATAAGGAAAACCCTGCTTCCCTTTATCAGTGGGGGCAGGGTTTTCCTTAAACAGACACACATTATAGTCCCTCATTGCAATCTGACCGGTCAATCGACCAGCTTTCAGATCTGAGGGAACTATGAGTGACATAGTGGAAAAGGCTGGGATGGGGAAACTTTCAACTCCAATTACAAGGAGAATACAACAATAAGGATGTTGAAAACAGTAGTATGCATTATATTGAATTACAGTGAACAATATAGTATAACTTTAAATGTTGATATTACTGTCCCTTGAATGGGTTCTTCTCATTCTAGCAGTGGAACTGAGATTCAAGGGATTAACCCTTTCAGTGCCTTTGCATACCCCTCTGTCACTGAAAGGATTAAAGCCTGAGTATAGTACATTTATTTATGAGAGGAACATTTTTTTTATAATACCAGTTTTGTGTAGAAGTGCTTGATTTATTCCATGTCTCATAGTCGGCCTATTTTCTGTAACTGCTTTAAGCAGTAATGAAAGCAGCAGTGATCCAAGGCAGAACTGTTTCAAGTGATAACTTAAGTTATCAGAATGAAAGATATTGAGCTTAGAAGTTGTTGATGGAGGGGTCACTGAAAGAGCAAAATAAATTGTGGTACTCATCAGTGTCAGATCTGGAGAGACCTAGAAGGTAAAAGACACATGGACATCTGCATGAAACATAAAATAGGCCTCTAAAGAATGTTAAATGGATAGTAATGTTTCACAAAAACAGCAGCTCCAATTAATCTTCATAGTATTTGGGCCGTGGACAGTGTTATTTCAATATTGCCAGAGTTGTAGTTCAAGAGTAATTGAATTATAAAGTATCCCACTCCTGCCCCTTTTACTGATATAACACTGCTCACCTCAGAGCAGCAAGACTGTCTGGATGGATCGCAGAGAGGGACAATCTTCAGTGAGAATAAGGAAAAACCTGTCAAAGGGGGGCAGGGTTTTCCTTATGCTCACAGTAAGAAGATTGTCCCTTGATGTGAGCTGTGTCCGGTCCCAGGACCAGATTCCACATCTGAGGGGAGGTGGCTTACACTAGGTAAAAGGGGAGGGAGGGGGATACTTTATCATTCAATTACTCTTGAACTACAACTGAGACAGTATTGAAATAACACTCTCCATGGCCCAAATAGTATGGAGATTAATTGAAGCTGCTGTTTTTGTGAAACATTACTATCCCTTTCAGGTGGGCAGAATTTTGTAACGCCTAACCCATTCAGTGCCAGAGAGTGTGCAACACACTGTAAAGCAATGTGTTGCATGTATCTGAAGCTGATCATATTGCAGCAAATTGTTTCAAAGCATCCCACACCCCTCTGTCAGATCTCAACACAATTGCTGGCATCCTCCTTTGTAAATAGTGCTGCAGTTTAACACTCTCTGAGTAGTCAAGGCACATTTAAAGCATTGCTATATAGTGTGTTGCACACTCCTATGGCATTCGGTGGATTAAGCATGACACTACTGCACCTGCCTTAATGAGCCCTGTTTCACTATCCATGCAACTCTGCCATTTAGACTTTTGATCAGTAGAGATGTGTGCAGTGCATTTCTTTGAGGTCTTGCACAATTCCCTTTCATTACATTTTTCAAGCGATACACAGCACTGCCTGCCTTCAAGTTTTTTCACCTCCCATGCAACTGTCCATATGTTTTTTCCCTTCTGTTTGTCTCGAGATCTGACAATGTTCTGCAATCCAGATCCATTTAAATCTCAGTGACCCCACTGTCTCCCGTTTTCTGAGCAATAGCTTACTTTCTGTAGCCACTACATCGACATATGTTACTATTAATTTACTTCTCCATCTATCGTTTAATAACAGATTAAAAAAGAAAACTTGTAGTGGATAGCGCTTGGGGGTGTGATTTTGAATATTGGTGATTGCTTCAGTACTGTGGAGATACATAGATAGAAATGGACATATAGAGAGAAATTGTTTTTTTAATTATATTTTTAGTTAGAGGAAGATGACGACATGGAGGCAGATCAAAATAAAAATAAGAAGGTGCGAAAGAAGGCTGCCTATGCTGGTGGTTTGGTTCTGGAACCCAAAGTCGGTAGGTTTCCCTTTCTTACTTATATTTAGTGGACCAGAGTACAGAATCTGCCCATATATGATATACCTATTTAAACACCTGAATGATCAACTGGGTGTTCTGAGAAATGGATACACTAGAAAGAGTGCACTGACAAAAGATGTTCTTTGGTGTTTATTTGTAAAGGTGAAGTGGAGGAATTATAGGCAAACCAACTGCCGTGAATGGGATAAAGAGAAATAGCTGTTGTTGTAAGCCCTTGAATTGTAGAGGGATCTCCAGCCCATCACAAAGCAATTCACTGGAAATCTCTGCTGCTTTTAAGGGGTTAAAATATCTCATCTAATTTAAACAGAATTTGTATTTGTCCCCTGTGATGCAATTGGATGACTTCATAATTCCTCTGCTTAACTCTGTCCGTTCTGTTCCCTACTATTTAGTATTTTGAAGGCCATCATGTGATAGCAGTGACATACAGAATACATTTGCTCCACTTTCCATTATTGGTGGCACATGACCTATTAATTCATCTTTTCTCTTTTGCAGGTTTCTATGACAAATTCATCTTGCTCCTGGATTTCAACAGCTTGTACCCCTCTATCATCCAGGAGTACAATATCTGCTTCACCACAGTGCAGAGGGAGGCTGCTAATGCACACAAGGCAAGAGTGGTGTGGTTCTCCTGTTTTTATAGCTCTCTAAATGGGACTTTACAAAATGAACAGGTCCTAGCAGGCAAGGGGGACACATAATATCATTAAGCATCACTAGTCAAGAATAAACATAACAAAAAGGCAACCCTTTGAGTGTCAGGGGTATTCAACAATGCATTGGATACACCTCTGCCACTGAAAGGGTTAAGGTTTGATTTCTTTGTATGCTTCCCATTGCTTTAGGCACCAGAAATTAACCAGCAAGCTTAACCCTTTGAGTGCCAAAAGAGTATGCAACTCATTACTTTGCAGTGCATTTCTTACCCCTCTGGCACTCGAAGGGTTAACAGTATACTGCAAAGCAGAGTCCTTCCAGCTGCTAAGTGTGTCAACTTTTCATTGTTCCCAGTGTGCAAATTTGCTGACTGCAGATGGTGAGAATTGCTGGCTTCAACAGCTGGAGGGGCTTAGGTTGCCCCATCCTGGTTTCAGGACTCATGGAGCATGAACAAGTCCTGTATATATCTCTATGGGAACCAGTAAAATTATATAAGAATAACATATTGCTCGTTGGCCAAATAGTGCCCTAGAGCTAAATGTTTTTGTTTTAATATCCCTTGAATGAAGAGCGTGGTGTCCATTGCATTGCCTGTGGTCCTTGTATTCTAAAGAGATCACAATTGCATTGGAAGGCTAAAGTGGAGCAATTCTGGGGCAAATTGAGTGCATCATAGGGGACAGATAAAATGTCCATTGATTTAAATGGGGCTTTTAACCCCTTGAGTCCTAGAGATGCATTGTTAGAGGCATTAGAGACCTCTAGCATTAAAAGGTTAAAAACACCATCAGTAGGGATTTTCTTTTGTTCCCTATGTTAAAATTGGTCTGCTCCACAGTTGTTCCAAGATTCATTTATGTAAATGTCCCAGTCAAATTTTAACCTATTGAGTGTCAACACAGAACAATACAATACAATGCATTGGACACTCCTCTGGCACTCATAGTAAAAGCTTTTGTCGAAATGCATTCACTTCCACAAAAACAAGGATGTACAACCCATGCATTTATGTATATGTGGATCTTTGTTTATTTACACACAGGTGGCACGCTCTGTCTTTGTGGGACTTGTATACAAAAGGAGAAATACAGTATTTATGAATTTAAGGCCAGATTCAGCCTGATGAAGAGGTGCAGTCCTTGGGCAAACAAACTGAGGGGGCAAATTAAAGTACCCCAATTTTCTGTTGCTTTGTAATGCAATGGGGATCTTACTAGCATTCAAGGAGTTAAGCCCCCCCCCCATGGTATAACTGGATTGATCCAGAACATTATTGCATTTATTTATTTTACATGTTATGCAGTTGTTTTCCCCGTGACTTGCTCCACAGTGCCTATATTCAAATGTAACACTGTTGTCTGGATTAATGCCTGAACAGTGGAGAGTGTCTGCTTTTAAGTTCACTTTGAATTTTGTATGCAGATAAACATTACTTAACAGTGTGTTTGAAGAGACAATATATTTTTTCTGCAATATTTCAGTTCAACCATTGCATATACTTAATTACACACAACAAGCAGAATATTCAAGCCACTATTCAAGTCATGTTTTGCTTTTACGAGTAAAATTGCTGGTGTGTTTGGAATCAGCCTTTTTGATTCTGATTTTCTTTTGGCTCAACTGCGTCTTGCAAGATAATCAGCATTTTGAGCAGGGGCAGCATGTTTTAGGACCGATTGTAGCTTCTAGACTCTGGCAAATGTTAGTGTTTAAAATTCGCGTCTGTGGCTGAGTGAGGGGTGTAGAATTAGGGATTGTTGCATAATGATTCATGTGTGATTGGTTTTGCAGGGCGAGGATCAGGATGAAATTCCAGAGCTGCCTCATTCTGATCTAGAAATGGGAATCTTGCCTCGAGAGATCCGGAAACTGGTAGAAAGAAGACGGCAAGTTAAGCAACTGATGAAACAGCCGGACCTCAATTCTGATTTATACTTGCAGGTAATGATTGTGTGGGAGGCCTTTATTTTAGGCAGACTACAGGTTGCTATCCTGTTTTGTCTTCATAATAACATATTCTTATGTCACTTATTGCCTCTGGCTCTGTTCTAAAACAATGTATCTGTAAAATGTTGTTTAATGTAAAAATGCAGTCTGAGGGGGAATTCTGTTCTTGGTATGAACATTTGACTTATTTTTTTTTTTTTCCACATAATTTGAAAGCAATTTATTTTAATGCATTTTTATAACTGTGGCATATATTTGCATTACAACAGTTTCAGACACTGTACTGTTTAGGTAAACAACGTATTACTTTACTTTGGTTTTCTTGACGTAAGATATCAGTGGCTCTTCACAAAGAAGTATTCCATTCTAGCTCTTGTACAAAAATATCTAGGGCCTTGTTTAGACAAATAACAATTCTTACTAATTTAAATGGGATTTTTAACATCTTAATGCATTGCTCCTCAAGTTGTTAAGGACTCTTCTATGTTTGGACAGATTAAAAACCCCATTTAAGTCAGTGAAGGCTGTGTGCATTTTTTTGTCTCCATGATGCAGGAGGGTACTACTTTAGCATACTGAATATGGCTCTTTGGGCCTTAGTCAGGAAGGGGACACATGAGCATACCTATTGGTTTGGCTGGAAATCCGTCAAATGCTAGCAGTCTCCAGCACATTGTTTTGTAATGCGTTTGAGACCTCTAGTAGTTGTTAAAGCCCTTTATTTTTAAATCAATTTTGAATTTATTTTTCCCTGTGGTATTGATGCTTTATCCAGAATTGTACCAGGTTGTTTTTGCTTTCTCTTTTTCTCTTGTTTTGTGCAATTAAGCAATCCCTTTGTGATACTGAAATTGTGACACGGGGCTTTGCACTTTATTTGTACACATTTGCTGTTTCCTGTATTTCATATTTGTTTCTATAACTGTGCTTACTTTCTAGTATGACATTAGACAAAAGGCTCTGAAGCTCACTGCTAACAGCATGTATGGATGTCTTGGATTTTCCTATAGCAGGTTCTATGCCAAGCCTTTGGCTGCTTTGGTCACTCACCAAGGTCGAGAGGTGAGTCCCTTTTGTAACCATTGACACAAGCCAAGCCAAAGGATTGTTTATGGCATATGTTTAAAGTAAAAGTGGAGCAATTCTGAGACTCGCCATGTCTAACAAAAATAGTCCTTGATTCTGAAAAGCCTTTTAACCCAGAGCACTGGCTACCCCTCTGTCTCTTAGAGGGTTAACTCCTTGGATAAGTCTCCAGTGCATTGCAAAACAATGGAAACCTAACAACCAGTGGGCTAATTCTTCAAATAATGTGCAGTTGTGGCATTTTCCACTTCTCCCTGTACATATGCTATACAGAATGCGATGGTTGTCTCCCCAGCATTCAGAGGGTTAATTGAGCAGTTAATATGTTTAATAATTAATATGTAACTTTTACAGATTTGGACCAAGTCTGCCATTCATTGATACAAATGTTCTTTGGCTTTTACTTCACAACATGTTCATATTAATTTTAATATGTTTCCTTGAATTGTGGGGAGTCGGCATGCACTGTAAATTACCTCAAAGAAGACATAAACAGATGTCTAATAGAAACAGTAGTTACTAGTTTGTGTTATTAATCTGATCTCCCAATTGTGCATATAAGGCAACTTGGCAATGCATTGTTAAGAATCTGGCTTTTGAATTTTCTTTAATGCAGATAATTATAAATATTCAAGCAAAAAACATGTTTTTTGTGTTCCTAAAAATCGTATGTACTGTAGACAAAATGAAATGTTCTGCACTTTGTTCTTACTTATTCCTTTGAGTGTCAGGGGGTACGCAGTGCGTTGTGTACCCCTCTGGCACTCAAAGAGTTAAAGATGATGGGTTATTTTGTAGGTCAAGTGATCTGTATAGTGACACTTATAAACATCTCTGTTATAGACAAGACACTTTATAGTAAATAGCAGTGATGGGGCATCACGTCTGAAGCTGTTCATTTTATTAGCAATGGAGATCTAAAATGGGCAGTAAATAAAGTGTGCAGTTGCCCTAAATGGGGAAAATGGGTAATAGAAGTGAATATTCTTCATTTATGCATTTAGCATAAGCTTTATTTTTCTTGCAATGCTATTTAGATTTTGTCTTGAAATGCAAATTCTGTGCAGTGCATTTGTTTTTTTAGTTCTGCAACTACAGTCGGTATCTTTATAATTGGTAAATATTTAAAAACAATAAAAATCATTGCTTTGCACTTTCAAAATGTAAACTTAAGGTGGACCTGTCACCATAATTTTATTTTTTGCTTTTGTTTAGGTAATTAAAATGTACCTGTAGTTTTCTATAAAACAATTGTTTTTGAGAAATAAACCTTTATGAATTGATGGCACAGTGTGGCACTTTATGCAAATCCCCTACATAATTTGCTCTACTCAAGACCAAACTTATTGTACTGTTGTAATGCCCTCCAGTGTGTGGGCTCATCCTAGATTCATTCATAGCACGGTATGCAATATTGGCCCAAGACAAGCTCAAATTAGCATGAAGTGCCACACTGTACCACTATCAAAGGTTAATTTCTCAAAAACTATTGATATTAAAACTCATATCTCAAACAACATATGAGCAGTTTTATATATCATTTTTTTTTTCTCTTCAAATGAATGACTCTTATCTCTGTTGACCGGTTCACTTTTATAACTACGCCTCATAGTACAAACACACACTTTGTAAAAGCAAATCCTGCACTGTAAAAAGGATTGTTCAGGGTCAAAAGGATTCTATTTAATTATAGTTTGCCATAAAGTGTTAAAAATCTGCCATTTGCAGAACAAAGGAGAGGACCTTCAGGAGCAAATCAATTTGAAGTTCCCCTAATTTCCCAAGGATTTAAATTGGGCTTGAATTCTAGACAGACCCTTTGATATTCACTGGGTCAAAATCTCTCTCTAGATCAATGGAATGCTCATTTCATCCGTATGGTTCGGTGATTTGGCTCCAGAATTACACACATTTAACTTACTGAATGTGGTCCTTAGTGCCTCGTGCAGCAATACACTGGATACCTCTAGCACTCAAGGTGTTCAAAATTATGTTTATGTGGGCAGTTGGTTTGCTCCAGAATTGCTTCAATCCAGAGTGCATCAGCCTTTGAGACGAGCAGTTCTCATTCACTTCCAGCCTTACATGATTTACTAAAACCATTTTCTTCAAGTAACCTTTACTTGTTAGCACTCGCATCTTAGGCCCTGTAGAAAGCTTCTAGTCTGGCAACTCATTCAGTTAACTTCTGCAAGAGTGCTGTGCACAGAGCTCCCTTCTGTGGAGACAGCGCCATAGTACATGTGGCCCTGTTGAATTGTCTGTGCATCTTATTCAGAAATTTTCTTCATGCCCTTTCCACTGGATATCTGCTAAGTCACTCTGTCTGCTTAAATACCACTCTATAGCAGATATGACTTAATTACTTTTTTTTTTTTTTTTTTTTTTTATGTGACAAATCAAGTTCATCATAGGAAAGAAATTAAAACTCCAAATTCCCATTGATTTGCTTTGCAATGCGTTGTAGTCCGCTCTAGCATTCAGCGCTCCATTTAAATACATGAAAATGTGTCTTCTGTAGTACAGTTAGTGTGCTGTAGAATTACTCATTACTAGCATCCTGAATACAGCCCTATGGGCCTTACCCTCACATGAGAGAACTGCACTATAGGGGACACCCAAAATTTTTCATTGATTTAAGTGGTGCTCACTGGGGTTCCCAAATGCTTTGTAAAGCAAGAGCTCACTAGAATTCAAAAAGTTAAAAGCTCCATTTAAATGTGAGTTTGGTGAATTTTTATTTCTACCTTATGGTCTAGTTGTTTTTCTCCAAAATGTGTCTTTTCTGGATAATTCTGTATCCCTTTTTATAGAGGTATATTATGGTTAAAAAGGGAAACCAGTTTTGGTAGAAAAATAGCTGTCTTTCTATTGGGTTCTAAGGACAGATGGACAGCTTCTGGCTCTCAAAGTCTTGGAAATATCACCCTCCTCATGGTGAACTGAAGTTCAAAAGCTGTTTTCCTATCCTTATTTTATGTTCTTTTTATTCAGTCAGAGCAAACAACGCAGCAGAGATGATTGAAATGTTTCACTAGGTGGCGATAGATACTTTGAGATCATTAAACAATTAAGACATTTCATGTGCCTGAACTTTTGTTTTCACTGCTGAGCAGTCCTGTAATAGAGTTTGAAAAAGCTTCAGTTTAGCTTTTGTTGCCTGCCACTTTCTCTAAATTAATTGTTTGACTCTGTCAGCTGTATGATGATAATATCAGCTGTTTTATAAACTAGATGTTTAATTTCATTCACTTGAGCCACAATTCTAGTTTGTACATTTTCAATTCTTTAAATGTCAGAGGGATATCCAATGCAGTACCCCCTGGCACTCAAATGGATAATATAGAGGATTTTATGGTCTTGTCTGAATAAAATAATTAATATCTTAATATAACTCCACAAGTGTACGCAACACTTTACTCTTTAGCCTCTTAAGGAACGGCTGCACGGCCAGCAGTTAAGGACCACAGAGCTTTTTTTGTTTTGCCCAATGGATTCAGGGGTCCCTGAACTGCATGCAGCCACTCGGAACCCCCTGAATTTCATGACCTGCCAGGACAGTCATGGGTCCTTAAGGGGTCAACGGTTCAGACAAAACATGGTTTCAAGTGCTTTGCAAAGTGAACACTGGAAGCGGGGTCTGCTCAAAATCTTACAGTCTAAAGTGAACAAGGGTTCAAAATGGTGGTAATTTACTCACATTAAAATGTGCCTATCATTGAGTTGCAATGCATTGGATACCACTCTTAGCCCTCAAAGGGTTAAACACTTGAATGTGTTGTTACCAGTTAGGGCCTTATGCACAAAGGACATTAAGAGATGCGGTTTGGAGCTAACCAGATGGACCATAGGAGATATATATATAATTTTAAGTCCTTTGCTAGTAGCCAGACCTGAAAAGTTACTCGCCACTGCAAGCCAAAACATACCCACCAGGGCTGAATTTCTACTCGCCAGGGGTGGCTGTAAGGAGGAGTTATTCAAATCTCCTCTGTACTGCCTATCTTATTGATCTAACCACGGGAGTGTGATTTTGATGCATGGAGATGCAGGGGCTACGATGAGCATGAGCATGCGCACGCGAATACACACACACACACACACACACACACACACACACACACACACACTGCTATATGCACAACGTAATCCTTACAACTGTATATGCAATACACCAAATCCTGTACGCTAGACACAAACTGCTGTATGCCAAACGCTGTACTCCAAATGCTATATGCAAAGCTCTATAGCCAAACGCTATATGCCTTAAGCCAAATGAAAACACCAAACTCCAGATGCTATATGCCAGACGCAATACTCCATGCACAGTTCATCAAGTGCTATACACCAGGACTCAAAATTTCAAGTCCTGAGCTACTAGCCAGTCCTAAAAATTTACTCGCCACCAGTTTCCACCTCTAACCCCACCCATATCCCCGCCTTTAACCCCACCCATCTCAAGATCTCTTTGATGAAATGGTGCTACACAATAAAACATATTCCAGTGGGTGATACTGATCAGAATAATACTGCTGCAATGGTGCCCCAACAGCAGACCATCAGAGTACTGCCCATTTACATATGACTAGCGAAAATGTTACCCCATTACCTTAACCAACTGAGTGTATACCTGTTTACTGGGATTAGAAAAGTGTAACAAAAAATTGGCGCTGCATAGCACCCCATTACATTAATTGGGATAGAGCTGAGGGAGAAAAGGGAAGGAAGGACTGTAAAAGTAGGAAAAGAAAGAAGGAGGGTAAGTGATAGGGAAAAAAAGAAGCTTCAGCTGGAATAGAAGGAATAATGTGAGGAGAGGGTGAGATGAGAGCAACATGATAAATGTTCAAGGTGGAAGGGGAATGAGTTAAGGAAGCTGGAGAGGAGGTATACCAGATGGAGAAGGTAGCTATATCTCTTGCTGTCTCTCTCGCCATTGAACCTCCGCTTCAATGGTAGCATGGCAGAAGTAGTGACAAAATGTAAAGCAAAAAACAAAACAAAACAAAAAAGTAAAAGGAGAAGGTAATAAGCGTGAGCATGGAAGCATCAAAAGGGTTAACAACGTTCCAACGTTCTGCTGTCACTGGGTGGATCCCCTGGCTCTGGCAGTGGATGCCTTGTCAATCCCGTGGACATTTCTCCTGGAATACATCTTTCCTTCCATTCCCCTGTTGAACAGGGTGCTACGGAAACTGTGACTGGAGCGCTGCTTAGTCATTCTGATTGCTCTGTACTGGCCTCGGCAGGCTTGGTTTCCGGAGCTTCTGGACCTCTCAGTGGCAGAACCTCTTCGACTACCCCCCAGTCCGGATCTTCTTCTACAGGGTTTAACTCTGGAAGGAAGACATTCATTGTCTGGCTTTGACAGCATGGAGACTGAATCCTCAATTTTGAAGAAGAGAGGTTTTTCTTCTGGTGTGGTGGCTACTATGCTTAGTGCCCGTAAGCCACTTTCCCATAAGGTCTACCATAGTGTTTGGTCTAACATTCTATCTTGGTGTGCTGACAAAGACCTGTCTCAGGATTTTGACCTTCCTACAGTTCTTTCCTTCCTCCAGGATGGTGTGGATAAGGGTCTCAGTCAGAGTTCTCTTAAGGTTCAGACTCCTGTGCTCTCAGAGGTGTCTTGCTATCATTCCTGTTGTCAAGGTTTTCTTCAAGGGTGTTGCTCATTCCCATCCGGTATTTAAGTCCCCTACTCCTCAGTGGGACCTTAACTTGGTTTTAGGAGTACCTCTGGTGATTGTGTTTGTTCGCCGTGTAGCAGAGTTGCATGCTCCGTCTTGTAGACCACCCTTTTTGGTTTTTCACAAAGACAAGGCGGTGTTTCACACTTCTCAGGAGTTTCTCCTGAAGGTGGTCTCTGAGTTTCACATTAATCAGGAGATTGTGGTGCCTTCTTTCTGCCCTGACCCTACCTCTGACAAGGAGGGGGATTTCCACTTGTTAGATGTGGTGCGTTGTCTCACGTTTTATGTACATCGCATTGAGTCCATTAGACAGTCTGATGCGCTATTCGTCATTCCTGAGGGCCCCAGGGCAGGGAGACCTGCATCCAAAGTAACTATTGTGTTTTTGATCAAGTCCACTATTCGTAAGGCTTACGAGCTAAGGAAGAAGCCTGTTCCCTTTCGGGTCACGGCTCATTCTACTAGATCTATTGGGGCTTCTTGGGCTTATAAGAATCAGGCCTCCGCTGATCAGCTGTGCAAGGCTGCTACTTGGTTGTCTGTGTACACCTTTTCGAAGCACTACTGTGTAGATGTGCTGGCATCGGCTGACGCCAGTTTTGGGAGGAAGATCCTGGAGGCAGTCTTGCCTGTCTAGGATCTTCTTCGGTTCTTTGGTGCTTCCTTCACTTTTGAGCCCTGTTGGCTCTAGTTCAGTGTGCTGTGTAACAGTTCCTGGGGTGTTACCCCTGTTCAGTGTCCGTTGACACTTCATTTGTTTTGTTGGGCTATCTCTGATCTGATGGCTCATATCTGCTCTGGTGACTTTGGGGGCCTTGCACCTGGTCCTTTCCTAACTTCCCTCCCCTGGAAACTCAATGGTTGGACATCCCAAAGTTACCAGTAACCTGTATTGGATGACAGAGAAAAGAGGATTTTAGTCTTGCCTGTTAAATCCTTTTCTCTTAGTCCATACAGGTTACTGGTCTCCCACCCTGTCAAGGGACCATGCTTGTCTCTCCTGTGGCAGACCTTTTTGTGACCTAAAGTTATTTCAGACTTTCACATCAAGCAGGAAATTCCTTCCTTTTGTCCTGACCCTTCCTCCAAATAGGAAAAGGATCTTCACCCTTTAAGTGCCCCAGGGGGGGGTATACAGCACATTGCAGAGCAATGCAATGCACACCTCTATGGCATTCAAAGGGTTAAGTATTATGTGCATCAATTTTCATAATGCATGTTGTCACTGTCATTCCTGAGGTTCCTAAAGCAGGTCAGGCTGCATCCAAAGTCACTATTGCTTTTTGGATCAAGGCCACTACGCACCAAGCACAAGTTATGACGAAGAAAACTGTTTGCTTCATGGCATACTCCACCAGGTCTGTGGGTGCCTTCTGGGTCCACAAGAATCAGACCTCTGCAGAACAGCTTTGCAAGACTGCAATGTGGTCCTCCTTGTACACTTTCACCAAACACTACTGCCAACATTTTGACCTCAGCTGAAATCTGTTTTTGGCAGAAGATCATTAAGTCTGTTGTTCCTTTTCAAGGACTTTTTTTTTTTTTCTTTTTTTTCTATATCCTGTTCAGTAGTTTTGAGCCTTGCTGGCTCTTGTTAGGTTGTTTGCTGTGTCAGTACCCTGTCTGTTGAAACCTGAGGTTACATGAAGCCAGTTTAGTCTTATGGAACACTGGTATTCTACTGGGAGGGTTTTAATTTCCTCTTCCCTCCCTGGAATCTTATTTCACTGTCGTCCAATACAGGTCACTGGTACACTGGGAGGCGATCCACCCCTTTAATAGGCAGTAACATTCATTCAAATGTATGCAGGGGGTGGAGCCTCCCCTCCTACTTAAGCTGCCTTCAGGCCAGAGCCAAGCCAGATTGATTTGTTCCTGTGTGCTGTGCACACCAGGTGGAGAACATCTCTCATTCAACTTTAGTTTTTTATTGTTTTCTTTCAAATATGGAATACCACCATTAGGTGGGTGACCATGGCTGTGAATTGCCCTCTCCAAAGTGGCTAGTGCAGCTTCCAGGGATTTTCTGGTGGACCTTATGCCCTGAAGAGGGAACAGCTTGAGTCAAGCAGCTTCCCTGCTGGGGGGATTTTCCTCTGGTTAATCTCCTTTTAACATGGTTACCTGAAGACAGAAGTCCTGCAGAAAGGTGAGCCACCCTTTGAGTGCTGAAGTTTGCTTTCTGCACTCCAGCACTCATAGGGTGTTTTTATTCATATTGCTTGTAATTATGCAATGTTTGTGGTATTCCCTGGGTTTTGGAGCATTGGGTCCTTATTCTCTCATGCTTTCCATTGTCCAAAGTGTGTTTGGTGTACTTTTTACTTTTAGTATACTTTATTAAGATTTAGTGTTCCGCGCCTTTAAGCGTGCTTTTTACCGCATAGACGCCATTGCTCCTTTACTCTCTATGGGATTTCACAGTGTGGGACGTTTCTCTGGAACCGCTTGTCACAGCAACTTCAGAGAGGGCTCATTTTGTTGGTCTTCCCCTGCTCTATCATCCGGTGACTAGATTCAGTGTGTTGGGGGTTTGGGGGGGCTTCGGGCACCGTTTAGAGGTACTTCTGAGGAGAACTACGTTTCCCATGAGCGCCCGTTTCACGCTCGTTTTCTGATTGGCTCCCGTTGCGGCAGCCATTTTGTGGTGTTTTTCTCAGCGAGTATACTACGCAGGGACCGAGCCTTCTCTCCTCTCAGCAGATTAACCCTTCGCTGGCCAGATAAGTCCGATTTTAGGCATTTCTGGGGTGAAACTTTAATCTTTAACACTTTTACTGGGTGGTTTTATTAGGTGGTGTATATCTGACGCTGTGAGCATGTCTACTCCACTGGAGTCAGGGGCTAGACCCAAGACTAAGGAGGCTGGGGTGACCATTTCCCCCATTGCGTTTTGGTCCTCTTGTCACTCTGGGCTGCCTAGAGAATTTTCAGGTCATTTATGCCCAAAATGTGCAGAAAGTCGGGATAGCAACCCTGGGCTTCCCAGCCATGCTATTGAGCCAACTTGGGTGAAAGAGTTTAAAGCTGCCACTAGGGATCTCAGATCCACTCTTCAACTCTTTCCCTCTCAGGTTCAGGGGGCTCTGCAGATCTGGCAGACCCCCTCCTCAATCAGGACCTCCCTACCTAAGCCACAGGGGGATCCTGATGTGTCTGATTCTTCTGAAGAAGAACTTTTGCAAGATTCTGATGCTGAGGAAGGCACTGTTATTGAATCTAATAGGTCCATTGGTGACCCTTATGAATGTGACCCTGAAGTTTCGGCTGAGGGTTTGATCAGAGCTGTACTTACTACGCTCAACCTTCCTTTGACTCAGGAATCTACTCATGATCCAACTGATGTTTTCCAAAAACCATCAAAGGCTGTGGTTTGTTTTCCTACTAACCCTACCCTTGCCCGTTTAGTCTCAGACGCATGGAAGAACCCTGAAGAATCCTCTTCTGTGTCCAAGAAGTTTGCTAAACTTTATCCTTTTCCTGAGACTGAACTGGCAAAATGGGTTCATCCTCCTAAAGTGGATGCTCCTATTTCTAGGTTATCCAAATCTACTGCCTTAGCTGTGTCTGATGCTTCGGCCCTGCAAGATTGGACGGACAAAAAGTTTGAGATTTGCCTTAAATCCATTTTTGCCTCTGTTGGCACTGCCATGCGTCCAACTTTTGCAGTGGCGTGGGTTAATAGGGCCATTGCGGCCTGGACTGAGCAATTGGCTGAGGCGGTTCGCCAGGATGCTCCGGTGTCTGAGCAGTTGCAGCTTCTTGCTAATATGTTAGAAGCTCAAAATTATGTTGCTGATGCTGCTTTTGATGCTGTGCGCATGATGGCGAGGGCCTCTACCTCCTCCATAGTAGCTAGACGTGCTCTTTGGTTGAAGATTTGGTCTGCTGACACTGCATCTAAGAAAGCTTTGCTTTCTTTGCCCTTTCAGGGGTCCTTACTGTTTGGATCTGAACTTAAGGAGATGATTAGTGAGGCCACTGGTGGCAAAAGTACTCTTCTGCCATCGGTGTTCAAGAAGAAGTTTCCAGCCAAACGCAATCGGTCCTTTCGTTCCTTCCAAACTGAGACACGCTCCATGCCCCAAACAAGTCCGTCTTCCACGCGCTCCTCCTCCAAGCCCAAACAGTCCTGGAAGCCCAAAGTTGCCCCTAAGGCCAAGACCTCCAAGACTGCTTCGGCATGACTCGCTGAACCCGGGTCCGCATCCGGCTGTAGGTGGACGTCTCCACATCTTTCGCCGGGTTTGGGAGGAGTCTGTGGCGGACCCTTGGGTTGTTCAGGTGGTATCAGAGGGATACAGGATCCCTTTCTCTTCCCTTCCTCCTTTTCGGTTCCATTTTACTCGTCCTTCTCAGGAGCCTACAAAACGACGTCTGTTCGACGACGCTATTCAGGATCTTTTGGACAAAGAGGTCCTGGAATTGGTTCCACCAGAAGACACAGGTTCAGGATTCTATTCCAACCTGTTCGTTGTGGCCAAAAAGGACGGAGGTGCTCATCCTATATTGGATCTCAAGGATCTCAATTCCTTTGTTGTGAGTTCCCACTTTCGTCAGGAATCTCTGCGTTCAGTGATAGCAGCAATGTCTCCAGGGGAGTTCCTTGCCTCCCTGGACCTTCAGGATGCATACCTTCACATCCCTATTCATCCAGAGAGCAGACGGTATCTCAGATTTGCCTGTCACAAAGGCCACTTTCAGTTTTCAGCTCTTCCCTTTGGTCTGATTTCAGCTCCTCAGGTCTTTCAGAGGGTATTGGGAGCTTTGATTGCTGTGCTTCATCGAGATGGAGTCAGGGTGACTCCTTAAATGGACGATCTGCTCCTGAAAGCCTCATCTGCGGAGATCCTTCACCAGCAGCTGCAGTTGTGCATATAGACACTCAATCGCCACGGCTGGATTGTGAATCTGGACAAGTCAGACTTGGTCCCATCTCAACGACTCCTCTTCCTGGGTCTCCTGTTCGACACTCAGCAGTGCATGGTGTTTTTGCCGGAGGAAGTGGCTCATCAGATCGCTGTCCGGGTGGCCAGGATCCTGGAAATGGACAGGGTTCCAGTACCAAGGTTGTCTTCTCTGGTGGGGAAGTTCATTTCCACGATAGAGGCGGTGCCTTTTGCCATGGCACACACCAGGGAACTTCAGAGGTTTGTGATTCAGACTTGCAGATCTCATCCAGATCACCAGCATCTCTCTGTACCGTTGCCCCCTCATGTAGAGCTGAGCCTGGAGTGGTGGTTGGACCTGTCTCATCTCCTGAAAGGGAGATCCTTTCGGGTTCCCTATTGGACTACAGTCACGACGGATGCCAGCCTCCGGGGTTGGGGGGCAGTGTTGGGTCGTTTCAGTGCTCAGGGGAAATGGGGTCTGGAAGAATTTCTCCTCTCCATCAATGTTCTGGAACTTCGTGCCATCTTCCTTGCCCTGAGACACTGGGAATCTCAGCTGGAGGGTTGTCCAGTCAGAGTGGAGTCCGACAACGCCACCGCAGTGTTCTACATCAACAGACAAGGTGGCACGAAAAGCCTCACCGCCTGGTTAGAGGTCGAGGCCATTTTGTCTTGGGCAGAAGATCATGTGCCCGTCATCTCAGCGGTTCACATTCCAGGCGTGGACAACGTCATGGCAGACTTTCTCAGTCGTCATACTGTCGACAGCGGAGAATGGGCGCTTCATCCAGAGGTGTTTCACCTTCTCACCCAGATGTGGGGGGTGCCAGTAGTGGATCTGATGGCAACCAGACACAACAGGAAGGTGCCAGTGTTTTGCTCCCGGTGGAGGGACCCTCTTGCTCTGGCAGTGGATGCCTTGTCAATCCCTTGGACGTTTCCTTTGGCTTACATCTTCCCTCCTCTTCCTCTGTTGATCCGAGTCATCCAGAAGCTGAAGGTGGAGCGTTGTCCTGTCATCCTGATTACTCCAAATTGGCCTCGTCAGTCCTGGTATCCGGAACTGCTATCCATGTCTGTGACGGATCCTGTCCCGCTTCCTGCACGTCCAGATCTACTTCTTCAGGGATATCTGTGGAAGGAGGATGTTCAGCATCTCCATTTGATGGCTTGGAGGTTGAATCCTCGATTCTAAAGAAGAAAGGGTTTTCCTCTTCAGTGCTGTCTACGATGCTTAGAGCTCGCAAACCTGTGTCTTCCAAGATCTATCATCGCATATGGTCCACCTTTGTAGCATGGTGTACTGCTAAGGATCTGTCTCTAGATTTCCATCTTCCCACAGTCCTAGCCCTTTTACAGGATGGGGTTGAGAAGGGACTCAGCCTGAGTTCTCTCAAGGTTCAGACTTCAGCTCTGTCTGTGTTTTTCCAGGAAAGGATTGCTATTCTTCCTGATGTTAAGGTTTTCTTCCAAGGTGTGGCTCATGTTCGGCCTGCTTTCAAGAGTCCAGCTCCTCAGTGGGACCTCAATTTGGTGCTGGGGGTTCTCCAGAGACCCCCGTTTGAATCTTTGGCTTCTATTCCCTTACGTCTCTTGACCAGGAAAATGGCCTTTCTTTTGGCTATTGTCTCAGTTCGCCGGGTAGCAGAGTTACAAGCTCTGTCTTGTAAACCTCCTTACTTGGTGTTTCACAAAGATAAGGCAGTGCTTCGCACTTCCAAGGAGTTTTTACCCAAGGTTGTATCCGAATTTCACATCAATCAGGAGATTGTGGTTCCCTCTTTCTGCCCTAACCCTTCCTCTGACAAGGAAAGAGATCTCCATTTGTTGGATGTTGTGCGTTGTGTTCAATTTTATGTTCATCGCACTGAGTCTATCAGGAAGTCTGACGCCTTGTTCGTCATTCCTGAGGGGCCTAGGGCAGGGAGACCGGCATCCAAGGTAACTATTGCCTCTTGGATTAAATCTACCATCTGTGAAGCCTACAAATTGCGGAAAAAGCATGTTCCCTTTAGGGTTACTGCTCATTCCACCAGATCAA
This sequence comes from Rhinophrynus dorsalis, assembly GCA_037306005.1. NCBI lineage: Eukaryota > Metazoa > Chordata > Amphibia > Anura > Rhinophrynidae > Rhinophrynus > Rhinophrynus dorsalis. Next base: position 142,518,595 of record CM074719.1, on the reverse strand, counting down.
TTGGTGCCTCTTGGGCCTGTAAGAATCAGGCATCTGCTGATCAGCTGTGCAATGCGGCCACTTGGTCCTCTGTGCACACATTCTCGAAGCACTACCGTGTTGATGTACTGGCCTCGGCTGATGCCAGCTTTGGGAGGAAGGTCCTGGAGGCAGTTTTGCCTGTTTAGGACTTCTACTCTGTGATTCCTAGTGCTTCCTTACTGTTGAGCCCGGTTGGCTCTAGTTCAGTGTGCTGTGTTAGTTCGGGGGTTTATATTTTTCCCGCTGGTTGGTGTCCGTTGACACTTCTGTTACTGGGCTATATGATTAACTGGTTCATAGCAGTTCTAGTGACTTGGGCCTTACGCCTGGTCCTTGCCTTACTTCCCGCCTCTGGGACAGCTCAGTGTTTGTACATCCCAATGTACCAGTGACCTGTATTGGACGACAGTGAAAATAGGATTTTAGTCTTACCTGTTAAATCCTTTTAACTTAGTCCATACAGGTCACTGGTCTCCCACCCTGTCAAGGGACCATGCTTGGCTCTCCTGTGGCATTCAGTGGGAGATCTTCGGGGCATGCTCACAGGAGTCTTCCTTTTCCTTCTTACCTCTGGTCAGTTTAAGTGTCTCAAATCAATCTAGCTTGGCTCTGGCCTGAAGGCAGCTTAAGTAGGAGGGGAGGCTCCACCCCCTGCATACATTTGAATGAATGTTCCTGCCTATTAAAGGGGCGAATCGCCTCCCAGTGTACCAGTGACCTGTATGGACTAAGTGAAAAGGATTTAACAGGTAAGACTAAAATCCTATTTTGTGCTTTGGTGTGTCCCCATGGTTCTTGTGTTCCATATTGGATGTAAGAGAGAAAATGGTTTTAGTGAACTTACTGTTAAGTTTTTTTCTTCCCTTAGTCCATATGGAACATAGGACTCCCACTTGGAGTTAACATTTTTTTTTTCTTCCTCTGGGCAGAGGAGTCCTCATAGGGTCTTTGTTGAAGGGCTATGAGAGCGTAGTTTCCATAGCTCATAACTGGTTCTCTGTTTGCTGCTCAGATTGTGGAGATCTGCACAGTTGCGTGGCATTGGCTATTAACTGGCACTCTTGCGATCTTCTCCCTATAAAAGCCCCATGTTGGTGAATCCACCAAGCAAACTGGAAAAGAACCAGTGAGTTGTGAGCCATAGTGCCTCTATAACACCTGATCATTTGTAGTACTTTAGTGATAGTCACGGACACATAACACAAGTTTTTTTGTTTGTTAGTTTAGTTATTGGGGGTTACTGTTCCTTTAAAAGGGTCTTATTTTGTCCTTTTACTGCCCTTTCATTTGTGGATATTTCTAAAACCTTACCTGTTTGCCCTGAGTACTGTAGTTGGAAATCGCTCCTTTACCCCCTTTGATGCTAGTGATGTCTACATCACATTGCATTAAAACACAGCATGAATAATAAATGTTTTTCAGTATTAGGAGTTTGGTTCAGATGAATTAATATGTATAACACCTTTGGACCAAGGGTGGCAAGCCCTAAAATTTCACTTCTGATTGCCAAATTTTCATAGTATGACTCCCCTTCATTGGCTCATAAAATCTTTAAATGGTGCTTAAAATTGTGTTATATTTTTTCCACTATTTTATTCACCTTTTATTTTAAAAGTAGTTTGCCTTTACATTTCAAAGCATTATGCTCATAATAGCTTAAACTAACAGACATGGACTAGGAATGCCAAAGGTAAAAGTACCTTTAGCCATGTGAACTTCCAGTTTAGTGAAAGCTGAAAATGTTTTACATTGTAGTGTCACACAGTTAATAAGAATATAAGGGCACTCCTTACTGGTGCCAAACTAATTTCTTGTTCAGATTCACTCCTGCATATACAATGAGCCAAAGGATAGAGATCTTCAGTCTTTTCGCTATCCATATAGCAGATTCATCTTGAAGAAGGTGAATGTGCTTTCTTGGCCAGTGGTGTTCAATCATATAATACATCTGAAGAATGCTATAATGTGGACCAACCACACACTAGGTTGATTAATGCAGAAAATAGTTCAATGTGATCCACATTGTAGAGCAAGGTGAGAGTGCTTTGTAGTACAACCAGGCATTAGTTTTATTGAGGCACAAGTGCATTTTGGTCCTGACAACATTTGGATACATGAGGAAGATGAGGGTGTACTGTAGTCATGCCACCCAAGGTTTTTTTGAGCAAGGTGCATGTTAAGGAAGGCAAGATTATATTTTGTATTGTGCCCAGCCACATAGTAGGACTCTTGAAGAGAGTGTATGCATTTTGGTCTAGTGTGGTTTGACCAAAATGTAGGACGTTTTGAAATGTGAGGAGGTTGTGGTGCAGCATTGACCAGGCCCAATAGATTGTGGTGTTGTCTGGTATGGTACACCCGTATAGAATTGAGGAAGAATAGGTGAGAGTATGTTGTAGTGCATTTGGTGCATACACACATTAGGTCTGTCAGGGAAAGGCGTGTGTATACTGGTTTGAGTGTGGTGTAGCTGCATGGTGAGTCTGTTTTTGTGCCGTGTGGAAACCATTGAGAGTAAGGTTTCAAAAAAGGTTTCCACACTGCACAAAAACATACCCTTGTGCAACAAAGGTTAACCCTCTGAGTGCCAGAGGGGTATGTAACGCATTGCAAAGCAATGCGTTGCTTACCCCTCTGGCACTCAAGGGGTTAAAGGTATATATATATATATATATATATATATATATATATATATATATATATATATATATATATATATATATATATATAAATATTGTACTCAGCCTGGGGTAACCCTGGTTGTAGCAAGGAACAGCACTCATCCATTGATCCTGATGTTAACTTAATGGTGATTCACAATAAAAACAGCATGGTTGCTAGAGATGCTGTACAATTATATATTCACTGTTATGGGACGTGCACCATTATATATGTAGATAATTTGAAATTTGGATTGAAAGTGTGTGCCACAGTCTATTATTGAATGTTATATAAACAGAATAAGCCTCATTACATAGTTTATGGTATCTCACACACAGAACATAATTTGTCTCCTTAGAAAATAAACACACATTGAACAGAATGCCTCATTACTTAATTTATGTCTCACTAATTGAACAGCCCGTTACACGGGCCACAGTGCCTCTGGCAGCCGGTCGCGGGGCAGTCACACACAGTCAAGACTGCCCACGCCTCGTCTGATACAGAGCCTCTGGCAGCCGGTCGCGGGGCAGTCACACGCAGTGGAGACTGCCCGCGCCTCGGCTGATACAGAGCTGGACGCTCCTTCGGAGCGCCCAGCTCTGTATCAGCCACGGCGCGGGCAGTCTCTACTGCGCATGACTGCCGCACATGCAGCAGTGTCTACTGCGCATGTCAGGCGTTACACACAACTTGGCGAATTATTATATAGGATTAGGGGACACAACTCCCATTGGGTGAATCAATGGGGGCATGTTTATCATACAGAGAGTTGGCCCGTCCCCTCCCTCCCGCCCACCACTATCCAACTGACAATATATATATAATATATATATTATACATTTTTTTTAACCCCTTAAGGACCATGGGGCATTTTTTTTTTTATTGGCGCTTCCGGTTCAGGACTTCCGGAGCGCCGTGCCAGGACCGTCATTGGTCCTTAAGTGCCGCACCGCCGTGGCACGGCAGTGGTCCTTAAGGGGTTAAACTACAACATACTCTCATTCACATTATTACATAAAGGAACAGCTTTTTATTATTGTACAAAATTGCTTGTTTGTCTTTGTTTCTTTGACCATAGCATTGAATGCTTATTTAATTCTTGTAATCAATATGTTGGCACTGCATGGTGATGCAGCTGTGTTTTACATAGAGATGTATACTGTGTATGCTTACATGAGATACACAGTTATCGTTTCATATTTGCCAGCAGATTTCTGAGTGGTTCAGTAATGGATGTAGGTATCCTATTCCCATTTATATGCTGGTGCCAATTTTGATACTTGCAGCTGTCTTCCATTTTTTTCCTTCTTTCATTGTCAGGAATTTTTTTTAATAGTGAATAATAAAATACAAATCTCAAAGTTAAAGCAGTGTTTCAGGCATCACCTGGTAATTTGTGTTGCTTTGTCAGTGAAGTCCATCTACTTTGTCTGAAACCCAGAAATTGCAGAAAAGTTGGAAGTAAAGAAAGCTGTCCTTTTTATTGGTTTGAATATTTACTAACCTTGTATCTCAGTATCAATATGACAGGTATTTGCTCAGTGAAAAAAACGTGTTTGTATCAGATCTATAAAAAAAAAAAACAAAACCAAAAAAACTTTGCCTTTAATGTCTAAGGGGCTATGCTGTGTATTGTTTTAGTTTGATGCACATGTGTCATGTCCTTTAAGGGTTATGAGAGAGAAAAAATGATGCTTTTAAAATTTGCAGACTGCTCTTAAATAGTGTACAGCATGACACAGTAAGTTCTATAAACAAATAGCAATGCTACCAAGTGGGTGCTTGTGCATTAGGAGGAATCCATGTCTCTCCTATCCTTGCATCACAGATACTTGCCAGTGCACATTGTCCCTCAAGTCTGACTTCTTGTTTTAGCTCCTTGTTACTGTTATCACAGGCAGAGTCCAGTACAAGCGTGTCTGGTACTCATTCATATTACATACACTGATGGACTGGGAGTAGAGATAGTGACCTTTCTATCCCTTTAATAAACTAGGTGAAAGGTAGAATGAATCACGAAATATTAAAACAAATATTACAGGGTTTATTCTGGGGAGGAAAACAACAGTACTCCCACTGCTGAGAAATTCTTTAGTCAGAAGTTACTGCAGCTAAAACTGTACAGTGATACTGTTGCTACATCAGCCTTTGGAGAGTTATTGTCAGTGATTCTTCTGCCCATATGCTGCTGTAGTAATGGTGTCTCCATGAAATTTTGTAAAAATAAAATGTAAGTTTGGGATGCAGTAATTTAAGATTAAAACTTCCCTCAGCAGCAGGAGCACTCTTGATTTGTTCAGCAGGATAAACCCTGGTTAACCCGGTACTTTGTCTCTCAGGAGTTTCTTCCTAAGCTTGCTTCTCAGTTTCACATCAATCAGGAGATCACTGTGCCTTTTTGTCTGGACCCTTTGTCTTCTCAGGAGAGAGATATCCATCTGTTGGACGTGGTGCATTGCCCTACGTTTTATGTGCACTACACTAAAACTTTAAGTAAGGCTGATCCTTTTTGTTGTCCCTGATGGTCCTAGGGCTAGGCAGGTTGCATCCAAGGTAATCATTGCCTCTTCAAGATCATAGAGCATTCCACCAGATCAGTGGGTGCTTCTTGTTCCTATAAGAATCAGGCCTTGGCTTTGCAGCTGTGCTAGGCTGCGACTTTGTCCTCCTTACATATTTCCCCAAACACTACTGCGTCAATGTATTTGCCCACATTTCCCAGTGATTTTGCTAGATTGTTCTTATCCTCATCCTCTGCATGACTCAGAGGCCTGGTGCATCTCTGCCTATAAGGGGTCGCCTCTGTCTTTTATAACATTTCAAGTGTCTTCCTCCTCACTGTTTCTTTTTGTCAAGGGTTCCTCAAGACCCAGACTGAGCATGTCTCTATAGATGTATCCTCCCAGGTCCTGGATCCTTTCCCAGCCCAAGAACACTTTTTTACTCCAATATTTTTGTGGTTCCCTAAAAGGTTTGAGTTGAGCCTGCTGTCCTTGCTTGGACTTGAAAAGCCTCAACCACTATGTGAAAGATATGCAATTCAAGATGTAATCCCTGTGGTGTCATCTCAGGGATATCCATGCAAGTGTCTAGCCTACCTGGACCTTAAAATGCATAATTGCCAGTGCTTTCACCCAAAGAAAAACACCCTGTCTCATTACCTGGGCAGATTCCTCTTGGGGTCTTTGTTGGGGTGGGGGGTTCTTCCTGCTTTTGGTATTTTCTATGTGCCACTACATGCTATAAGTTTGAGCTGGAGGAAGAGGAGGGTGTCTCTGCCACAAATGCTCTTTTTTTTTTTTTTTTTTGTGCCCTGCCCTCTGGAGGAGAGGAGCTCAACCCCATGGTTCATGTGTTCCATATAGACTATGAGAAAGGGAATTTGTAGAAAGCTCACTAAAATCCTGTTTTTCCACAACTATGTTGTCCTATATTAGAGGGTTTTCCTCTGAACATATCTGATCCCAAGGGTCACACGGGAATGGCCAAACCTAAAGATACAGGGGACTCTTTAACCCCTTTAGCACAGTGTTCCTCATGCCAAAGTATGCTTCCATGGAAAAGCTCAGGCACCCTCTTGCACTGTGGCCCCTACTACTACAAGGCCCTGGCCTGCAGAACGAGAGCCAGTTTGGGTTAAGACTCTGGGGTTTTCTATTCTTGGAACCCTGTTCCACCTTATCAGACACATTGATCCTGTGTTTAGGGGTCAATCTCATTTGAGGCTCCTCTGCAAAGGAGATGGACACTGATGGGGGAGGATACAGAGTCTTCCTTGTCTTTTTGGGATGCCTGTGAGGATGACCCTTTCCGCTCAGCTAAGAGGCTTTTCAGTGTTATTTTTAGAGGCCTTGCATGTGTGTGAGCCTTCTGATACAGAGTCTTCCTCATCAGATATCTTTCAACGATGCAAGATGGAATCATCCGTTTTTCCTCTGCATCATTCTCTTTACCAGGTTATAGTTGAAGACCCCTGATAGGAAACTCTTCCTTAATAAACCCATTTCCAGCCTTTATATTTTCTCAGCTGAAGCCTTGTCCCAGTGGGCTACCCCACCTTAGATTCCTTTTTGAAGGAGAAATTTGGGCCACTGGGGCCCCCTTGCTACCCATTTTTGCTACAGCATGGGTTACTATAGCTATGTCTATCTGGGGGTGACCATCTATTGGATGCCATGGGGTGGGTTGCCTAAAGAGAATCTGCTGTTTGTGCTAGTTAGTATGATGGAGGCCTACCTTACACAGGCAGCTGTTGATGCTGCCAAGATTTCTGGTAAGGCTTAAGTCCTCTCTTTAGCCACACTTTTTACCTTGTGGCTCACAATTTGGTTAGCTGACCAATATCCAAAAGGCTTTGGTGTCCCTTCTTTTGTAGGAAAACCGCTTTTTTTGGCTGGACCTCGGTAAGGTTATTAGTGATGCAACTGGAGGCAACAATACACTCTTGCCTCAGTTTGCACCTTAACATACTTTTTCCCCAGAAAGGCTTGTGCATTTAACCGTGCTCGGCCCCAAAGCCCACACAGGCTTGGTAGAGCAAGAAAGTCTGCTCAGAAGTCTAAGGCTGACAAGCCCACCTTCTCATGACTTGTTTAGTCCTCCTCCATCCTTAATTGTAGGGGGCAGACTCCGTGTTTTTCAAAGTGCATGGGAGTCTACTGTGACAGACCAGTGGGTTTTGCAGGTCATTTTTGAAGGGTATCACATAGATCTCAAGTCCCTACATCACACGGTTTATTTTTGTCCACAGTTCCTCAAGATCCTGTTTGGAAGATGGTGTTCTCCCTGTTGGAGAAAGGTGCTGGTTTCTGTTACATTGAAATGTTCTTCAGCTGGATCTTCCGCAAACCTTTTTTGTGGTTCCCAAAAAGGATGGTATATGCAATCCTTTTCTGGATTTGAAGTGTCTTAACCAGTATGTGCTAGCTTTGCAATAGAAGCTAGAATCCCTGCATTCCAATACCGCTGCCATGTATCCAGGAGAATATCTTTCCTCCCTGGATTTTCAGAGTGCCTATCTGCACCTTCCAATTCATCCACATAAGCGATTTCTACATTTTCTATATGAGAGCGGTCGCTACTTGTTTGCCGCTCTTCCCTTCAGACTAGCATCTGCTCCATTGATTTTTATGAAGGTCATGCCTATTTTGACAGCCCACATTCTTGCTCAAGGGATATCCTTGACCATATACTTACTTAGTCTTGCATCTGTGAGCCGAGTACGGCTTCTGAAGGAGCCTTGAAGAAGAGGTTGTCTATGTCCTCATCCTGAAGCAATATAATTGTGTACTCAACCTCAAGAAATCCTCTCTGGAACCTTTCCAGGTTCTTTACTTCCTGGGCATGAGATTCGTTACCCTCCAAGGGAATGTATTTATACAAGATTCAGGCTGTGTTTCTAGATGTTACTCAAGCACTATCCTTTCCTTCAGAGACCATAAAGGATTATATGAGAGTCCTAGGTTTTCTGGTCTCTCCTCTAGAAACCGTTCCCTATTTTCAATTTTACGTGATGGAGTTCCAACTGGACAACCTCAGGAGCTAGTCAAGACAACTCTTTCAGCTGTTTGTTTCACAGTCCTCACTTTATGCTGGGACACCCCTTTGTCATGTTATAATGGGTGGTAGTCACCACATTTGCCATCCTAATGGATGGGGTGCCTCTGTGTCATCTAACAGCACATGGCCTCTTGACCTGGTAGTAGTGTCTTCTTCCAATCAACATTCCTGAGATACAGGCCACTTGAATGGTGCTTCGCTGCTGGACACATGCTCTGTCGGGCGCACTGGTGAGGGTGCAATCAGACAATGCCACAGCAATTGCTTCCAGAAATTGCTGTGGAGGAACCAGAAGCTTGTCCACCCAGATGTAAATGTGGGAACAACTTTGGTGGGATTCTAGAAGCTCACGTCCCAGCCATCTCAGCAGCTCATGTTCCAGGAGTGGAGAACATGGTCGCCAACAAGCAGATTCCGTGAACTGGCGAACTCATTCTGTTTTTTTTTTTTGTTTGTTTTTTTTCAAACAGATTATACAGTGCTGGTTTTCTCCAGCAGTGCATCTCATGGTGTCTCGTGATGACTTGAATGTTCCACTCCTCTGTGCCAAGAGGATGGATCCTTTAACACTTGATGGATGAGATGTCCATTCCATGGAACTTCTAACTGACTTGTGTGTAACCACTGTTTCCCCTGATTCCCAGGGTACTGAGATCAAGATGGGGCATGCTAAAGTCAATCTGATCGCCCCCTTTTGGCTCTGTCTTGCTTTTTTCACAGATCCTCTGTTTGTCCACTGTACAACCATTTGTCTTCCTCTTAGGCCAGATCTCCTGACTCAAGGTCGACTTTGTTACTGTGCGGCAGAAAGGATGGATTTGATGGCATAGCACATGAAGCAAACATCCTGAAGAAGAAAGGTTTCTCTCACCTAGTCCTTTTCACTATGGTTAGGCTTATCATAGACTCTGGTCTCTATTTTACCAGTGGTTTGCCGATTCAGAAGCAGATTGCCTTTCTTTCTGAAGTCAAGACCTTTGTTCAGGGGGTGGCTCACACACACCCTACCTTCATGGATCCTAATCCTCTGTGTCACTTGAATTTGATGCTAGGAGTTCTACAGAGATTTTTTCTGCAGGAAAAGGCAATTCTTCATACTCCCTGAGGTTTTTTGCCCAATGCCTTCTTGGATTTTCCCATAAATGAGGAAATTGCCCTTCTCCTTTTTTGCCTTGATCCTTCTAACACTCAGGAGCTTCATCCACTGGAAGTGTTGTGTTGACTTGCATACTAGGTCTATCACACGCAGCCTTTCAGGAATTTAGACTGACATTCCTGGAGGCCACTGAGCGGGTCAGGCTGCATCGAGTCACCATTGCTTCTTTAACCAAGGTCACTATACGATAGGCATGTATGATGATAGAGAAACCAGATCTGTGTATTCCTTTTGGACATACAAGAACCAGGCCTCTGCTGAGCAGCTGTGTATGGCGGTAACCTGGTCTTTGCATACCGTCACCAAACATTACCGGGCAAATGTCCTGGCCTTGGCTGAGGCAACCTTTGCTGGAAGGTTTTTCAGGGTATGGTACCCGTTTTTAAGGAATTCTTTCCTAAAATTTCTTTATGCAGAGTTCTGAACCCTGTTGGTGGTGGTTCTGCGATGTGCTCTTTTGATGTCCATTGACACTTGAGGTTTATATGGTAACAGTCCTGTGGAATACTGGTCTCTAGTGGAGGGTTTTTCTCTTTTCCTTTTCAGAAATTGTCTTAGATGTATTATGTCCCTATGGTTCTGGTGTTCTATGTTGAAAGTAAGTGAAAAAGAGGATTGTTGTAGTGAACTTACCATTAAATACTTTTCTTTTAGTCCATGTGGAACACAGGTCTTCCACCCGGATAAAAAAAAATAAAAAATAAAAATGTAGTAAGTCTCTGGGCAGAGGGATCCTCTCGGGGTCTTTGTTTAGAGGGTTTCCTCCTTTTTCCTCTAGCTCTTTTTCTCTAGCACTTTTTCTATGTTGTCCAATACAGGTTAATGGTAAGTTTGGGTAGGCGATCAGCCCCTTTAAATAGGCAGTAATATTTCTGAGATCTGACTTCTGGGTGGAGCCTACCCCCTCTCCTTAGCTTGCAGCTAACCAATCCCTTTCCAGTAAGATTTGTTCCTTGGTCAAGACACAAGCAAGAGAACAGTTCTGCTATAGTTTTAGCTTTTGTATTATTTTTCTTTTAGATATGGAATACCACCATTACCCAAATGTGGATAGCTCAGTTTTCCAGGTGCTTTTGTGGACCTAAGCCATGGGGGGGAAATCTTGGCTGCAAGTTCTTTCCCCAGGAGTTGCCCACTGAGGCTTCTTCTTGATATATGGTAATCTGAAGACAGATCTGCTGAAAAAAGTGAGCACCCTTTGAGTGCTGAGGTCCACACATCCCATGCATCCCCCCTCCTGTCCCGTTTGGAGACCGGAACCCATGCTAGAGAGCAGACCTCTTCTCTGTGCGCCTGCGCCGTCAGTCCCGGTCTCCATTGAGTAGACTGCTTTGCACTATATGGGCACCTGAAGGGACTGGGACTGAGGGCGCAGGCACACAGACCACACTAACCTGCCCATCACTCCCGAAGCGGGACGGATTCTTTTAGACACATCTATTTTTTTTTAGGGTAAGACATCTATTTTCAAGCTAGTCGCTATGCATTTAATGAATGCATGGCGACTTGCCATTATCTGAAAGTTCTGCTTTAAAGAGCAATTATCATGTTTCATCAGTGTGCTCTTATGGAAGCCAACTTGCCAGAAATCCTGGCTTATATTGCAGAACAGATCCTGTCAGCCTTTCAGTGAGGGCACAAAAGTGACCACATTCCTCTGCTAGAACACAACCTACAAGTATGTGGCTCTCATGCTCAAACCTGTATTTATGTCTCCACGTACCTGCTGTCAGGATTTCAATCCCAAAGCAAAGAATCTGTGGGGACTGCCTCAGACAGGACGAGGCTGAACTGCAAACCTACTTGGTCTCTGTGGGACCAATGAGGGTACCAGGCTTCTCGCATGACACGCCCTGTTATGCACCCCTGTTGGTCAATTGGGGCTCATAATTAAGGCCTTTCTTCATCAGCAGGTCTGCTCCCAGGCAATCAGATCTATTGATGGGGCACAGGTTGAAAATTGCCCTTTAAATGTGTCATTTTCTGTTCTTTCCATCTTGCCGTTCCTAATACACAAAAATTTACTGTGTTGTTTCATTGCATACAAAAAACAAAAACACACATACACAGAAATGTCACATAATGGTGACAGTACGCACAAAAGCATCTTTTCCACCTATAGCTTAGTTCATTCCAGGTCTTCCCAGTGATGTGCAGGTACAATTTATGTCCCTGACAATGATATCCCCAAGTCTTTCCTGAGAGGTTTGTGGTCACTCAGCCATCATATCGGCATTCCTTGGAACTCTCAGGGTTTGACCCTGAGACTCAGCATTTTAACCCAAATCTCAGGGTGTGAGAGCCCAGTGTTAACTACTGTCTCATCTGTACCAAGTTCCTGCTTATATAGTCCATAAATTGCTGCCATTTCTACCAAAAGGACAGAGAGACACATCCTGCTTCTCTTCTGTATGTTCAGCCAGTGAAAACTCTAAGTTGTAGCATGTTAAAGGTTAATTGAAGACCGATATGAGCACTTCCTGGTTAGAGCAGGCAGGGGTATATCGCCTGAAATCTCCATTATGGGGAACTTTAAGGGTTAATATTTCAAAGATCTCAGGGTCAGCTCATTTTGAAAGTTCCCCCTATATCCCTGCAGTACACTGTGTACTATATTTTTACATTGGATCACCATTTCTGCTTTCTCAGTCCCTAACAGAAATCTCTCTGGAAGCCAGTCCAGTAAGTACAATGTCAGGGATAAAAGTATAAATACAATATCGAAGATGTAAAAATGAAACAAAATAAATAAAATTAAAAGTCTAGGCAGCTTGACTTTACATATTGTGCCCTTTCAGAATATGTAAAGTAAAAGGTTGCTATCCCTTTAAAGTGACATTACGCTTCTTTGAATCTTGTAAATCGGAAAGATTAATCTCCCTAATGCTTGGTCAATTGTTTCAGGGAACTCAGATTAAATCATACACTCAGCTGCATGAGGAGTTTGGAATTCCTCATGTCTTATTTTACTCATACATGCGTCTTCGACATGCACTGCTAGCCCAGCTTCGTGACCATTCGGGGTGTTGTCTTCCTTCCCCCTTATAGATCGGTTGTTGAGAAACCCGCGAGTGAGGCTCATCTCCACAATTTATGGGTGGCTGGATTGTAAAACTACGGTGTCTGACGGTCATTTGAGATTGAAGTGGGAGGCTGACGTGGGTGCTCTGGAGGATTGGGAGTGGGAGGAGGCTAAATCGAGCCCTGCGTGGGTCTCATTGTCAAGTAGGCATCATCTTATTCAGCTGAAGATCCTTCATAGGTCATACTACACGGCGGTCAGGCTGTTTAGGATGGGGAGAGCTTCGGATGAATTATTTAACCGATGTAGATTACATAGGGGTACTTTTTTTCACATGATATGGGAATGTCCACCGGTGCAGGAGTTTTGGAGGAAAGTGGTAGCCAGATTGGAGATGACTTTGCCACATCCGGTTCCTTTGAATCTGAGGTTATGTATCCTTTCCATTCTTCCGGACGGGATGTCATCTGGCCCTGGGGGGTCCCTGGTCAGGGAACTTTTGGTGATGGCAAGAAAGGTGGTGGCAATGGCCTGGATGGCTGACAACCCTCCTGGTGTGGATGCGTGGTTGGGTGCGGTAGCTCACAATGTCCCATTTTATAAACTATCCTATATGCATAGAGGTTCTCCTGGGGGCTTTGATAAAATTTGGGGTCCATGGTTGGCAACGTTTGACTAGTCCTGGGGGTTTGCCTCCGGAGAGTTGGTAGCTTCCATGTTTGTGGGGTGCTGTGTTGGGGTAGAGGATACTCTTCGAGGGGTTTCATTGCAGATGGAGGTTGGACTTTACTGGTTCGTGCTGGACTTTGAACTATGTTTTTTTTGATCTGTGATGATGGTTCGTTCCTGGGGGGATGGGGGGGTGTACCGTTGGCCGCTGTGCAAGGGGTTTAGGTTACGGGCTGGGTGTTTATTTTTTTTTTTTTTTTTTGGAGGGGTTTGTTTATAAAATGCTGGGGGCATACTGTTGTTCTTATATGTATGCTGGATATATGCTGGTTAATTACTCATGTGCCACAATGGAATTGATACTAATTGGTATCTTATTTGTTCTACTCTGTATTGCCTCTAGCAATACAAAAACTTTTAAACAGAATCTCCCTAATGCTGTTATACCTCTACAGTAGCAGCCTTAGTTCATGATTACCTGATCTGAAGTAGTGGAATTTTAAAAGCTTATTTTATTTAATTTCTTGCTAAACACATGGATTGACCATGGAAAGTGAGCTTGTTTTTGTTTTAATACCAGTTCTGTCAATGTATTTTAAAGAGATTTAAATACTTGCAGAATTAACGGGTTGCAGATTTTATGATTCATATCGCTCTCTGGCACCAAATTGGCCAAGTCTTCTGTTTGTTGGCTACATCTTTATGCTCTTTTTAATGTGCGGTTGCTTTGTCTTTTTATTTCATTTTCTTTATCCTCAGCAGCTGGCCTGGATAACAAGGCAGAACCTCTTGGCTAAGCCCAGCAACCTTTCTCTGTTACACGGGGCATGCCAAGCATGTATGATAGATTATCACAAAGGTCCTTCTATTGGTGGAGATTTGATTCGCCTCTGCCCTTTCTTCTTCTAACACAACTGAAAGCTATACCCTCTTCACAACTGTTCTTCCATCACACACTCTATTCCCCCCCTCTTTTTAATTATTTATAGATCACATTGTTCTCAGAATTTCCAGCACTAATTCTGCATGTTTAATTTAATCAAAGGTGATAGGTTATGGCTTTGTCCTCCAATGGTACCAAGCTTTTTAATAGCTGATGATGCAAAGAGAAGGGAAGGAATGGCCACTTCTAGGAATAATGGATTTAAATTGGCAAATTTACTGTACTCCCCTTTCATCCAGGAATTGTCTGTGTAGTCCACCCATCAATACTGAGGCATCCTACACATTCTGCAAGTCTCGAAGTCATAGTAAAGGTTTACTCTGCATTCAGTTTAGACAAAGTAAAAATTAATGTTCTGTTTTAATTGTTGAACCTTATCAACCTACTAAATGGTCACTTGCCTGATTATGTCAGAAAGGTGTGTTAAGTCATAAATGATTAGAGGGGGTGTGCAATGCATTGCACACACCTCTGATCCTATAAGGTTTAACCTTTTGAGTGCCAGAGTGTTACGAAACTCATTGCAAAGCAATGCGTTGCGTACCACTCTGGCACTCAAAGGGTTAATGTAGCTGGCTTACAAAATGTGGTGGAAGTTTTATTTAAATTGGTAATATATATTGAGGTTTTTTTTTGTCTTGGGTCAGTATAAAAAAAACAAAACAAAAAAAAAAAACCTATGCACCCCTTAATTCCCCAAATCTTTAAAATAAAGTATTTTGTTCAGGTGGTTAAAAGAACACTGGTTAAAATTATAACGTTTGAGGCCATATTCGGGAATCTAAGGATGAGAACCAGCTTCACAATAGATATGAAATAAAAACAATTCCCACGGATCTAAATGGGATTTTTAACCATTTGAATGTCTTAAGGTTCCCATACCCATGGGGTTTTGAGTTTGAGCTGAGGAATGGTCAGCTGGACCAAATTACCAAAATCATCAAATTGGTCGACCCGACTTGGTGTGATAACTGGACAGTCTGGTTGGTTTCGACCAGATTGGATGGAACTGGCTGATGGAATCACACTGTCTGGGCACCTCTAGTTACCTATTTAGTATGTGAAAAGTCTCATTTAAATCTGTTGATGTTGGGAATTTTTATTTTTATTTTGGGACATTTAATTAATTACCGTGATTTTTGTATACTCCACAATTGATTGTTTGCTTTCTGCATAAGGTCTGCAGTAAAAGCATTCTCTCCATCTTTGTCTGTAATCTGAACCATATTTGTGTACAGGGCTTTTAGAATTCCAAGACATACAGGTAGCCTTTAATGTTTGAAGAGTCCTTTAATTTAAAGCACCAGTTATATTCTGATATTCGCAACATGGAATTTGGTACCAATGTCCTGTAAGTGGCCTACAACTCGTTTTTGCTTCAGCATGATAAAGTCTAGTAATGTAATGAAGTGGAACTATTATCAGAATGAATTGAAACAATAGCAACAATTTTAGTGGTGACATGTCATTCTGTCATGTGACCATGATCAAAGCAGCCCAGCATGCCATCAGCACATAGTTGCACCATCCACACTTACACCAGTTGTTGGAATACGAAGGTCATGTAATTTTTTTTTTGTCTGCCTTATTCTTGGAACAGAACAAATATAGATTTCAGTTACAGAGATGCTGCTTTCCTATGCGCCAGAGTTTTATTCCACCCCTCCTAATTTTCCAGGAGCGTTGTAATAGGAGGAATAACTTGTAGCGAGTCATAGCCGTTAACCCCTTGCATGCTAGAAATTTGTGTTGGAGACCTCTCTAGCATCTAATAGATGAATGGCTTATAGAGGACTAGGAATTATTGTGGGCATGGCACAATACTGTTCATTTGCATTGGCTCGCTGACACTTGTGTTGGCATCCTTTCACATGGCATAATTTCTTGTTCTGTTAACCATTTGTATTGGTTACTGGTAATTTGTGTATTATCTGCATGAAGGCAAAAGCGCTTTGTGTGACTGGGAGAAAATGACATACACCTTTGTAGATTGTGACAGGCATACAATTGTATGCAGTGACAATTTTTGCTAGTGAAATCCAGTTAGTTGGGAAAAGATTCTTGGCAGTGAAGCACACGCACACACCAGCATTCACTCACACTTGTGTTTGTGCACACAAATAAATTTCAACTGAGACACCCCTTTCAGTGCTAGAGGGGGATGTATCACATTGTTTTGCAATACCACTCGGTGGGTTAATTTTAACATGTTACTGTATTTTTGAGAACTGTATTGGGAATCCCTGTACTCAAGAAAGTTATAACATACGTACAAACTACATGAAGGCTCACTCTAAGAAGTGTGTGCACAAAGAACAAGGGAGCTATTCGGGAGCAAACCAGCCACACCCTAGGGCAAAAATGAAAATCCTTTTTGATTTAGAATGGGGCTTTTAACACACTGAATTGCTCCTTAAAGGATTAGTAATGGCATATATAAATAAAAAGTATTATTGTAGATATGGAAAAAATAAATCCATCAATGCCAGTCCTATCCCAAACGTTTATGGTTTGAGAGAGAGAACTTTTTAAACTTCCCCCTCCCTCCGCTTTCCATGATGTCAGCTGTACAGCTGACAGAAGGAGATTTGTGTCGGCCGACTCAAGGCGGCTCTTCAGCAGAGCCAAAATACCACAATCTAAAAAGAAATACTTCATTTGAACGGTCTGCAAAGTGTGCCTGGTTTGCAAACAGACTTTGTAGACCGTTCCAGTGAAGTATTTCTTTCTACGTAACGCTATATCTGCTCTGCTGAAGAGCCGCCTGTTGGTCCTGAGACCAGGATCATCTTCTGTCAGCTAGATGCTGACATCAATGAAAGGGGAGGGGAGAACTTGAAAATGCTATAGAGATAGGACTGGCATTGATGGATATTTTTTTTTTTTTTTTTTTTTAATATATATATCTACATAATACTTTTTATTTATATATGCCATTACTAACCCTTTAATTACTCTGGGTCCTATTTTGTGCATATGACTCCGAAAGCTAATTTTGAAAGTTTAGTTACAGAAACCACTCTGTGTACTAAGGCACCAATGTCAACACATTTCAGAGTGATGGCCATTCAGAAGTGGAAAATTACCAATAAGTTTCAAATAAAAAGTTATGCACATCGTAGCACTGAATGGCACATAATAGCTGGTATGGTAAAGTACTATTAAAAAGAAAACAATTAAATGTTTAATTAGATCCAGAAATTTACAAAGATGTTTCATTTGCTGTCCAAATGTACTGTATGTCATGTTTTTAAGACTTAAGAGTACCTGAGGGGCCCCAGCGCATTAGAAAACAATGTTTTGGACTCCCATGTGGCCCTTGAAGAATGAATTGATAGCCGGTATTATTTAGAATTGTAGGCCTTTTCAGGAAGCTTATCCGTTTGAGTGCCAGAGAGGTACAGACTGCTTCACAATGCATTCCATACCTCTCTGGCAGTCAAAGAATTAAAAGTACACATTATAAAACAAGTTGGGCTTTAAAAGGTATCTATCACCCCTATACAAGTTAGCCTGAACAGGCACGTTATATAGCAAAAAGGTGTGCTTTTGTAGTATTTTCTCTTTTAAAATCTGTTTGGCTGAAATTTAATGAATAAATACTGCCCTGTGCCCTTCTTCCTGGCAGACTGCGGTTACCTGCTCTGTACTGCAGTCTGTCATTCTTTCTCTGCTCCCCTCCCTGTATCCAGCCTCCTCCGATGATGGAGGCTTTCTCTCTGTAAGCTGGAGCGATCTCTGTCCAATGAGACCGCTCCTGCTTACAGGCACAAAACCCTCCGTCATCAGAGGAGTCTGGATAGAGGGAGGGCAGCAGAGCAAGAGTGACAGACTGCAGTACAGAGCAGGTAACCGCAGTCTGTCCGCAAGTAGGCCACAGGGCAGTATTTATTCATTAAATTTCAGCCAAACAGATTTTAAAAGAGAAAATACTACAACAGTACACCTATTTGCTGTGTAACCTAGCTATTAAGGCTAACTTGTTTAGAGGTGATAGGTCCCCTTTAACTTATTGAAATATAGAGGTATGCAAAAGCATCGCTTACTAATGATTTGTAGATCTCTAGCATTCAATGGGTTAGAAACCACATTTAAATAGATGCATATTTGGGGAGTTTCTATTTCTCCCTACAATGTAGTTGTTTTGCTCCAGAATGGCTTGTTAGCTTCCAGAGTGGTTACTTTACCCCTCTCCCCCTAACATGTTCTTATAGCTAGATGAGAATGCAAATCACCTCAGCAGAGTATTGTTTTTCATGGTCAAGAAATGATGCTGTAGTCAGTTAGCCTCCATATGATTTAAAAAAGCTAACTGCATTACATTTCCTGTGACCAGTTATTTTTATAGACTCCTTAAGAACAGTAGTTGTTTTTAGATTTTTGATTTATAATGGATCCTCCTCATAGTG
Source organism: Rhinophrynus dorsalis (assembly GCA_037306005.1). Classification (NCBI taxonomy): domain Eukaryota; kingdom Metazoa; phylum Chordata; class Amphibia; order Anura; family Rhinophrynidae; genus Rhinophrynus; species Rhinophrynus dorsalis. The sequence continues at coordinate 142,500,152 of CM074719.1, read as the reverse complement.
AACATCCTGAGAGTTGGGGGAAGTTTATCACTGTGACACTGTCCTAGAGTTTGGCATTCCAAGTCTGATCACTAAAGAATAGCTCCAAGAATAATAGAGGCTTTACATGCCTGAGTGTTTTTGCGGTCTTTGCATGGCATCAGTGGAATGTCTCAGTGGGTTCCTCTTTGTAGACCTATTAATTGTAAGAAGTGTCAGTTTACAGGTTAGCATTCAAACCATGCAATAAATACATCTAATCAGACTCCTGTTAATACGCTTTGAAGAAAATTTTCCTTAGTTTTCCTATGCAGCATTTTTGCCAGGACCTAAATCTATAATAGGGTAGTAAGTTGAAAGTCTTCCATCTGTTGGGGACTATAACTCCCATCATCCCCAACCAGCCAAAAGCTATCTGGGTATGGTGGGAGTTTTAATCAACAGCTGGAGGTCTAAAAATTGCTTCCTGCTCTACAATTTTCAATCAGTTTTACACCCACTGGCCCTTGTTTCATCGTGCTGAAAAAGCCCTCAGAGACTCCTGCAGGCCCCCAGTTTTTCTGGAACAGTGGAAGAGGAGGGAATTTCACTCCTCTATGTCAAACACAAGGCTAATTATTATTACCAATCTTTATTTGTGTAGCACCAGCTAATTCTGCAGCTCTGTATAATAGGGACTTGACATATAAAGACCTATAGCAGTTCAAATGGATTCTAGAATCCAGAATCTCGTGAGTGCTTAAATGCACTTAAATAGGTAGGTTGGGGCACAGAAGGTTTATGTAGGATGATGTGTGTAAGTAGCTACTGCCACATAAACTGCAAGTCAACGAGTGGGAGATTGAGGTGCTTTACAATACAGTGGTCCATTGGGTCTGTTTGTAGAAACTGTTTGAACAATCAGGTTGTGATGGGGTTGTAGGAAGTAGAGTAATGTAGAAAGGAAGTAAGAAGCAGTTGAACAGGCTGCTGATCTAACCTTGCTCATAACAATTGTGTGTGTGTGGGGGGGGGGTAGTTGATCCAAAAGCTGGATTAGAGTCTAATGGGATGATGGAGGGAATTTCATAGCCTAAGCGTAGATGGGGAATGAGAGGATGAAATAACTGTGGAGGAGAAGATCCTTGCAGAGCAAAGATGGCATGTGGCAGTGTAGTTGGAAACAAGAGATGAAATGTAGGAGAGTGCAGTTTTAGTAAGGGCTCTGTAAGTTGTTAGCAGAGGTATTTTGAGTTTAGTTCTGAATGGTAATTGGATGGTGTGTAGTGATTGCCAGAGATGAGCTGCATTAGAGGAGTGATATGTTGTATAGATTAGTCTGGCAGCATAGTTCATTATGGACTGTAGTGGGGTTAGTTGGGTGAGAGGGACATGAGTGGATTCAAATTTTGGTGGTCTCTTGGATGAGTAAATGCTAGAAATTTTACAAAGATGGGAGCGGTATGAGTTAACTATTGATTGAATGTGGGGAGTCAAGGATAAGACAGAGTTAATGGTGTTCCCATAGGCAGCCTGCTTTGGTGATTGGTGTAATGATAACAGTGAGGGAAATATCTGGGGAATGGATGATTGGAGAGAGAAGGAATATATTAAGTTCAGTGTTAATTAGGTTAAGTCTTAGCTGATGGTAGGACATTAAGGAAGACAGCAGAGACCTATACACAGCACAGGAGAGAAGGGGGAGAGATGGGGAGGAAAGATAGATTTGGGTGTCATCAGCATAATGATGATGTTGAAATCCAAATTAGTTTGCCGATTTAAGAGGAGTAGATTGAAATACTTTTTTTTCAACCTAACTTACTATGAAGGCCTAAGGAGTGAAGACTTGTAAGAGGATCAGACAATCCAAACAACTGGCAGATCCAGGACAATGATGAGTAGAGAGTAGTGTGTGTGTGTGTGTGTGTGTTGCCAAAATATTTGTCCACATTGTGAATACAAAGTAAACAGGAGCTTGGGTGAGTGGACTGCCTGAGTTTAGGGTGTGGGAAGAGGCAGAGAATATGGGGGATGGGTGGAAGGGGAAAGAAAAAAAATGGGGGGAGATTTATATATGAATTAAACATGTGGGGGGCAGAGAGACACAAGAGAGAGATAGGGGAAGAGGGGCATCTTTTATGACGAGAGGAGCCGTGAGGAGGGAGGGGGAAGAAAAATTGAGTCCAGGGGTCAAAAAAGTCAGAAAAGTGGGAACGTTTGTCCATTGGGGGACATACAGAGTTTGGGTATACAGGTTTTGGCAGCCGTAATGGCAAGGGAACTAGTCAGGAGTTTGTGAGGCGAGGGGTGGTCAGCATCAGGAATAGTGGAAAGCAGAAGAACTGCCAGGGAGAAAGGAGTGTCCAGTCTTGTGAGGTGTTTAAGGTTAACATGTACTTCTCACCAAAATCTAGAGAGGTGTATACATGACCACCAAATGTGATGAAAGGAAGGGTCAGGGCTCTGGCATCTCCAGCAAATGTTAGGCACAGGTAAAGGGTAAAGCTTAGCTAGAAGTCCTGGGGAGTCTAATACCACTGAGTTATAAGTTTATAATTGGTTTCCCTAAGCGAAATGCAGGGAAGGGAGACACGGATACGTCGGGAAAAAAAAGAGCCCTTTGGGCATCAGGGATCACCTGTCCCAGATCTCATTCCCAGGCGTTCCTGAACAGGAGGGATGGAGTAGGGGAGAGGTATACTAACAATATGAAGGTGGTGGAGACAGAGTGCTTAGCAGTGTCTGTAGAGAGGATAGGGTTTCAAATGTGGTGAGTAGCGGAGGAAGGCAACGCTATACATAGGTTTTATTTGGTAGTATTGCCAGAAGTTGGTAGCTGGTTGTGACAGAACCCTCCATCACTGGGGCTCCTGGAGGGGCCTGAGGGCCAGCCTCCTGCCCACAGACTATGGACCTGGCCCTGGAACAGGGAATAGCTTCCGCCAAAGAATAATCACTGCCCTGTTTGCCCCCTTGTCACGGAAGCACCCCTGCCCTGGACTCCTGAAGGGGTCTGAGGCCCAGCCCCGCTCTACAGACTGGCACTGGAACAGGGTAGTGTATTCGTTGAGGGAATTATGCTCTGGTCTGATGTCTGTCATTTAATTATGTAGTGATGTAATCACATTTGTTGTTTACAGTCCTTTGTCCCCCCTTTGGAAGCCCCATTGTATAACTTGTGTATTGTTCCCATTGTATTATGTGCCCCTCCACCACCAGCCCCACTGTCTCTCCATATGTGGTTTGTAGTAACCTGTATTCGTGTGTGTGTGTGTGTGTGTGTGTGTGTGTGTGTGTGTGTGTGTGTATAAACCCTGTGTGTTCTACAAGAAATAAGTTCTTGTGTTACCTCTACACTGGTGTTGCCTGGTGCTTGGGGTAAACTTGCTGTATCCAGAGTGTGTTCACCCTACACTGAGTCTTGCCTAAGTGAGTGTGTGAATGGAGCTATGATCCTGGTTCCTTGCTGGTGGAGTTCCTGAGTGTTGTCCTGGGCTAAGGAAGCACAGTTTTAGCAGAGCTACTCAGTCTGAGTACAGGTACCCGTCACACTGGTAATCTGAGGAGCGAAAATGGGGAAGAAGAAAGGAGGTGACCAGTAAGTAAAAGGTGAACTAGATCAGATAGTCCAGCCTTTGCCCAGGCAAGAATGGAGTGAGTCAGCATTATGGGCGGGGGGGACTAATGGAGTGGGGAAGGGAATTAGGAGAGGCTATGTGCTGCTGCAGTGGAGTAGTAGCCTTTTTAATTTGCAGGGAGCATGTGATTTGCCATTTAAGTGAGGTCAGTTTCAGTGGAGTGATGATGGGGGAATCCAGATTGCAGGAGATCTAACAGGAAGTAAGTATAGAGCATTTTTCTGTATGCAAGATATTCCAGAAGCTTGGAGGCAAATGGGAGAAGAAAAATAGGCCTGTAATCGGAGCGTGCATTTCAGTCCATAGAGGATTTCTTTAAGATAATGCACTAAGAACTTAACATTTTGTGAAGCATACCACCTGCATCTTAGGACAAAAATAACCCTCCTGTTCCCCCAATACCTTTTTGAGATTATATATAGTTTATTTTTTTGGTTATACATTACTTTGTAGACTTCTAGCATTCGAAGGGTTAAATTACCAGTTTTCACACAATGAAAATTGTATTTGATCCTTTATGGTACAGCTGATTTGCTCAATTTCCTAATAGTACAGCAGCCTCACTATTGCCCCATAAAGAAGACATTCCCTTTGACCTCAAGCAGACCTAATTGGCATGCTGTGCAGGAAATTGGCATGAAATGGCAATGTGCCATCATGATGTAAAGGAAAATAACTGTCTCTCATAAAGACAGACTTTTATTCTCTGTAAAACAAGCAGCATGCCTTAATGTGACATCCACTTTAGAGGGCCCATTTTTCAAAACTGCAGTTTGCTGACTTGGCAGACTTTATGGGTCTAAGATGTGATCAAGAGATTTTACATGTGTGTATTAGTGAACCACAGAGTTCAGTGTTACTTCCGTTCCTGTGTTGACATTGGGAGTTCCCTCCTCTAGATGGAGTTTCGTGTTTCTCTTATTTCGTGCTGGCTTCCATGCAGGTAGAGGCATGTTCTTCGAGCTACTTCCAGTTTGCTGATTATTCCTGTTACTGTTCCTGTGTTTTGACCTTGGCCCGCCTCTGACCTTGTTTGTTGCCTAGCCCTTCTGACTTTGACCTAGGCCTCCACAACACCGCTTGATTCCGGTTTGCCTTGTTCCTGGTTCTTGACCTCCACTAGACTCTGTCTGTCTAGCCTACTTGTCTCCAGGGTATGATCCTGGCCTCTTCTCCTCTCCTGTCATTTGTGATCCTCCGACTCTACTGTTTCCAACCTAGGCCTGTCTACGTCCAACCCTGATTCTCTGGTTTCTGGCCTTGGCCTGTCTGTGATCCTTTGACTCTCTGGTATTCGACCTCAGCCTGCCTACACCCAACCCAGATCCTCCCACTCTCCGGTATCCAACCTCTGCTTGTCTACGACCAATCCTGATCCTCTTACTCTCTGTTATTCGACCTCAGCCCATCTTTGACCAAACCTATCATCAGACTCTCCGGCTGTCGACCTCGGCCTTCGACTAATCTTGATCCTCCAACTATCCTGCATTCAACCTCTTCCTGTCCTCGACCATCCTGCCCCTGCTTCCAGGTATGTTCCAGACTCCTTTCTAGATCTGACTCCAACATTGGCCCTGCCTCACCTTCTTCTGCAAGGCTTGAGCTGGTTCTCCATTTCAGTCATTTGAGTGGTCTGCCTCCAGTGGTGAGCAAGTGTACTCATCCTGCTATCAGTCTTCGTGCCCTACACCTTTAATCTGGCAAACAACAAAGTTTCATGCTGGAGTGATGTAAAATCCAAACGCTTCAAAAACCGACCCCAAATTGCATAAAGAGCAGCTCCTTCGAAAATCTGGCACCCTCAAAACCACAAAGCGAAAAGCTGCAACAATATAAAGATGCACATCTGGCACATAAATCAGTTTAATAAACTGTAAAAATCGAAGCTTAATGTCATCAAATATATCCCAAACAGGCTCCAGTCACAGACGTGGCATTCCCACTCCAGTGGATCAAACATCCCACAGATGTTGCACCTTCTATGAACCTGATTCTCCACAGAGCCCAATGTTTTGTGCATTTTGCTGACTTTCCTGCTTCTTCTGGAGCTTAAGGCATAGGGGAGCATTTCTGTGGCAAACCAACTGCTCCATAGGGGACAAATAACTCTCCAAAATCCTGATGATTTTACTTTTAACTGCTTGAATTCTAGGTCATAGACACATTGCTTCTTTTGAGAACTTTTCCCCTAGCTTCCATGGGGAAAAGTTCAATTTGTCAATGGGAGATTTTTATGTCTGCTTTAGGGAAGTTGGTTTTCTTCATAATTGCTCCACTTTGTTTTGACACATTAAAGGGATAGTAATACCTAATTTAAAGTTTTAGTATTGTAGGCTTTAAAAAAAATATTAAGAACTATATCATCTGATCTCTCAAACTGCTATTAAAGTTCTCCCCTCCGTCACATCAGCGCTCTGACAGATTTGGATTCAGATATGCAGACTGGCTGGCGGCTCTTCAGCAGAGTCGAGATCTTTATAAAGAGTTACTTCACTGGAACGGTCTACAAAGTGTGCTTGCAAACCAGGCACACTTTGTAGACCATTCCAATGAAGTAGTTCTTTTTAAAGATCACAATCTCTGCTCTGCTGAAGAACCGCCAGCTGGTCTGTGGACCAGAATCTAAATCTGTCGGCTAGATGGCAGACTTGACTGAAAAAGCCAGGAAGAGGGACCTTTAGTTGCAAATGTTTCTCAAACCATAAAGGTTTGAGAGATGAGACTTACATAGTTTTTAGTTTTTTTTTTTAAAGCCTACAATACTAAATAAACTTCAAATTGGGTATTACTATCCTTTTAAGTCCCAGTGAGTACTGCCAATGCTACTTGTTTTATATCCTGTATCTGTTGGTACAAGATTGAACTGTACAGAAAAACAAATTTCTAGGTAATATTAGAAAGTTTTTTGAAGCTCACATTTGCTCTCTCGGCTGTATATGACAGTTTAATAGGATTGAGAAATCAAGAACTTAATACTATCCGTCTGCCTCCAAAAGTTTTGTTTAGCTTGGCACTTGATAGTAATAAATCACTCTGGAACTGTGTAAGTGCCCCATAAAAGACCAAAGATGTCCCACCCCACTGGTTTAGAATTGTTATACTATATTTGTGTTTATCTGCTACTCCTGGCAGCTGTGTTTTACTTTTTTTTTACACTAGGAATGTTTTCTTATTTCATTACCTAGACAGGTTTTTACTTAACCTTTTGAGTGCCATAGATTTAGCCACTGCATTGGATAACTTTCTGGCACACAGAGAGGTTATGCAACGCATTGCTTACCCCTCTGGCACTCAAAGGGTTAATCCTTGGTAACCATTTGCATCACTGGAAATTATTTATCCAACTGTTCTTTTTGCAACACTCTCCCCCCCACCTCCACAAATTGTCATTACTGAAAACTGGGAAACAGAGATAAGTTTACGTTAATGTAATTGTGTGTGTAAGAGGGAGAATGTAAAGTAGTGGAATAAATCCATTTACAGATACGACACACTTTAACCCCTTGTGTCAGAAGGTTATACAATGCATTGCTCAGCCCCCTGGCACGCAAAGGTTAAAAGGACAGTAGCCCTTATTTATAAAGGAAACAAGTTATTCTGGAGTAAACCAGCTGCACCATAGGGGACAAATAAGAATTGCTTTTAAATTGAATTGGGCTTTTAACACCTTGACTGCTAGAGGGAACACCTCTCTAGCATTTTAAAGGTTTAAAAATAGGGCTTCTGTTGTGGCAGAGGATGAACTCAGGCTTAAATGGGAGGCCGATGTGGGTGCCTTTGAGAATTGTGAATGGGAAATGGCTCTGAGAAGTCCGGAACTGGTGGCTTCTACGGCCAGGCATCAGCTGATCCAAGCTCAAGATTTTGTACAGATCTTATTACACTCCTGTGTGTCTCTTTCGGATGGGTAGGGTGGATAGTGATTGTTGCAGGAGGTGTGGGGAGGCAGGCGCCACTTTCTTGCACCTCTTGTGGGACTGTCCTCCGGTTCAAAGATTTTGGGTGGAAGTGTTTCATACTATATCAGCTGTAGTGGAGTGGGATGTGTCACTCTCCCCAAAGACATGTGTATTTTCTATCTTCCCCATTCAACTTCACTTAAATGTTCACACTGTACTGATTAGGGAACTGTTGGTAATGGCACGAAAGGTGGTGGCACAGTCGTGGATGTCAGAACATCCCCCCAGGCATGTCCAATCGATGAACTTAGTGACCCATCATCTTCCTCATTACAAGGGACTCTACCTGCATAGGGGCACCCCAAATAAATTTCACCAAATATGGGGTCTATGGACCTCTTATTGTAACTCTAGAATTCTCTACCAATGAGGGCTGCGTGATACATAACTATTACTTTATGCTCCATTTGTGATGTTCCTGGAGACCATGGCTACCTATTAATCTATCTATATGTTTATTTACAAATTGATGCCTAAGCTGTTATCTGCTACGTTTATAAATACTTAATGGAAGAAGTGTTGTGCTAGTCTCCCGGGGAGGGAGGGAGGGAGGGTCGGCAGGATGAGTCCTTTTAGAGTCTCGGTTAGGGTTGGAGATAGGGGAGGTTGGTTTCGGTTTTGGTTTAGTTTCATTTTTTTAAACTTAAAAATCGAAATGGGACAGCTGTACCTCCCTGTTATATCATCTACTTGACTGTCTGCATTGTTTCTCTTATTTGACTACTAAGTGCATTATCATTGAATTTGTAATGTTTTATTACTGTCCTCTCAATAAAAATGTTTATTAAAAAAAAAAAAAAAAAAAAAAAGGGTTAAAAAAAAAAAACCCCTCATTTCACGTACATAGGAATATTTGTCTCCTTTGGTGCAGTTGATTTATGACATAATAACTCCAGTTTGCTTTTATAAATATTGGCCACTGTGTTTAAAGAAATATGGGAGTATTTCTGGAGCAGACCAGCTGCAGCAAGAGCGGACAAGTCCAAATTCACATGTTAGTACCTATGAAGTGATTGGTGTTTAAAAAGGTATGTGGGTTTTCCCCCTGTAGTGCCCTTTGCTGGAAATAATTGTGCACAATGACTATGGGGTAGACCCCTTATTTGATGTGGCTAGTTGTCTACTTTCAGAAATGGTATTCTTTATCTGCCTTTTCTTCTTATTATAACAATGTTGGTACAGGCAAATCATAGTTGAAAAATGTATGAAACCTTTTAGATTTTAGTTAGCAGAGTTTTGTGCTTCTAGCACCCCCTACAGTATGTCCACTCTTACCAACAGGATGTAACTTTTCTTGGAAGAGAAGTAGATGATGATTGCAATCATAAATCCCTTGTTTTGCAAAGCTATCTGTATCTTGTTTCTTATAGTGCCACCTTCTGGAAACGTGTGCACGCCAACCTGGAGTAAAAAGTTGTTTGACCTCATTTGATGCGAGAGAATGTCTACTTTCCTAAAATTGTATACCTCGTTTACACTTTCTGCAAATCTGTGATGGTTATGAACATTTTAGTGCACCCGGGTAATTTAAAAAAGAAAAGTAGCAGGTTTAGATTAGTGTTCCCAGCATTGTATTGTATGTTAACTCACATAAATGGTATACCATTTTTTCTAGGGTGGTAGGAGGAACTGAATAAAATACGAAATGTTGTGGTTTTCAAAGAATTTGGTATCCTTGAAGTGGGGGAAATGTATAAGAAATTGTATTTGTTCTTATAGCACCATCTTATGGAAATATTTGTGTATTTTTGCTTACAGGTAGAAAGGCAAGTGACCCATCATTTGACGTGGCTGAATCTCTACTTTCCAAAATGCCATGCATAACTTTCCTTCATATCTCTAATAGTTATGACTATTTTAGTACAGCCAGCAATTTTCAAAAAAAGAAAATGGATAAGTGTAGTTCTGTGCTTCTAGTACCCTCTAAAGCATATGAACTCATAACAGTGGGGTGCCATTTTTCTTGGAAGAGCAGTAGCTAATAAATACAGTATACAGTGTTACTAGTGGAGTACCTCAGGGATCTGTACTGGGGCCCATTCTTTTTAATATTTTTATTAGTGATATTGCAAAAGGTCTTCAAGGAAAGGTATGCCTTTTTGCAGATGTTGCAAAGATCTGCAATAGGGTAGACATTCCAGGGGGAAAAAGCCAAATGGCGAATGATTTAGGTAAATTAGAAGAATGGTCAAGAGTATGGCAGATGCACTTTAATGTTGATAAATGTAAAATAATGCACCTGGGACATAAAAATCCAAAGGAAAAATATACTATTAACCCTTTCAGTGCCGGAGGCTCGGGCCATTTCCTGTACCCTGCAGGCCAGACACTTTTTCAGCATTTTTGCTATCCTTCCGTTTAGGCTTGATTTCCTCTTGGGATTTTTAGTTAAATATGGAAAACTATATATTGTTTTTTTCAGAACGAATTGAGCTTTCTCATGGTACCTTACATGAACAGAATTTTATATCGTGCAAAAATCTATGATGTCATAATGACAAAAAAAAGTGAAAATTTACTAATTTTGCTAAAATCACATACTATGTATCAAAAACATTTACCTTGATTGAAAAAGTTTCAATTATTTGAAAAAGCCCTGAGTCCCCCGAGTAAAAAAATACCAAATTTGTATAGTTTTACCTACGTCCATGGCTAGCGTAGAGCCCTAATCACCAGCAGCGCAAAATGACATTTTCAACTTTATAAACTAAAATGCGCATTCTAGGGTTTTTGTGGTAAAACTACCCTAAAACAGTGGAATAACTATATAAAACTATATATTTCTGAAAAGTAGACAACCTGCCGCATCTAATGAGGGGTAACTTACCTTCTTGCCCCAAGCCTGTTGTGCACAAATGCTTCCAGAAGGTGGCACTATAGGAAAAAAATGGCATTTTCTTACATTTCTGCCCCTTCATCTGTATGGAAATCTGTGAAAACCATGGAATTTCCAACTGTATTCATTAGCTAGTGCTCTTAGGAGAAAAATGACACCTCATTGGTATGAGTTCCCCTACCTTAGTGGGCGCTACAAGTACCAAACTACACCTATTGCAACCACTAATTTTTCTAACATTTTCTCAAACATTACTTGTCTGTACAAAAATGGTTATAACAACTAGAGAAGTGAAGAAAGGTTACACAAACCATACCATTTTGGAAAGAAGACAACCTGCCGCATCTAATGAGGGGTGAATTGCCTTCTTATCCCAAGCCTGTTGTGCCCAAATGCTTCCAGAAGGTGGCACTATAGGAAAAAAAATGGCATTTTCTTACATTTCTGCCCCTTCAAATGTACTGAAATCTGTAAAAACCATGGAATTTCCAGCAGTATCCATTAGCTAGTGCTCTTAGTAAAAAAATGACACCCCATTGGCATGAGTTGACCTACCTCAGGGGGCGCTAGAAGTGCAAAACGACATCTACTACAACTTCTAATTTTTCTAACATTTTCTCAAACATTACTTGTCTATACAAAAATGGTTATAACAACTACAGAAGTGAAGAAAGGGTACACAAACCATACCATTTTGGAAAGAAGACAACCTACCGCATCTAATGAGGGGTGACTTGCCTTCTTACCCCAAGTCTGGTGTTCACAAATGCCTCCAGAAGGTGGCGCTAATGAAAAAAAAGGCATTTTCTTACATTTCTGCCCCTTCAAATGTACAGAAATCTGTAAAAACCATGGAATTTCCAGCAGTATCCATTAGCTAGTGCTCTTAGGGAAAAAAATGACACCCCATTGGCATGAGTTGACCTACCTCAGGGGGCGCTAGAAGTGCAAAACGACATCTACTACAACTTCTAATTTTTCTAACATTTTCTCAAACATTACTTGTCTATACAAAAATGGTTATAACAACTACAGAAGTGAAGAAAGGGTACACAAACCATACCATTTTGGAAAGAAAACAACCTACCGCATCTAATGAGGGGTGACTTGCCTTCTTACCCCAAGTCTGGTGTGCACAAATGCCTCCAGAAGGTGGAGCTAATGAAAAAAAAAGGCATTTTCTTACATTTCTGCCCCTTCAAATGTACAGAAATCTGTAAAAACCATGGAATTTCCAGCAGTATCCATTAGCTAGTGCTCTTAGGAAAAAAATGACACCCCATTGGCATGAGTTGACCTACCTCAGGGGGCGCTAGAAGTGCAAAACGACATCTACTACAACTTCTAATTTTTCTAACATTTTCTCAAACATTACTTGTCTATACAAAAATGGTTATAACAACTACAGAAGTGAAGAAAGGGTACACAAACCATACCATTTTGGAAAGAAAACAACCTACCGCATCTAATGAGGGGTGACTTGCCTTCTTACCCCAAGTCTGGTGTGCACAAATGCCTCCAGAAGGTGGCGCTAATGAAAAAAAAAGGCATTTTCTTACATTTCTGCCCCTTCAAATGTACTGAAATCTGTAAAAACCATGGAATTTCCAGCAGTATCCATTAGCTAGTGCTCTTAGGAAAAAAATGACACCCCATTGGCATGAGTTGACCTACCTCAGGGGGCGCTAGAAGTGCAAAACGACATCTACTACAACTTCTAAGTTTTCTAACATTTTCTCAAACATTACTTGTCTATACAAAAATGGTTATAACAACTACAGAAGTGAAGAAAGGGTACACAAACCATACCATTTTGGAAAGAAGACAACCTACCGCATCTAATGAGGGGTGACTTGCCTTCTTACCCCAAGTCTGGTGTTCACAAATGCCTCCAGAAGGTGGCGCTAATGAAAAAAAAAGGCATTTTCTTACATTTTTGCCCCTTCAAATGTACTGAAATCTGTGAAAACCATTGATTTTTCAAATGTATTCTTTAGCTATGGCTCTTAGGAGAAAAGTGACACCTCATTCGTATGAGTTCACATACCTTAGGGGGCGCTACAAGTACAAAACTACACCAACCTCTAATTTTTCTAACATTTTCTCAAACATTACTTCTCTATACAAAAATGGTTATAAGAACTAGAGAAGTGAAGAAAGGGTACACAAACGATACCATTTTGGAAAGAAGACAACCTGCTGCATCTAGTGAGGGGTGACTTGCCTTCTTACCCCAAGCCTGGAGTGCACAAATGCCTCCAGAAGGTGGTGCTAATGAAAAAAAAGGCATTTTCTTACATTTCTGCCCCTTCAAATGTATTGAAATCTGTAAAAACCATGGAATTTCCAAGTGTATCCATTAGCTATTGCTCTTAGGAGAAAAATGACACCCCATTGGTATGAACTGACCTACCTTAGGGGGCGCTACAAGTACAAAACTACTACTGCTACAACCTCCTGATTTCTCTAACATTTTCTCAAACATTCCTGCGTGTATGAAAATGGTTATAACAGTTATAGAAGTGAAGAAAATGTAGCAAAACCATACCATTTTGGAAAGAAGATAACCTGCCGCATCTAATGAGGGGTCACTTGCCTTTCTACCCCTAAGTTAGTGTGCACAACTATTTACAGAATGTGGTGCTACAGAAAAAAAAAATTTTTTTTTTTTTTTTTTACAAATCAGTCACTTCAAAGATACGAAAATGGTTCAACACCATGGGATTTCCTAGGAGGACCTCCTGCCAGCCTACGATAAATGGTACCCCACTGCTGTGGGATGACATACCATATTGGGTGCCAGGAGTGTAGCTACCAGTTGAACAAGGATGGGGAAGCAAACAGTGTACGTATGATTCTATGGCTATCAGTGGTCAGTCAGTGTACGTGAGGACCTGTGACTGCCAGTGAAACCAGGTGGGGGGAGGGACGAGGGGTCAGGCAGTGTATGTGGGTATATCTACCACTGGGCAGAGCGCAAGTATGGCAGTGGTGGTGGGGGAGGTAAGATAGTACATATGGGGGATCTGTGACTACCACTGTGCACTGTAAGTCCCCCACATACACTGTTTGATTTCCAGCCTGAATCCAGTGCGTATTGGCACTTGGGTTTACCAGTAGGCAGTGGAACCAGGCTGGGGGGGTCAAACTGTGGGAATGGGACTGCCAGTAGGCTGTGGAACTGGGCTGGTGATAAGGGTATGGGGGGATTGAGTCATTTTGTGTGCATGCCACAGGGATGTCCAATGCATTGCAAAGCAATGCAATTGACCCCCTGTCGCACACAGAGGGTTCTTTTTTTAAAAAAAAAAATTCTTCTTTATTCATAGCTTGTTGGGTGGCCTTAGGGCCCCCCAACAAGCTTTGAATGTAAAGCAATAGTAAAAAAAAAGTCCTGTGTGTGCCACAGGAGGGGGTCTAAAATGAACCCCCTCCCCTGTGGCACACAGAGGGTTAATTTTTTTTTTGTCTGTTTTTTATAGACCTCATTGGGGGGCTTCAGGACCCTTCCTTATGTCCACCAATGAGGTCTTAGTAAAAAAAAATATGGGCTAAAAGAATTGACCCTGTGAGTGTCACAGGGTTCTCCAGCACATTGCAAAGCAATGTGCTGGGGACCACTGCGGTACTCACAGAGTTAATTTTTTTTTATTTTTTTTTTTATTATTATCAGACCTTGTGGGGGGACATCAGGAATTCTCCTGATGTACCCCCAACAATCTCTGATTATAAAATAGTAAAAAATATTCCTATGTCTGCCACAGGAGGGGGGCTCTGCAATGAACCCCCTCCCCTGTGGCACACACAGGGTTAATTTTTTTTTTTTTTCTATTTTTTATAGACCTCATTGGGGGGCTTCAGGACCCTTCCTTATGTCCCCCAATGAGGTCTTAGTAAAAAAAAAAATGTGCTAATAGAATTGACCCTGTGAGTGTCACAAGGTTCTCCAGCACATTGCAAAGCAATGTGCTGGGGACCACTGGGGCACTCACAGAGTTAATTTTTTTTTTTTATTATTATTATTATCAGACCTTGTGGGGGGACATCAGGAATTCTCCTGATGTCCCCCCAACAATCTCTGATTATAAAATACTAAAAAATATCCCTATGTCTGCCACAGGAGGGGGGCTCTGCAATGAACCCCCTCCCCTGTGGCACACACAGGGTTAATTTTTTTTTTTTGGTCTATTTTTTATAGACCTCATTGGGGGGCTTCAGGACCCTTCCTGAAGCCCCCCAATGAGGTCTCTTTAATAAAAATATGGGGTGCAAAAATTGACCCTGTGAGTGCCACAGGGATTCCCAGTGCATTGCAAAGCAATGCACCAGGGAACCCTGCAGCACTCACAGGGTTCATTTTTTTATGTATTTTTCTTTTTTATCTTTATTTTTATTTTCAGACCTCGCTGGGGCACATCAGGACCCCTCCTGATGTGCACCCAGTTATTGATCTCCCAGCTGATTGGGCTGGGAGCTCAATATGGCGACAGAAGGAGAGCTAAAGCTCTCCTTTTGTTCACTCCTACCTCCGGTAGGAGTGATCTCCATTGGGGAAAGCCTTGTAACGTCATCGGTGACTATGTCACCGATGACGTTGGGAGGCTTCCCCCGGTCCCGCCCACTCCTACCCGGAAGTTCGGGTAGGAGAGGAGGGATAGGAGAAGCTCCGCTTCTCCTTAGTAAATATTGATCTCCCAGCGCGATCGGCTGGGAGATCAATACCTGGGGGGACATGAGGAGTAATCCTCATGTGCCCCCACGAGTGCCAGGAATTTTTTTTTTTTTAAATGCGGCCACTGCATGCCGGTTATACCGGCCTATACAGTGACCGCATTTAACCTGTACAACGTACGAGCGTGGCACAGCAGGTACAGCTGTCCTCACTCGTACGTTGTACCCACTTGGCACTCTAGGGGTTAAGGGTACTGTGCTGTCAGAGACAACAGAGGAAAGGGATTTGGGAGTAATTATTTCTAATGACTTAAAGGTAAGCAGGCAATGTAATAAAGCGGTGGGGAATGCAAGCAGGGTACTGGGTTGTATAGCTAGGGGCATTAGTAGCAGAAAAAGGGAAGTAGTCATGCCACTCTACAGATCTCTAGTTAGACCTCACCTAGAATATTGTGTACAGTACTGGAGACCCCATCTCCAGAAGGATATTGATACTCTAGAGAAAATTCAAAGAAGGGCTACTAAAATGGTGACTGGTCTACAGGAAAAGAAATATCAGGATAGACTAAAGGATCTGAATATGTATAGCATGGAGGAGAGAAGAGAGAGAGGGGATATGATAGAAACATTCAAATACATGAAGGGATTCAACAAAGTACAGGATGGAAGTATATTTCAAAAGAGTAAAAACGTTAGGACAAGAGGCCATAGTCTAAAACTAGAGGTACACAGGTTTAGATGTAATGTAAGAAAGTTTTACTTCACTGAGAGGGTAGTAGACAAGTGGAATAGCCTACCAGCAGAAGTGGTAGATGCCAATACAGTGACAGAATTTAAGCA
Organism: Rhinophrynus dorsalis; assembly: GCA_037306005.1. NCBI lineage: Eukaryota > Metazoa > Chordata > Amphibia > Anura > Rhinophrynidae > Rhinophrynus > Rhinophrynus dorsalis. The sequence continues at coordinate 142,484,250 of CM074719.1, read as the reverse complement.
TGCATGGGATAGGCATAAGGCGGTCCTTAACATAAGAAAAGACCAAGGACCAAAAAAGGTTTGAGGTTAGCACACAGGCCTATAGAGACCCCCATTTGATGGTGGTTATCTACTTTCCAAAATGTTATGCTTTGTCTACCTTTTTTTCACTTCTGTACCTGTTCTAACCATTTTGGTAAGACAAGTCCTGTATGGGGAAAATATGTAAGGAAAATCAGCGGATGTAGTTGGTGTAGTTTTGTACTTCTGGTATCCCTACACAATTTCATACCATTGGGTGGCTTTTTTCTTTCCTAAAAGCACTAGCAAATGAATACAGTAAGAAATTCCAAAGATTTTACATTTGAAAGGATAGAAATGTGTAAAAAAATAAATAAATAAATAAATAAAAAATTGCCTTTTTTCCCATAAGCACCATATTATGAAAACATTTGTGCACACCAGGCAAGTGACCCTTCATTTGATGCAATGGGAGATTTACTTTTTGAAAATATATAGTCTTATATAGTTAATCGGCTGTTTTAGACTAGTTTTATCATGTAATTAATGAAATGTGCATTTTAGTAATATTGTTTTGCATTCCTGTTAATTAGGGGTCTGAGCAGATTATCAATGTTAATAAACTATATCTATTTGGTATTTTTATACTTGGAGGATTCAGGGTTTTTTTTTTCTTCTTCAAATAACTGAAACCTTCACATTCAACATAAATGTGATTTTAGCAAGATATGTAAGTTTACTTTTTTATACTTGACATCAGAGCTTGTTGCAAGATGCAAAATTTCAATTTGTTATTAAAAAAATATATGTAATAGTTTTCCAAAAGTAACTAGAAATTTAGCAAAAATTCTGAAAATGTGTCTGGCCTACAAGGTCTAAGAAATGTCCCATGTCCCAGATTTACTCCAATTTTGAACATGCTGTACTGTTAAATTATATAAAATATGTATTTAGGGTTATTTATCTGTCTAATTTGAAGAAAACTCCCACTGTGGGTTGTTAAAGTGTGTGTTCAAGTATAAGCTTTTTATTTCTAATTTATTTATATTCTATTCTGACCAATCTGTTTATGGTGGAACTGTTGTCTCAATGTGTGGAAATCGAAGTGTCTGGAACGAGAGAGCCTTCAATGGACAGCAATAGCATCCACACTACCATAAGATCAAATGGTAACAAAACAGTATTCAAATACTCAAAAAAAGCATGTTTGCTGTCTAATAACTTTTGAGCAAAGAGGAAGAAAAATCCTTCTTTTAGTATGCCAGCGCAACCCCAGAAAATAGTATTAGAATGTAATTTTTAAAAAAAAATTAAACGTCAACTTTAATACCGAGTAAAAAGGGATTGTGGTTTTAATTCTCCCACTTACCCCCATTTTCCCCAGCATCAACCTTTTTTGACGTGTCTGACAGAATGCTGTTACTTTGGCAACCTAATACAGCAATCACATAGTGAAATTTGTCTCCTACAACACAGTTTGTGTAGACGATACTGGAAAATTTCACACTGAATCAAAAGTCAGTGTTCACGCTGGGTCAGTCATGTAATACCAATTGGTAACATGTTAGATACATCTCTAGATTCAATGGGGATAAAAGCCCTAGTTAAATAACTGGTAACTTTTTTGGGTCTCCTATACTGAAGTTTGTTTTCACCAGATAATTTTAAGACATCTGCTTCAGTCTTTCTCTGAGAATTCACAAAAAAGGTAATCACTAAATGCATTGCATTATATAGCATATCATTCAGTATTGCTACTCCCCTGCAACCATTGCCGGTCTCTGATAAGTTCATGAATGATTATCTTGTATTACTACAAGATAGGGAGGGCAGTAAACTAATTTTGCTAAACAGTTGCAGTGAGTTTGGTAGTGACAATCACGAGTGACTTCACCTTATTCTGGTCACATTCCAAAGAAGGAAAAATGGTTGTGATTTTGTAGAAACAAAAAAAAAAAAACGGAAGGACAGAGACATTACCAGTTTTGTGGTCATTGTGGCAAAATTTTGTTCCCAATATTTTCCCTTTAATTTGGTACTTTATTTTTTCCTTAATTGATTGTTTCATCTAAAGTAATTGAACAAACTGACATGTCACCTCATAATGGATGGGAATCACTCAAGTAATTGGCACTTTTTAACTTGTGGTATGCAGTTTTTCAAAGTCCTGGACTGCTGCTTTAGATTCCTGCATGACCCTTTTGTTTTTAAGACAAGTGTACAGTTGTCTGTCATGTTTATTAGTGACAAGTTGCTATGTCCTTGACCCCCCCCTCCCTTTTAAAAGGGAAGAATGAGAGAGACCTTAAAGCAGCTTAAGTGTCCGCTCCCTTGGCAGCTGACAGGAAACTGATCTGATACTTGGCCTTCCCACCATTCTCCTTTCCCAGGTGTCAACATGCCAGTGCCCTGTAGCTGTGCCATTTTCAGCAGCACATTCGTGTGGCAGGGGTCAGCAGGCAGTGTCCTCATTCGTGGAGCTTTTACTTGGGACTGACTGTTGGAATTGTTGACAGCATGGCCCTATGAAATATGCATTCTTCCTACTTAACCCTTTAAGTGCCAGATGGGTAAGCAACACATTGCTTCACAATGTGTTGCATACACCTCTGGCACTTGAGGTTAACCCTTTCCTTGTTAGAAGAATGCTCTGGGTTTCTAGGTGTAAAAATGCATGTTTTATGTCTCATGGTTTTCAATAAATATAGCCATTTCTAGGGGTGACCAGACTTCTTTCAATGGAGGCTGTTAATCTAATTCAGATTAGATTCAGATGCCTAATTCTCTCTGAATCATAGCGGTCTTTCACACAGTCACTAAAAACCCAGTAGAAGGGAGAACCTATTTTTACAGTGCTTTTGAGTCCTCACTAGTATCCAGAGGGTTAAATGTTTAAAAAAAAAAAAAAAAAAAAAAAAAAAAAAAAATATATATATATATATATATATATATATATATACACAAAACATACAAAAACACAATGTGCGGCAAACACAAAATGAATGAACAGAACATTAAAGATTACATCAGAGAAGCATTTTGCTGGCGATTAAAGAGCTGATTTTTATCATTGCCCTGCAATAAAAATGTCTGACCTTTGTTATTAAAGGGTTATTAGAAAGTCAACCCCAAGCCAGGTGCACATGTTATATTGGTAATCTCACATAATATGGGGAGGAGATGTAATGCTGTCTTTATCTCTTTGCACTGAAGATCTTTTTGCTGCAAAAGGGGTTAACCAAATGGAATTCCATTTTGGCGGTGGTCAAGGTGATTGTCTTACAAGAGGATCAAAAAAAGTTCCCACAGCTGCTTGCTCTGTCAAAACAGAAGCTCCTCACAGGGTTAAAGGTTGACAAAAGCTGTGACTAACTTGAGACGATTGATGTTGGGAAATCTAATTAGTCAGTAAGGGCAATTAATTCAATCACTTAGGCATAGTTTAGTGGAGTTTTTTCCCTCTCTTTTCAGGATGAGAGAATGTATTTCTAAAACACCTGTACATTTAGTAGTAGAACTGAAGAAGAGTGAGGAAAAATTAATGTATTTTCATAAGACAATTATCTGGAGTCAAAGCTGTGATAAGTGGTAATAAATTATGCCCAAATTAGTGTAAAGTGTTTGCAGTGTTAACAATGAGACTATGGCTTCCCCTTTCACCACCCTCCCCCTTTTTTTGGGGTGGGGGGCAGGATTTTATTTTGCAGTGTGAAACTATATGTCAGATTACAAGTGGGAATTTTATTCCACCACTGTGCTGAAATCCATTTTATTTGTTTACATACAAAGTTGACTTGGTATCAAGTTAGTAATTGAAATGGTGGATTTACAGAATAATTACATTAACTCTAGAAGTAGTCCTGAAACATTTGGAAATTTAGATCACATTCTGGGCTGATTTTTATGTCTTACTATTTAAGTTAAATTTTAAGTCTTATATAAAGGATGTTCACGTTTTAGCTGCATGGTAGTGCATCTAAAGCTCAAATAGGAGTTCTGTTTGAGAAATAAAATTAATTTTTAAAGTTACGTGGTCTGTGCCAATCCTCACAAACCTAGCAAGTTTGATCCAAATCCACTTGTTTACAAATGACTAAATTATTAGACTGAAAACTGTTTTTTCCCATCTTACATATTCAACCTATACCAGTGCTACAGCCAAATCTTCTGAACTGACATTTACAAAATTTAGTAATGAGAGAGATATTATAGGAGACTATTTGCCATCACAAAGAACAGCACAGAAATTGTCCCTCTTAGTAGGTTTAATTATCTAGCTGAAAGAAGTGTTTGATCTTCAGACTACAGTTGTTAGCCCCAAAAGGATGTAATGAAGATTTATATCTGTGCTGCCGCTGAGTTTGTCCCCTATGTCTAGGCTGACCATACCTCGCCTTTAAAAAGGGACACACATGAAAAAGTGCATACTACAGGGTTGCTTTGATTTTGCTGCACTCCTGAAATATGCCTATTTCCTATGTGTCCCTTTTTAAAAGGTGAGGTATGGTCAGCCTGCCTATGTCTCAACCTAATGTATACATGCATATCTGGGGACAACATGGGTTTTCATGTTGTTTAGAGTCCAAAATGAGTGGAAAATTCCTTCCAAATGGCAGTCAGATATTCCCCTAAATAAGCATCCAATCTGCTTTGAATCAATGGTCATAAGTCTCAATATTGTTCTGAGCTAGAAAGGAATCCATTACTTTATTGAAAGCAACTACAGTATCTGCAATCACAGCATCCCAACTGAAGTAATTCCATAACTTCACTGCCCTTAAACCAAAAAAAAACACCTTTGTCTCTCCTCTCGTATTAATTTTTTTTTTTTTTTGGTTTTATATATGGCGTATATCCTTAGTGTTCTTTGTATTGACCTTGAATATTATTTGTAAATGGTAATCATATCATCCCTTCTCTGTGTCTCTTCTCCAGTGTTAGCAAACCCATTTTGGCTAGTCTTTCTTTATAACTAGCCTCCTTCAATCCATTTATCAATCTTGTTACATGACTGCACTTTTTCCCTTTAGTTCACTGTGCACAAGGACAGGATAATGTATACTAGTCCACGGATAGTTCTGTGTTTTTTTTCTGTACTATTCCCACCCACCCCTTTTCAATAATGTATTATGTATGTTTATTGACCTTGGTGCAATAATTAAGCAGGTAACGACTAGCTTTATCATAAATATATTAACTCTCAAATGTTATCAGATTATAACGAAATCTTTTATTTTAGGAGACCGGAAGACAGGCATCAGCACACACATTTTTTCTGCGTGCCTGCGCTGTCAGTCCCTGTCTCCATTGAGAAGCTTTGTATTTACAACAAGGTAACCAAAAGGGACTGATGGCACAGGCACGCAGAGTGCACTAACCTAGCCGTCAGTCTCCTAAAATAAAGGATTTATTTATAATATGATAAGTTTGAGAGGTAATATATATATATTATAAAGCTAGTCGCTACTTGCTTAATTATTGCAGGGCGACTTTATATCGGATTAAAAAAGATTGTTAGCCTGGTAAACCTCACATAAATACAATACACTTGGACATGTATATAACCCTTGACACTTGATATTGCGTGCCTTAACCACTTTCCTTTCCGGGATGGGAGGAGTTTGGATGCATTATTTCGGGCTTCCATAATTTTAAATGCAGAACTATTAACCATCTAGTGTAAGTGATCTGCATGCCTGTTAACAGGCAGGGGGATTTAAATTGCACCTTTTTATTTTGGAGGTATGGCAAGGGTGCAGTACATTCAATATTGTTGCATTCTGCAGAATTATGTAAACCCTACAATTTTTCTCCCAAACAATCTTTCAGGTATGTTTTATTCATATTTCTTAATGATCCGATCCATAGTAACAGTAGTAGTTTTCTTTTATTTAAACTTAAGAGCCAATTCATCATGTCTGTCATTTTCATGTTACTGTGTATCCCCTTATTTATTTAGGCCCAATGGGACATTTCAATAGTTAAGCCAATTCCCATTGGGACAAATGTCATTTTTGAATGTGTATTCAAACAAACAGGATTACACTTTTTTTTGCATTTTTTATTGTTTAATATTTGGTTGCATTCACATCACATTACATGAACTGGAATGGAGTTTTCATATTTGTTAACATACTATAAACCAGAATCAGCAGTGGTGACTACATCATCAAAATAAAGGGGTATGCATAAGGGCCTCAAAATACATAGACACTGTCAAGGAGAATAGCTAGTAAACAAAAGGCCCCAGAATGCATACACACTGTCAGGGAAAGTTACTGGGAACCGGAAGGCCCCAGAGAATGCATAGACACCATTTGGGAGACTTGCTGGGGAACTAGACATGAGATCTGAGGATTAGAGCTTACATGACACTCCGATAAAAACAGCACTACATAGGTGAAGTAGAATAACTCAGAAGAGACTTTGCTTCATGAACTAATCCATCCATTGGATATGCCAGTTTGAGTTGCTGAACTTGATAAAATGCCAAAGTTCAAGAGACTCTAATAAGCAGAATCTGAAACTTCATCATGAGTATTTTTATACATAGTTGATGCAATTTATTTAAGATCAAGTTACAGACCCCCAAAAGCACTCATTTGAGATGCTTGTTTAGTCAGTCAGTGGGCACACAAGTAATTTACTGTGTCCTTAGAGCAGGAGTAGTCAACAGTGCATGTTTTCAGGAAATCCAAGCTGGAGCGCAGGTGGGCAGATTAGTAGTTCAGTCACTTTATTTGGTTCCCTTGTAATATTTCAGAGAAATTCTTAAAGCAGAACTATCATTCTTACATATGTTATGCCCAACTAATTATCAGTAGCTTGTTAACCCCTTAACGACCCTTGACGGTCATAGTACGTCAAGGGTCGATTTGACTTAACGACCGATGACGTACTATGACCGTCATGGAGTTCCGGGCTCCCCCCGCGGCTGCACGCCGTTCGGGGAGTCCGGAACGCAACGGAGCAAAAAAAAATTTTGCTCCGTTGTCGTTGAGTCGCGTCTGCGGCCGGATTCCCCGGTCGTTAAGGGGTTAATAGTATAATGAAGTTTCTTACATGCCAGCATGCTTTGAAATCATAACATCGTATGACACTTACATTAATGGCACAGAGCAGATATCTTGGCGAGGAGTGATCTGTGCGCCTGCGCTGTCTGTCCCTGCCTGTACCTTACAGTATGGTGCAACTCCCCCTTTGGCAAATAACCTATCACTGAAGAGACAGGGACGGACATCGCAATTCACTCTTCGCTAAGATGGCTGCGCTGTCCTGCTGATGTAAGTTTCGTACCATGTTATGATTCCAACTCCTGCCAACACTTAAGAAACGTTATTACGCTATTTCCAATAATAACAAGCTACTAAATTAATTGAGCATAACTTATGTAATCATGAAAGTTCCCCTTTAAAACATGCACTGTAGGTAGCTCTTGAGGAACAGGGTCAGCTCTCCCTGCTTTAGAGGATCTATATATTAGCCTAGGGGCGAAACAGTTTCAATTGTTTTTGGACACTTGCATATATTCCATCTGGGGACCTAATCCCTGAGACTGTGTATCTCTATGTATGTGATTTTGTACTTTTATGAGTGCAAATAAAGACTCTTCTTGTTAATTACAATGAGAGGGACATTTTGTGTTTTGTTCTTTTTTTTTTTTTTTTCATTTTTTGTTTACGCTTCAGATTCTCAAGGGGCCTAGGATCATTTGAACTAGCAGCATTACCATGTTACATCAGTTTGTTGTCTTTGCATTCATTGAGAGAACCATAGGTAGATATTTAATTCTTATTGTATTGTGGAGTTCTTTCCATCCCCTTCAGTGTGGGACTGGGTTAGGAGCATTGGTGTCTTTTGTGGCATGTAGGTTCAATGCCCTCCAAGGAAGGGTAGTTCTTCCGCAAGACCAGATCCATAGTCTGTCTCTTCATGTTACTTGTGTAATCCCTGAACATCATTGAGGGCCAGGATATTGCTCCAGGGTCCTAGGTTGCCTGGTCTCATCTCTGGCAGCCGTCTCTGTGCTTAGCTGGACATTTTCAGGAACTCGTCAAGACAACACTCGCCAGTCTCATGCCATGTCCCTGTCTTGGTGAGTGAAGAAGGAACTTTGCTGTTGATGGGTTCGCCGCCCTAATGTTGGGAAATCCCTTTGCCATAAAAAAATAGGTCGTAGTCACCAGCCTAACTGGATAGGGTGCCAAAGTGGGTCATCTAAACAGCATAGGGGGCCTCTGGACCATGGATGAGAGTTTCTTCCAATCAACATTCTGAATATACAAGCCATTCTGTTGTTGTTTTCCCACTGGTCCTATGGGCTGTCCATTTGTACAGTGTGATAGCAGTTGCCTGCATAAATTGACAAATAGTAAACAGAAGTGAGTCCGCCTGGGTGGAATTTCACTTCCCAGTCATCTTAGTTCACATTCCATGAGTGGAAAATGTGATTGCTGACTTCCAGGTCTCCAGCCTCTAGATCCTGGCAATTGGGAACTGAGAGTGTGTTCACCCAGATTGTGCAGTGCTGGGGTCATCCGTCAGTGGGTTTCATGGTGTCTCACGACAGCCAGAAGGTTCCCTTCTACTGCACCAAGAAAAACCAACCTCTAGCTTTTGAGATTAACACTATGTTCATTCCATGGAACTTACATCTGGCTTATGTGTTTCTTCAGTTTTCCTAATTCTCAGAGTGCTCTGGTCATTCTGATTTGCCCCCTTTTGATCCCATTCAGTTTATTCATAGATCTTTTCAACCTGTTCATCTCATAACTATTTTGTCTTCCTGGACAGATCTCCTGACTCAAGGCCTGCTTTGTTACTATCCAGTGGAAAGGTTGGCTTTGATGGCTCGGCTGATGAAGTAAATATCCTTAAGAAAGGTATCTGAGACACTGTCATCTCCTCTACTGTAAGGCTAAGAATCCTGTTTCATCCAAGGCTTTTCATAGGATGTGGTTTCTGTTTAACCAGCGTTGTGCTTACCAGGCTGTGACCCCTCAGTCCTTCTGTCTTCCTACTATTCTGGTCTTTCTTTAGGATGGTGTCAACGGGGATTCAGTCTGAGTTCTATTAAGGTTCAGATCTCAGCCTTCGCTGTTCTTTTTTTCTTTTTAGAAGTGGTTTGCTTTTCTCCTTCTCTTCAAGACCTTTGTTGAGGAGGTGGCTCATGCCTACCAAACTCCTCCTTGTGAATTGAATCTAGTATTAGGGATTCTCTAAAGGCCTCCTTTTCAACCTCTTTCATCTGTTCCTCTGCATCTTCAGACACTTATGTTGGCCTTTATTTTGTCCATTGTTCCCTTTTTTTGTCATCCTAAGGGTACCCAAGTGAGCCAGGCTATCTCCCAAGTAACAATAACTTTTTGGACCTAGACCGCTATCCTCCAGGTGTTTGTCCTCTGGGAAAAAAACAGTTCCTTTCCAAGTTAAAGCTTACTCCGCAAGGCCTATGGGTGCCTCTTGGGCCTACAAGAATCAGACCTTTGCTGAATAGGTGTGTGAGGCAGTGACCTGGTGCCTGTTTAGGGACTTGGTAATAGTTTCTCTTTTTGAAGAATTCAAAACCCTTTTGGTTCTTGTTCAGTTGTTTGATATCCGTTGACACATGGGGCATATGTGGTACCAGTAAGTTCTGTGGAATAATAGTCTCCAGTGGAGGGGTTTTTCTCTTCATCTCTCCCAGGAATCTTGATGGATTCTTTGGTATATCCCTATGGTTCCAGTGTTCCATGTTGTAGACTAGAGAGTGAGAGAGAATATTTTAGTGTTCTTGTTGTTTAATCCTTTTCTTTTTGTCCCTGTGAAACACAAGTCTCTCCCCAGAAGAAAAAATGTGATTTGAGTCCCTGGGAAGAGGTGTCCTCGGTGGCGGTGGGGAGTGGTTTTGCTCTTTGGGTATTTCGTTACTTTACTTTTCTCTCGCTCTTATTTTCTTTTTCCTTCTTTATAATATGTAAAACTGAGGGGCAGTGGTAAAGCTGGATGGGAAGAAGGGAGTCTCTGCGTCAAAGGCCCTACTTTTTGTAAGTGCCCTGTCCTCTGGAGGAGGGAATGTTACCCCCTTGGTTCCTTTGTGGACTTAGAGATAAGGATTTAACAGTAAGTACACTAAAATTCTTTTGTATGATTTTCACTGTCGTCCAATACAGGTCACTGGTACTCTGGGAGGCGTAAGTCCCCTTTAATAGGCAGGAACAATTATGCAAATGATTTGCAAGGGGCGGAGCCTCCCCTCTTACTTAAGCCACCTTCTGGCCAGAGCCACCCATATTGATTTGTTCCTGGTGTGCTTCCACACCAGGTAGAGAACATCTATGCATCTTAGTATTTTATTTTTTTTTATTCAAATATGGAATACCACCATTAGGAGGGTGACCATGGCTGTGAATTGCCCTCTTTAAAGTGGCTGGTGCAGCTTCCAGGGATTTTCTGTGGACCTATACCCTGATGAGGGGACAGCTTGTGTTAAGCAGCTCCCCTGTTGGGGAATTTACCTCTGGTTCTTTCCCTCCCTATCATGGTCACCTGAAGACAGAAGTCTGCAAGGAAGGTGAGTCACCCAGTGAGTGCTGAAGGTCCACTTGTCCCCACAGTGTCCCTTTGATGGGCTTGTATTTGGGAGTTTTAATACACTCCAGCACTCATAGGGTGTTTTTATTGCATTATTACTGTTTATGCAATTTCTGTGTTCTTCTCTGAGTTTTGGAGCATTGGGTATTCATTTATTTATGTTTCTCATGTGTTTCATGCTTGTTTGGGCACTTTTTAATGTTTTACTAAACTTTATTAAAAATGGTGTTCCGCGCCTTTAAGCGCGGCTTTTTCCCGCTCAGACGCAAGGGCTCCTTTACTCTCTATGGGAATTCACAGTATGGGACATATCTCTGGAACCGCTTGTCACAGCAACTTCAGAGAGGGCTCATTTTAATTCTAGGCTCCTGCTCTATCATCCGGAATGTGTTTTATTTATGTGGGGTGTTCAGGGGGGCTTCGGGCATGAGCATGTCTACTTCACTGGAGCTAGGGGCTAGACCCAAGTCTAAGGAGGATGGGGGGTCCGCTACCCCCATGGCGTTTTGCTCCTCTTGCCACATTGGGCTGGATGGCGATAATGTGGGGGATCTATGCCCTAATTGTACTGGTCAAGATAGCAACCCTGGGCTTCCCAGCCATGCTATTGAGCCATCTTGGGTGAGGGAGTTTAAAGCTGCCACTAGGGATCTCAGATCTACGCTTCAACTCTTTCCCTCTCAGGTACAGGGGGCTCTCCAGGTCTGGCAGACCCCCTCTACTATCAGGACCTCCCTGCCTAAGCCACAGGGAGCTCCTGATATCACTGATTCTTCTGAAGAAGAACTTTTACAGGATTCTGATGCTGAGGAACGTACTGTTATTGAATCTAACAGGTCCATTGGGGACCCCTATGAGTGTGACCCTGAAGTTTCGGCTGAGGGTCTGATCAGAGCGGTTCTGAACACGCTCAACCTTCCTCTGACTCAGGAATCCACTTATGATCCTACTGATGTTTTTCAGAAAAAGCCATCTAAGCCTGTTGTTTGTTTTCCAACTAACCCTACTCTTGCCCGTCTGGTCTCTGAGGCATGGAAGAATCCTGATAGATCTTCCTCTGTCTCCAAAAAGTTTGCCAAACTTTACCCTTTTCCTGAGGCGGAGCTGGCAAAATGGGTTCATCCTCCCAAAGTGGATGCTCCTGTGTCTAGACTATCCAAATCTACTGCTTTGGCTGTCTCAGATGCCTCTGCCTTGCAGGACTGGACGGATAAGAAACTAGAGCTCTCTCTTAAGTCTATTTTTGCCTCCATTGGCACAGCCATGCGCCCCACTTTTGCTGTGGCATGGGTTAATAGAGCTATTGCGGCCTGGACTGAACGACTGACTGAAGCGGTTCGCCAGGATGCGCCTGTATCTGAACAGTTGCAGCTTCTTGCTAATATCACTGAAGCTCAGAACTATGTCGCTGATGCTGCTTTTGATGCTGTGCGCATGATGGCGAGGGCCTCCACTTCTTCTGTGGTGGCTAGACGCGCTCTTTGGCTGAAAATTTGGTTTGCTGATACAGCCTCTAAGAAGGCTTTGCTTTCCTTGCCCTTTCAGGGGAATTTGCTTTTTGGGTCTGAACTCAAAGAAATGATCAGTGAGGCTACTGGCGGTAAAAGTACTCTTCTACCCTCAGTCTTTAAGAAAAAGTTTCCAGCCAAACGCAATCGGTCCTTTCGTTCCTTTCAGACTGAGACACGCTCCTCGGCCCAAACGGGTCCTCCCACTACGCGCTCCTCCTCCAAGCCCAAACAGTCCTGGAGGCCCAAAGTTGCCTCCAAGGCCAAGACCTCCAAGACTGCTTCGGCATGACTCGCCGAACCCGGGTCCGCATCCGGCTGTAGGCGGTCGTCTCCGCATCTTTCGCCGGACTTGGGAGGAGTCAGTGGCGGACCCATGGGTTATTCAGGTGGTGTCAGAGGGATACAGGATCCCTTTCTCTTCCCTTCCTCCTTTTCGGTTCCATTTTACTCGTCCTTCTCAGGAACCCACAAAAAGGCGTCTGTTCGACGACGCTATTCAGGATCTCTTGGACAAAGAGGTCCTGGAGGCGGTTCCTCAGGGGGACACAGGTTCAGGATTTTATCCCAACCTGTTTGTGGTGGCCAAAAAGGACGGAGGAGCCCGTCCCATCTTGGATCTCAAAGATCTCAATGCCTATGTGGTGACTTCCCACTTCCGCCAGGAGTCCCTGCGCTCTGTGATTGCAGCAATGTCTCCAGGGGAGTTTCTTGCCTCCCTGGACCTTCAGGATGCTTATCTTCACATCCCTATTCATCCAGAGAGCAGGCGGTATCTCAGGATTGCCTGCCACAGGGGACACTTTCAGTTTGCAGCGCTCCCCTTTGGGCTGACTTCAGCCCCTCAGGTCTTCCAGAGGGTGTTGGGCTCCTTGATAGCGGTGCTCCATCAGGATGGGATCAGAGTGACCCCCTACATGGACGATCTCCTACTGAAGGCCTCCTCAGCGGAGCTTCTCCACCAGCAATTACAGATGTGCATGCACACCCTGAACCGTCATGGCTGGATCCTGAAACTGGACAAGTCGGACTTGATTCCGTCTCAGAGGCTTCTGTTCCTGGGTCTCCTGTTCGACACTCGCCAATGCATGGTGTTTCTTCCAGAGGACGTGGCTCACCAGATAGCTGTCAGAGTGGCTGGAATTCTGGACCTGGACGTGATTCCAGTTCCGAAGTTGTCGTCCTTAGTGGGGAAGTTCATTTCCACAATCGAAGCAGTACCATTTGCCATGGCCCACTCCAGGGATCTTCAGAGATTCGTGATCCAGACGTGCAAGAATCATCCAGATCATCAACATCTGTCTGTTTCTCTTCCTCCTCATGTCGAGTCGAGTCTGCACTGGTGGTTAGATCTCTCTCATCTCCTGAAAGGAAAATCCTTTCTAGTTCCTCCTTGGACCACAGTCACTACGGATGCCAGCCTTCGGGGCTGGGGTGCAGTCTGGGGTCGCTTCAGTGCTCAGGGGAAATGGGGTCTGGAGGAATCCATGCTCTCCATCAATGTTCTGGAACTTCGAGCTGTCCGGCTGGCCCTGAGGCACTGGGAGTCTCAATTGACCGGTCTTCCAGTCAGAGTGGAGTCCGACAACGCCACGGCGGTGGCTTACATCAACAGGCAAGGCGGCACAAGAAGCGGTTCCGCCTGGTGGGAGGTCAAGGATATTTTGTCTTGGGCAGAAGATCACGTGCCTGTCATCTCTGCGGTTCATATTCCAGGCGTGGACAACGTCATGGCAGACTTCCTCAGTCGTCATACCGTCGACAGCGGAGAATGGGCTCTGCACCCAGAGGTGTTTCACATGCTCACCCAACGGTGGGGGATGCCTGTGGTGGATCTGATGGCTACCAGACACAACAGGAAGGTTCCGGTGTTTTGCTCCCGGTTGAGGGACTCCCTTGCTCTAGCAGTGGATGCCTTGTCGATCCCTTGGGACTTCTCCCTGGCTTACATCTTCCCTCTTCTTCCTCTATTGGTCAGAGTTATCCAGAAGTTGAAGAGGGAACGTTGTCCTGTCATCCTGATTGCTCCAAACTGGCCTCGCCAGTCCTGGTTTCCGGAATTGATGGCCATGTCAGTGAAGGATCCAATCCCACTTCCAGCCCGTCCGGACCTGCTTCTTCAGGGGTATCTGTGGAAAGAGGATGTTCACTCTCTCCATTTGATGGCATGGCGGTTGAATCCTCGATTCTAGCTAAGAAAGGCTTTTCTCCTTCTGTGGTATCGACGATGCTCAGTGCTCGTAAGCCTGTGTCTTCCAAGATCTATCATCGCATATGGTCAACCTTCGTGACATGGTGCTCTGACAAGAAGTTGTCTCTTGACTTCCATCTTCCCACTGTCCTAGCCTTCTTGCAGGACGGTGTGGATAAGGGGCTCAGTCTGAGTTCCCTCAAAGTTCAGACTTCTGCCTTGTCTGTGTTTTTCCAGGAACGGATTGCTGTCCTTCCTGATGTGAAAGTCTTCTTCCAAGGTGTGACTCATGTTCGACCTGCCTTTAAGAGTCCTGCTCCCCAGTGGGATCTCAATTTGGTGCTGGGAGTTCTACAGCGACCACCGTTTGAATCCTTGGCTTCCATTCCATTACGTCTTGTGACTTGGAAGATGGCCTTCCTCTTGGCTGTGGTGTCAGTGCGCCGGGTAGCAGAGTTACAGGCCTTGTCTTGTAAACCTCCTTACCTGGTGTTCCACAAGGATAAGGCTGTGCTTCGCACTACCAAGGAATTCTTACCCAAGGTTGTGTCTGAGTTTCACATCAATCAGGAGATTGTGGTTCCCTCTTTCTGCCCTAATCCTTCATCTGACAAGGAAAGAGATCTCCATCTGTTGGATGTGGTGCGTTGCCTTAAATTTTATGTTCATCGCACCGAGTCTATCAGGAAGTCTGACGCTCTATTCGTCATTCCTGAGGGGCCTAGGGCAGGAAGACCGGCTTCCAAAGTTACCATTGCCTCTTGGATTAAGGCTACCATCCGTGAAGCCTATAAGTTGAGGAATAAGCATGTTCCCTTCCGGGTGACTGCCCATTCCACCAGATCTATTGGGGCCTCTTGGGCCTACAAGAATCAAGCTTCTGCTGATCAACTGTGCAGAGCGGCCACTTGGTCCTCTGTGCACACCTTTTCTAAGCACTATCGAGTTGATGTACTGGCTTCGGCTGATGCCAGTTTTGGAAGGAAGGTCCTGGAGGCAGTCTTGCCTGTGTAGGTCTTCCGCTCTGTGATCCTTAGTGCTTCTTTACTGTTGAGCCCGGTTGGCTCTGGTTCTGTGTGCTGTGTTAGTTCAGGGATTGTTCCCTTGGTTGGTGTCCGTTGACACTTACAGTTTGGGCTATGTTATCAACTGGTCATAACAGTTCTAGTGACTTGGGCCTTGCGCCTGGTCCTTGCCTTACTTCCCGCCTCTGGATCAGCTCAATGTTTGTACATCCCAGAGTACCAGTGACCTGTATTGGACGACAGTGAAAATAGGATTTTAGTCTTACCTGTTAAATCCTTTTCACTTAGTCCATACAGGTCACTGGTCTCCCACCCTGTCAAGGGACCAGTCTTGGCTCTCCTGTGGCATTCAGTGGGAGACCGTTCGGGCATGCTCACAGGAGTCTTTCTTTTTGCTTACCTGAGGTCAGTTCTTGGGGTCTCAAATCAATATGAGTGGCTCTGGCCAGAAGGTGGCTTAAGTAAGAGGGGAGGCTCCGCCCCTTGCAAATCATTTGCATAATTGTTCCTGCCTATTAAAGGGGACTTACGCCTCCCAGAGTACCAGTGACCTGTATGGACTAAGTGAAAAGGATTTAACAGGTAAGACTAAAATCCTATTATCGTAGGTAATTTTCTAGTTATGTATAGAAAAAATATACCGTGTTGTTTTTTAATAGAATACGTGGCATAGCAATAATAATTGTTGTTTGTGACAGGCTAAATTATTTTTAACCCTTTGAGTGGCAAAGGTATATCCAATACATTGCAAAGCCCTGAATCTCCAGAGTATATACCAGTTGCAAATATGCATAGTTATGTTTACATACGCGACCTGCGCAGACCAGTAATTAACAGCAATGCAAAAAGGGGTGTTCAGTTTAATGAAATAAAGTGTACATTACATTTATTACATGATAAACTACCCTCAAAACCGCTCTGACTATATAAAATTATATATCTCTTGAAAATAGACAGAAAATATGGTAATGTGCAAAAGTTTTAGGCAGGTGTGAAAAAAAAATGCTGTAAAGTAAGAATGCTTTCAAAAATAGACGTTAATAGTTTATTTTTTTATCAGTTAACAAATGCATAATGAGTGAACAGATGAAAAATCTAAATCAATTCAATTTGGCGTGACAACCCTTTGCCTTGAAAACAACCTCAATTCTTCTGTGTACACTTGCACACAGTTTAAGGAACTTTGCTGGCAGGTTGTTCAAAACATCTTGGCGAACTAACTGCAGTTCTTTTGAGGATTTAGGCAGCCTCAGTTGCTTCTCGCTCTTCACATAATCCCAGACAGACTCGATGTTGAGGGCTCTGTGGGGGACATACCATCACTTCCAGGACTCCTTGTTCTTCTGTAGGCTGAAGATGGTTCTTAATGACTTTGGCTGTATGTTTGTGGTCGTTTGTCATAGTGCAGAATAAATTTAAGGCCAATCAAATGCCTCCTTTATGATATTGCATGATGGATAAGTATCTGCCTGTACTCCTCATTGAAGAGACCATTAATTCTGACCAAATCCTCAACTCCATTTGCAGAAATGCATCCCAAATTTGCAAGGAACCTCCCCCATGCTTCATTGTTGCCAGCAGACACTCATTCTTCTACAGCTGTTCTGCAAACAAACTGCCTTCTACTACAGCCAAATATTTCAAATTTTTCTGCACCCCCAGTTCCTATATTTTCATGCTTAATTGAGTCGCTTGGCCTTGTTTCCACGTCGGAGTTATGGCTTTTTGGCCGCAAGTATTCCATGAAGACCACTTCTGACCAGACTTCTCTGGACAGTAGACGGTCTATTAAGGTCAAACTGTTTTCTGCCAATTCTGAGCTAATTGCACTGCTGGACATCTTCCAATTGGGAATGGAAGCAAGCATAATGTGTCCATCTGCTTCACAAAGTTTCCTTGGTTGACCCACTGCATCTATGCTCCTCAGCTTTGCCCATTTCTTTGTGTTTCTTCAAAAGAGCTTGGACAGCATATATGTGGGAGCTCCTGTCTGCCTTGAAATTTCTGCCCGGGAGAAACCTTGCTGATACAGTTTAACTACCTTGTGTCTTGTTGCTATGCTCAGTCTTGCCATGGTGTATGACTTTTGACATTAAACGGTCTTTAGCAAGAAAGGTTCCATGGTGGGACCGAAACGTTGACCCTTATTTTTGCTGATTTTACCAATAAATTTCACACTATCAAGAACCATAGGTGCTGCCCAATTTTTGACATGCTTCTGAATATTGCAAAGCAATGAATTGCGTACCCTTCTGACACTCAAACTGTTAAGAGGTCAGTCCTGCTCTGTGTACAGCCGCCTTATTACTGGCAGTCATGCTCCCTAGAGACTGCCCAAATGCACAGAAGGCTCCCAGCGTTCGGGCAGTCTCTACTGCGCATGACTGCATGGCACACAGGGAGCTTCACATTCTAGCACTTTATATAAAGATAAATCATGCACACCAACTAATCGCCACAGGTCACTGATTTTGACAGGAGTGGCCATGGGGGAGAAGGCCTCCTTTCTAGTCCTGCCATAATCACTGCAGCCTCCCCCCCCACCCCCGACCACTTCTGTCCAAATCACTGCATTCAGTACCCTACCTTCTTCCCTATCTGCCCTCTCGCTGTCTTTCGCCTTTCCCCTCATCATGTTCTCCCGTCTTTCCTCCTTCTCTCCCCAGTCATCTTATTGCTTTCTCTCTCTTTCCTGACTTACTCCCTTTCACATCCTTACCTTCCAATGTCCCTCTTAATACCACATTATAGAGATGCAGCTAAGTGAACGGACCATCCTGTCCCTTTCATCACCCCTTCCATTACAGCCATGTGGTGAAGGGGAATGGGTGTACAGCACCATGCTCTCCAATCACACAGGCAATGCTGTGCAGCATTCAGTAGTGTGTGTGTGTGTGTGTGTGTGTGTGTGTGTGTGTGTGTGTGTGTATATAATATGTATCTTTGCAACCTTGGAATGCATTGCGTGTGCGTTTAGAACAAAACAAAAAACACACGCACAGAGACACACACAGTGAGCCTGATGTAGACTCTGTAGCAATTGTGTTATCTTGTTTCCTTCTGATCTTAACTATCTCTTGTCCCAGCATACCCCAACCCCTTCTTGAGCCCTTCATGCCTGGTTGGATGTCTCCTCTGTGGCAAGTTATGCTCTGGCCTCTTTGCTGTTGTCAAAGGTACACCATTCAACGGTTACACTAATCACACCAGGAACCAGTGAAAAGATAGGAAGAGAACACTCCTCCATCAAGGGTAATTAGGGCTAGTTGCTAATGGATGAAGCTAGAGACCGTGTCTAGAAAGCGTAGGCCAGCAGTGGCTGAATGTGATGCAGCCAAAACTGATTAAAGATGCTAGCCAGGAAGCTAGATAGCCCCCTTCTATGGAGCTGAAGGTGACTCAGAATACACTGCCATGATTAGACTTTACCCTAATAACCCCACGGAGAACAGGATACCTCCAGAGCTGGCAAATAACTAATAACACAAGACTGAATGTCCTCAGGGCTACAGGAAGGAGTCTGCAGGATGGCTAGGTATCCACTAACCCACAGGAACAGGAGGCTGCTGGGGCCTCGGCAGGATGCCCACAGGGCCACATGATAGAAGCTGCAGAGGGTGATTGATGGGAATACAGTAATCTGCAACAGGATAACAGACTGTGACTGGCAGTAGACTTGGTCAGAGATCCAGGCAGAAGTCAGTAACAGGAATCAGTCAAACATCAGCAGGTGAAGAGATGTGGTCAGAGATCCAGGCAGGAGTCGGCAACAGGAATCGACACAATACTCACGAACACCACAATACACTCAATTGTTATCTAGCATGTAAGTTGTAGCTTGGATGCATCTTATACAGAGAAAGGAGGAGGAGGAGTGGCTGTAAGGGGAACAAGGGGAGGCACAGTGTGTTGGACCTGTGAGTAAAAGTAAAATCTGTGACAGCTGTACTACAGTTTGCCTAGATATTAGGCATTAGTGGCCATCCGAGGAGGTGTGGAATTGAAGTGCAACATGGCCAGGTTTTGAATCCTTATAGTAAAGGAATCCAGGCTGTTATCTGAGTGGCTGAGCTATCGGCAATGGAGTAAGGGGTATGAAGAGAGAGTTTGCCTTGTCCTCAGCGTTTGGTCTACACCCTGTGCCTGTTCATTTTACTGAGGCTGTGCTTGTGGTTGTTTTCAGAACTACTCTGCATCGGTAGCTAAATGTATAATATAAAGCATTTACCATGGCATGTTCGCATGCACGCATATAAAGTGTGCAGTAAGCACTTGTAGAATGTGAGCAGCAAATAAGACCACTGCATAATACCTACTTTTTAATTGTCCCCATTCCGCTAATGGCAACTTTGGACATTATCATTTGGATAATGTCAAAAGGAGCAATTAGGTGCCTTGAGGACAGTGTAGAAAGGAGGCATTATTGCAGTGAGGAGGAGCAATGCAGGCTCAGTTTGACGATTGAAGTGCAACTCATTTGGATTTACAGAAACTGCAGCTGGTTAGTAGTGTTTGCAGTAGAGAAGTGTCGGTGGACGGAAGTGTGAGACGAAAAAAAAAATAATAAAAGTGCCAGTACTTAAAACACACCGTGTTTAGAAAGTGTGATCTGTTGAAAGGTTGGTTAAAGTAAATTGTTGATGATTTTTTTTTTTTTTTTTTTTTGGTGTGCGCGCGTGTGGTGAAAGTTTGCCTGGAACAGGATGCATACAGTTATAACAGGCTCCAAGTTGCTTTCTTCCTCACTGCACTAATTGCACCTTTATACATTATCCAAAAGGAGCCATTAGTGGAGTGCCGACAGTGTACAAAGGAAGCATTAGTGGAGTGAGGTGGAACAGTGTCTTGCTATGAAACTACTTCAGGAGATTTTAATAGGAGTGGCAAGGATGGCTTGGCCTCCCTGCAACCTGTGAGATGCAGTATATGTATACACTACATGGCCAAAAGTATTGTGGACATCCCTTCTAATTAGAAGATCCAGCTATTTCCTCCACACACATTGCTGACAGGTGTATAAAATAAAGCACACAGCCATGCAGTTGCCATAGACAAACATTGGCAGCAGAGTGGCCCATACTGCCGAGCTCAGTGACTTTCAGCATGTAACCATCATAAGATGACACCTTTCCATTAAGTCGGTATATCAAATGTCTTCCCTGCAAGAGCTGCCCTGGTCAACAATAGGTCTCACTAGTTATGTGGTAAGCCACACAAGCTCACAGAACTAAAGTGCAAATCAAATAAGAATCTTCTGCCCACAGCTGCAACACTCACTACCATGTTCCAGACTGCCTCTGGGAGCAACATCAGCACAAGATCTCTTAGGAGCTTCATGAAATGGATTTCCAAGGCCGTTTAGCCACACACAAGCCTAAGATCACCATGCACAATGGCAAGGTATGGCTTGAGTGAAGTAATGCTAACTGCCATAGGTCTCTGGAGCAGTGGAAATATGAGTTTTGAATTGCACCTCTCCATCTGGCAGTGTGTAGTATGACTCTGGGTTTGGCAGATACCAGGTGAATGTTACCTGCCTGACTGAACAGTGTCAATTGTAAAGTCTGGTTGAGGAGGATTTATCTGGAACTATTTTACATGTTCATGCCATGGGACATCTTAAAGCAACAGCATACAATGATATTCTAGACTATTCTGTGCTTCCAGCATGGTGGTAAAAGTTTGGGAAGACCCTTTCCTGTGTCAGTGTGACAATGCTCCTGGGCATAGAAATGGTTTGTCAAGATCAGTGTGGTAGAACTCAAATGGCCTTCACAATGCCCTGACTTCAACCCAATTTAACACTTTTGAGAAGAATTTTAAGGCTGATGTGTTCTAGGCGTAATCTCCTATAAGCACTCTTCCACGCTATTGCTCTAGTGTCTGAATAGGAGCAATCCTTGCAGCAAAGTGCGAATTTTACAATGAGATGTTTGGCAGGCAAGTATTCACATACTTTTAGCCATGTACAATATGTTATGTGTTTATAAATATTCTAGATGTTATGTGATCTGCATTTACATTCTGTATTTCTATTAACAATATACTTCAAATCACACTTGTCTGGAAAGGGCAGTGCATACACCCCTTATGTAAATGACAGTATGGCAACCTTTTAAAATACTGTCAAAAGTATAAACTAATATAATATAGACTTTTATTGGCTCACCTATGCAAATCTCTTCCTCCCCTCGTGTTGGATAGGAAATAAGGTTGTGTGGCAAATAGTGTATGTGTGGCTGTCCGGCTACGATGGGACAGTGAAAAATGGATAGGGTGTCAGACAGTTTACTTTTTACTCTGCAGTTATTATTATCCGTAGAAGAAGACTGGTCGACAGTCAGTATATCTGTGGTTCTGTGGCTACCATAGTGCACTGAAATGAGGCTGGTGCTTCAGTCTATGTGTTTGCCAGTGGTACAAGGCTGGTGAAGCATACAGTATGTATGAAGTGTCCCTGACCACCTGTGGGACAATGGAACAATGCTTGAGTATCAGTGTATATGTGATTCTGTTACCTCTGGGACAGTGAAACAAGGCTGGATTGTTACATCCTGTATGTGTTGTTCTATGACTACCAGTGGACAGTGGAAGACTTTGTCCTTCTCCATGCCACTTATTAGTTATAAAATGTAGCCTTGATAGATATTTTGTATCTATTAAAATATTCCTTGTGCTTGTCTATCTGGTAAACTATGTTTATTCCCATGAATTCTAGAAAGGTATTCAACACTTTAATTCATAATCTGTTTAAAACCTAGCATTCAGGGTGTTAAAATATTCAGGCTTGCATAAATTAAAAGTAACAAAATAGCTTCACATGAAATCTGAGAAAAGAATATTGGAGAGTTCACTGTGACAGTGTTGTCTAAACTGCTTATTAGAATGGATAATCTATTGTTTAGAGAAAATAATGCCCTTCTTAATCCTTTCTTATGATAACAGTGTGTTGAAAGACAAAACTGACCTGGTTTCATTAAAGAAAAAAAAATCACAAGTGTTCTCCTCAGTTCAAATTTTAATTTAAATAATCTACATAGTAACATAATTAGGTTGAAAAAGATACAAATCCATCAAGTTCAACCTTTGCATCATAACCCAGAGAAATGAGAAATTATATAAGCTTTCCTGCTGCCAGATAAGTTAGTCTTTATCAGAACTTACTGTTTTGCCTATTAATACAAAGTTATAACCCTGCATGTTCCCTCTTGAAAGAAATGTATCTAATCTTCTCTTAGATGTATACATTTAATCTGCCATTACTGCATCCTTGGGCAAGGAATTCCACAATTTAACAAACCTTACTGTAAATAAAAAAACTTTCCTTCGCTGAAGTTGAAACCTCCTTTCATCTAATTTTAAAGTGATAGTAATACTTTGTTTTATCTTTATTTTATATTGTAGGCATTAAAAAAAACATGAATAATGATATCTTATCTCTCAAACTTTTATGGTTTGAGACATATTCACAAGCAGTTTCCCCTCCCGCCCCTTTTACCTAGTGTAAGGCATCTCTTCTCAGATGTGGAATCTGGTTGTAAGACTAGACAGATAACAGCAGGGGACAATCTTCTTCCTATGAGAACAATGAAGGCCCTGCCCCCTTTGACAAGTTTTTCAGGTTTTTCCCTTATCTTAATTGAAGATTGTCCCTCTCTGCAATCTACCTGGGCACCTCCCTTCTGATCTGGTAAAAGGGTGGGAGGGGGATACTTTGTCATTGAATTACTCTTGAACTACAAGTCTGACAGAATTGAAATAACACTCTCCAATTAGAGCTGCTTTTATTATGAAACATTACTATCCCTTTAAGTGGTAGCCCCGGGTTATTTGTTAAGGCCTTGGAATAAAAGCTGACCAGAGTGTTCCTTGTATTGACCTCTCATATATATGTGTTGGTTGTAACAAGATCTCCTCTTAGTTGTCTTTTTTTCTAGAGTGAATAAACCAAGTTTGTGTTGACGTTCTTCATATATCATCTACCATTCCCTTAATTAATTTTATTACTCTTCTCTGTCCCCAAAACTGCATTGCATATTCAAGTTGAGGTCTTACCAACGATTTCTACAGTGTCAAAATTGTTACCCACTCCTGCTTCAATACCCCTTTTTATGTTTGCTTTTGCTACTGTTATTTGAAAATGGTCATTGCTTTCACATTTGTAGTTTACAAGGATTCCCAGGTCTTTCTCCAGCAACGAGTCAACTAAAATTAGTTAAGTTCATAAGTAGTATTTGGATTCTTTCCCCCCCCACCACCAAATGGCTGACTTTACATTTTCCCACTTTAAACTTCATATTTCATTTGTTTGCCAATCTGCCACTGTCAACCTTAACTGTATTGGAGAATTTTCCATTTACAACAATATACTGTTCCCTATCCTTCAACCAATTTTCTATCCAGTTGCAAATGTTATCCTCTAGCCCCAATTTCCTTAAAGCAATAGTAATGTTTCATTAAATAAAGCAGCTGTGATTAATCTTCATAATATTTGGGCTATGGAGAGTGTTATTTTAATACTGTCAGAGTTGTAGCTCAAGAGTAATTGAATGATAAAATATCCCCCTCCTGCCTCTTTAACAAACCTAAAACTGCCTCCCCCAGAGCAGCAAACCGATCTGGATGGATTGCAGTGAGGGACAATCAAGGGGGGAGGGTTTTCCTAATGCTCACATCAAGAAGTTTGTCCTTCACCAAAACCTGTCTGGTCAAGTGACTGAATTCCACATCTGAGGGGAGGCGGCTTACATTAGGTAAAACGGCTGGGAGGGGGGATACTTTATCATTCAGTTACTCTTGAACTACAACCCTGACAGTGTTGAAATAACTGAAGATTAATCGGAGCTGCTTTTTTTTGAGAAACATTACTATCCTTTTAAATTTTACCCCAGCCTGCTGTGTGACACTGTATCAAATGCTATTGCAAAATCTAGATATACTACATCTACTGCTCTGCCTTTATCTAGGTTGCTACTTACTTCTTCCTGGAAGCTCAAAAGATTAGTTTGGTACAATCTATTCCTCGTAAAACCTTGTTGATTCCTGTTGATAATCTTATTTTCTGTGGCTAATCCTGAATATAATCCCTTATTATGCCTTCTAGCATTTTCCTATTACAGAGGTCAAACCCACAGGTGTATAATTCCCAGGTTCTGTTATAGTTCCCTTCTTAAAGGCATTACACTGCAATCTTGTAGCATTAAGCCTGTGGTGAGATAATTTTAAAGGGTAAAATGATGGGTCTTGCTAAAACTCAGGGTGGATAAAAATTGATGATTTAAAAAAAATAATAAATAATAAAAAAAATTATTATTTTTTTAATTTAAATCTGATTTTTTTTTTATTTAAATCAAATTTATTTTAATGAAATGCTTTTGGAGGAAAAAATCCAATCTAAATAGATAGTTTTCTATTTAAGATACATTATAGTTTAAGGGTTATTCAGCATGAAATAGAGCTTAGTTATGTAACTGAGGCTGTACAGTCATGCATTTGTATTTTATGTTTTATTATATGTTCTAAACATGAGTGTTTAATCGATTACACTAAAATCAGTTCTGATATTGCTGTTTTACTAATCTGACAGGTTATATTCTAAATATGGCTTCTTCACCTGGTTACAAATATTGATGGTTTTAACTACCAGCAATAATGAGTTTTTTAATTTAAAAATCATGATTTAAATAGTCTTACTGACTAGTGATTTAAATCGTGATTTAAATAGACTTGATTTATATCAAACCCACCCTGCTAACACTACACTGAGTTCCTGAAGAACCCTTGGATGTATACCATAAGGACCCAGTATTGTCTGTCTTAATTTTATTCAGTCTTTCCATGACCTATTCTTGTGTTAACCCAGTTGTATGGTTTTATTTGTTGCTTGATGAGGCTCTTCTACCATTTTCTACCCTATTATTTAATGATGCAAAGGAAGTGTTTAGAACATCAGTCTTTTTCTTATTCTCTCACCCATTTCATTTTTGAAAGGCCCAATACACTCCCTCTTATGTTTTCTTTGCTATTTATGTATTTAATACATTTTTTGAATTAGTATTGCTTTCAGTTTTAGTTTAATTATCTCTTTTTGCTAACCTATTTGCCTTTTTGGAATCTTTATTGCAACCCCTGTATTTCAAGAAAGAATGTTCTGTTCCTTTAGTTCTTAACCCATCCGGACTGGCTTGCAGAGCAGCATAACTTAAGTAAAAGGGACCTGAGGAGAACTCTCTAATTCAGTTGCATCTGGTAGTTCTGTAATATATCTCTACATGGGATAAAATAGTTTGAAGAAGAATCAGAGCTGCATTTTGTTTCAGACATAACTATCCCTTTAATTAGTTCTTGGAAGGGCTAAACATCATTTTATGCAAGTAGATCCAACCATAGTGTGCGGTCTCTGTGAAGATTAATAGCACATCGTGTGGTACTGTTGGTCCAGCATAAATCTGAATATAAGTTGAGGGTGCGACACTGTGCCACAAATGTTAATTTACTCAAACTGTTTATATTACTAGTCCATGACTAGGCCAACAGCTCTTCCAGATAACTTTAACCCCCTTAAGGACCACTGGTGGCACTCACTGTTAAAGATCACATTGATGCCTGGGTGCAGATCAAACAAAGCGTTAAATCCAAAGTTTAAAAGTAATAGACCGCACTCACAGGAACTTGAAGGAAAAAATTCAAATGGTGTTTATTGTAATCGACGTTTCGGCTATATTACATAGCCTTTATCAAGATAGGCTATGTAATATAGCTGAAACGTCGATTACAATAAACACCATTTGATTTTTTCGCTTCAAGTTCCTGTGAGTGCGGTCTAGTACTTTTAAACTTTTTATATATATATATATATATATATATATATATATATATATATATATATATATATATAATGTGTAGTGGATTTTGAATTTGAACTGAAACTTAACAGAGATATTACTTCTATGAGCCCTTGAAAAACTGGATGTGCTGTCTCTTGGAATAATATTATTCAAACTGATTTATTTTTGTGCAGATGAGATATATGCAAACATAACAAAAATGGTGCACAGCACTACAACTTACAACTGCATATTCTTTGCAAACATATATATAAAAGCATATACCTGACTGCTGTAAGGTACCTTAAATAGGTAAGAGCCACTTATTCCTATAGGTAGGGCTGGAAAAAAATGTTTTTTTGCTGTTTAACACTGGGATGACTATTTTTTTTTTCCCCACTGACTAGTAACTTTTTATGACCAATGAATCTTATTTATGCCTTTAGGTATAGTTACCCTTTAAACTAACATAAATTATGTATTATTACCATCTGCTTTAAATGGTGCACATGCATGTTTATAAAAACGGAGTAGTTAGAATGCAGTGTGACAGTAATTCTTTGGATTGTATTTATTAAAGGGATAGTAATACTTTGTTTTAAAAATCTCTAAAATTGTAGATATTAATCATAGAATTAGAATAAGCTACTTCCCATGTGACAAAACTTCATAGTTTTTGTGGTCGTAGCATTTCAACTCCCCTCCTCCCCTTTCTCATACGTCAGAGCTCTAGATAAGATACAGAATCCAGTCATTTGACCAGACGGAAGCTCTTCAGCAGAGCCGAAATCGTGACGTTTATGAAGAAATACTTAATTGTGACTGTCTACAAAGTGTGCTTGGTTTGCTTGCATTTCTTCATAAAAGTCATGATTTCAGCTGTGCTGAATAGCCTCTGTCTGGTCAAATGACCGGATTCTGCATCTTTTAGCACTGACGTATAAGAGAAAGGGGGGGAGTTTTAATGCTACAAACACAAAAACGATGAAAGTTTTGAGACATTGGCAGTAGCTTATTCTAATTCTATTATTAATATCTACAATTTTAGAGATTTTTAAAATCAAATATTACTATCCCTTTAAGGCTAATGTGGAGCTATTCTGAGGCACACCAACTACCTTATATTGATCAAATAAAAAATGCCATCAACTTAAACAGGACACTTGTCCTGTTGAATTTATATTTTTATGAAATGTGTTAGTAGTAATTTGTTTCCTTGAGTGGCTTTTCTCATTTTTGAGGTTTTTGCTCCAATTAATCTTCATAGTATTTGGGCCATGGAGAGTGTTATTCAATACCATCAGATTTGTAGTTCAAGAGTAATTGAATGATAAAGTATCCCCCTCCCACCCCTTTTACCTAGTGTAAGCCACCTCCCCTCAGATTTGGAATCTGGTCACTTGACCGGATAGGTTGCAGCAAGGGACAATCTTCTTACTGTGACAGGTTTTTCAGGTGTTTCTTTATTCTCACTGAAGATTGTCCCTCTGTGGTCTCTACGGACAATTTTCCTTCTCTGATGTGAGCAGTTTTACATCAGTAAAAGGAGCAGGGGGGGATACTTTATCATTCAATTACTCTTGTATTGAAATAACATTCTCAGTGGCCCAAATACTGTGAAGATTAATTGGAGCTGCTTTTATTGTGAAACATTACTATCCCTTTAAAATAAATAAATTGGGATTGCCAGTGTTTTAATTTTGGAAAATGGTGGGTTAAATGTGTTCTTTTTTTCCCTGCTGCTTTTAATTATGCCCCCCTGCATAAGACCTTTATAGCAGTGATCAAAAACTTAGAGCTGATTGATATGACGGCAGCGTTGTCACTCTTTAACAAGCACTCGTGGGGGGAGGGGGATAAAATTGTCACCTTTTTTGTTCTGCATGTTTTAATAGAGACACATTAAAGCTACATCCCCAAGTGAAATATAGGCATGAAGGGCCCTCACTGAGCTGAGGCCGGGAATTAAGAAGTCAGGAAACGGGCTCTGATGCTATGCCGGAGTGCCTTGTGTGTCACACAATCTCCTGATTGGGGAGATCATTACTGCTATTATGACTCGACTTGTGGAGGAATTTTAAATTCCATCTGAATGTCAGTAATAACCCTCTTAGCCAATTATCCTGAATAAAATCACGAAGGCATTTGATATAATAGGTGTTGAATTACTGAATAGATTTGCTAATTAAATACTCTTTGTTCTGCTGCAGTTGACATTACAGGGTAAGATCTTGAACAATTATTCTCAACAGCTGTACTTTGTTAAGGAGGAAGAAATTAAGCATAAAGTTTATTTTTATTTTATTTTTTTTTTATTTTTTTTAATTTATTTATTTATTTTTATACTTTAAGTTGGCACATTTTTTAAATATGCTTGGAGGGGAGAGGAGGGGGTGAAATTCCATCATCCAATTGATGATGAAAAGATAAATATGCAGGTGTTGCTGTGAAATGAGATAACTGCAGACTTGGCTTTTTATAACCCTTTGTATGCTAGCTGTTGCCACTTCCTAGTGATCCCCTGTCAGATTGGGTAGAATTAGCTGTGTGTCTGTCGTATGGGAAAGCTAACATGCCATAGATGTTAAATTAATTGCTGTTAACTATTGTTGCTGATAATATTGCCCATTCGAGTGTCTGCTTGGTCGAGTGTGTTGTGGTTTATTTAAATGTTCTTAGTTAATGGAAAGCATAGACTTAAACCAAGATGGTTATCTATGAAAGAAGGCACAGCTTCAGCTTTAAATGTTTAATTTCGGCCAAGCAACATTAAAAAAAAAAAAAAAAAAATACTAGTATGCCAGCCGGTTGCTACATAAAGTTACTTTTTAGCCAAAGTTATGTGGGGTGATAGTTCCCCTTTAACTGGCGCATCTCCAATTCCTATCTTTTCTTTTTTTTTTTTTTCTTTTTTTTTTTTTTTCAGCCTAGAATTTAACGCAATGGGCTACTCCACTTTGCAGTGAATCCCTCAATATCTTGCCTTGCCAAAAACACTACTTTGTGTTTGGCATAAACTCTGGCTATTTTAACCACTTTGTGATAAAGGCTTTTTGAAACTAAAGGATAACCGCCGTACACATATCTCTGATCGTATCCTTGATGAAGTGTCTATAAGGATACAAAATGCATTGGATTGGGGGACCCTAAGTTGTTGGCATCTTTATATTTAGTGATTACAGTACTGTATTTGCAACACAGACAGGAGGTGTTGTGTTTGGCGATAATCCGAGATACAGCTGAATCGGTGAGAACCACGCTATACATATCTTTCTGAACTAACGAACGCGAGAGGGTTCTGTGAGTACAGTGGAGTTCCATCTAGCAGCCATAACCGGCTAAGAGTGGTGTCTTAACCAGTAGCTAAGATTGGCACCTGTCAGACCTCTGCTCGCTATCAGCTATATACACTGATGCACACTGCTACTCGCCTTGTGCTGTCATTAAAAATTGGAACACGCTATTAGAAGAACACACACCTGCCCGCAATATAGAAGTGTTGCATATAACAAGTATCCTATGCTTAACAGGTTGCTGTATATAAGTGACTATTTTTGGAAACTATTTTTATTTGACCTCATATTACATTTTCCATGGATATCACTGAAGTATTTTTATTGTTTATACATTATCTATATCTCATCTAAGGTATTCATTATATTTTTTGGGATTGTAGTGCAAGGTTTTCCCCCATCAATTATTTTGGTTTTATTATACAGTATAAGAGTCCTCCATGAATGGTGGGTGCCATATTCCGAAATATTTTGGGTGTTTTTTATATATATATATATATATATATATATATATATATATATATATATATAATAATCGAATGAAGGATTCACTCTCAACAATCCCATGCAAATGCCTAGGTGCCAATAAATGGTATAACTATGTTGAAATCAGCACTCTTAGGACTACTTTTATATAGCACAAAGAACAATTTAATGCGGATCAATGTTTCGATCCCACACCGGGATCTTTATCAAGATTGTATACGATACAAACAACCCCTTGATATACCCTGTGACCCGTGGAGAAATCCCACCAGAGGTTAGAGGTAAAAAAAAAATAACGTTAATTAAAATATACTACGAAATTCATAATACATAGTATTTCCACATACCCAAAACCTTCGTGAAAATGTGATTAAACCTCCGAAAATGATAAAATCAATACAGACTGATGACGTCATCCAATATCAAAACAACGTAACCAATGTCTTAGTTCGTTTGCAATTGTATCAATATTTGAAATAAAACATTTCTTTATAATCATGCAACATTGTATACCTTATTTAAAATCAAATGTTACTTGTTTCACCTATACTGAATATGAGAAACATTGTTATATGTTCAAGCGTAGTTGTAGCGGGTCTCCCTCGCATCGCACTACTTCGCCCATGCATATTACAATTGAGAAAACATGATACAGAAACTTAATTCATTGATAGCATTGATTGCCCCATTATTAACAGCACAAGTTTGCTTAAAAAATTATTACAATGTGTTATTAACCTGTTACTGCCTAACTTTATGATCACACAAATCATCTTGTGCTACTTCCAATCCCGTTTGTGTTGTATAGTATCATTTATTCAGTATATGCCCCTATAAGAATATACTTGTCAGTCATAGAAAACAATATACTCATTCACAGGTCCATGTCCGCCAAATTGTATTGTTTTTATATATATATATATATATATATATATATATATATATATATATATATATATATATATATATATAAAATATAATATATATATTTCTATACACACTGCTCAAAAAATAAAGGGAACACCAAGATTACATATCCTAGATCTGAATGAATGAACTGACAACAAAATCACACAAAAATTCTCAATGGAAATCAAATCAAATCAAATTTATCAACCCATGGGGGTCTGGATATGGAGTCACACTCAAAATCAAAATGGAAAACCACACTACAGGCTGATCCAACTTTGATGTAATGTCCTTAAAACAAGTCAAAATGAGGCTCAGTAGTGTGTGTGGCCTCCACGTGCCCGTATGACCTCCCTACAATGCCTGGGCATGCTCCTGATGAGGTTGTGGATGGACTCCTGAGGGATGTCCTCCCAGACCTGGACTAAAGCATCCGTCAACTCCTGGACAGTCTGTGGTGCAACGTGGCGTTGGTGGATGGAGCGAGACATGATGTCCCAGATGTGCTCAATCGGATTCAGGTCTGGGGAACGGCAGGCCAGTCCATAGCATCAATGTCTTCCTCTTGCAGGAACTGCTGACACACTCCAGCCACATGAGGTCTAGCATTGTCTTGCATTAGGAGGAACCCAGGGCCAACCGCCGCAGCATATGGTCTCACAAGGGGTCGGAGGATCTCATCTAGGTACCTAATGGCAGTCAGGCTACCTCTGGCAAGCACATGGAAGGCTGTGCGGCCCCCCAAAGAAATGCCACCCCACTCCATTACTGACCCACCGCCAAACCGGTCATGCTGGAGGATGTTGCAGGCAGCAGAATGTTCTCCACGGCGTCTCCAGACTCTGTCACGTCTGTCACGTGCTCAGTGTGAACCTGCTGTCATCTGTGAAGAGCACAGGGCACCAGTGGCGTATTTGCCAATCTTGGTGTTCTCTGGCAAATGCCAAACATCCTGCATGGTGTTGGGCTGTAAGCACAACCCCCACCTGTGGATGTTGGGCACTCATACCACCCTCATGGAGTCTGTTTCTGACCATTTGAGTGGACACATGCACATTTGTGGCCTGCTGGAGGTCATTTTGCAGGGCTCTGGCAGTGCTCCTCCTGCTCCTCCTTGCACAAAGGCGGAGATAGCGGTCTTGCTGCTGGGTTGTTGCCCTCCTACGGCCTCCTCCACATCTCCTGATGTACTGGCCTGTCTCCTGGTAGTGCCTCCATGCTCTGACAGACACAGCAAACCTTCTTGCCACAGCTCGCATTGATGTGCCATCCTGGATGAGCTGCACTACCTGAGCCACTTGTGTGGGTTGTAGACTCCGTCTCATGCTACCACTAGAGTGAAAGCACCGCCAGCATTCAAAAGTGACCAAAACATCAGCCAGGAAGTATAGGAACTGAGAAGTGGTCTGTGGTCACCACCTGCAGAACCACTTCTTTATTGGGGGTGTCTTGTTAATTGCCTATAATTTCCACCTGTTGTCTGTTCCATTTGCACAACAGCATGTGGAATTGATTCAGTCAGTGTTGCTTCCTGAGTGGACAGTGTGATTTCACAGAAGTGTGATTGACTTCGAGTTACATTGTGTTGTTCCCTTTTTTGAGCAATATATATATATATATATATATATATATATATATATATATTATAGATGAGTTAATATTTTAGCCGTATTAGTCCAGGATGTAAAATAACAAAATAAATTAATATCTTGCAATGCCTATTTTATTGGACTAACAGAATTCTGGATTGACAAGCTTTCGGGATAAACACAGTACACAGTACAACGCCGACTTCAGGGAAGGGGGAGGGAGGGGGAACTTTGCATTCTGTTATCTCTCAAACCATAAAGGTCTGAGAGATGATCCTGGGGGCAATTCAACTCTTTTTCAAATATCTACAATATGGGGAATAGTAATAATCAAGTATTACTATCCCTTTAACTGTATTAACTGTGAATTATGTGTCCTTGTGCTCAGACTTGAGAAAGGGAGTTTATCCCGATAGCTTGTCAATCCAGAATTCTGTTAGTCCAATAAAAAAGATATTAATTTTGTTTGTTATTTTACATCTACAGCATCATATTGAATGTTATGTTTCTTGTTGTAGAGCTGGTGGATCAGATGATTTCTTAGCTTCTCATTAGTGTGTTTACACAGCTTATTAGCATACTGTGAATTGTGTGTAGTAGCGAGTAGATTTTTAGTTTTTAGTCCTTTGGGAATCAGCTGTCTTTTCTTGCAGATGGATAGAAAGTATATGTCACTGTCGAGCTGTATTTCTTTTCTGGTCATCTTGTGGATTTAATTATTATGCGGTTGTATGTGATATTTTCTAGGGCTGTAACAACTAATCGATAATGAGAATCGTCGTCAACGATTCTCATTATAGATTAGTTGTGCAGTGATTAGTTGTGCCGCCCAGCAGCCCCACAGCCGCCGTATGTTCTGAAAGGCTGAACGCCTTAATGTCTGCCGGATACTGCTGTCTTCTTACTGCCCGCATTGATGACATCCGGGGCGGATCCATGCCAAACGCGGAGACGCCACGTGTCGCGTGCAGGTATTTTCTTCCTCTGTTTTGAGGCCAGTTTAAAACTGGCACCCAGACTGAGGAAGAAAACCCCAACATGCACCATGCGGCGTCTCCGCGTTTGACGTGGTTCCGCCCCGGATGTCATCAGTGCGGGAAAGAGTGAAAAAGAGGTACGGGGTAGAGACATACATGGGGGAAGAAAGTGAGGCACAAGGGCAGGGGGAGAAAGAAGTACATGGGGAAGAAAGAGAGGCACAAGGGGGAGAAAGAAGTACATGGGGGAGAAAGAGGCACAAGAGGGAGAGAGACGTACATGGGGGAGAAAGAGACACAAGGGGGAGAAATAGAGAAGTACATGGGGGAGAAAGAGGCACAAGGGGGTGGGAGAGAGAGAAGTACATGGTGGGGAGAAAGAGAGGCACAAGGGGGAGAGAGAGAGAGGCACAAGGGGGAGACAAAGAAGTACAAGGGGGGGGAAGAGAGGCACAAGGAGAAGTACAAGGGGGGAGAAAGAGGGGCACAAGGAGAAGTACAAGGGGGGAGAAAGAGAGGCACAAGGAGAAATAGAGGTGCAAGGGGGAGAAAGAGAGGTGCATAGACCCCATAATAAAATAATAACAATGACACATGTTAATGTGTAAAGTTTTTTATTCTGTTGTTTGTTTTTAACACTGTTTGTTCATTAAATCAGTTTAAATAATGAAAAATTAGCATATTTTTTTTTTATCCAATTAATCAATTAATCGAAAAAATAATCGTCCAACTAATCGATTATCAAAATAATAGTTAGTTGCAGCCCTAGTATTTTCCATAGTAGCAGAGTTAAGATTGTAGCCGTAAACATAGCATTCAATATGAAAAACAATGCCTACATCAAAAACTACGTGATGATAATATATATATCTATCTCCAAACAACTAGAAAACGAACTACACTATTCTTACAAAAAACAAAAGCAGGACCTTTTCAAGAATAAAAACTGTAAACTCATCAGACTTCAACAGGATTACCACAAACATCTCGCAGAACAAGAGAAATCACAAGAAAAATCAGGGATAGTTAATATTTCTGATTACGAACTATCAGACTCAGAAGTATCAGTTCTCTCTAAAGGACTATCATTTTGTCCTATTACAAAACTTGATCACATTCAGCTCTACTCTGATTTGGAAGAATTTTTCAGAAGGATGCGACAAGGAATTCTTCCATGATAAAGAGAACACAGAAACAACAATGGATTACAACAGCAGCAAAAAGAACACCCATTTCACTCCAGCACCAGGACGAAATGCCAAACTGGACAGCTACATTGAAAGTTTCCATCTAAGAACTGCATCCTTGGTGACCAAACAAAACAAAACAGGACATTTTTCATAATCTCTCAGAACAGAAACAAACTGCTGTAAATGACTTGAGAAATAATCACGTTATCCCCATCAAATTAGCAGACAAGGGAGGAGCAGTGGTGATGATGAACACCACAGACTACGTAAAAGAGGGGGGAGGGCAGGCAATTGTCAGATGGTAAATAGTACAAAAAAACAAAATGAAGACCCCACCAAGGAGTATACATTGCATCTCAGGGAGCTCATCAAATCCTTCCCTAAGAAGCTACAACCAGAACTGGAATCACTCATACCAACCAGTGCCTGCATGGGCAATTTCTATATTCTTTCCAAAATCCACAAGGTAGATAACCCTGGCAGACTTATAAATACAGGAATGGGAACACTTACAGAACAAATCTCAGGACTTGTAGAAAATATCCTAAAACCTCTCGTCACCGTCACCAACAGATTCATAAAAGACACCACTGATTTCCTTAACAAACTCAGCCAAATCACCAACCTCCCTGCCAACACCATCCTAGCAACCATGGATGTGGAATCTCTGTATAGCAACATTCCACATAAAGATGACATCAACGCTTGCTTCAATTTTCTCTCCTACACTGACGACCTCAACAATGAGGTCTACCTACAAACCATGGGCACGGCTATGGGTACCAAGATGGCACCCCAATATGCTAATCTATTTATGGCAGACCTAGAACAGAGATTCCTAGACGTACAACATACCAAACCATACATGTATTATCAATACATCGATGATATATTCATCATCTGGACCGAGAGTGAGGAAAAACTCACACAATTCTATGATTCTTTTAATTCCTTCTACCCTTCAATCAAACTAAAAAATGGAATACTCTACAAAATCTGTAACCTTTCTGGACACAACGGTTGCATGTCCCAATGGCACAATCCACACCTTGCTCTACAAAAAACCCACAGACAGATGCAGCTACCTTCACAGCTCCAGCTTCCACCACTCCCATACTAAACAGGGCATCATCTACAGCCAAGCAACTAGGTACCATCGAATTTTCTCTGACCCTAATGACTGTAACTCACACCTAAATGTACTCTCCCAGTCTATGAGACAGACTACAAATCTAGGATTATTACCAAACAAATCCACTCCGCTCTAAAAACACCACTCACGCACCACTTGTACCACGGGTACCACTTGTAGTAACCTGCAACTCAGCTCTTGAAGAAATACGGAAAATGATTAAAGATCTACAACCAATGCTAGCAGAAGATGATACTCTAAAAATATCTTCTCTGAAACCCACATTTTGGCCTTTAGACAACCTTCAACAAAAACTAATCAGCAGGAAACTACACACTGATGAGAATACAGAAAATGGTACCAGACAATGCAAGAAGAGGTTTCTGCAAACTATGCCAGCATATATGCCCAGACAATAAAGCCACCCACAACAACAACAACATACAGCATTAAAGGATCATACTCCTGCACATCTAGCAATGTGGTATATATGATACGTTGCACCAAATGCCACCTAGGGTGCTAACCACCCAGCAATTAAATGGCAGAATGAACATGTACAGACACTCTATCAAACATCACAAAGAAGGGTCCTACTGCACCCCTGTGGGACACCATTTTACCCAGCCTGAACACTCAAATAAGGACCTAAAAATCAAAGTGTTCAAAGGGAACTTTAGAAATACCCAAGAAAGAAAAACTTTTGAAGCCAGAATGATTATATTTTTTAACAGCAAGAATAGAGGACTAAATGTTGATTTGGGTTTCCTGTCCCACTATCAAAGTTTCACATGACCCCTCTATCATTATCTTATTCTTCATATATATCCACATGTTTACATACATTCTAATGACAGGTTTCATATTATTATTATCATATTAAGTATATGTACTGACATATGCTTTCCCATACTCTTATACATGCAGATATATATATATATATATATATATATATATATATATATATATATATATATATATATATATATATATACATACATACATACAGGTCTCAAAATTTCCACTCGCCACTAGCCAATGACGAGTGAAAATTTAGCCCTGGCGAGTAGAAATTCAGCCCTGGTGGGTATGTTATGGCTTACAGTGGCGAGTAACTTTTCCGGTCTGGCTAGTAGCAAAGGACTTCAAATTTTAAGCCCTGTGTATATATATATATATATATATATATATATATATATATATATATATATATATATATATATATAGTGAGTGGACTATTCTATATGTGAATATATGGGTTTATGTGCATATATGTATGTGTTTATGTATGTATATGTACTAGTACATATATATATATATATAGGTACTTGTGTACAGATATATGTTTTAGTATGCATTCCTACATATTGTGTGTACGTGTTTAGGTATATGCATTTATGTATATGTATGTGTCCACATGTATGTGTTCATATGTATATGCTATATACATGTATATTTGTGTGTGTGTGTGTGTATAGATATATTGTATGTGTGTGTGTGTGTGTGTATGTGTGTGTGTGTGTGTGTGTGTGTGTGTGTGTGTATATATATATATATATATATATATATATATATATATATATATATATATAATATTTATGTGTGTGTGTATGTGCATATGTGTGTATGTATATGTATTTATATATCTGCCTATATGGGCACAAGTTGTTTATAGGCCTGGATTGTTGGCATTGTAGCGGTTGAGTGGTTCACTGGCTTAATAATAATAATAATAATTCTTTATTTTATATAGCGCACACAGATTCCGCAGCGCTTTACACTCCTATTGGTCCCTGTCCCCATTGGGGCTCACAATCTAAATTCACCTATCAGTATGTTTTTTGGAGTGTGAGAGGAAACCGGAGTACCCGGAGGAAACCCACGCAATCGCAGTGAGAACATACAAACTCCTTGGTGGGAGTTGAACCTAGAACCCCAGCGCTGCAAGGCAACAGTGCTAACCACTGAGCCACCGTGCTGCCCTCATGCTTTGCACCTCTTCCTGAGTTGTGTCTTAAAGCTGTTGCTCAGCATACACATATTCTAAGGAATCCATGTATAAAGTAGAATCTGAGGCAAAAGGGTGATTCCTTGTTAACCCCATCGTGACAATTGACTTACCAGGTACGTCCCGCAAAAACTGTCACTTAGTGACAGAGGAAGTCCTGGTCTCCGTGCTGCTGCATGCCGTTTGGTGACTCCGGAACAGTTTAGGAAAAAAACAAAAAATGTTAGCCGGGCGTTAAGGTGACAGCCGCGTATGCATGCGGCTGTCACTAAGGGGTTAAACTTAGATTTCTGTGATTCTGAGATTTCTGTGGAAAAAGCAAGTCTTATTGCTTGACTGTTGTGTCAAATTTTTGTTTAACATTATATGTACCACCCACCAAATTCAGGTAGGAGTTTTCATTCACTTTTTTCCCCACCATAACCTTTTCACTGTGTGTCTGTGTGTGTGTGTGTATATATATGTATGTATGTGTGTATATATATATATATATATATATATATATATATATATATATATATATATATATATAAAGGCAATAGCAATGGAACTCACTCCACCTTTTATATCAAGGTGCTTGTTTGTGAATCATTCAGCTTTTTCTTTGAAACAGGTGGATAAGTCAGACTAATTACATGAACTTAAAATTAGGGTGTTCCCACTATTTAAATAGAACTTAATTCTTTAAAGACCAGATGGGTGTACATCACATTGCAAAATAACTTGTTGCACACCCCCTCTGGTGCAATATTTAATATTTACCGCATCTATAAATGCATCCATATAAATATGTCAGAAATGGGACATAACAAAGATTAGGAATTATGTGTTTTGCATATTATGCACACTTGGTAATAGATCATATAAACAGTCCACACATCTAAGTATGGAAAGACAACCAATAAAAGGTCACAATATAATGAGCATTCCATCCTGTTTCCCTTCTAAGTAGTTGGTATGTAACCAGTAACCAATACACTGTGACCAGTTATATATCACAAAATGAGGAAATGAACACCACTATCAGTTTGTAGATAATCTAGAAACAAGAGGCGTGTGTGTCTCTTCAGGTGTAACCCAGTGCACTCAGTAGCATCTGTGTAAAATGTAAACATTTAAAGTAAACTACACTAATAAATAATGCTGACAAATTCTGACTGTAGTACTGTAAACATATGCATATCAAGAGTACAAACATGGCAGACTGTGCTGTTTACAAATGTCATCTGCACCAGTTTTTTCCGAACAATGATAGTTCTTCAACAATACTGATATGTTGAATAGCAAGGTAAAAGACTGATGCAGAGAGCAAGCCTTGAGCCCCTCTGGAAAAGGCCCAGGCTCTAGAGAAACTCTTGATCATCATCTTTATTATATATTACATTTCCATGTTTCTTATTTCACCAGTGGACTTCTTTCTAACCAGTAACAAAACCGTGATCATTTTTCATAGCTTTGATCATATCTTTTAGCATACTGTTAGGGTCTTTCTCATTAATTCTACTGGGTTGCTCCAGAATCACAGTACTGCAGTTTTAGTCCAACAGTAGCAATGGCTTACTGAACACATTGTCTCAGCACAGCTCTACAGCGGTTTAGTTATGCTGCATGAATTCAGTTATTTTGATTGATTGTGCAAACTGCATCTCACCCAGAAACAATAGAGCAAATGGCACAACGTTGGTGTTTGTGAGAGCATAAATAGTTTTGAATGTGATGATTTGTTTTGCAATCAGTCCCATATGGTTTGCTTGAATAAATCAATCTGCACAACATCCAACAAGTAACAATACTTTAAATTAGACACAGGAAAAAAAAAACTGAAAAGCCTACCTACTAATAGGGGTGACGTATATATTTCATAGAAGGCACTTGTGGCAAGAAAACTACAAGAGATTTAAATGAGAACAAATGAGAGGGAACTTATGTTTCTGGCTAAATGTTTTATGGATTTCTTATTAGACAATTATCTACATTTTCTTTGTTTTGAGCTCTTTAAAGGCAGCTGTGCTATCCTCATTTTACAGCTATACTTTTTGCTGCTCTGAAATGGAATATGTTGCGCAGTACGTCCTTAGCCCACCTTTCTCATACAAACTAGAAGTTATTGCATCAAATTACTTCAATTTAAAGTGGACCTGTCACCTCAGAACAAGTTTCATTTCTATCACGGAGAACTAAAATCTTCCTTTATGTTGTACTGGCCATTTTTCTGTAAAATAAACACTTTCTCAGAAATTAACCATTGTGTTGGTGGCACAGAGTGGCATTTTATGCAAATTCCTTGCAATTATTTATGTTTATGACCAAGCTGACTACTCGCTGTGCTATTAGAAATGTTCCCAGTGAGGGGCCTCTTTCGAGATTCATTTACATCCCAGTATGATGATATTTGCCCATCACAGAAGCAGATTAACACTGCTACTAGCAAAGTTTAATCTATCATAAAATATTTGTTACAAATTAATGGCTAGTACATCTTATAAGTTTTTAATTCTCTTTGAAATTTACTAAATGTATCTTAAGATGACATATTAACTTTACATTGTCACTGCATTAGCCAAGTTTGAAGACGAGAGGCATCTGCAGGCCGCATTCAACTTGATATTATGGACAGTTATTAAATAACTGCTTCAGTCATTTGATCTGACAGACCTATTACTACCATAATGGTAACCACTTGCATAGTTAATAGGCCTCCATCAGCTTTGTGCCTTATGCTAGAATCTAACAGAGCATATATTGCCCCTCCTAGGAACTTGGGATCGCATGAATGAGTTGAAGCCATGAAATAAAGTGTCCATCTGGCATACATAATATTAAGTAAAACAAAAATCTCCCCTTTCCATCAGTTGGCTCAAAGAATGCATAATCTGGGTAACCAAAAATGAACATTTGTTTGCTTTTCTTTCAGCTGATGGTTATACAATATGCAATGCTGAAAAAAGCTAAAAACAATGTTTAAAGTCTGGCCTCCCTCCTTTCCGTGTATTTATGACAAGGGAGGAGGGAATCCAGGCATTGTACATTGTTGTTTTTTTCCCCTTAACTTGTGGTTATACACTGAAATGTTAATTTTTCGTTACCCAGATTATACACCCCTTGTACCACTAATATATGCCTATTGTGATCTTCTACACCCTGAGCTTGGAAGTACTGGGGATGCAGTCACTGTACTGTCATATCTATTAACTTCATATTATAACATGTATATGAATAAATGTATTTTATGCAAACACCACTAGATTTGGTTTTTACTGATGGTGCAGCCAATTTTTGTTGTACAAGCTTGTTAAATAGTAGTTAGTGTATCATGTGATCACCTGGCTTAATCATAGACATAAATGTGTAGTTAATTGTGTATGCACATAGGTTTCTGTATAGTCACCTATGGTTATCTATTTTAGACCCTCCCGCCCCCGACAATTCCTGTTGTGCACTGAGTAACCTCTTTGGATAGGGAAGGGCTTAATGCCACTGTATCACATGATTACCTGGGATAAGCCTATACATGTGTATTTAATTTTAGTGCCTGTAGGAAACTTCCAAAAAGAAAAGTGACAGATACAACTTGGTGTCCCTGGCACTCATTACAGTCATCCCACACCACTGTAGAATATTTTCAAACCCCTTAATACCTTTGTGAATTTTATATATATAAGATATATTTATATAGCTATAGATATATTTATATAGATATATATGATATGATATAGATATATATTCATATAGATATATATAATGTGATACATTTATATATATTTTCATAGTGCCATTTCCTAGAAACATTTGTACGCACTGAGGGGTAGAATGGCAAATGGCACTTCATTAGAAGCACTGGGTTTTCTTCTTTCCAAAGTGGTATGAATAGTCTACGTTTTTTACTTCACGTATGTGGTTGTTGGTCACTTTGAGTACAGGCAGGCCATATTTGAACAAAGTAAGAGAAATTACAGATATTGGTAATGTTGTGTTTTGGCACCCCCTATCATCTGTTATCAATGGGGTATCTGCATATTGAATGGAGCACAGAAGTAAGCCATCTAAAGTACTACTTCTTTGTAAAATCCTGCAAATAGAAAAGTGGTGCACTTACATTATTTCAGAATAGAATTCACATTTCTCTCTCCCTGTCAGTTTTAGTCTTGGGACGGTCAGCCTGATCAGTTCTCTGTGGTTTGTGTGCAGTCCAAACTCTTCCACCATGTCTCCTGTCCATTGCTATACTTCTCTTCTGCTGCTGGGGTGGCCAGGCATCTTAGTTCATCCAGACTATGTGCCAGATTTTTCTTACTTTGTTTTTTTTTTTCTTTTTTTTTTCTTGCTAGTGGGATGTTATTTTTGTCAGGAAAAGTGGTGCTAATAAATACAGTTGGAAAGTCCATAGTTTTCAGAGATGTCAGTACCTTTGCATGGGTAGAAGTGTAAAAAAAAATAAATTATGCATATTTTAACCTTTGGTGCATAAGGTGTGTTCTTTGCGCGCGCACACATACACATACACACACACATACACACATACACACACACACATACACACACACACATACACACACACACATACACACACACACACACACACACACACACACACACACACACACACACACACACACACACACACACACACACACAC
This sequence comes from Rhinophrynus dorsalis, assembly GCA_037306005.1. Lineage (NCBI taxonomy): Eukaryota > Metazoa > Chordata > Amphibia > Anura > Rhinophrynidae > Rhinophrynus > Rhinophrynus dorsalis. The sequence continues at coordinate 142,441,908 of CM074719.1, read as the reverse complement.
ACACACACACTTACAGTTAGAAACATTAAAGTGCAGGTATAACGTAAATAATACCAAAACACACACAAAAAAAATATAACGTCATCTTCTGGAGAATTCATAGCACACCAGTTATTGGGTAGAAGTGCAAATGACCAGTCTTCAAAATTTGAATTTCACTGTCGTCCAATACAGGTTACTGGTACATTGGGAGGCGATCCGCCCCTTTAAGCAGGCAGGAACATTTTCAAAATGTATGCAGGGGGTGGAGCCTCCCCTCCCTCTTAAGCTGCCCTCAGCCAGAACAAGTCAGAATGATTTGTTCCTGCGTGCTGTGCACATCAGGTGGAGAACATCTCTCAATCAACTTTAGTTTTTTTATTGTTTTCTTCAAGTATGGAATACCACCATTAGGCGGGTGACCATGGCTGACAATTGCCGTCTCCAAAGTGGCTAGCGCAGCTTCCAGGGATTTTCTGGTGGACCTTATGCCCTGATGAGGGAACAACTTGATTCAAAGTAGCTTCCCTGGTGGGGATTATCCTTTGGTTAATTCCCTTTTCACATGGTTACCTGAAGACAGAAGTCCTGCAGAAAGGTGAGCCACCCTTTGAGTGCTGAAGGTCCACTTGTCCCACAGTGTCCCTTCATTGGGCTTGTATTTGGCAGTTCTCATTATGCACTCCAGCACTCATTGGGTGTTTTTCTGTATATTGCACTGTATCTCTGCAATATATGTGTGTATGCCCTGGGTTTTGGAGCAGTTTATGTGAGTTTTAACCTTTTCCCTGCTGGTTTCCTTATTGGGATATTGTTTTATCATATTTTACATGTGTTTGATATGTGTTTTGTAACTTTTTCCTGTCAGGGTAACTTTATTAAAAATTTATATTCCACGCCTTTAAGCGCGCTTTTCCCGCATAGACGCCATTGTTCCTTTACTCTCTATGGGTTTACACAGTGTGGGACGTATTTCTGGAACCGCTTGTCACAGCGACTTCAGTGTGGGCTCAAATTGTTGGTCTTCCCTTGCTCTATCATTATTCGGTGTGTTGGGGGTATTGGGGAGCCTCGGGCTCTGTTTTGGGGTACTTTTGAGAAGAACTACGTTTCCCATGAGCGCTCGTTTCGCGCCTGTTTTCTGATTGGCTCCTGTCGCGGCAGCCATTTTGTGAGTTCTTCTCAGCAAGTATACTACGCAGGGACCGAGCCTTCTCTCTCTTCTCCGCAGATTAACCCTTCGCTTGCCAGATATGTTTAATTTTAAGCGTTTCTGGGGTGAATATTTAATCTTTCACACTTCAATTGGGTGATTCTTGTCAGTGGAGTATATCTGACACTGGGAACATGTCTACTCCACTGGAGTCAGGGGCTAGACCCAAGACTAAGGAGGCTGGGGTGTCAGTTTCTCCCGTTGCGTTTTGCTCCTCCTGTCACTCCGGGCTACCTAGAGAATTTTCTGGTCATTTATGCCCAAAATGTGCGGAAGGCCATGGCAGCAACCCAGGGCTTTCCAGTCACGCTATTGAGCCAACTTGGGTGAAAGAGTTGAAGGCTGCAACTAGGGATCTCAGATCCACTCTTCAGCTCTTTCCCTCTCAGGTTCAGGGGGCTCTTCAGGTTTGGCAGACCCCCTCCACTATCAGGACCGCCCTGCCCAAGCCACAGGGTGCTCCTGACGTGTCTGATTCTTCGGAAGAAGAATTGTTGCAGGATTCTGATGTTGAGGAGGGCACTGTTATTGAGTCTACCAGGTCCATTGGTGACCCTTATGAATGTGACCCTGAACTCTCTGCTAAGGGTTTGATCAGGGCTGTGCTAACCACCCTCAATCTTCCCTTGAGTCAGGAATCTACTCATGACCCAACGGATGTGTTTCAGAAACCTTCTAAGTCTGTTGTATGTTTTCCTACTAATCCTGCTCTTGCACGTTTAGTCTCTGATGCGTGGAAAAATCCTGATAAATCTTCTTCAGTATCAAAAAAGTTTGCTTAAACTTTATCCCTTTCCTGAGACTGAACTGGCTAAATGGGTTCATCCCCCTAAGGTGGATGCTCCAGTTTCTAGGTTGTCTAAATCTACTGCCTTGGCAGTATCTGATGCTTCTGCCCTACAAGATTGGACAGATAAAAAGTTAGAAACTTGTCTTAAGTCTATTTTTGTCTCTATTGGCACTGCCATGCGTCCAACCTTTGCAGTGGCGTGGGTTAACCGGGCCATTGCGGTCTGGACTGAACAACTTATTGAGGCGGTTCGCCAGGATGCACCAGTGTCTGAGTAGTTACAACTACTTGCTAATATTTCTGAAGCTCAGAATTATGTTTCTGACGCTGCTTTTTATGCTGTGCGCAAGATGGCGAGGGCCCCCACTTCTTCTGTGGTGGCTAGACGTGCTCTTTGGCTAAAAATTTGGTTTGCTGACACCGCTTCTAAGAAGGCTCTGCTTTCTTTGCCCTTCCAAGGGACTTCACTGTTTGGATCTGAGCTTAAGGAAATGATGAGTGAGGCTACTGGTGGTAAAAGTACTCTTCTACCATCAGTTTTCAAAAAGAAGTTTCCAGCCAAACGCAATCGTTCCTTTCGTTCCTTCCAAACTGAGACACGCTCTACGTCCCAGGCGGGTCCGTCCTCTGCGCGCTCCTCCTCCAAGCCCAAACAGTCCTGGAAGCCCAAAGTTGCCCCCAAGGCCAAGACCTCCAAGACTGCTTCGGCATGACTCACCGAACCCGGGTCCGCATCCGGCTGTAGGTGGACGTCTCCACATCTTTCGCCGGATTTGGGAGGAGTCAGTAGCGGACCCTTGGGTTATTCAGGTGGTATCAGAGGGATACAGGATCCCTTTCTCTTCCCTTCCTCCCTTTCGGTTCCATTTTACTCGTCCTTCTCAGGAGCCTACAAAAAGACGTCTGTTCGACGCTATTCAGGATCTTTTGGACAAAGAAGTCCTGGAATTGGTTCCTACAGAGGACACAGGTTCAGGATTTTATTCCAACCTGTTCGTTGTGGCCAAAAAGGACAGGGGCGCCCGTCCTATTCTGGACCTCAAGGATCTCAATTCCTTTGTTGTGAGTACCCACTATCATCAGGAATCCCTGCGTACTGTGATAGCCGCTATGTCTCCAGGGGAGTTCCTTGCTTCCCTGGACCTCCAGGATGCATATCTGCACATCCCTATTCATCTGGAAAGCAGGCGGTATCTCAGGTTTGCCTGCCACAGGGGCCATTTTCAATTTTCGGCTCTTCCCTTTGGACTGACTTCAGCTCCTCAGGTTTTTCAGAGAGTCTTGGGGGCTTTGATAGCTGTGCTTCATCGGGATGGCATCAGGGTGACTCCCTACATGGACGATTTACTCCTGAAAGCTTCATCTGCGGAGATCCTTCACCAGCGGGTTCAGACATGCATCCATACACTCAATCGCCACAGGTGGGTTGTGAATCTGGACAAGTCAGACTTGATCCCATCTCAACAGATCCTTTTCTTGGGTCTCCTGTTCGACACTCAGCAGTGCATGGTGTTTCTCCCAGAAGAGGTGGCTCATCAGATTGCTCTCCGTGTATCCAAGATCCTGGATCTCGAGAAGGTTCCAGTGCCAAAGTTGACTTCTCTGGTGGGAAAGTTCATTTCCACAATAGAGGCGGTGCCATTTGCTATGGCTCATGCCAGGGAACTTCAGAGGTTCGTCATTCAGACGTGCAGGAATCATCCAGATCGTCTGCATCTGTCAGTCTCTCTGCCTCCTCATGTCGAGCTGAGCTTGGAATGGTGGTTGGACCTGTCTCATCTCCTGAAAGGGAGGTCCTTTCGGATTCCCTATTGGACCACAGTCACGACGGATGCCAGCCTCCGGGGATGGGGGGCAGTGTTGGGTCGTTTCAGTGCTCAGGGGAAATGGGGACTGGAAGAATTTCTCCTCTCCATCAATGTTCTGGAACTTCGTGCCATCTTCCTTGCCCTGAGACACTGGGAATCTCAGCTGGAGGGTTGTCCAGTCAGAGTGGAGTCCGACAACGCCACCGCAGTGTCCTACATCAACAGACAAGGCGGCACAAGAAGTCTCGCCGCATGGTTAGAGGTCAAGGCCATTTTATCTTGGGCGGAGGCACATGTTCCCGTCATTTCAGCGGTACACATTCCAGGCGTAGACAACGTCATGGCAGACTTCCTCAGTCGTCACACAGTCGACAGCGGAGAGTGGGCTCTTCATCCAGAGGTGTTTCACCTTCTAACCCAGATGTGGGGGGTACCTGTAGTGGATCTGATGGCTACCAGACACAACAGGAAGGTTCCAGTGTTCTGCTCTCGGTGGAGGGACCCACTTGCTCTGGCGGTGGACGCATTGTCAATCCCTTGGGAATTCTCCCTAGCCTACATCTTCCCTCCTCTCGCTCAGTTGATCAGAGTCATCCAAAAGCTGAAGGTGGAGCGTTGTCCTGTCATCCTAATCACTCCGAACTGGCCTCATCAGTCCTGGTATCCGGACCTGCTGGCCATGTCAGTGGTGGATCCCTTTCTGCTCCCTGCCCGTCCAGATCTGCTGCTTCAAGGCTACCTGTGGAAGGAGGATGTTCAGCATCTCCATTTGATGGCTTGGAGGTTGAATCCTCAATTCTGAAGAAGAAGGGGTTTTCCTCTTCTGTGGTGTCTATGATGCTTAGGGCTCGCAAGCCTGTGTCCTCCAAGATCTATCATCGAATTTGGTTAACTTTTGTTGCATGGTGTGCTGATAAGGATCTATCACTTGATTTCCATCTTCCCACGGTCCTGGCCTTTTTGCAGGATGGTGTTGAGAAGGGACTCAGCCTGAGTTCTCTCAAGGTTCAGACTTCTGCTCTGTCTGTCTTTTTCCAGGAATGCATTGACGTTCTTCCTGATGTTAAAGTTTTCTTCCAAGGTGTGGCTCATGTTCGGCCTGCTTTCAAGAGTCCAGCTCCTCAGTGGGACCTCAATTTGGTGCTGGGGGTTCTTCAGAGACCCCCGTTTGAATCTTTAGCTTCCATTCCTTTACGTCTTTTGACCTGGAAAATGGCCTTCCTTTTGGCTATTGTATCAGTTCGCCGGGTGGCGGAGTTACAAGCCCTGTCTTGTAAACCTCCTTACCTGGTGTTCCACAAGGATAAGGCTGTGCTTCGCACTTCCAAGGAGTTTTTACCCAAGGTTGTCTCCGAATTTCACATCAATCAAGAGATTGTGGTGCCCTCTTTCTGCCCTAACCCTTCCTCTGACAAGGAGAGGGATCTTCATTTGTTGGATGTCGTGCGTTGTCTCAAGTTTTATGTTCATCGCACTGAGTCTATCAGGAAGTCTGACGTTCTGTTTGTCATTCCTGAGGGGCCTAGGGCAGGGAGATCGGCATCCAAGGTGACTATTGCATCTTGGATAAAATCTACCATTCGTGAAGCCTACAAATTGCGGAATAAGCACGTTCCCTTTAGGGTTACCGCTCATTCCACCAGATCAATTGGGGCCTCTTGGGCCTATAAAAATCAAGCGTCTGCTGATCAACTGTGTCGGGCGGCCACTTGGTCCTCTGTGCACACATTCTCGAAGCACTATCGTGTAGATGTACTGGCCTCAGCTGATGCCAGCTTTGGGAGAAAGGTCCTGGAGGCAGTTTTGCCTGTCTAGGATCTTCTTCTTCTGAGGTTTTCAGTGCTTCCTTACTGTTAAGCCCTGTTGGCTCTAGTTCAGTGTGCTGTGTTAGTTCATGGGGTTCGTTTTTACCCTTGGTTGGTGTCCGTTGACACCTCTGTTGTTGGGCTCTATGATTAATTGGTTCATAGCGGTTTTGGTGACTTTGGGGCCTTGCGCTTGCCTACTTCCTGCCTCTGGGACAACTCAATGTTTGTACATCCCAATGTACCAGTAACCTGTATTGGACAACAGTGAAAATAGGATTTTAGTCTTACCTGTTAAATCCTTTTCACTTAGTCCATACAGGTCACTGGTCTCCCACCCTGTCAAGGGACCATGCTTGGCTCTCCTGTGGCTTTCAGTGGGAGACCTTTGGGGCATGCTCACAGGAGTCTTCCTTTTCCTTCTTATCTCTGGTCAGTATTAGTGTCTCAAATCATTCTGGCTTGTTCTGGCTGAGGGCAGCTTAAGAGGGAGGGAAAGCTCCACCCCCTGCATACATTTGGAGAAATGTTCCTGCCTGCTTAAAGCGGCGTATCGCCTCCCAATGTACCAGTAACCTGTATGGACTAAGTGAAAAGGATTTAACAGGTAAGACTAAAATCCTATTTTTGTGCAATTAAATATGTATATATAAATAAATAGAAAAATATCATGTTGGTTTCCATGGTTCATTTCTTTGATTGTAAACTGCAGCAAAAGTTATTAGCTTTCACTTTTTTACATCCCCAGTCCCATTCCTTTCTCACAGAACATCAATAAAAATGTCCTTTATTATTTAAAAAATGCATCATTATAAGTAAGAATTACCTAATTGCTTTCTGATATTGAGAGGGAGAGCAGGGTCATCGTCATGATATTTCCAATGATTTGCAGCACTCTTCTTCTGAGTAGCTGCCAATCTTTTGAGTAGCTATCAAAACTTGTCCCTTTTCTTAGAGTCAGGTTCTTAATTAGAAGTACACCCCTTGAGCACAAAAAAGTACACTAAATACTATACATAATACTGTGTCTTATGTCCCCAGGAGCATTTTATAGAGAGATGTTATGCTGGACACGGGATGCCATTAAACCTTTAAAGGGATAGTAATACTTCGTTTTAACTTTATTTTATTTTGTAGGCATTAAAAAAACATGTAGAATGATATAAGTCTTATCTCTGAAACCTTTATGGTTTAAGAGATATTCACAAACAAAGTATCCCTTCCCTGTTCAACCAGATCAGAAGGGAGATGCCCAGGTAGACTGCAGAGAGGGACAATCTTCAATTAAGATAATGGAAAAAGCTGAAAAACTTGTCAAGGGGGGAAGGGCTTTCATTGTTTTCATACAAAGAAAATTGTCCCCTTCTGTTATCTGTCCTGTCATACAACCAGACTCACATTTGAGAAGAGATGGCTTACACTAGGAAAAAGGGGCGGGGAGGGGAACTTTGCTTGTAAATATCTCATAAACCAGAAAGGTTTGAGAGATAAGACTTATATCATTCTTCATGTTTTTTTAATGCCTACAAAATAAAATAAAGTTAAAACGAAGTATTACTATCCCTTTAAGTAGACAAAAAAGAGTTGTGAGGAGCACACATCAAGCACGAACAAGATAAAGTGTCTTGTTCTAAGGCATGGTAGCCTCTCAATGGTGCTGCAACTCACGTTTTTCACTCCCATGTGCCACTACAGAGAGGAAATCTCCATGTCCATATCAGACTGGTCCTGCCCACAGACAGTCCAGCTCCGAAATGTCAGGTAAATCCTCTCCGCACGAGAGAAACGGCAAAACCACAGACGTACGTTTCGGCCTATGTGAGCCTCGTCAGTGTGGTGCAGCTGAATCCCTCTAGGCACATGGAAGCAAGGGCCCATGCCTGGGATACCCTTATACTTAGGGAGACAAAAAAGAGTTGTGAGGAGCACACATCAAGCACGAACAAGATAAAGTGTCTTGTTCTAAGGCATGGTAGCCTCTCAGTGGTGCTGCAACTCACTCTTTTTGTCTCCCTAAGTTTAAGGGCATCCCAGGCATGGGCCCTTGCTTCCATGTGCGTAGAGGGATTCGGCTGCACCACACTGACGAGGCTCACATAGGCCGTTTTGCCGTTTCTCTCGTGCGGAGAGGATTTGCCTGACATTTCGGAGCTGGACTGTCTATGGGCGGGACCAGTCTGATATGGACATGGAGATTTCTTCTCTGCAATGGCACATGGGAGTGAAAAACGTGAGTTGTAGCACCATTGAGAGGCTACCATGCCTTAGAACAAGACACTTAATCTTGTTCGTGCTTGATGTGTGCTCCTCACAACTCTTTTTGTCTCCCTAAGTTTAAGGGCATCCCAGGCATGGGCCCTTGCTTCCATGTGCCTAGAGGGATTCGGCTGCACCACACTGACGAGGCTCACATAGTCCGAAACGTACGTCTGTGGTTTTGCCGTTTCTCTCGTGCGGAGAGGATTTGCCTGACATTTCGGAGCTGGACTGTCTATGGGCGGGACCAGTCTGATATGGACATGGAGATTTCTTCTCTGCAATGGCACATGGGAGTGAAAAACGTGAGTTGTAGCACCATTGAGAGGCTACCATGCCTTAGAACAAGACACTTAATCTTGTTCGTGCTTGATGTGTGCTCCTCACAACTCTTTTTGTCTCCCATTAAACCTTTAAGTGTCAGAGTTTGGTCAATGCATAATAAATTAACTAACCACATCCAGGTAACTCAAGATAATACATCTTACACTGCTAGTGTGTTCTGCACTCCTATGACAGTAGTATAATCATGTACAATTTGGCCATCAAAACCATTTTCAATTACAAATTAAAGGGAAATCTTTTTTTGATGAGTAAAGTAATGGTGATGCAGCTGCTGAGAGAGTGTTCTTTCAAAAGTTATAACACTTCGCATTTAATTCGACAATTTTCTTTAAACCTTTGAGTTCCTGAGAGAGATCCATGCATTGCAAGTCAATGTGTTTGATACCACCAATCTCAAATGTACACTTATCTTTTTATATTCTATTTGGTTATGTATGATTTTAACTGTCATCCAGTAAATACATTTCATTAAAGGGATAGTAATACTTAAAATGTAAAAATGTATATGTTGTAGGGCTTATCCCCCTGAGTAAAACAAGGGTACTCCCACTGCTGAGAGATATTTTATTAAAAAAAACTCCAAAGTTGAATTTTTTAGGTGCAGTATCACAGTGGCCTGAAAATTTACAGTGGCGCTGTTGCTACACCATCCTATAGAGTGCTCTGGACCTCAGACCATAAATCTCCATAGGATGGAGTAGCAACAGAACCACTGTAAATTTTCAGGCCGCTGTGATATTGCACCTAAAAATTAAAGGTTGAGCTGTTATAATTTTTTAATAAAATATCTCTCAGCAGTGGGAGTACCCTTGTTTTACTGGGGGACATAAACCCTATACCATATATTTTTTTTATATCTTAAGTATTACTATGCCTTTAACTTCTTCAGTTTAAACAGGGAGCATTGATTTCTTGAAAGGTGGCACAGTCTAAGAGAAGCCTCTGGATTGCACTGAGCATCATAAATACAGAATTAGGAAGTCACGACAAAAATGTGAAAATTGTACAGGTGCCGGTGGTATAATTGGCACAAGTAGAGTAAAATCCTAGCCAATATGCCTTGTATGTATGTTTGTGAGTATGTATATCTTTAAATGGAGCCACACAGTATACGAAACTCCTTACAACAGTAGGGTGTTAAAATAAATAAATGGGGATAAAATAATTGTTACAGTCCTAGAAACAATAGGAGAGAGGTCCCTGCCCCAAGGAGCTTACAGTCTAAATGGGTAATGGGAGATGGACAACAGGGTATGAGGGTGCCACCTGCTGTGAGTTAGTGTGTAAAGCCAGCATGAAGCACTCCAGGCCAAACCAAGTGAACCATATGGAAAAATAAAAACTTTTAACCCCTTAATGGTCAGCAGTTAAGGACCCCCAAGTTTTTTTCTCAAAACAGATTCAGGAGTGTGCAGGGACCCCTGAATTCCATGACATGCCAAGACGTCATGGGCCCTTAACACAGGTTTACCTGTGACAATCATGGGTCCTTAAGGGGTTAAAGTTAAAACTGTTCAAGAAATGAGTGGCAGTATTAGTTCTTGAAAGTTTAAACTAGAAATAACTTAGCAGTTTCTGCTAGTCTATGGAGAACTGTTTTTTCATTGACTCACCTTTCCCACAGAATGCAACAGAGTAAGTGCTTGAAATATGACCACAAGAGGGCACTGTTAATGCAAATTTTAAAAAAAGAAAATGTAACTTTAACAATGGAAAAATGCATTTGCGTTTAATGGGAGTACCCTGCATTTTCTCAGCAAGATAAACCCAGAAATATGTTTTCATAACAACTACTGCTCCATAAAATTAGGGGTAACTTTAATTTTTCGTTTATGGTGCAGTTATTTTGCTCCATAATTGCACCTCTTGTCTTCTGCATATAGGCTAACAACCTATAAATTACTCTATATTATTACCTGCATATATTGTATACCTGAGCATTTTATTAATGTCCAGTTATCTGATTCTTTACAAATATTTTAACTGGCCGTTTTGTTAATGGCTCTCTATTATATCCTGTATACCTGAGTGTTTAATTGAGCCCTTAAAAATGTATAACTGGGCATTCTGTTAACACATTTTGAGCTAGAGATGTCTCGAAAGCATTGGAGAATATAATACATTGGAGATGTCTAGCACCCAGATCCTGTGGCCATTTGTATTGGGATTCTATTAAAACATGTTAGTGTCACGTGTATGTATATGCGTGTGTGTGAGATAGAGAGATATATATATATCTAATATGTGTTTTGATATCTTTCTTTTGTTAATATGCCAGATTCTGTATAAATATCTAGTGGATCATTATTCTAATGTCTAATTTTTTTTTTCTCCATTACTTTAGATTTTGCTGCATACAAAGGAGATGGTACAGAAAGTAAGTATGCTGCTTTCCTTTGCTTTTTTTGTTTTTGTGTTTTTTTTTTTTTTTTTTTTTCCCCATGTAATTTTCTAAAAACCAAAAAACAAAACACACAATACGAAACATAAAGGCCGCACCTGGTGAAGTTGTATGCTATAAAACTGTAACCCAAACAAACCGGAAAGTGTTTCTCTTCAGATGCCTATTTACCAATGTAATCCTTCCTAATGGATTATAGCTTCATTCTTTCTCTAACACAGATATGATGGAACGCTGCTTGAAGCCTGCATGCAAGTCTTTCCAGCAAATTAGCAACAGTGTTAATTAGAGTTTACTCACAGTTACGCTATATTGTATGAGCTGCAGTGTTGTGTTTATTATGATTGTTTTTCTGGCTCCCTTCATCTTCGGCTAAATAGTTTCAGCAATCTATACTGCTCAGGTCATAAAATGTGCACTTTGCTCTTGTCTGGTTTACAGGAAGTCCCCCTCTGTGAATTTTAACCCATTGAGTGCCAGAGAGAGAGCCAACACATTGCAATGCAATGTATTGGATACCTCTCTGGCACTCAAAGGGTTAAGTTTGCGGTATTTGTGAAATGCAGGCAGATAATTGGATGTATCATTGCAAGTTAAATGGGGGTGTGGCTAAGCCTCTCTGCATGCATTTATATGATGGACTTCTAATGAAGTCTAAATGTATTTTTTGAAGTCAGGCTTTTGTTAACCTCTTAAGAGATTACCCATTTGCATACCAGAGGGATACACAACATGTTACTGTGCACTCATAAGGTTTTAAAAGGTGCTATACCTATAGGAATAAGTGACTCCTAGCTATACATTTGTGAAAAGTCAAAAAATGTTTTTGCGGAAAAATTTGCGATTTCCCATGAAAATTCCTGCCCATAAAATATAATATTACTACCTTTTCACCAGTGCCAATAAATTTATCTCAATAACTTTGCCATTTTCCACCTATGTATTCTATGGCTGTGGTATTTCCAGCCTCAGTGCTACTGTGAAATCTACAGCTGAAAGTAAAACTTATGCGGAGGCAGACCTGTAGCAAAATATGTCTTGAAAAAATTGTTAGACTGAGTCCCTTTGTTCTTTGCCCATGACACTAACCACCTGCATGTACTTCAGCTTAGGATATGCCAGTATGGTGCAACACATGACATACATTCTTTATAGTTTCTGTTTTTAACAAAAGAAAAAGCATCCTGTCAACCGCCAACATTTTGGCAAGTTTATTTTTTTCAAAGGCGTACTTTTGGATTAGTTTTGTACAGCTTTTGACTCCATTTTAAGAAGTTAGTAAGTGTGTGATGGCAGTACATAGTTCTTTATTTCTTTAACCAAATGACTTGTGTAGGTGGTCTTAATGGCAGCAGGTGTGAGCAAATTCAGTCAAGCTCCTCCAAGTTCTGCTTTTACAGAACAGGAGCTAAGGGTACAAGAAAAGAGGGGCGCATTATAAGGTAACATTGTTAAATGAGAGTAAAAACTGTAAGCTCTATAAGAAACTTACATTTAGAATATTCCGCTGGATGTAGTCCACCAGTAGCATGAAAGTATGTGGAGTATATTTCACTGCCTCCACTCAGATTCAAACTTTTCTTCTCATCCTTCCTTCCTCTTCTTTTCTTTCCTTCCTTCCTTTTCTTCCATCTCTCCCTGCAGCAGAAGCATCATCATAGCTAGGGTTATGGATGTTTTTGGCCCATATTTCTGATTACTCAAGAATAGTGAGTGGCTGGTTGGGGTTTTTCCTTGGAAGCTGTGATTATCCTGATAAGGACTGACAGGACAATTATATTTTTAGGCATCTTTACTTGGCCAGAGTCAGACTTTCCAATTGTTTTCTCAAACAGTTTATAAACAGGTATAATGCTCCTTTCACTGTCGTCCAATACAGGTCACTGGTACAATGGGAGGCGTTCCGGCAGGAACATTCATTCAAATGTATGCAGGGGGTGGAGCCTCCCCTCCTACTTAAGCTGCCTTCAGGCCAGAGCCAAGCTAGATTGATTTGTTCCTGTGTGCTGTGCACACCAGGTGGAGAACATCTCTCATTCAACTTTAGTTTTTTATTGTTTTCCTTCAAATATGGAATACCACCATTAGGCGGGTGACAATGGCTGTGAATTGCCCTCTCCGAAGTGGCTAGTGCAGCTTCCAGGGATTTTCTGGTGGACCTTATGCCCTGAAGAGGGAACATCTTGTGTCAAGTAGCTTCCCTGCTGGGGAATTTTCCTCTGGTTAATTCCCTTTTAACATGGTTACCTGAAGACAGAAGTCCTGCAGAAAGGTGAGCCACCCTTTGAGTGCTGAAGGTCCACTTGTCCCACAGTGTCCCTTCTTTGGGCATGTATTTGGGGGTTCTCATTATGCACTCCAGCACTCATAGGGTGTTTTTATTTCTATTGCTTGTATTTATGCAATGTCTGTGGTATTCCCTGGGTTTTGGAGCTTTGGATTGTTATTTTCTCATGTTTTACATGTACTAGAAGTGTGTTTGGTGAACTTTTTCTTTCAGGTATACTTTATTAATATTTAATGTTCCGCGCCTTTAAGCGCGCTTTTACCCGCATAGACGCCATTGCTCCTTTACTCTCTATGGGTTTACACAGTGTGGGGCGTATCTCTGGAACCGCTTGTCACAGCAACTTCAGAGAGGGCTCATTTTGTTGGTCTTCCCCTGCGCTATCATCCGGTAGCTAGATTCGGTGTGTTGGGAGTCTGGGGGGGCTTCGGGCACTGTTTTGGGGTACTTCTGAGGAAAACTACGATTCCCATGAGTGCTTATTTCGCGCTCGTTTTCTGATTGGCTACCATCGCGGCAGCCATTTTGTGGTGTTATCCTCAGCGAGTATACTACGCAGGGACCGAGCCTTCTCTCCTCTCAGCAGATTAATCCTTCGCTGGCCAGATAAGTCCGATTTTAGGCATTTCTGGGGTGAAACTTTAATCTTTCACATTTCTACTGGGTGATTTTTCTTAGTATATCTGACACTGTGAGCATGTCTACTCCACTGGAGTCAGGGGCTAGACCCAAGACTAAAGAGGCTGGGGTGGCCATTTCCCCCATTGCGTTTTACTCCTCTTGTCACTCTGGGCTGCCTAGAGAATTTTCAGGTCATTTATGCCCAAAATGTGCAGAAAGTCAGGATAGCAACCCTGGGCTTCGCAGCCACGCTATTGAGCCAACTTGGGTAAAAGAGTTTAAAGCTGCCACTAGGGATCTCAGATCCACTCTTCAACTCTTTCCCTCTCCGGTTCAGGGGGCTCTGCAAGTCTGGCAGACCCCCTCCACAATCAGGACCTCCCTGCCTAAGCCACAGGGGGCTCCTGATGTGTGTGATTCTTCTGAGGAAGAACTTTTGCAGGATTCTGATGCTGAGGAAGGCACTGTGATAGAATCTAATAGGTCCATTGGTGACCCTTATGAATGTGACCCTGAAGTTTCTGCTGAGGGTTTGATCAGAGCTGTGTTAACTACGCTCAACCTGCCTCTGACTCAGGAATCTACTCATGATCCAACTGATGTTTTCCAAAAAGCATCTAAGGCTGTGGTTTGTTTTCCTAATAACCCTACTCTTGCCCGTTTAGTCTCTGATGCGTGGAGGAATCCTGAAAAATCCTCTTCTGTGTCCAAAAAGTTTGCTAAACTTTATCCTTTTCCTGAGGCTGTACTGGCAAAATGGGTTCATCCTCCTAAAGTGGATGCTCCTATTTCTAGTTTATCCAAATCTACTGCCTTAGCTGTGTCAGATGCTTCGGCCCTGCAGGATTGGATGGACAAAAAGTTAGAGATTTGTCTTAAATCCATTTTTGCCTCTATTGGCACTGCCATACGTCCAACCTTCGCAGTGGCGTGGGTTAATAGGGCCATTGCGGCCTGGACTGAACAACTGGCTGAGGCGGTTCGCCAGGATGCACCAGTGTCTGAGCAGTTACAGCTTCTTGCTAATATATTAGAAGCTCAAAATTATGTTTCTGACGCTGCTTTTGATGCTGTGCGCATGATGGCGAGGGCCTCTACTTCCTCTGTAGTAGCTAGACGTGCTCGTTGGTTGAAAATTTGGTCTGCTGACACTGCCTCTAAGAAAGCCTTGCTTTCTTTGCCTTTTCAGGGGTCCTTACTGTTTGGATCTGAACTTAAGGAGATGATTAGCGAGGCCACTGGTGGCAAAAGTACTCTTCTGCCATCGGTATTCAAGAAGAAGTCTCCAGCCAAACGCAATCGGTCCTTTCGTTCTTTCCAAACTGAGACACGCTCCACGTCCCAGACGGGTCCGTCCTCCACGCGCTCCTCCTCCAAGCCGAAACAGTCCTGGAAGCCCAAAGTTGCCCCCAAGGCCAAGACCTCCAAGACTGCTTCGGCATGACTCGCCAAACCCGGGTCCGCATCCGGCTGTAGGTGGACGTCTCCACATCTTTCCCCGGGTTTGGGAGGAGTCAGTGGCGGACCCTTGGGTTATTCAGGTGGTATCAGAGGGATACAGGATCCCTTTCTCTTCTCTTCCTCCTTTTCGGTTCCATTTTACTCGTCCTTCTGAGGAGCCTACAAAAAGACGTCTGTTCGACAACGCTATTCAGGATCTTTTGGACAAAAAGGTCCTGGAATTGGTTCCACCAGAGGACACAGGTTCAGGATTCTATTCCAACCTGTTCGTTGTGGCCAAAAAGGACGGAGGTGCTCGTCCTATTTTGGATCTCAATTCCTTTGTTGTGAGTTCCCACTTTCGTCAGGAATCTCTGCCTTCTGTGATAGCAGCAATGTCTCCAGGGGAGTTCCTTGCCTCCCTGAACCTTCAGGATGCATACCTTCACATCCCTATTCATCCAGAGAGCAGACGGTATCTCAGATTTGCCTGTCACAAAGGCCACTTTCAGTTTTCAGCTCTTCCCTTTGGTCTGACTTCAGCGGAGATCCTTCACCAGCAGCTGCAGTTGTGCATACAGACACTCAATCGCCACGGCTGGATTGTGAATCTGGACAAGTCAGACTTGGTTCCATCTCAACAGCTCCTCTTCCTGGGTCTCCTGTTTGACACTTAGCAGTGCATGGTGTTTTTACCGGAGGAAGTGGCTCATCAGATTGCCATCCGGGTGGCCAGGATCCTGGAACTGGACAGGGTTCCAGTACCAAAGTTGACCTCTCTGGTGGGGAAGTTTATTTTCACGATAGAGGCAGTGCCTTTTGCCATGGCACACACCAAGGAACTTCAGAGGTTTGTGATTCAGACTTGCAGAACTCATCCAGATCATCAGCATCTCTCCGTATCTCTGCCCCCTCATGTCGAGCTGAGCATAGAGTGGTGGTTGGACCTGTCTCATCTCCTGAAAGGGAGGTCCTTTCGGGTTCCTTATTGGACCACAGTCACGACGAATGTCAACCTTCGGGGATGGGGGTCAGTACTGGGTCGTTTCAGTGCTCAGGGGAAATGGGGACTGGAAGAATCTCTTCTTTCCATCAATGTTCTGGAACTTCGTGCCATCTTTCTTGCCCTGAGGCACTGGGAATCTCAGCTGGAAGGTTGTCCAGTCAGAGTGGAGTCCGACAACGCCACCGCCGTGGCCTACATCAACAGACAAGGCGGCACAAAAAGTCTCACCGCTTGGTTAGAGGTCAAGGCCATTTTATCTTGGGCAGAAGCTCATGTGCCAGTCATCTCAGCGGTACACATTCCAGGCGTAGACAACGTCATGGCAGATTTTCTCAGTCGTCACACAGTCGACAGTGGAGAATGGGCGCTTCATCCAGAGGTGTTTCACCTTCTCACCCAGATGTGGGGGGTGCCAGTAGTGGATCTGATGGCTACCAGACACAACAGAAAGGTGCCAGTGTTTTGCTCCCGGTGGAGGGACCCTCTTGCTCTGGCAGTGGATGCTTTGTCAATCCCTTGGACGTTCCCTCTGCCTTACATCTTCCCTCCTCTTCCTCTGTTGATCCGAGTCATCCAGAAGCTGAAGGTGGAGCGTTGTCCTGTCATCCTAATCACTCCAAATTGGCCTCGTCAGTCCTGGTATCCGGAACTGCTAGCCATGTCTGTGACGGATCCTGTTCCGCTTCCTGCACGTCCAGATCTACTTCTTCAGGGATATCTGTGGAAGGAGGATGTTCAGCATCTCCATTTGATGGCTTGGAGGTTGAATCCTCAATTCTAAAGAAGAAAGGGTTTTCCTCTTCAGTGGTGTCCATGATGCTTAAAGCTCGCAAGCCTGTGTCTTCCAAGATCTACCATCGCATATGGTCCACCTTTGTAGCATGGTATACTGATAAGGATCTGTCTCTAGATTTCCATCTTCCCACAGTCCTAGCCTTTTTACAGGATGGGGTTGAGAAGGGACTCCGCCTGAGTTCTCTTAAGGTTCAGACTTCTGCTCTGTCTGTGTTTTTCCAGGAAAGAATTGCTATTCTTCCTGATGTTAAGGTTGTCTTTCAGGGTGTGGCTCATGTTCGGCCTGCCTTCAAGAGTCCTACTCCCCAGTGGGACCTCAATTTGGTGCTGGGGGTTCTCCAGAGACCCCCGTTTGAATCCTTGGCTTCTATTCCTTTGCTTCTCTTGACCTGGAAGATGGCCTTTCTTTTGGCTATTGTCTCAGTTCGCCGGGTAGCAGAGTTACAAGCTCTGTCTTGTAAACCTCCTTACTTGGTGTTTCACAAGGATAAGGCAGTGCTTCGCACTTCCAAGGAGTTTTTACCCAAGGTTGTCTCCGAATTTCACATCAATCAGGAGATTGTGGTTCCCTCTTTCTGCCCTAACCCTTCCTCTGAAAAGGAAAGAGATCTCCATTTGTTGGATGTTGTGCGTTGTCTTAAATTTTATGTTCATCGCACTGAGTCTATCAGGAAGTCTGACGCTCTGTTTGTCATTCCTGAGGGGCCTAGGGCAGGGAGACCGGCATCCAAGGTGACTATTGCATCTTGGATAAAATCTACCATTCGTGAAGCCTACAAACTGCGGAATAAGCATGGTTACTGCTCATTCCACCAGATCAAGTGGGACCTCTTGGGCCTATAAGAATCAGGCGTCTGCTGATCAACTGTGCAGAGCGGCCACTTGGTCCTCTGTGCACACATTCTCGAATCACTATCGTGTTGATGTACTGGCCTCGGCTGATGCCAGCTTTGGGAGGAAGGTCCTGGAGGCAGTCTTGCCTGTTTAGGACCTTCTATTCTGTGGTTCTTAGTGCTTCTTTGCTGTTGAGCCCCGTTGGCTCTGGTTCAGTGTGCTGTGTTAGTTCGGGGGTTCGTTTTTCCCCCTTGTTGGTGTCCGTTGACACTTCTGTTATTGGGCTGTATGATTAATTGGTTCATAGCAGTTATGAGTGACTTGGGCCTTGCACCTGGTCCTTGCCTTACTTCCCGCCTCAGGGACAGCTCAATGTTTGTGCATCCCATTGTACCAGTGACCTGTATTGGACGACAGTGAAAATAGGATTTTAGTCTTACCTGTTAAATCCTTTTCACTTAGTCCATACAGGTCACTGGTCTCCCACCCTGTCAAGGGACCAAGCTTTGCTCTCCTGTGGCATTCAGTGGGGGACCTTCGGGGAATGCTCACAGGAGTCTTCCTTTTCTTCTTACCTCTGGTCAGTTTAGTGTCTCAAATCAATCTAGCTTGGCTCTGGCCTTAAGGCAGCTTAAGTAGGAGGGGAGGCTCCACCCCCTGCATACATTTGAATTACTGTTCCTGCCTATTAAAGGGGCGGATCGCCTCCCATTGTACCAGTGACCTGTATGGACTAAGTGAAAAGGATTTAACAGGTAAGACTAAAATCCTATTTTTCAATGGTGCTAAATGGAGCCTTTTCCTTTCAGCTAATTTTCTGGCCATGTCATCATATGTCTCACTCATAATCTGTTTATGGAGAAGGAGGATGCTGGAGGGATTTATTCTAGATCACATCTTCATCAGCAATTAGGTTATCTCCTCTTTCTACAAACTACTTGTATATTCCTCTAGGCTTTTTTGACTTCTCAAACAATGTATTTTTACTTTAAAGAAATTCTTGGAACTTTTGCTACTATTCTCAGGACTCTTGTTGTACTTGTTACTTTTACCTTCAGATGCACCAGTTGGATGAAGTGCTACACCTCCTTTGCCATCAACACTTGATTGCGACTCTTTGTCGTCTTCATTCTATTTACATGGTTACTTAATACTACTGGAGGCAGCGGAACTTTTTGTCAGTTTGACACAAAACCTGTTCATGAGGCAAAGGATAGTCATTGTTTATTGCACGTTTTTCAGCAGCCTTGGCTGCAATCGGTTTTTGGACTTCTAATTTATGAAAATCTCCTTGCACTGTTCGTACTCTTCTCTCTCCCCCCCCCCCCCAATTTAACTCCTTAAGGACCAGCGGTCCCGCGGTGTGTGGTCCTTTAAGGACCAGATAGGGAAGTTCGTTGTGCTGCACCTCGTGACTGATCATGTGTGCCGGCACGCCGGAGGAGGGACTGAAAGAGATTGCTCCAGTCTTGGAGCGTTCAACTTCATTCCCTGGTATCACTCACGGCGCTCCTACAGGAGCACGGTGAGTAAAAGTATGTGGCGTACCAGGACCATCACGGGTCCTTAAGTGCCGGACCAGCGTGACGGTCTGGGTACGTCAGTGGTCCTTAAGGGGTTAATTAAGGAGAAAATAAAGAAAAAAAATTATTTTGGTGCATACTAAAATTTTTCTTTATTATGTAAACACTGTTATGAGTTAAAAGTTTTCAGTTCTGCGGTAATTATTAAAATGTAAATCAAATGGGCATATAATAATTCAATCATGACCTAGCAATTTGAATTGTCAATAATCTTTTTGATTTTAACTTTTTCCTACCTTTCATATTAGTAGAGTTTGCTCTTTTTATTTGGCAGATTTGGAACCTATTGGATATTTATATAATTCATTTTATGCTTAGATCTCTACTGCCTAAATTTTCCTCATGAATAGTTAATTGGGGTTGTTTAATTTAATCCATCTTTTAGTGATCATTAGAATTTCAGAAATCGACTTTTAACCCTTTGAGTGCCAGAGGGGTACGGAATGCATTGCTTTGCAATGCATTCCGTACCCCTCTGGCACTCAAAGGGTTAATAGCTCTATCTGTCTAAACATTTGGTCCAATATTATATGCCAAAGAAAAGTTATCTGTATTGTTCTGCTATTTCATGAATTTGTCTTATAATGTCACTCTTAGGATTATGTGGGCTGGATAGCAATGGTTTTGGTGCGTTGTAACATGTTGGTGTACTGTGTAACTGATATCAGCAAATATCCTGTTCGCATACTGTTAAGTCAAAATCAGTGACTTACAGCAACCTCTAGGGAGGAACTTGAATTGTCAGCTTGGAAGGAAGTATGCTTCTCCATTGGGCTGAGACCCGCTATCCGGCCATCTCAGCAGCCCACATACCAGGGTAGAAAATGTGGTTGTGGATTTTATGAGCAGTTGACATGGAAACTGGGAACTGAACCATGTATTAGTCTGAAGACCTCTGCTGAGAACAGTTAGGTGATTCTGTACTGCACAAAGGATCCTTTGGCCTCTGCGAGCGTAGCTGAGGCCAGCTTTAGCCGGATGGTCCTGCAGCCGGTTCTGCTTGTACAGGGACCTGCACACTTTTTTCTGCCGATTGTTGTTCAGTAGTATTTGAGCTCTGTTGGCTTTTGTATCATTGTGTGTTGCAAGTTCAGTTTCTGTTGACTCATGTTGCTTGGGTTATTCAGACACTAGATAATTCTGGGGAGCTCTGGTATCTTGGGGATCTGCATGAGGTCCTTTCTCCTTTCCAGCCGCTGGGAGCCTAGAGTTGGTATATCCCCATTGCACCTGTGTTCTATATGTGGAATGCAAGAGAAAATAGTATTTACATTCTTACCTGTTGAATCCTTTTCTCTTTAGTCCATATGAAACACAGGACTCCCATCCAAGGGATGGGACCTTCGTGATACTGATTTCCTGGGCAGAGGAGTCCTCTTAGAGTCTTACTCACAGGATATTTTCTTCTTCTCTTCCCAGCTTATTTCTCATTGTGTGGCTTCGGTCACATGAATTCTGGAAGTTAGTGGGTAGAGGGGCTATGCTGGAAGAGGTGAGGTAGTCTCAACCCCAAAGACCCTGTCTGTTGTGATGTACCTAAACCTACAGAAGGAGGGACTCAACCCCATGGTACATATGTTCCATATGGACTAAAGAGAAAATGATTTTTAACAAGTAAGAACACTAAAATCCTATTTGGGTGATCAGTTGGAAGAGGTAATAAAAAGCTCATCTGATGGGAATAGCTTCCTCCTCTACCAGAAAGAGGCCAGAGTCCTCTGTATCATGGGCCTTGGGAAACAGATCCTGTAACCAGTCCATTCATGCTGCAAAATAAGAACCAACTGGATAGGTCCTATGAACAGTGGAGTAGTTCCCAAAACACAAAGTAATATATGAGAGATTCCTCCTGTAAAACGCAGCCCCCATATCTCTTTAACTATGAAAATAGTTTTTCTCACTGTAATAACATCAGCCAGAAGAGAATAATTAGTTACAGGAACTCTCATGCAAGCCACCATATTTGATGGTTCACCAAGACAAGTGGTTTTGGAATTTCACCCTAATGTAGAAATGTCATCTTTTTGTCCTAGACACAAGAGCCAGGGTGAAAAAGAGTCTGTTGCGTGTGGTCATGTATATTTCTACCTATTTGGGAAAAACCAACGCATTCAGGAACAGATTCTGTATTTTAACATGAGAATGCAAGCCTTCAATAAACTAGATGGATAAGATATTGCATTTAAGAATAAGTATTAAGGTCTGAATCCACCTCTGCAAATAAAGGCTCACTCAATAAGGGCCTTTTCAGCTTCTTGAAGCCAGATGGTTGTAGCAAATCTGGAGAAAACCTGCAAAGCAGCAACTTGAGTTTCCATTTACATGTTCATAAAGCACTATCAGTTTGACATGCAACCAACAGCAGCAGCTAGATATGGGAGAAAATTGCTTTAGGAGGTGGTTCTATCCTAACCGGCTGAAATCCATTACATTTCCATTCTCATGTTATATATTGTGATTTTCTTTTCTAGTCTCTAAATATACCAGTTTGGTACTCGTTACATTTCATACTCTCATATTGCAGTATGTTTATTATGCGTTGCCTCTAATAAAATACAAATAAAACCCTAATCGGAAACTTCTGTGTCCTTTCATGGCTTCTAGGTATCTTACTTAAGCTATTGTTGTCTGTTACAGGTTGGACAATGGTAAAACTGAGGCAGTATGGAGGGAGCTCCCTTTTAAGAGCTCTGATTGGAGCCATCTTTACCTCCTACATAGATGGCTCCAATCAGAGCTTTCATTGCCACAGAATGGCACAGAAGAAAAAAATATCTATCCTATATAATAATTAGCTAGAATGTTTGTCAGAAGCAGTCATGCTCAGTAGAGACTGCCCGAACGTATGGAATGCTGGGAGCAAGGAATGCTGGGAGTTCTGTGCTTTTAGGCAGTCTCTACAGTGCATGACTGCGTCGGTGGCAGGACACAAAACAGGACTAGCCTCTTGACCCTCTGACTGCCAGGGGGTACACAAAGCATTGCAAAGCAATGAGTTGCGTACCCCTCTGGCACTCAAAGGGTTAACATCACCCAGACCTTGGCCCGTGTACACGGGCTTTTACACTAGTATATAAATAATGTGCAAAAGTTTTAGGCAGGTGTGGAAAAAAAATGCTTTCAAAAATAGATATGTTAATTTATTTTCATCAATTAACAAAAGGCATAGTAAGTGAACCGAAGAAAAATATAAATATTTGATTTAGATTTTTCTTCTGTTCGCTCACTATGCATTTTGTTAATTGATGAATATAAACTATTAACATATCTTTTTGAAAGCATTCTTACTGTACAGCATTTTTTCACCCCTGCAAATATAATATCTTCATAACACTTTGCAAATCCAGTACCACTTCAGTGTTATGGGGTGTTTTGCTAGCAGTTTTTTAATTTCTAAAAAGTCTATAGCAAAATAAAACCTGTTATGAGCCATCATGGACTTTCACAAGTGAATGGAATTTTGTTGCAAAATAACCTATGAAAGAATTAAACTATCACTTCTTTTCATAAGAACATCTCTTGTAAATTTTGTCTTTTGTTTACTAGATGAATCTGGAAGTCATATATGGAGATACAGATTCTATCATGATAAACACCAATTGTAATAACTTGGAAGAAGTCTTCAAGCTTGGAAACAAGGTCAGTAACAGTCTTCATACAAGTGAACTAAACATAATCAGAAATAAGTAACTTGGAAACAAATTTAAGATTGCATCCACTTCACAAGCATTACATTTTGTGACTATGGTTGTAGCCAGGTGCTTTCCACTAAAGTACACTACTTATCTTGTTTTACTGTGCTTCAAGCATGAATAAAAAAATGGCATTTCACCATTTAACCGAGTGCTTGAAAAATTAACACACACTTATCACAGTATAGTAATTAAACCAGTTTAACTTTTTTTAAACTAGTTTGCAGATGAAAAAAACATCAAGCAACAGGCGCACACTTTGGTCTAGTAAAAATTAAAAAAAAATAACTTTTAATTAGGTATCAACGTTCCGACCCCCCTTGGGGCCTTCCTCAAGACTCCAAACTATACACAAAATCAACCTTAAATACAGTAGTAAGATTGCACCTAAACACTGTGCTGTTACTGCGACAGCGTCCCTGCGCATCGTGGAACGCAACGTGATGGACCACAAACGGCATTAATCCCTGCACTGTCCATATCCTGTATTGACATTCCTCATTAATTAGGGATTTCGCAGTAATCGTCTCCAGTGTCGGCACAGGATCAACATACTGCAGAACCGCTAATATAGGAGATACTGTTGCAACATCTTATGTAATATCCAAATTAACCTCCCATTAATGCTCCCGTTAATTCTTAACATTAATGCTCCCGTATGCGCGGGCGTTAGGGACAAGTACAGTCGACCGAAGAGTACAAGTGTCCTCCCCGCAAACGAGAATATGTAAAAACACAAACAAACACAAAAAAAAAAAAAAACAATCATACGTGGCACACTTACAAAAATAAGAACAATGGAAAACAAATTGTTCCAATTTCTGAATTATATTATCCAATGTCAATGGAATGGAGCCGCCACCCGTCCGAGGTGGTAAAGCCGATCAATATGATAGTATAATCCTTTGAGCCAAAAGCATGATGTAGTGGATAAACCTCTGATATACTTTCCAGATATAATAAAATGACACGGTAGAGATGAATCCTGGACCTGGCTCAACGTGAGATGCTAGATAGCAGACACTACAGAGTCTGACTATAGGTCCTAATCGATATGTCATAAGAAATGAGAATCCAAGACATATTTATGTGAATGGAATCCTTAACCCCTGGCTCTACGTGTGCTGCCGTGGGCAGACATCATGGAGTCCTATTACAGTAAAACAGCATAATCCACGGCTGAAAGGCAGAAGTTTCCAATTTGCACATCCAGTACTTGTTTATTATCATAAGGTCCCAATGATGCCACATGAATACTATACAAACCGCAAGCAATAACTAGAATGAACTGAGAAGAATAAATCATCTCATGAGCAGACAGGCCACCATCAATACCCCACGCTCCCCCCGAACAGAGCACCAACCGCCGCATCAACTAATGGTGCGGAGGCTGGTCCCGACATCCAAAAAGGGAACCCAGTCAGATAGTGTTCCCCCGCCATGAGCATATCTGTAGATGAAGGCGAGTGTGTCACACGCACCCACGTTGACACATGGGGAACAAACGCGCCCATCCAATAACAAGAAAAAGAAACATACAGTATAATCATAAGTCTAGCTCGGAGGTAACACAGTGGAGTCTAAATATATATAGAATTCATGAAAATAAAGATAATAAAACAAATTATCCTTTTTGAACATTAACCCTTTGCCAGTGGAGATATAGTTGTCCAGTACAGTAAGGCTGACAGGGGCATAGAGGCATATCAGCACAATAGTGTTTCATGCCTCCCCTCCCGTCACACCCCCCACTGTTACAACATCAGCCACCAATAGCCCCCCACGTAACCAGAATGTCTGTATACATAGAAGTCTCAAATCCTAGATGTCAATTGAGGAATTATGAATTGCTAAATAGAAGTGGTTATACACAGATATTGCAACCAATGTAACATTTTATAGAAAACAATGTAATGAAAGTTTGTCACTCAAGCCATTCAGTGCCACTGTATCCAAAAATTGTATCCACTTAGCCCCCTTCCGCAATAAAAGTTTGCCTCTATCCCCTCCTCTTGTCAAAAGGGGCACTTGGTTCATGGCCATACAATGTAATAATGGTAATGGATGATTAAATTTGGCGAAATGTGCCGCTACTGGTTGGTCCTTAATTTTGGATGAAATTTTCTTAGCAGGAATCCACGTGGCCTCCAGTGCTGCCTTAGTTGCTGCCCTGTGGTTACTCATTCGTTCTTTGAAAGTATTTGTGGTTTTACCCACGTAAAGGAGTCCACAGGGACATAAGATAAAGTAAACTACATACTCTCTGGTGCAATTCAAATTATGTTTAGCCCCTTTTGTGTGTATGTATGTGTGTGTGTGTATGTATGTATGTGTAATATATATATATATATATATATATATATATATATATATATATATAATTCCTTTATTATTGTATTTCTTGTTGTGTTGTGCAGTATTGTTTTCACAAATGTGTTGACGTGATTTGCAGTGTGATTTGTTGCAAGATTTGGTCCCATTATCAGTGTTTGTCTGTTTTTTGGTCAGATTTTTTATTGATCAATTTTTTCTTCAAATTCAGTGAGTGGTTACCTAAATCCTAGAAGGCGGTTGGGGGATGTCTTTTAACACTACACTGGCTGTTAGCAGAGGCTGTAGCTCTTTGATGATACTGCGTATTTCTTCTAGTGTGGGGTTGCATGTCTTCGATATAATATCCCCATCAATCTGACCAAAATCTGCCCCCATCGATATGCCTTTGACAGATTCACAAAATTTCACTTTCCTCATAGACTATGGCCTATTTCCATATGGAAATGCATGATAGTGAGCCATTATTATATTAACAGGGGGGGTGTTTATATGTTAATGTGGCACTTCACACATGCACTAATCTCAGATAGCAGCCTCGGCATTCACAGTCTCAACTTTCATCTCCCTGAGGCTGGTGAAGTTGGAATCTCCCTGTTGCTTCCTATGCAGTAACAGTCCTCAATCATTCAGAAGCATGGAGGGTTGTTGAACTGCTGGCAATGTGGAAGGGATGCTCTCCCTCACACATCACCAGCTGTAGACAACCCTGAAGTTGGAGAGCATTCTCTCTGCTTCCCCACTTGGTCAGTAAGGGTGTGGGGAGGGTACTTGTAGCACCACAAACAGCATCACTCCCTTAACCAATTGAGTGACATAGGGATGTGCATTGTTCACCCCTGTGGCACTCAAAGGGTTAGAAGAGTATACCAATTAGTACACAATCATCCTCTCGGATCTGTATAATTGTCAGTCGTATATGTTGTGCACTCCCAAAGGAACAAGGCTGGGGGTCAGGCAGCATCCATAGGGGATTTGTGGCTGCCAGCTTCCCCCCCCCCCACACACACACACAGCCTTGTTTCCTTGCCCAATGGTAGCCATAGAACCCCATGTACACTACCTGTCCCCCAGACCTTTTCTGTTGCCAACTGGTAGCCACAGATCCCCATGTACACTGCCTTACCCCCCCCAGACTTGTTCCTTTGCCTATTGGTAGCCACAAATCCCCATGGACACTGCCTTGGTAAAGGAATAAGGCTGGGGGTGTCAGCATATGTGGGCAACGTACAATGGTGATGTTCCCCATGCTTGCCCCACAATGTTTGTTCCCCGCAATTTTTATGTTCCTCATGCGGCCCTGCGACACTTAGGTAATATTCAAGTAGGTAATCATTTGTGAAACTGTGATCACAATAAAGTACAGGAGGAATTGGCAAGAAAAAAAGGCATTTAGATTATTTACATCTGAAGCAACACAGAATTATTTCTAGAAATTAATGGAGTGCAACAAAGATTGCCAAAAGGCAGTTACATTAACAAAAAAGAAGTGAAACTGCATAGGAGAGCAAGACTAATCCAATGTTTTTCAAATATATAAATAGCAAAAGTCTTAACCCCTTCAAGACCACTGATGTACCAGGACTGTTCCGGCACTTAAGGACCGCTCCGGAAGCCCTGAACCGGAAGTATAAAAAAAAAAAAAAGCCCTGTGGTCGCCAAGTGCCGACCGCGCATGCCGGTCCTTAAGGGGTTAAAGGGGGAGCATTACACCCTTGAAAGTGAGATGGGAAAATTGAATAACGAGAATAGGAAAAGTTTGATATTCCGAGCAGATTCTTTTCAACAGTAAACACAAGGGAACAAGCAATTGTAGAAGAATCTGAACAAATACAAAAATATAATTATCAGTTGCAGAGTTAACTCAAGAAGATGTCAAGGGATGACTGGACATAATTTTGACCAGTGTTTCTCAACACCTCTCCTCAGGACCCACTAAAATGCCAGGACTTAGGGATTTCTCTGCTAGAGCATAGGTGTGGTAATCAGAGGCTCATTAAAATTGATTAACTCACCTGTGCTCTAACAAGGAAATCATCAAATCCTGGCCTGTTAGTGGGTCCTGAGGACAGGAGTTGAGAAACACTGATTTAGATTTACAAAGCACTTGGTCCTTATGGTATACATCCAAGGGTTCATTGGGAGCTCCATGCACTGTTAGCAAGAACACTATTTTTAATATTTTAAGACTGTATATCCATAGGCTCAGCGCCACAAGACTGGTATAAAGCCCATTTGGAACTTTTCTTTAAGAAGGTAGCTAAAACAACTTATGAATTATAGACCTTTGAGTTTGAACTTTGTAGTTGTTTGAAGGTGTAAAAAGGGATTATATTAAAATTACATATCAAGCACTACACAGATTTGTATAGAAATATATATTACATAAAATTTGTATAGAAACATATGGTACACCAAAGGTAAAATGAACATAAACCAAAGCTTGGATAGTACAACAAATTAATATTCTAAAGAAAATAAAAAAATGTATTATACCTGCTGGAAGATAATCCAGAGAAAATAATGAACACTGGATCAACGACAGATTATCCACTCTCAAAGAACCACATCTAAGCAACTCTTTCCGATCCACCTTGACAGGTAGACCTTATAGATGCAACAACTTGGCAAGCATGCCGTGTCTGAAAATCTTCCAATACTCAGAAATTCTAATCCTCAAGTCTCCCATCCAGAAGATAAGCACATTAATAACATTCAATTATAATACACTATCAAAAAGAACCATACTTACAACCTTTAAAAAGATGATAATAATAATAATCCCTAACCAAACGAATACTTCTAGTGTGGTATGTGGCCCACGCCTACCCAGGACAGCTAAATCAGCCAGGTCAGCATGTTTCCCAGACCATACAACAAACATCTGGGAACAGACAACGTGAACCAATGGCGTAACAATAGCACAGGGGTCGCACCTGCAACTGGCCCGTCACTCCAGGGGCCCAGCCTCCCCCTGCAACCGCCTCGCGCGGTGCCCGCAGCAAGTAGGTATGTGTCTTTTTGGCACAGACCTCTAACAGCTGATCTCCCTCTCCGGGTGCTCTAGTAAAGCAGAGCGCTCAGAGATGACATCATATCCCAGCACTCTGCGTTACTGAGAACCGCGCCAAAGTTCCAGGTCTATAGAGGTTTGTGCCAAAGGAGGCACAGACCTCTCATGCCACACAGCTAGACCAACAGGGAAGTAGGAGATGGAGACAAGGGGACGGAGGGGGAGATTGGGGTGTAGTGTGATGGCTGTGGGGGATTGGGGGGCAATGTGGATATGTGATGGCAATGTGGAGATTGGGGAGCAAGGTAGAGATTGGGGGCAATGTGGAGGCAGTGTGGAGATTGGGGGGCAATGCAGAGATGGGGGGCAATGCTGAGATTGGGGGGCAGTAGGGGAAAATGTGGAGACTGGGGACAATGGGTGTGTGTGGGGGGGCAATGGCAGTTAATGCACCAGGGCCCAGTGGCTTCTAGTTACGCCTCTGACTCCTTCTGTCTGTTTCCAATATAGCCCGGAGTACTATATGACCTATATTCCCATATAAAGTCACCAGCTAACTATGGGAAGAGGCGGAAATAGTGATCAGTGTCAAACAGCACTAGTGAAATACCAACCTGCATTAAAAGGATATTGCCACTATACAATTCACTGGTAAAACCTCACCTGGTATGTGCAGTGCAGTTTTGGGCACTCAGTCTTAACCCTTTGAGTGCCAGAGTAGTATACAACGCATTGCAAAGCAATGTGTTATGTACCACTCTGGCATTCAAAGGGTTAAAAAGGATATTCTATAACTGGAGAGAGTACAGACAATAGCAACACAATTAAGGAATTGAATGGAGAAATTGAAGCATAAAAAAAGTGTAGCCAAACTTAGTTTATTTACTCTAGAGTGATGTCTTGTTACCAGGATCTCTATAGTGAGCTTTTGATTCCAAGGCCTGATAAAATAACTACTGGCTACCCCTTAAGATTAGAGAAACACGTTTCATCTTCATCAGTGGAAGTTTGTTTTTTTACAGTAACGTCTGTTATATCGTTGGATTTTTTGCCCAGGTATATGGTAATTGCAGATGCAAGGGATTTATTTACGAGAGAGAAGATTAGATAGCTTTTTAGCAGGAGGGAACGTGTAGGGGGGTTATACTGTGTATTAGTAGGTTAAACATGAAGGTTTCCTTAAATAGACTAACACCCATCTTTCAGTCTAGAATGATTATATAATGTTCATTTTCTGTGTTCTAATATGGCAAAATTAAATTTGAAGGACTTGTTTTTTTTTTGTTTTTTTTTTTTACTACCTAGTTTACTGTGTAACTATCCCTGTTACCTCTTTATAATAAGTGGAACATCATGTAGTCTCCTAAAGTCTTCTAGAGGGCACCATGTGCCTGTTAGAGAGACCCGTACTGGAACTTCAGATCAGCATCCTTGACCTCTGTTTGATGGGCTCCCCATATGCACAATAACTCATGCGGGGTTGTGTGAGCCCAGATGATCAATGTGGCTGTGCTCCCAGATGTAGCTGCATATCCAGGAGCATGAGCACTTTTTTCTGTAAAAAGGAGAGGCAGTCTTCTTTTCGGAAGATAGTGGTGGCTGCGGAGTTGCTGGTGGGTGGAAGTCTCTTTGTCTTCTCCCTAGAACACTTAAGAAGGCTAAATGAAGTCAGACTTATTGCAGATAGGTAATAAGCACATTCTTATGTTGGAAACTAAGCACATTCTTGGAAACTAAGTTCATGTTAGAATCCAGATGAATGATTCAGAAGGGATTTGACCTATCTAATTTCTCATTTTTGTCATACTGTAGACACACAGTAGACTGTGTGCATTTATTTTCTATGTAATTCTTGCATCAGTGGTGTTCTTCGGGGCTACATCCTACCTCCAATCTGTTTGGTACAGGAGATGATTTCCCTATACCACAGCAAGCACATACACCCTATTTCCACCCCCAAAAAACATACATTATTTATTTTCTCTCAGTGCATACCTCCTTTTACAACTTCTACAAACTTCCTGTTCGCGCTCTAAGCTTATACAAACTCTTCCCTTTCTAGCTGTAATCAATATAATGTTTGTATAAAACTTGTGTACTCGTTTTTTGGATATTTTTAATCTCTTTATTTTAGGCTGAATAAATTGCAATTATTTTAGGTGTGTCACCTTTTTTACAGGTTAAAAGTGAGATAAACAAATCCTACAAATTGCTTGAGATTGACATTGATGGTATCTTCAAATCTCTCTTACTGCTGAAGAAAAAGAAATATGCAGCTCTCACTGTGGAGCCCACAGGTGATGGGAAATATGTCACCAAACAGGAGCTGAAAGGTCTGGATATTGTAAGAAGAGATTGGTGTGAACTCGCTAAGCTAACTGGAAAGTGAGTTGCTGCTTCTTTCAAAAGTATTCTACAATTTAACTTTATAACTGTTTTCAAAGGTTGCTTAGGACCAACTATGGCCAAAATTGAACACCTTGGATGGTAGAAACATCTCCTAGATGCTGGAGTCTTCTAGCATTCAATGACTTAATAATTCATGATTGTTCCTTTAAAATATGTTTTCTCTTACATTGTGTTTATCTGAAAGTGCAAGCTGGCACTGTCCTCTAGTCTTCCTTTTTAATTTTTCTTAGACATGGGGCTACATAATCCCCCATTGGGTGGGCTGTCATTAACTGGCTTCCCTGGAGTTGGATTGCACAGTTCACAGGTGTATTTATGTATTTATTTATTTTAGCTTTATTTCTAATTTCAATTAGTTTTTAAGCCTACATGGTGGCCATCTTTTTCCCATATAGTTTGCATGGTAGATCTCTGCATCCATTTCACCTAAAGTTACCAGACTTTTGAAACTGCTGGAGAGCCACCATTAAAATAATTTTGAACAATGGAAAACAACACTACACAGGATACCTTTTTCTCTTACGTCATATATGAACACAGGTGCCATGAGGTTTAGTCCTTCCTTCAGAGGGCAGGACACCTCTCTGTTATATGGGTGGAGACTCCCTACTTCTCCTCCAGCTCAACCCTCCCCCACTCTGTAGTCACCAGTATAAATGTGTCTTGCATTGTGAACGGATGGCAGGACACACTCTTAGTTTTTAGATTTTTTTTTTCTGATAGATATAAGGTTGTCACAACTCCCCAATTAGGCAGGGTAACATTACTGGGCTTCCCTTGGAGTGGATTGACCAGTGTGCAGGTGCTGTGTGGACCCTGGCAGCCCTCTGGAGAGAATCTTGCTACCAAGTTTTTCTTCCCAGCAGAGTCTCATGGGGGCCCTGCTTGCTCTCAGCTACACTGGTAACCTGAAGAAAGAAGAGAGTAAGTAACCCTTAGATTGCCTTAGTTCACATTGTCCCAATCCTGTACTTCTGCATACAGTTTATCTCTGAGTTCTTGATGGCTCCTGCACTTATGTTGGGTAATTTCATTTACTATATCTGTTCATTTCCTAGGCTTTGGAGCAATGATGTCTGCTGTTTTACTAGGATTAACCCTTTATCTGAATTTGTTGCTGTGGCCCTTTAAGAAAAGGAGCCCGTTCCACTACCATCTTTTGCTCCCTTGACTTCTATGGGTGAACTTCATTGGGACATATCTTTGCAATTGTTTGTCATACAGAAGTCACAGAGGGCTCTATCTTCCTGTCTCCTCATGCCCTTTCATCTGGTTCATGTTATGAGTGCCCAGAGGGCCCATGGCATTTCCATGGACAGAGCGTAGGCATTGCTAGGCAACAGAGAAGACATTTCGCAGAAGTCCTATTTTCCAGGCATTCTTTCGACTGGTTGCCAGTTTTCCAGTTGCCATTTTACTTCTCACTTGCTTATCCTGCACAGGGGCAGGGCTCCTTAGAGATTATTGCGGATCTCTCTGCCCCTTGCTCTGCAGGCCCTACTACTCCACCAGGACCCTCCATCACTGACCAAGAGCCAGCTTGGATCTCCGTTTAGGGTGTTCTTCTGTAATTGAAGTCCACTGCTACCTTTAAATATATGGCCCGTCTATCTGAGTGTTCCTCAGGTTGTAGGGGCTTCCTGAGAGCAGGAATTGTCAGGAGAGGGGAATATGAGGATATGGATTTTTCCTACTCCTATGGGGACCACCCTTCCTTCAGCTGAGGGACTCATTAGAGGTGTCTTGGAGAAATTTTAGCTCTCTGACACCTCTGACGAGGGGTTGTCTTCTACTGATGTCTTCCAGAGGTATAAGAAAACTTTGCCTTTTTTCCCCCTAATATCAGTCTTGCCCAGATCCTTCTGGAAGAGTGGAAAACCCCAGACAAATGGCTGTCTATCACTAAGAGGCTCTCTAAGCAGTACCCTTTTTGAAGGCAGCTTTGCAGCAGGGGGCCTCACCTCTAACAGTGGACCTCTCTTTTTTACAGTTAGCTACTGCCCTGCCTTTGTCGGATGCAGTAAGTCTTAAGGAGCCAGCTGACAAGAAGCTGGACTTTATCCTCAGGGCCAATTTTGTGGCTACTGGCGCAGCACTTAGACCTATTTTTGCCTATGGCTTGGTTAACCAGGCTTAACAGCTGATGGAGGCTGTCCATGTTGAGGTTTCCAAGGATAATTTGTTGGTTCTTTTGGCTGACCAATCTTCCAAGAATTCACTGGTTTCCTTACCTTTTCTGGACAAGTTCCTGTTTGGATCGGAACTGAAGAAGATCATTAGTAATGCAACTGGGGGCAGGAGCACTTTGTTACCTCAAATGCCCACCAAACCTCCAGCTATGGTGAGGAAACTGCTGCTTTTTCATCCCCCCCTGTGAAACAAAGGTGCAAAGGCCGCAAGGTTTGCAGGCCTCCTACGCTCGCTCCTCTGCCAAGCCCAGGCAACCGTGGCAGCCTAAGGGAGCAGCTCCAAGGGCTGAGTTTCTCAAGAAATCTTCCACATAACTCACATAATCCTGGTCTGCTGGTGTCTGTAGAGGGTGTCTTTGCCTTTTCAGGGAGTCTTCGGTTGTGGACCAGTAGGTTTTGCGGATAATCTCCAAATAGTACCTCAAGGGTGCCAAAAGAGCTAGACAAGGGGATGCTGTTTCAGGAGACAGTAGATTCACTGCTGGCAAAGAAGGTTCTCATTCGGAGTAGCTCCCCCAGAGCTCCTTTCAGGTTTTTATCCCAGCCTCTTTCTGGTACCGAAGAAGGATGTCTGCTGCTGTCCCATTTTACACCTCAAATATCTCGGCAAATATGTGGTGACTACACGCTTCAAGATGGAATCTTTGCATTCTGTCATAGCAGCAATGTGCTCAGTGGAGTATCTAGTGTCTCAAGACCTTCAGAATGCATATTTACACATCAATTTTCACCCAGACAGCTAATGGTATCTGAGGTTTGCCTTTGGCTGGAATCACTACCAGTTCACAGCTCTGCCATTTGGCCTGTCTTTTGCTCTCAAGTGTTCATCAGGGTTATGGGGGCCCCAGTGGCCTTCTTTCACACCCAGGCATTTCCATGAAACCCTATCTGGGTGACTTTTTGCTCAAGGCTCCCTCAGTGGAGCTCTTGGTCCAGCATGTCCAAGAGCGTGCTTGGCTTTTGGTCCACCATGGGTGGATTCTGAACATACTGAAGTCATCTGCTGTGCCTTCCCAGGAACTGGTGTTCCTGGGGGTGAGGTTCAACAGCTGTCAAGGGAAATTTCTCCTGCCAGAGAAGAAAATTTATCCATGATCAAGGAGTATATGAGAGTGTTGGACAGACTAGTGTCAACCCTAGAGGCTGTGCCTTGATCTCAGGTGCACATATGAGGGAACTTCAAAAAACATGTTCTCCAGAGCTGGTCTGGGAATCTGGCACACCTGAACTGACTGAGAAACCTGGAACAGGGAAAACAGTTTGTAATACCAGACTGGACTCTGGTCACAACTGATGCCAGCCTGAGCAGCTGGAGTGCAGGTCTGAGTCACCTGGGGTTCAAGGCAGGTGGACTGCAAAGGAGTACCTTCAGTCCATCAATGTTCTGGAACTCGGGGAGGTCTGTCTGGCCCTCGTGTACGGGACCCCTCAGTCTTAAGGGGCAACCAGTGAGGGTTCAGTCAGTCAATGCCACGGCTGTGGCTTACATCAAATGTCAAGAGGGCCCTTGCAGTGCTGCCACCTGGATAGAGGTGCGTTACATTGTAGGTTGGGCAGAAGCCAAAGTTTCGGCCATCCACCGTTCACATTCCAGGGGTAGAAAACATACTGGTGGACTTCCTAAGCCTCTTAGACATGGATCCAGGAGAGTGGGAACTCAATCCAGAGGTGTTGTATCTGATTGTGCAACAGTGGGGTGTGCCAATAATAGATTTCATGGACACCAGGGAAAACAGAGGAAGGTTACAGTCTTCCTGCTCCTGCAAGAGGGACCCTCTGGCCTTTGCCAAGGATTCACTGTCAATTCCATGGAACTTCCACCTCGCTTATGTGTTTCCTCCAACTCCTGTCATCCCCAGGGTACTCAGGAAAATAAGGATTGAAGTTGCACCTGTCATTCTGTATTCTCCTTATTGGACCAGAAGGGTGTGGTATGCGGACCAGCATCCGCTCCACCTTCCTCCCAGACCGGATCTGCTTCTTCATGGTTACCTGTGTCATGAGGATGTGGTAAAGATGGCTTTGACGGCTTGGCTATTGAAGCCCACACCTTGAGCAAGAAAGGGTTCTCTACTGAGGTAATTTCTACGATGATTCAGGCCCATAAGCCTGTCTCTTCTAAGGCCTAACATAGGGTAGAATTTCCTCAAATGGTGCACGAACAAGGCTGTGTCATCGGAGGAGTGTTATCCTTTCTTGAAGATGGTGTGAACAAAGGCCTCAGTTTGAGCTCCTGAAAGGTTCAGTTCTCAGAGATTTCTGTTTTTTTTTCTTCTTCCAGAGACTTGTCACCATTATGGATGTCAAGGTTTTTCTTCAGAGGGGTGGCTAATGCATTCTCTGCCTTTAAAGCGCCCACTCCTCCATGGTTTTGGAGGTTTGGTAAAGACCTCCCTTTCAGCCCTTACTTCCATTCTACTGGTTTAGTTGACGCTCAAGATTGCTTTCCTTCTGGCTGTAGTCTCCGCTCTGAGAGTTGCTGAG
The DNA here is from genome assembly GCA_037306005.1 of Rhinophrynus dorsalis. Lineage (NCBI taxonomy): Eukaryota > Metazoa > Chordata > Amphibia > Anura > Rhinophrynidae > Rhinophrynus > Rhinophrynus dorsalis. Next base: position 142,406,627 of record CM074719.1, on the reverse strand, counting down.
TTGCAAGCTTTGTCTTGCAAACCACCTTTGCTGTTTTTTCGCAAGGACAAGACAATGTTTGGAACCTCTCTGGAATCTCTCCCTAAGGTGATTTCGGAGTTCCATATCAATCAGGAGATTGTTGTTTCTTCCTTTAGTCCTGACCCTAAGCCTGACTAGGAGAAGGCTCTCCATCTGTTAGATTTTGTGCATTGCCTTACATTTTATGTGCGCCGCATCGAGCCTTTTCGCAATGCTGACTCTGTCATACCTGAGGGTCCTAAGGCAGGCCAGGCTGCTTCTTAAGACACTGTTGCACCTTGGATCAAAGCTATTATACACCGGGCATATGAACTCAGGAAGAAACATGTTCCCTTCAACATCACAGCACATTCCACTTGGGCTGTGGGGGCCTTCTGGGCTTATAAGAATCAGGCCTCAGCTAAGCAGTTTTGCAGTGCAGCCACTTGGTCCTCCTTGCTAAGCACTACTGTGTCGATGTTCTGGATTCAGCTGATGTCCACTTTGGCCAGAAGATCCTGCAGGCCGCTCTGACACTCTAAGGACCTACACACTTTGTTGCCTTACTGTTGTTCAGTTGTTTGCACCCTGTTGGCTCTTGTTATTGTGTGTGCTGTGTAAATTTGATGTCCATTTGACACTTTCCTGTCTGGGCTATTTCTGTTCTGGATAGTCCTAGGGAACTCCGGTCTCATGGGGAGAAGTGTAGGTCCTTTCTCATTTTTTCTCAACTCTGGGAACTTAATATTGGTATATCCCCATGGTACCTGTGTTCCATATAGGTTGTAAGGGAAATAGTATTTTAGTGTTCTTACTTGTTAAATACTTTTCTTTTTAGTCCATACGGAACACATCTCTATAACGAAAGCTAGAAGGGACCGCGTCGCCTTCCTCCATCGTTCCCGGGTTTCTCCCTCTCAACGCTGAACTGGCACCGTCGGATGCACCGGTCGAGCCAATGGACGGACTTGCTATCGACTCACAGAGTAGTTGAATCCCTGATGTCGTTGACTCCGCATCAAAGGATGCGAGTCGATGAGGGTTCGACAAGGCTCCGTCCTCGTTGACGAGTCGCAGGCTGGAACTCCGGGCAGTAGAGAGTGAGGCCTCTACTCCCGATCGAAGGGTAACTGGAAAAGTGTAGCAGGACCGCAGGTAGCTGTTTGTCACGCAGGTTCGAGCACGATGCAAGCTCAAGTCGAATGTTCACTGGAACCACAGGAAGGCGGAGTCCACGTTGCCGCCTGACAGCATATGAAGTTGGGTCGCAGGAAGCTGGTAGCAGGAGGTCGAATGATACAGGATACTCAGCTTGAATGGGCATCAGACTGGATACTTTATACTAAACAGCAATACGAGACTCCAGGACTCCTTGTTCACTCAGAATAGGACTGGCTTTATTGGAACAAACCACACATATTTATACACAAACCTTACATTGAAATACATGGACCAACAGCAAATGGTCAAAGCAATTACAATGGTACAGACATGATTACATTACTAATACAAAAGGGTTGATGAACTCAGGCAATGGACACAAAGACTTGAGGGGCGTGAATGAATTAACACACAGCTGGGAGTCTCAATACAGTTCACAATACACTGGCTTGAGTGGCTAGAATACACATTGGAAGTAACTTTGCCCAGACTCAAATAATTAACCATTAACTGCCCATTCCCTTGGAAGCAAGCTTACAGTCTATGGTTGTTAGTCTTTTTGGCCTAGAAATGTCCACGTTTCTCTGTGTATTGAGCTGGTAAGCCTGATGCCCAGGCAAGGGCTCCAGTAACTGTGTAGGATCCATTAGTCTCCCACCCAGAGAAAGGGACATTTGTCTTGATATGGCCTGTCTGGGTTGCAGAGTCCTGTTTAGAGTCTTTCTTGTTGCAGGAGATCATCTTCTTTTTCCCCTGCTTGCCTTGTTGCTGTGGCTTCAATCACATACACACTGGTGATTACAGGGTGGTAGAGGGTTGAGCTTGGAGCAGTAGGGAGTCTCTACGAACAAGACTCTGTCTTTTGAGATGGGTCCTGCCCTCCGAAGGAGGGACTCTACCCCATGGTACTTGTGTTCCATATGGACTAAAGAGAAAATGATTTAACAGGTAACACTAAAATCCTGTTTTTCCTGCACCCTCTGCTTAGAACAAAGTGGTGCTTTGGCAGCTATCATACTGCTTGCTTTGCATAGGCTACTCCGAAGCTGGGCTCTCTTCTTTACTTCTCCAGTTTAAAACTTTACAGTCAGATAAGTATCTTTTTGTGTATCTCTGTGTATTCTTTTATTTTCTTAGTTATTTGGACTATCTTCTCATTCTTTAGAGGTGTTTTCTCTGAACATGTCTGATACCAAGGCACACATAGGGAAAGCCAAACTTTAGGACGCAGGGGTCCATTTAACCCCTTTAACACACTATTCCTCATGCCAAACTGGGCTTCCAGAGGAATATTCACATGTCCTATATCCCTCTTGCACGGTGACCCCTACTACTCCTTTGGGACCCTCACTGCAGAACAAGATGCAGTTCGGGTTAAGAATTTGATGTCTTCAATGCCTTTTATCAATTCATTTCCATTCCTGGTGCCCCATGCCCTCAATCAGAGACACTTACTCTTTAGTGGACATTCTCATTTGGTTGGAGATTCGTCTCTGGAGGACTTTAAACCTGATGGTCAGGACATGGATCCTTCCCTGTCCTCTTGGGATGCCTATGAGGAATTGCCCTTTGACTAAGGGGCTTATCAGAGCTGTTTTAGAAACTTTGCAGGTCTCTGAGCCTTCTGATACAGGATCTTCCTCACCGGACATCTTCCAGTGAGTCAAGATGGAAAAAAACATTTTTCCTCTCTCATCATTCTGTGGGCCAAGTTATCCTGGAAGAAATTAAAACTCCTGATAGAAGACTAGTCCTTAAAGGGATAGTAATACTTCGATTTAACTTTATTTTATTTTTTAGGCATTAAAAAAACATGAAGAATGATATAAATCTTATCTCTCAAACCTTTATGGTTTAAGAGATATTCACAAACAAAGTACCCCCCCCCATTCAACCAGATCAGAAGGGAGGTGCCCAGGTAGACTGCAGAGAGGGACAATCTTCAATTAAGATAAGGGAAAAAGCTGAAAAACTTGTCAAGGGGAGAAGGGCTTTCATTGTTTTCATACAAAGAAAATTGTCCCCTTCTGTTATCTGTCTGGTCATACAACCAGATTCACATCTGAGAAGAGATTGCTTACACTAGGTAAAAGGGGAGGGAGGGGAAACTTTGCTTGTGAATATCTCATAAACCATAAAGGTTTGAGAGATAAGACATATCATTCTTCATGTTTTTTTAATGCCTACAAAATAAAATAAAGTTAAAACGAAGTGTTACTATCCCTTTAATAAATGCATTTCCAACACTTATCCCCCAATGAGGATGCACTTAAGACCGCATTCAGCCCCTACATTCCTGCTCCACTCTCCAAAAGAAAGCACCCACAATAATAAATCGATACATTAATTAAAAAAGGAAAAATCAATAGAGGAAAAATGCAATATCATAAATATACAATCTAATTAAACTAAAAACCCTAATCTTCGCTGCTCACTCCAAATAGGTTGGGCTCCCACCAGAATGCAAACTACAGACAAAACACAAGACAGAATTGCAGCTCAGAAGATCTAAGTGTAGTAATTCATGCCTACCAGTCCTTCACCAACAGCTGATAAAACAGCTATTGGAAAACTGCTCACAGTCTTCATAGGCAATATCCTGCCTGTAGGTATGGGGGCCTTCATTGACTTTCACCCCAGTACAGTGTACTGTATTTCCACCTGAATTGGTCTTCCAACTTGGCAATTAGCCAAAGAGAATGTTTGGTAAATACCAGCTGACCCTGGGAATCTGCACACCCAGTGTTATATACTGGCTATATCTTTTTTAATAGCACCCTTAGGGGTATGATTTGAATGTCAACTGATAGCCTGTGACTCCCAGAAGCAAGAAATATAAATATTAATAATAGTATTGGCAGGATACTAGCAATAAGTTGATACATTTATTAAAAAGTAATTCAGAAACAAAATAAAATATAAAGCTCTTACAGCCAGATTAAAAAATAAAAAAAATTGTGAATAAAAGAATGGCTTAACGCTTTTTTTGACTTGTCACTTCTTCAGAAGACTACTCCACCTGCCATTGATACCCCCCCCCCCCCCAATCTCTTACCTTGCTGAAATCATCATGCAGCCCTTAAGGATCAGGCTGATAAGTGCTTCGACTCCTTCTTAAAAGATCTTTACCAAGGTCATAGCTAATTTGGCAGCCCACATCCATGCTCAAGGGATATCTTTGATGCCTTGGACAGCCTTTTACTCCAGGCTTTCTCGGAAGCCACTCTCAGATTCAGGACTGTCATCATCCTGGAATAACATGGTTGGGTGCTCAACCTCAATAAATCCTCTGTTATTTTCTCAGCTTCTGTACTACTTGGGCATGAGATTCGATATCCTCCAAGGTAGAGTATTTTTACTTTAGGACTAGTTCCAGTCTCTCAAGAAATATCCTTGGCAATGGCAATTGATTACATGAAAGCTATCCCCTATGTTCAGTTCAACACAAGGGAGTTACATATCCCTGTCTAAATGAGCAGAAGAGGATCTTCTCTGCTGGCCTCACCATCCTCACCTTATGCTTCAACTTCCCTTTGTCACATCAAAATGTGTGATAGTCACCACGGACACCAGCCTGACGGAATGGGGAGCCATCCTGCTTCATCTAATGGCACAGTTCTGCTGGTCCAGGGAGGAGAGCCTTCTTCCATTTTGGAGATATGGCTATTAGGGTGATGCTTTGCCATTTTGCACATGCTGGCAGGTTAACCACTGAGGGTCCAGTCAGACATTCTGACAGCAGTTACCTATTTAAATCACCAAGGAGGAACAGTCTGCTTGGATGTATATCCGGTTCACATTCCAGGAGTGGAAAACCTGGTCTTTCTAAGTCACCAACATCTGAAAATTGGGAGTGTGTTCGACCAGATAGTGCAGTATTGGAATCTTCCATCACTGGATCTCATGGCGTCTTGCGACAACCAGAAGGTTCTGCTCTTTTGCACCAAGAAGAGAACCCTGTAACATTTGCTATGGACGTGATATCCGTTCCAGGGAACTTCCATCTGGCTTATGCGTTTCTACAGTTTCCCCTGTTTTCCATGGTGTTGGGGAAGATTAAGATGGAGAGGGCTCAAATCATTCTGATTGCTCCTTTGGGTTTGATTCATGGATCTTCTCAATCTCTCCATCACAAAAGCATTTTGCTTTCCTCTTCGTCCATACCTCATCTCCTGACTCAAGGTCCACTTTGTTACTATCTGGTGGAAAGATGGAAAGATTGGCTTTGATGGTATAGCTCTGATGACAACATCCTTAAGAATGGTTTCTCTGATGATGTTATTTCCACTGTAGTTTGGACTAGGAAGCTCAAGGCTTATCATAGAATCTATTATCTTTTTTTAACCTGTGGTGTGCTGATTGGGATGTGTCCCCTCGGTCCTTCAACATTCTTGCTATTCTGGCCTTTCTTCAGGATGTTGTCAACAGTCTGAGTTCTCTTTAGGGTAAGATCTCAGCCTTCTCCGTTCTTTTTCAGAAGTGGATTTTTTTTTTCTGACGTTGAAATCTTTCTTGCGGTTGACCCCACTCCACTGTGGTATTTGAACCTGGTGTTAGGAGTTCTCCAAAGGCCTCCTTTTGAGCCTCTTTCATCTGTTTCTTTAAGTTTCCTGAAGCCTAAGATCACCTTGTTTTTGGCCATTGTTTCTGTTCTCTGAGTGGCCAAACTACACGCTCTGTCTTGTATATCCCCTTTCCTGGTTTTTCATCTGGACAAGGGGGTTCTTCTTACTCCCAGAGGCTGTCTCATATTTCCACGCATCAATCAGGAAATTGTCCTTCGTTTTGCCTTGATCCTTCCACCACTCAGGAGCTTCATTGGCTTGATGTGGTGTGTTGTCTTAAGTAGTAAATTCATTGCACGCAGCCTTTCAGTAAATAAGATTCTATTTTGTCATTCCTGAGTGCTCCTGAGCGGGACATGCTGCCTCCAATGGAACAGTTGCTTTTTTGATCAAGGCCACTATTCAACTCATGTATGTGCTCCGGTAAAAAGCTGTTCCTTTCCAAATCTATGCTCACTCCATCAGATCAGCGGGTGCCTCTTAAGTCTACAAAAATCAGGCTTCTGCTGAACAGCTGTGTAAGGCCGCAACCTTGTCGTCTCTGCACACATTTGCCAAACATTACCATGTCAATGTCCTGGCCTTGGCAGCTGCCAGCTTTTTCCAGAAGGTCATTTCAGGTAGAGTATGTAGAGTTCTGAATCCTGTTTGTGATTAACTCTCTTTGGTGTGCAAGTTTGGTGTCCTTTAACATCTGAGCCTTATATGGTACCAGTTAGCCCTGTGGAATAATGGTCTCCAGTGGATTGGTTTTCTTCTCTTTTCCCTCACAAGATTCATGGTGGATGCTTTAGAATATCTTTATGGTTCCTCTGTTCCTTATAGGATGTAAGAGAAAAGCGTATTGTGGTCAACTTACAGTTAACTCCTTTAGTACATGTAGAACACAGACTCCCACCCAGAGAAAAAAAAATGTGGTTTAACTTCCTTGGCAGAAGGGTCTTTGTTCAGGGAATTTAATTATATGTGTCTTCCTGTCATTCTCTTTCTTCTACTTTGCTATACATGAAATTGAGGAGTGGGGGTAAAGTAGAAGGGAAAGAAGGAAGCTTCCACCTCAAAGACCCTGTTTTTTTTTTGTTTTTTTTATTTATAAAGTGCTCTGCCCTCTGGAGCAGGGAGCATTACCCCACGGTTCCTGTATTCCACATGGACTAAGAGAGAAGACTAACGTTTATTTCACTGAAATCATCTTAGTATGGTGTCTGAGACAGATTGATTCTGTTCCTATTTGATTTCTCTGAAATATATCTATAATGGGACATCCCCAGTAAAAGGTGTTTCCTCTTTTTGTTGCTCTCAGATTGATCTACCCGGCCAACAACAAAGTGGGTACTGGTTTTACTATTTGATTAGTTCCTCTATTTACTGTGTAATAATTATTACAATATGTATTTTATTTAAAATAAATAGTAGAGAGGGTAGATCAGTTGGTTTAAGGAGCCATTTAATTTCCAAAGATAACTTTCACTTATCACTGTTTATCATTGATTTCCTCTGTTCAAGTGAAGATCTCAGATTGTCTTTCTGATATTCCAGTTACCTTACACCAAATTGTATTCATCTATTCAGCTTTTGTTTCACTCAGTTGAGCATCTCAGCATTCTGGATAACCCTTTAAAGACCACTTCACTGGTCCTTAAAGGGTTAACATGTCCGACTACAGAATCTCAGTTCTAATTTACATGCCACTTGTATGTCTTAACTGTTTTTTAAGATGTTTGTGCATCTGCTTTGTTTCAGTTATGTTATCAGCCAAATTTTGTCTGATCAACCACGTGATACTATAGTGGAAAACATTCAGAAGAGGTTGACAGAAATTGGTGAAAATGTAATGAATGGCAGCGTCCCCATCAACCAGTATGAAATTAATAAGGTAAAGTTAGCTGTTTCTAACCAAATTGCCTCATTTGTAGAATACACTATAGAAAAAAAAAAAAAAAAAAAAAAAAAAAGTATCTCAAAGTTTAGCACCCTTCTTTGGGTCTCGCAGATCACACCACAATAATCCCTCTCATTATAGCATTAATTCTCAACCCCAGTCCTCATGGTAGGAAACACCTACAGGTCAGGTTTTTCACTATAGCCTTATTTAAAGTGGAGCTATCACCTTGATTCAAGTTTGTATATTTGAAAACTTCAGTAAAAAACTGCCTATGATTTGTTTGGTATAAGACCAGAAGATGAACAGTTAAGGAGATATTCATACTTGGAATACTGCAATAATTGCGGTACCAGTCACATTTCATATGCTAATTAAGCTTTTCAGTGACGTTTCATATACTTTTAAAGTATTCAGTTATGTCATATGCTAATTAAAACAGGCATGTGCTGCAGCAGGAGACTTTCACTTTTCCCAGAATGAAGTATAGAGTATTCCTAAACTATACATCTGCTGGACTTTGTTAACAGCAGTTTAGAATGGCATTTTTATATATGTTAAAAAAATCAGGGTGACAGGTCCACTTTAAGCACAGTTGGATTAATCACAATCACTGAGCTACAGATTATCCAGCTGTGCAATATGCATTGTTGGTGTACCCCAAGGACTAATGTCTCCAAAATGGTGGTGTTATATAGTGGCTACAGCTTTTTATCATTGAAGTATCGGGTTGCACTTAAAATGGGTAACAATTAAAATCCACCTATATGTTCTAGTTATATTTCTCAGAAGTACATCATTTTTGAGTAGCTGACCATTATATTTTGGAGGCATTGTGTGGCACTTTAACCCTTTGAGTGGCAGAGGGGGTATGATTGCATACATCTGTGGCACTCAAAGGGTTAATTGCTTACACAGTATGCATATTAAATCAGTTTGAGGCCAAACGTTGCTCACTGCTATTACACAGAAGATAATTAGAACAAAGTGCACGACTATGCAATCAGCAAGTAAAGATCAGTTTCTCAAGAAATATGTATATTGCAGACAAATGGCTAGTACAATGTATGGTAATTCTTAATTAAATTTAACCTGCCCTAAGGTGACCAGTTCACTTTAATGATGGTTTTTATTTTTCCATTCATGTTCCAAAAATATGAGCAATCCTTGGCACTAAAAGTGTTATATACAATACGTATTACTACATGTACTGATTTTCTTTGCTGCACTTTTAAATGGATAGTGTTGATTAGCACTAGAAGTTTCTCTATATAAATGTTTACATTTTTGGCTGATTTAAATTCTTGTGTTAAAACCATGTTCATCTTTTCCTCTTTTACCCCTACTTCCTACTCCAGGCCTTTAGGGCTGTGGTTTCTCAGCAGACTTTTTACTTTTACAATATGCTTGACTTTTTTTTTTCCTCTATTTCATCTTTCAGGCATTAACAAAGGATCCTCAGGATTATCCAGATAAAAAAAGCTTGCCACACGTACATGTGGCCATGTGGATAAACTCACAAGCGGGAAGGCGAGTGAAAGCCGGGGACACTATATCATATGTCATTTGCCAGGTATGCAACCCTGACCATCTGTAAACTTTAAGCCTTGTTCACATGGGATTTGCCAAGTGCATTATAGCACTTCTAGTCTCTTGCATTTGCTTTTCTATACTGTTCTGCATTAGGTCTCTGCATGTCTCACACACTCACTCAGTGTCTCTCTCACACTCACTGTCTCTCTCACACACACGCACACACTCACTGCCCCACATGCACACACAAACACACACGCTGTCACCCACACTCACTGCCTCACACACACGCTGTCACCCGCACTCACTGCCTCGCACACACTGTCACCCACATTCACTCACTTGTCAGCCAGTCACTGGAGGAGGTTAGTAGAACTGCAACCTTTAGTGGTGCTTCTGTGAATGATCTGTGCAGCTGAATATAGACTTGATCAAACATGGATTTGCCTAATGCACTTAAAAATGGGTTATGGTATGTTGCAAGAAACAAAATTCTCCTTTGTGAACCATACCATTGGTAAAATTTTTTGACATGGCTGCTTTTAGCTCTGCATTAAGAACAGTGTAAAGTCACTCATGATAACATAATGTGGGGTAAAATGAATAGAGTAATGCAGTTATAGCTGTAATATCTTTTTCATCCCTATTAAAGAAATCTCCAGGCAGGTGTGTTTTTATTTATATTGGTTATATATGCTCAATCATTTTCTCGTAAACAAACATACACTCTTGACAAGTTGATATGCCTATCGGTGCGTGTGTGCCTGTCGGTGTCTCTTTCTCTGTGTCTCTCTGTGTGCGTCTGTCGGTGCGTGCATACGTGTAGGTGCATTCGTGTCTGTGTGTGCATGCGTACGCGTCTGTCTGTGTGTGCCCGCATCTGTCCTCTCTGTCTGTGCGTGTGTCTGTCTTTGCGTGCGTGTGTCTGTCTGTCTGTGCGTGTGTCTGTCTTTGCGTGCGTGTGTCTGTCTGTCTGTGCGTGCGTGTGTCTGTCTGTCTGTGCATCTGTCTGTGCGTGCGTGCGTGTCTGTGCGTGCGTGCGTGTCTGTCTGTGCGTGCGTGTCTGTCTGTGCGTGCGTGTCTGTCTGTGCGTGCGTGCGTGTCTGTCTGTCTGTCTGTGCGTGCGTGTCTGTCTGTCTGTGCGTGCGTGCGTCTGTCTGTGCGTGCGTCTGTCTGTCTGTGCGTGCGTCTGTCTGTGCGTGCGTACGTGCGTCTGTGCGTACGTGCGTCTGTGCGCGCGTCTGTCTGTGCGTGCGGCCATCGGTACGTGCGTGCGTCTGTGCGGCTGTGCGTGCATCTGTGCGTGCGTCTGTCTGTGCGGCCACCTGTCTGTGCGCCTGCCTGCCAGTCTGCCTGCCTGTCTCTGCTCCGTCTGTGTGTGTGTGTCTGCGTCTCTCTGTGCCTGTGTGCGTCCGTTTTCTGTCTCTGCCTGCCTGTCTTCTGTCTCTGTCTTGTGCATCTGCCTGTCTTCTGTCTCTGTCTTGTGCATCTGCCTGTCTTGTGCATCTGCCTGTCTTGTGCGTCTGCCTGCCTGGCTTGTGCGTCTGCCTGCCTGGCTTGTGCGTCTGCCTGCCTGGCTTGTGCGTCTGTGTGTCTGCGTCTCTCTGTGCCTGTGTGCGTCCATCTTCTGTCTCTGCTTCTGTCCGTCTTCTGTCCCTGCTTCTGTCCCTGCTTCTGTCCCTGCTTCTGTCCCTGCTTCTGTCCCTGCTTCTGTCCCTGCTTCTGTCCGTCTTCTGTCTCTGCCTGCCTGTCTTCTGTCTCTGTCTTGTGCATCTGCCTGCCTGTCTTGTGCGTCTGCCTGCCTGTCTTGTGCGTCTGCCTGCCTGTCTGTCTCTGCTGCGTCGTCGTGTGTTTGTCTGCGTCTGTATGTGTTTGTCTGCGTCTGTGTGTGTTTGTCTGCGTCTGTGTGTGTTTGTCTGCGTCTGTGTGTGTTTGTCTGCGTCTGTGTTTGTCTGCGTCTGTGTTTGTCTGCGTCTGTGTTTGTCTGCGTCTGTGTTTGTCTGCGTCTGTGTTTGTCTGCGTGTGTCTGTGTTTGTCTGCGTGTGTCTGTGTTTGTCTGCGTGTGTCTGTGTTTGTCTGCGTGTGTCTGTGTTTGTCTGCGTGTGTCTGTGTTTGTCTGCGTCTATCTGTGTGTCTGCGTCTATCTGTGTGTCTGCGTCTATCTGTGTGTCTGCGTCTATCTGTGTGGTCTATCTGTGTGTCTGCATCTATCTGTGTGTCTGCGTCTATCTGTGTGTCTGCATCTATCTGTGTGTCTGTGTGTCTATCTGTGTGTCTGCGTCTATCTGTGTGTCTGCGTCTATCTGTGTGTCTGCGTCTATCTGTGTGTCTGCGTCTATCTGTGTGTCTGCGTCTATCTGTGTGTCTGCGTCTATCTGTGTGTCTGCGTCTATCTGTGTGTCTGCGTCTATCTGTGTTTGTCTGCGTCTATCTTTGTCTGCGTCTATCTTTGTCTGCGTCTATCTTTGTCTGCGTCTATCTTTGTCTGCGTCTATCTTTGTCTGCGTCTATCTGTGTCTGCGTCTATCTGTGTCTGCGTCTATCTGTGTCTGCGTCTATCTGTGTCTGCGTCTATCTGTGTCTGCGTCTATCTGTGTTTGTCTGCGTCTATCTGTGTTTGTCTGCGTCTATCTGTGTTTGTCTGCGTCTATCTGTGTTTGTCTGCGTCTATCTGTGTTTGTCTGCGTCTATCTTTGTTTGTCTGCGTCTATCTTTGTTTGTCTGCGTCTATCTTTGTTTGTCTGCGTCTATCTTTGTTTGTCTGTGTCTGCGTCTGTCTTTGTCTGCGTCTGTCTGTGTCTGCGTCTGTCTTTGTCTGCGTCTGTCTTTGTCTGCGTCTGTCTTTGTCTGCGTCTGTCTTTGTCTGCGTCTGTCTTTGTCTGCGTCTGTCTTTGTCTGCGTCTGTCTTTGTCTGCGTCTGTCTTTGTCTGCGTCTGTCTGTGTCTGCGTCTGTCTGTGTCTGCGTCTATCTGTGTTTGTCTGCGTCTATCTGTGCCGGTGTGCGTCTGTCTTCTGTCTCTGCTTCTGCCTGTCTTGTGCGTCTGCCTGCCTGTCTGCCTTCCTTTCTCTGCGCCTGCCTGTCTGTCTCTGCCACGTCTGTGTGTATTTGTCTGTCTGCCTGTGCCTTTGTGCGCCTGTCTTCTGTCTCTTCTGTCTGTGTCTGCTGCGTCTGTGTTTGTGTCTGTCTGTGCCTGTCTTCTGTCTCTGCTTTTGTCTGTCTCCTGTCTCTGCTTTTGTCTGTCTCCTGTCTCTGCTTCTGCCTGCCTGTGTCTGCTTCTGCCTGCCTTCTTCTTCTGTGTGTGGGTGTTTGACTGTATGCGCCCGGTCTCTCTCTCTGCCTGCGTCTGTCTGAGTGTGTATTTGTGTCGGTCTCAGTTTCTACTTCTGTCCGCCTGTCTGTGTCGCTGTATCCGCCTGTGTTTCTGTATCTGCCTGTCTGTGTCTCTGCTCCTGCCTGTCTCTGCATGTGTGCCTCCGTGCCTGCCTGTCTTTGTGTTCTGTACTTGGATTCATTAATAGCACTGTGTGTGGTAATATTGACCCAGCACAGAAGCTAATATTATTTATCAAAAAATCTTTATTATAAAGGGCTAGTACATCATATAGGCAGTTTTTAATTTAAAATTAAATTTAATCATCAAGCTAAAGTGGTGCCATTCTGCACCAAGCCAGATACACTCTAGGTCTGAAATTAAAATTGTGCATCAATTTCAGTGTGAATTTTCATGTTGCCCCTATGGTGCAGTAGGTTTTCTTCATAATGGCACCTTTTTAGCTTGGTAAGTAAGGCTCTTGGTTTTCAAAGGAAATGGGTTAAATCAATGTATAATCGGCATGTCCTACATAGGTGTTTTATTTGTATCTGTAAAATTAGTGGCATGTTGGTTCTGTCAACCAACGTATACTTTCCACTTAATTCAGGTAAATATTGACACTGGGTAGTTTGCTCAGGTTTGGATATTATTTCTTTTATTAAAGGAAAAGTAACACCTTTTTCAAATCTGTTCTGGATCCATGTTCATGGAGGTGACATGACAGTTGTTAGCAGGACCACAGAGACAACACACGCTCTGCCCAATGTACATGGCAATTTTAACTCTTTAAGGAGCAGGTGGGTGTGCAGTGCATTGCTTTACATTTCGTTGCACACCAGTTTGGTCCTTAAAGGATTAAATTAGCTCATGCATATTGCCTGCTTCAGTTACAAAAAAAATCCCTTCCAGCAGCTGTCCTGTCCACCTCCAGGGACGTGTAATCCAGGACTAATTGTAGATGTTATCGCCTGGACAAAGGTACAAGCACAAAATGAATAGGGGCCATTTGGATTTTCTCACCACAGTATGGTAAATGTTGATAGTTGTTAGGAGGTGTTACTTTTCTCTCCGCTTATTTCAACTGCATTGCATTAACGTTGGGTACCCTTTACATTTTCTTCTGAAAAATCTATTGGCATTTTTTCCTTTAATCTTGGCTTGATATTATGTTGTAAGATCTTCTCTCTAGTAACTTGCGTAAAAATTGCCATGGCCCGGATCATAAGCAAAATTGTTATATACAGCCTTCAGCACCTGTTCCTGACCTCGCCAGTGATAGGGAGCATAAATCTGCTGTTCCAGACTCTCTAAAATAGACTTTGTGTGTCTGTCCCCCTTTCATGTAGGACGGATCAAATCTTAGTGCCAGCCAGAGAGCATATGCTCCAGAACAGCTGCAAAAACAAGAGAACCTTTTCATTGACACACAATACTACCTGTCACAACAAGTCCACCCAGTGGTGTCTCGGATCTGTGAGCCTATAGATGGTATTGACTCTGCTCTAATTGCAGAATGGTTAGGTAAGTATGCAAGTGGCTCTCAATTAAAGACAATGTAACCACTCCTAATAACCCCCATTTGCCATACTACATCCGGAAAAACCTAATGTCATCTAAAAATGTTGCCCTTGTGCTTTTGTTGAAGAGAGAACATCTTCAATCCTTACTGTATGTCAAGTCCACAGAGGCAGATATGTTGCAGTTTTTCTTTTTCTCAAACTGAAACAGGTAAAGTATGTGAACGTACTTAACCCTTTTACCACCAGAGGAGTGCATAATGCATTGTGAAGCAGTGTGCTGCCCACCCCTGGGTCTTTAAAGGGTTAACTTTGCCATGTGCAGTGAACAGTGTTTGTGCCATGTGGTCCTGCTAACAAATGACATAACAGATACCCAGGACTGGTTGAAGGTGCTCTCACTTGAACAAAGGCACAATGACAAAATTCACTGGGGACATTAGGGTTTTCTGACAATGGAGATAGGTAGGGGAGTATTAAAAAAGAGGTGTTATGTCTCTCTCAGGATGGGCAGCCTTTTTTTTTTTTTTTATAACCCTTTGAGTGCCAGAGGGCACTCAAAGGGTTAAAAAAAAAAAAATAAAATCTCTCTCTACTAGCAATGTGGGACGGCGTTACCCGTCATGTTATGACCGTTGAGTGTACATTTGTGAAATGTGGACACATTGATAAACACAGACATGTGGCACTAATGTCTCCTAAAGAGAGACACTTGGGAGATATGAAGCAGTAATATATCCTAAAGAGCGAGACGTGGGAGGTATGCAATGTTGTATTTTATTTCTCCTTTACTTTGGGCCAGAATTGCAGTATTATGCCTGTGTGTGTTTGGGTTTATGCAAATGGAAATCAGAAAATAAAAGGAGCATTATAGCAGCATGTTAACCCTTTGAATGCCAGAGTGCATTGCAATGCGTTGTGCACCCCTCTGACATTCAAAGGGTTAAGGTATAGAGTTGCATATCAAAGTTAAATAGCAGTGGGAAGTGTATTCATAACTTTGACTTGTGGAGTCCCTGGAGGGGACTCATGTGGTGCTGATGTGGAGAGTCCAATGGGGCAATTTGGGCTAAAAGTGGTCAGGGCTTAATCACAAGTAGGGGGCAGGGCTTAACATAAATGTGGGGAAAGTGTTAGTAATAGGCTGGGGAAAGAGAAGAAGTGGGAGGGAAATGCAAGTTTACAGTGTAAGGGGTTTGATCACACTCCCTGATGGGTAAAACTTGATACACAACCCTGTGGCAGTCAGTGGGTTCTGTGTGTACCTGATGGCTGCCTGTCCTCTGTGTTGTATGGCAAATGATGACAGTGAAGAAATAATTCAGCAATGAAGACCTACCCTAACCATTTGAGTGCCATTTTGTTCCCCTGATGCTGCAGCTTCCCTTCAGTGGCTGTACTACAGGTCCTGCTGAGGCCACTGGGAGTCAGAGTGAGTGAATGTGTGTGTCAGCTATATTTCTTTCTGGTTTTGTGTGAATGGGGCATGTGTGTATTACAGTGGTGTAGGAGCAAGTGGCAGCCATTTTATTTTTTTCCTCGTTTGGGTAGTGGTGGTCAATGGGAAGTGTATTTATACCTGGGAACTTTCACTTGTGGAGTCCCTGGAGAGCACTCATTTTATATGCATAACGCTATTTTTCATTATAAGTCTATTATATTTTAAATAAATATCTTTTAATAAGTTAAAGGTTCCAGTTTCTTACTGGTGAAGATAACTGTATCGGGTCAGTTTATGTTTCCCCGTTTGCTTGAGCTGGTTTTATCTTTTACCAGCTATTCCACTTGTTAAGTGTTAGTATCTACTATTTTTGATATTTGATGGTCCAAAGGATATATTTGAGGTGGTTTGCACTCTTCCTGTTCATGTATTTCTTCTATTCCAAGGTTCCCAGAGGATTGTGTGGGAGTGCCTTTTTAAGACTCAGTATCCATCCTTTTGTGGGACTGAGTGGGGGCAGTCGAATTCCCTCATTTGTATATGCTGTTCATTATTAGTGGTCTTGGAGATTGAGTACAGTGCTGTACTAGTGGAGGTCCCTTATTGGCAACATATTGCACTAGGCGCGCCCTTTTTTTCTTTTTGGTGATGTGGAGAGACCAATGGGGCAGTTTGGGGTAAAAGTGGTCGGGGCTTAATCACGAGTAGGGGGCGGGGCTTAACGAAATGTGGAAAAGTGTAATAGGCTGGGGAAGGAGGAGAAGTGGGAGGGAAATGCAAGTTTATAGTTTGAGGGGTTTGAACACATTCCCTGAGGGGTAAAACGTGATATACAACCCTGTGGCAGTCAGTGGGTTAATTGTGTACCTGATGGCTGCCTGTCCTCTGTGTTGTATGGCAAATGATGACAGTGAAGAAATAATTGAGCAGTAAGGACCTACCTTAACCCTTTGAGTGACATATTGTTCCCCTGATGCTGCAGCTTCCCTTCAGTGGCTGTACTACAGGTCCTGCTGAGGCCACTGGAGTTAGGGTGAGTGACTGTTTGTGTCAAAGTATATATGTGTGTTGTGTATGTGTGTGTAGGATCAAGTGGCAGCCATTTTGTTTTTTTTTGAAGGTTGTATAGTTGTGGGCAGGCTTGGATAGTGGGGGCAGGCCAACTCCCTACACGATGAATCACTCAATGGGAGCAGTAACTTCTCCTTACTGCCGTCCCTGGATGTCTGTGTCTCCTAAGGAGACATAAAATATGTAATGAGCTATTCTGTTCTGTGTGTGTGTGTCTTCTGAGGAGAAATAAATTATGTTCTATGTCCGGAGGAAACATAAAATATGCAGTGAGGCTTTCCCACACATATATATATATATATATATATATATATATATATATATATATATATATATATATATATATATATAGATTATAATGTGTATATAAAGATAGATATATAGTTACATATAAATATATTTATTCTGCAAAAAATCAATTAAACTGTCCATCAAATGTAGTCTGTATCCTGTTGTAGAGTCAAGCTATTCATATCATAAGGATGTTAAGGCAACCAAAGGAGAGTTTAGAAAAATCGTTAGAACTTTCATAAAGAGATTTTCCGTCATCTGTTCTTTTCCTATTCTAATAAGATAGATTTGTTTTTTCTGATTTGAAAATAAATAAAAAAAAAATAATATATATTTTTGCTCAACAGACTGATAGATGCAGTACATGTTTGGATAATTATGCCATTTATGTCGTTTTGGCAGTAACATTTTTATATGGATAGCACTTTATTTTTATATAAATATATAAAACTTCTTTATATTGGACTGTACTGTACAACTGGGATCAAGAGACAGCCATCTTTCTCCATAAAATATGTGTCCATATTTATATTCTCATTCCACTTCCCCACCTTAAAAGTCCAACATCACTGAATAAATCTGACAGTGTTACTGTGGGACAGTAGTTTTTATTATCTCCTTGACACACACCAGTAGTTCTCAAAATATCTCCGCTTGATTGCAGGTGGGTAATCTCTGGCTCAATTGCTGGCACTGATCTTTCTTTGCTTAATTAGATCTCGAAAATCAGATGTGTTGGTGTGTCCCAAGGGCTGGATTGTAAGCGATCATGTGCTGGGGATCAAAGTACTTGTTTACATCATAAACTCATAGTACTACAGTAAAAGCAACATTCTTTACATGTTTTATTAAACTTATTCTAAATGTTCCTAATGGATTGCGAATCAGTGCATTGGGGAAGTCTGTAGCTTCCAAGGGGTTAAATTTTTTTTTGTCTGCGCTCTCAAATAAGCAATCAAGAATAGTTGAAGAACAAGCCAGTGACATGTTTGTGTAGACATAATTTGCTTTAGAGGTGTCTATTAAACCTGTTGACTTGTTCATTCCCAAGATGACATTGCCTCAATGGACAAGGTTGACGTGTCCCATACATGATTTATGTCCACTAAATGTATCCTCAAAAGGACTCTGAGAATTACTGGAAGTCCTTAATGGGATTATCTGGCATTGCGTATTCCACTTATGACATGCAGCCCATTTGGTTTGCTTTTTTGGAGGGTTTGTTTTTAATCTGGATGCCAAAGGGTAATCGCCTGAACATACAGTTCCACTTCTGTTTTATTGAAGCTTTGAACGTTCAGCCAGTTACAGCTGTCATAGAATCTGGCTTACTTTAGCAAATGAATGTACAGATGTAGGCCTCATTGTTCCCTGTGAGTGAAATAGTCCTATATCATAACACTGCATTTTTAAGTGTTAAGAGGATTCAAGTGTAGCGTGGGAGATAAATACATGGTCTAAAATACTACAAAATCTAGTTACCCACTACTCAGTGGCTATCTTTTTCCACAGCCATGAATTAGCTGTAAGTATGTTTTAAAGTTATATCAACCAATTTTGGTGGTAGTGTTCTTTAACACTGTTGCCCACCTTATAAGGAACCCTCGTGAACCAGCCAACAGTGCAAACTAATCTGCCACCAACCACATTGTTCATCTGCTTTTGATCAATTTGTACCAGTGGTCTCCAGAACATTTACTGTATTATACTGCCTATTTTTTTTTTTTTTTTTTAACTGCTGGAATCTGCATAGTGAGGCAGATGTAATAAGAAAATGGCAGCAATTCCTGGGCATACTATCTGGACCAATTGCCCAATTTGCTATTGCTTTAAGTGCAACTTTTTCATGCCTTTGAATGCTAGAGAGGTCCCCAGCAGACTGTTGGGGTTAAGGGGTTAAAAGCCCTGTTGAACTCACTGGTAATTTGTAAAATGTGTCCCCTACGGTGCAGTTGCTGATGCCTCAGAATTGTACCAGTTCCTTTTAGTGTATTTGCCTATGTGTGTATGTGACATTTTGAAAATCATGGGTTTAATTGGTGTCTCAAGATAATTAGAATACTTGCCTCTGGGTGGCAGCACCAGTTTCTCTATGCCCTTCTAAAGTAAAGGAGGAAAAGTATTTACACAACCCTCTGGGAGTTTGAAGGCTTAATGAACGAACTTCATTTAATCTTAAACAGTTACTAATGAATAGGTTTTAAATGCAAAGTAGACATGTTTATAGAGAAAGCATCAAATTATAATAGAGAGTTGTGTTGCAATTCATTAGAAAACTTTTTGGCACTCAGAGGGTTACATTGTATGGGACTTGTGTTTAAAGGCAAACTGGGGCTGTTTTATGCAAACCAGCTGCACCATATGGGACAAGTTATTGTTCCTATTCATTTAAATGGGGCTTTTAATTACTTGAATGAGAGAGAAGTCTCCAAAGTATTGTGACGCAATTTAAATTAGTCGCAATCTGAGAATGTTTTTTTCCCCCCAATAATATAGTACAATTTTACTTTGCCTTGATACATAAGGACCTGTTTCAAACCTCTTTTTCCCCTATTTATTTTCCTGGTGGTATATGTTCATCCAGTGCAGATGAATAATCCCCCCACCCCTTCAACCACCACCTTTATATTAAAGGAAAATCACATTTCCCCTCTCCAGGGGTGGGATAATACAAAAGGTTATGCTGCTATCTACAGTGCTAAATGATAGAAGCTGCCATGATCCAGAGAGTAAATCTGAAATAATTAACAGGGCCAATTGGCTTTGTCAGTGTCATGAAGTGATAATGGAGCTGGCTGAAGAAATGAGGTTTCATCTTGGACATTTCTCAGGGTCTTCACTCTCTATTGTCATCTTTTCTGAAGCAATAGATGCAGCTTTTCCCCCCGGGAACTCTGGGTAAAGGTTTTGTTTAGCAAACAGGGATCCATAGTGCCCTACGGCAGGTGGATCCATCCTGTTTGCCCTTAAATTAAGCCAGTGAACCATGCAACACTTTAGGAAAATAGCATATCACAGTGTGATGATCCCTGCTGTGCTTTTAAGGTGGAAAAAATAAATAAATGCTTAGAAGTATCTATTGAATGTAAATGCCAGTTCCCCTCCTTCATACCAATTAAAGCAGGGGTAGTCAATATCAGAAGGTCCAGCTCTTGGGGCTACAACGCCCACCATCCCCAAACAGCCAAATCCCCTTGAGTGATAGAAAGGTCTACACTGTACTAGAGGCCTCTCTAACATTAAGGGAGTTAACACTTTGAGTGCCAGAGGGGTACACAATGCATTTCAGAGCAATGCATTGCGTACCCCTCTGGCACTCTAAGGGTTAAAATCCCCATTTAAATCCAGGTGCATTTTTTGTCACTACAGTGTGATTTGTTTGCTCCAGAATTTCTTCTCTGTTGAATATAAATGTCAAGTTCCCTCCTTCACCCCACCTAAATTTGCATTCAGATACTCCTCAATCCCTCCACCGAATTCTACTTCCTACATAGTTAAGGGCAATACTTGTTTCCTTGGCTAATCACACGTTTGTCAATATTATCTTTTCAGATTTCATTTTTATACTATTATTAACCCTTGGTTTCCAGAGGTCCCCTTTATACATTGAGTGGGAAACTTCTGCAACCCAGGTATATTTTAAACTCTTTAAGGACCACAATAGTATGTGAAACAATGCTTTGCACACCATTTTGCCTAGAAGGGCTTAGAAGCATTTGTTTTGGAATAAGAAATCTATTCAAATTAATGCAAATTTAAAGTGAAACTCTACCTTTTGACAGGGGTGGTTAATTTTGTACCTCCAGCTTTTGGGGTCTACAACTTCCAATATCTTGAACCAGGCAACTGCTGGATATCCAGCAGTCTACCCTTGCCCTGAGATTGAGGCTCTTAAATAGTGTAACAGAAGGGTTTTATATAGCTAGATGTCATACAGCAGTAAGATGCCTACTTATAGGTTTCTGCAATAGATCTGCAGTTGTTTGCATAGTGATATCTTAACTCTGCTTTAGTTTACAGCTGACTCTAGTATTCAGTAGACCTGAATGGATACCAAGGGTCATTTTTATTTAGCAGATAGTAAAGTCAAGTAAGTAGACATAAACTCTTAAACACATGAACCCTTTGAGCGCCAGAGGGGTACGGAATGCATTGTTTTTCAAAGCATTCCGTACCCCTTTGGAACTCAAAGGGTTAATAGCCTCTTTTCCCTGGGGTATTGTTCCCCTTTATACACTGGTGTTTGTTCACAATTTGAAGCGGGAGAAGACTTGAGTTATAGCGTTACACGTCTGCTTCACTGTCACCTTGTATTGAATGGATGTAAGTGGACCTAGAACTGATGTGTTGAAGTTCTGTCCACAAGGGTCAAAAACTTGTTGGAGGGCATCCCTGATTTAAGCATTAGCGGTTTAATCGGTCAATTTGACTAACCCATTAATGCTAAATCTTTAAACTGGAGGTAGGCAGTTATTTTGGGCATCCAGCCACAACCCCTTGAGTGTCAGAATGGTATCCAACGCATTGCATAGCTCCCCTCTGGCACTCAACGGGTTAATTCATTGCTTGCTTACAGGAATTGGACTGAACCTAGACTCTCCTAACCTCAAATATTTAACTCTTTGCATATCAACACATTGTTATATTGCATATACTGGGTTAATACATCAAGTGCAAAAAATATTCTCTCCATTTACTGAAAACGGCACATTGTAGGTCAGAATTGCTGAAACACTTTGGACATGTGACACTTTTTTTCCTTCAGTAAATGCTTGATTTGACTTTGTATTTGAAGTGAGTATATTGATTTCATTAATTTGAAAATGAGAGGGGAGGTGATGTTTACCTTTGATTTTAAAAAAATCTAACGAATTGTAATGATATTCCCTCAAATACAGAAGAGCTTTGCAGAAGAAATTGGTGTGTCCCATTATGCTGACCGGCTCTTCTGCATGTCTTTTTTTTTTTTTTTTTCTTCTCCCTCCCAGCTGCCCCAGGGAGCGCTTTCATGCTTTCCTTGGGTGTCCTGTGAACGGCTCCTAGCATTATAGCAAGCTCCAGTAAGCATTATACTGAGGTTGCAACCTCTGTATAATGCTAATCGATGCTTGCTGTAATGTTAGGAGCCGTTCACAGCACACCGAAGGGAAGCGTGAACGTGCTCCCTGGGGCAGCTGGGAGGAAAAAATATGAGGTGCTGTAGAGCTGTGCTGCGCACATAATGCGGAAGTGCACAGCACAGAAAAGGGAATATTTTTACAATTAGATTTTTTTTTTATTTTTTTTAAATAACGCTTTCCTTAAGTAACTTTTTTTTTACAAAGTGGAAGGTGTCACTTTGTATAAGGTGATACATCCGCTTTAACATTGTGCTATTACTTATTATTCTTTATAAGGTGGCAAATTATTCCGCAGCGTTGTATAATAGGAATAGATATACAGAGATGTTAAATAGTACAGATATGGAAACCAAAAGAAAAAAAGCGATAGAGAGACATGTTCTTGGGTTATTAGGATTTATTTAATTTATCAAGTCCACAGTATATATACCAAATATGTAAAACAAAAGGATCAGAGAGAGCTGCTTGTGAGAGCTTACAGTCTAGAGTAAGGAAGGCTGGACACAGAAGTCGTAAGTACTATGGGGTGTAAGTGCCTCCTGCCACATGAACTGTCCGTCAGTGGGTGGGAGAAAGAAGTGCTATTGAGTGCAGTGGTCCAGGGAAGCGGTGGTTCTGTTTGGGGGAAAAGACTGAACAATGAGGTTGTAATGGGGAATAGGTGAAAGAGTGAATTTTAGAAGGTAATGAAAGTGAGCAGTAGTTAGAAAGGCTGTTGCTCTAACCTTGCCCGTAACAGTTATTGAGGCAGTTGAAATTTAAAGGGATAGTAAAGTTTCCAAAAAAGTATATTCTAAATGGTAGCTGCACTAAAAGAAACACTTAATGTGCTTAATCCTTTCTCTGAAACAGTTAAGGTTTGAGAGAAATAAAAAATAAAGTCCTCTGTTCTCTCCCCTTTCTGCCTGACGAGCTGTAAAGCTGTCAGAGGCAAAATCCGGTTGCCCAACTGTAGGTGGCTCTTAAGGAGCGCTGTCATCGGGATGTCCAAGTATAATTACTTCATCGGTATGGTCTACTACGTGTGACTGGCTTGCAAGCACACGTTGTAGACCATTCTGATGAAGTAATTATACTTAGTATCTAGATGACAGCGCTCATGAACAGCCGCTGTCTGGTCCTGGAAGCAGGATCTCATGACGTCCGCTGTACGGCGGATGCATGAGAAGGGGGAGGGAGCGGAGGTCTTTATTTTATTACGTCTCTCAAACCATAACGGTTTGAGAGAAAGGATTAAGCGCATTAAATGTTTTTTTTAGTGCAGCAACCATTTAGAAGATACTTTTTTGGGATTTTACAATCCCCTTTAACCCCTTTTATACTTCCCAATTCATTGGAGTCATCTCTCTCATCTGCAGTTGAAGGTCAGTTAATAAGTCACTATATATATTTGATTGCAGGCAGTTTTGTAAAACTACTCCTAATGTAGAAAGGGTTAAATTCAATTGTTTAAAAAAAACATTAATATGAATATTGAGTACTACTGGAAGACAACATTTTATAAGAAACCTTTATTTTTTTTTCCTTTTTGAACTGCTACACCTTGACACATTAAATGAGAGAAAATACTCTTAAAATCTAGTTGTGTAGGCTGTGTCAAGAAAAGAGCCAGTATTTGATTATTCATTTGTTCCCTATTTATGTTCGCCTTCAGGTACTTAGCATCAAAGCAAGAGTTTTTATACCAATTAACACCTTTTCTGCATCAGCCTGCTCAGTTTAATGAGAAATGCACCCCCCATATAATTCATGATCGCATTCCATAATAGATTCCGTTCTATGGCTTAATGCACATATAACAAATACCACAACTGCAAAATACCTTTCCCCCAAATAGGAATATATTTCTGTACTACACACTACATCCTTATGTCTGTATTTCACTAGTACTATATTTTGTAGGCACTTTACACATGCATACAGCATACTCATACACTCATGTATCATCATCACAACTAGCACTGTATTCAGCGCTTGACCCTTATGTACTCTGTATGTCTCCCATTACCACTTCAGATTGTAAGCTTTCGGGCAAGGACCTCCCACCCAATGTTTCACTCTACAAAGCACCTGTAACCCTGTATTGTTTAAACATTTAAATTGTAAAGCGCTGCGTACACTTGTGGCGCTATATAAAAAAACATATTCATTCATGTACACACACGTGCCCTCACGCAAGACCACACCCAAGCCAACACGTATGCGCATGTGTGTATGCAAGTGTGTGAGTGTGTGCGAACAATATGTTACTAGTGAAACACGCACACATCACACACGCTCACTCACTTCACATTTGAATATGCACATTCCATAAACTAGTCGTTCTCAATTTTTCTTTTTTTTTCTTCTAACGTAACCTAGAAATGTTCATATTATAGGAAATTTCTCAAGGGCTTAATGACTGCAACAATACATAAATGTATAGTTAATTTTAAAGGGATAGTAATGTTTGTAATCAAGTAGATTGCCAAGTTTTCTTTATAGTAATTGTAACACATTGCGCTATGTTTTGCTACTTTCTTTTGTGTAGTTCAAAAGATATTACGTGTAGAAAGATCCCCCACCCGCCCCTTCTGGCCGCCTCCCACTGAATCTGAAATCTGCTCCCAGGATTAAAAGGATGAAGTGAGGGACAAGCTTCAGTAAGTAAGTTTAAAGCTGAACTATCATCAACCTAATATTGAGCTCCAAATCCAAATTATAATAGCGATATGCATATACATACTTGTATTTTCAATTGCGGCATTAGTGAAAAATAGAACTTTATAGGCGGACCAGCATCGGCAGGGATCTTGCCTTAGGCACCGCCAGTGCCGTCAGTCCCTTCTGGTGCGTTAAGGTAACCAGGAGAAGGGGATGGACAGCACAGACTCAGAAATGCCTTCTCTGTTAGAGGTCTGCGCTGTACGTGTATGCATATCGCTATTGTAATTAGGATTTGGGGCTCAATATAAGGTTGATGATAGTTCCGCTTTAAGGAAAACCCTGCCCCCTTGCTTACTGAAGTTTGTCCCTCACTGCATCCGTCCGGACCAGACTGCAGATTCAGTGTGACGTGGCCAGAAGGGATGAGGGATCTTTTACACTTAATATCTTTTGAACTACACAAAAGTAAGTAGCTAAACAGAGTGCAGTGTGTTTCATTTACTATAAAGAAGACTCTGCGATCTACTTTATGACTAACATTACTATCCCTTTAAGTCACATAATCAGAATGACAACAAGAAGTAAATTGTGCATAATAATTTCCAAAAATATGCATTAGAAGTGCAGCTTTAACGTTTTTTCAACATTTTTTTTGGAAAAAGTGGGGCTCCCTGAGCTGATTCCTTTGGCACACCAAAGTGCCACAGATCCCTGGTTGAAAACCACTGGAATAAACGTATACTGAACCTGTGTCTTTCCAGAGATCGTTAGACTACAACTTCCAGCATCCTCATCCAATCACTGGCCAGCTTTGGAGATGAGATTTTTAGTATAGCAACCACTGGAGAGAGAGGTTATCCCCACCCCTACATAATGCATCTCACAAGCTTGTAGCAACTAATTAAACAAATTACCTCAGAATACTATTAAATGTACTCAAACCACATGATGTAGGCTTTTTGGAATCATTTACCTGTTTGATATCAGTTGAACACTTTTCACTTTAATTTACCACCTGTGGAATATTTGGAAGGGGAAGTGGAGACACAGCTTTTCTTGTCAGCCATTTTGTTTTCTGTGGCACAATGATACTGTTTTAAGCGCTAGGGGGTGCGCTTCATGTGATTGAAGTGCCTTCTATCTGTTATTACTAAATTAATAGTGTATACATAAGATTCAGCAGCACTTCAGTATGTTACATATAATAATAAAATAATAAAATAAAATAATAAAAATGATGCATAATTAAAAAACACAAAAAAACAAAAAAAACTTTCTGACCAAAACACTTGTGCTAATGATGACTTACCTCAGTTGAATTCTATGGAACATATGTATTAAACCAGAGTGGAATGAATCTGGGCCAAAGCAGCAGCTGCATCATTCTAACATGAAACCTTGGTGCTAGAGAGGTTTCCAGTGGGTGTGTTGGAAGCATCTCTAGCATCCTGTCAGGTGATAAAAGCCCGGTTTAGGTTTCACTTTTTTTTCCCGTGATGTTCTACACTTGCAGAATATAGGAAGTCAAAATAAAGGGTTTCTATCCCTTTAGTACTATTTTTTTTTGTCCTAGAATTGATTCATCTTGCCTTTTGACATTCACCTGTAATGGCCTGATGTACTAAGAAAGTGGAATCATTTTGGAGCCAACCAACTGCTCTTAAGGGGACAAATAACCAAAGCCCCATTGTTAAAAGGGATTTTTAGCCTTTTGAATGCTAGAGGTTTTGGAGACCTCTAGCATTCAAGGAGTTAAAATCCCTATTTAAAGGGACATTAACACCAAAAAAAGGAAATAGGTTATTAAAATCTGAAGGGGCTTAATGACTGCAACACACACACACTTATATATATAGGGTTTATACCCTGAGTAGAACAAGGGTACTCCCACTGCTGAGAGATGCCCCCCCCCCCCAAAAAAAAAAAAAAAAAAAAAAAAAGTTAGTGCAGCTCAGACTTTTTGAATTTTTTTTAGGTGCAGTATCTCTATGGCCTGAAACTTCAGTGGCGCTGTTACTACATAACCTTATGGACAGCTCTGGTCAGTTGACCATAAACATCCATAGGATGGTGTATCAACAGCACCACTGTACAATTTCAGGCCAATTAAATACTGCCCACCCCCCACCCTCCAAAAAAAAAAAAAAAAAAAATTCTGAGCTGCAATAACATTTGAATAAAACACCTCAACAATGGGAGTAACCTTGTTTTACTCTGGAGGATAAGCTCTGGATTACATGGACATCATACTGTAGTTATGAAAGGAAACTGTGGAGTTAACTGACTTCTATTTATATGGCAGACAAAAATTGCTCTAAAAAATATATGACCTTATGTCTAAAGAATAAGACATTGCTTTGCAATGTGTTGTAAACTACTCAAGCTTTCAAACTCTATTTGAATTAATGATTATTTTTCTTTGTCCCATGTGGAGCAGGTAGTTTGTCCCAGAATTTCTTAGTGTGCTTTCACACACAGGAACATACATTTTGATAACAGAAAAGAACCATCTGGCCGATCCAGTCTGCTTATTTCTCTATCTAATTAAAAGAGAAAATTTTTGCTCATTTCTTAGAATACACTTATGTCTGTCACAGACATTTTTGAATTCCCCAACAGTGTTTCAAAAAAAACAAACAAAAAAAAACACGCAAACATGCATGATCATTTATCTTAGAACTGTTTTAACAGTTTAAATTTGCAGCTGCACAGGGCATTTTAAAGGCACGAGTCCACCAAAGTCAAGAAGACACGTTGTCATATAGCGCAGTTTAGAACCCTCTGGGTTACTTCATCGCTTATTTTCTGGGGACAAAACAGCTTAGGATTTGAAGCTATATGTAAAAAATGTCCCTTGTGTGAAGAGGGAGAACCCACCTATATTTTCTCAGGTTACTGTTGGTGTAAGTATTAAAAAGGAATCTATATCATAGGAGTAAGTGGATTTTAATTTATTTAAAAGAGCAGTACAATACTGTTGTAGAGCTTTTCTTCCAGAGTACAACAATGGTTATCCCACAGGTGGGAGAGGCACATTTCCAGATTTACTACATTTTTATTTTTATAAACATTGACAGTTCAGTCTAGTGGCTGGATAGTTCTGTTGCATTCTATGGGAGAGGTGTTTTCACTGACAACTTCTCCTTGGGTTATAGCAACAGCTTTATCACTTCCTATCAGTTTGAACTTTCAGGAAATATTCTCTCTGGATCTCTGTTTCCATATTGCATAACCGTTTGGGGGGGGGGGACACTCCCAGGAGTACATTTGTTTGCCCCAGTAGAAAAACATACAGACATTCATTAAAGGGATGTATTGATCCCTTAACACATTGACTTAGGTAGGTGTATTTCATCCATCAATATAAATTTACATTTTATCTGCAGTTTCCTGCATATAGTAATTCTAGTCCCTGTACCACCTCTTTTGCTTTTTGTTTCACTTTAAGGCCCAGCCAATTGAAACCCAAGCACGCTGGAGATTTACGCTCTACCCTCAAAGCTACAGCATAGGCAACAGCCCTGACTATAGTAAACACCATAAGTGTCAAAGTAAGGAACTTAAAATGCACCTGTTAGCCAGGGAGCAATGGTCCTTTTCACAAACTGCCTGTCCACATGCTAGCCACACATGCACATCTGTGTTGCTACCATTTATAATTGTCTAAATTTGTAACTCTTCTGAAGTCAAGGATATGTTTTTACATTTAGGGCATGTTCACAAAGTTATCTTAAAGCAAAATGGTTTGGTTGAAAGAGGAGACTGTATTTTTGGAAGTAAAGCTATTACTTTTTTGTACGTCAAAGAATTAAAAAGGCAGCAAGATGGTCTTGATGAATACTGTTCTTAACCCTATGCGTGCCAGAGGGATATGCAACGCATTGCAGAGCAATGCATTGAGTACCCTTCTGGCACTCAAAGGGTTAAAATAGTTTTAACGTTACAATTTTTGTCTTGAAAACTACATTTCACGGGGAGTGGCCTTCTGCTCGAGCAGAATGAACGTGCGGTGTTAGATCTCCTGCCTAACCATAAACGTTTGCATTGGCACCCCTGGGCGGCCCCTGTCCCCTGAATATTATTTGTTCTGGTGGGAGACCCTTCCAACATATCCAGAAGGACCCAGAAACCCACCCAGCCTACTGATTTTTTTCAGCCCAAGAAGGATGCAGGGTCTACTCTGTCTAGCCCTCCTCAAGATCTCCCTGAGTCTGTCTCTGTGCAATAAATCTGACATGGATTCTCTCCGGGCTCTACTCATAATAGTAAAAAATTATCTATTTACAGAGCTACAGTCTAGCGTACAGCTTTTACAAGCGGACAGTCCACGTATCTTGGGCCGGGCGGAGGCCTTAGAGACTAAGATGGTGGCCGCGGAGTGTTCCTATGCCACTCTCCAGGATGAGATGGAGTGCCTTCAAGTGCACCGTAGGAGGCTTCAGGATGCCATGGAAAACCTGGACAATAGATCTCGACGCTCCAACCTGCGCCTTTGCAACATCCCGGAGAACTTGGAGGATTTGCATGGATTCCTCGCTAGGTACTTTCGCATGCTGCTTCCAGATGTACCTGACTCTCCGCTGGCTCTGGATAGGGCCCATCAGGCTTTGAGACCTAAGCCGTTTGCTAAGGATCCCCCCAGGGATGTCATCGTCAAATTCACTCTCTTTGCAACAAAGGAAGCGGTTCTTAGGGCTGCTAGTGGCTACCCCTAGCCTGGAGAATATCACCCCTCACTGTTATGCTGACCTTGCGCAGTCTACATTGCAGAAATGGCACACTTTGCACCCCTTGACGGCTCTTTTGCGCTCACGTAATCTACAGTACCGCTGGTGTTTCCCCTTTTATCTCCAGGTTTCTCGAAATGGTGGTGTCGCATTCCCTGAGAGACCTGGCTGAATGCAAGTCTTTTCTGCTTCGATTGGGGCTTACCATGACCCCCAATGTGAGATCTCTTTACCAGGACTTTGTTCCCCCGGAGGGCCTCGACCAGATGTCTGCAGAGCCTTCCACTGCATTGCCCTAAGACAGCTTGTGTTTCTCCCGGGACTATGTCTTCACAGCAGTTACTTGCCTGATCGGATTGGACTATCCTTTCCAGGGCTTGGGGGTTGCTTTGCCTGTTGTACTTACCTGTGTGGAATGCCTCTGCCCTACGGGGCTTTGCCACAGTTCTTTGAGACCCTTCTGCTCTGGGGTTGGGGGGCATTGTTTGTATTTCTTGATTACTGGGACCTGTTTCGGGGGGGCACCGCTCACGGTTCCTCGATCCTGGCCTTCTGGGTTGGGCTTGGGTGGCCGTGGGTGGCGTTCTCTTGGGACTCATTGGGATGTTGGGAATTTAGTGATCAGGGCTCCTGTTTTGTGCTGCTGTCATAGCACTTGGTGCTTTGCTTCAGTGACTCGTGGGACTTGCACTGTATTTAACACCGTATTGTTTGTTTTGTGTCACTGCCCCAGGGAACTGCATCTGGAATTTTTGGCGGCATTGTGGCGGCCGGTGGGACTTTTCCGAGGTGGGAGCTCGGGGGCAATCCATCGGTCGTGTCCCCTTACCTGGAGGTGCTGGACTCCAGTGTGTGTGGGTGGGGGCTTTCCCACTATAAGTTGAGCCATTGTTAATAAATGTTCATGCGGGAGCTCTTATTTCTATGCAGTGGTTTGATTTTTTGTGGCTTGCGGGAAGAGGGGGTCTCTCCCTGGTGGGCTGGTGGGAATTTAAGTGTGCAATTATACCTGTGCTAGCTACCCTTACTAAGAGGTTTCTTTTTTCTCCCTTTTTGTCCCTTCATCGTTCCATGTTCATTTATTCTTGCTCACGTTAATTATAGGGGGGCTTGGTATTGTCTTACCCAAAAAACAGGGGAGAGAACATAGTGTATCACTCTATAAATTTACAATGATCTAGAAATACAATTGTATCTACTCACAGTTGTAGAATGCTACTCTTAATATAAAGCAGCATATGATCCTGTGAAGGATATTATCACTGCCTCCACACAGATGAAACACCAAGGAAAAGACTGCTCGATCACTCCGTTTCCACTTGATCCCAACGAACACTGGAAAGTAGCAAGCCACAAGAAAACACACAGGAGGAGGCTCTCCTCCTGCGTGTTTTCTTGTGGTTTGCTACTTTCCAGTGTACGTTGGGATCAAGTGGAAACGGAGTGATCGAGCAGTCTTTTCCTTGGTATTGTCTTGACTGTTAACCTGTATTATTATTTTTTTTTACATTATGGTACCTGGGGTCTGCAGTTGGTGCCGCTGGAGGGGGGTGGGCATCCGATGGGTCAGACCTGAGGTGGGAGCTCGGGTTTCGCCTGTTGGTCGTGCATCCTTTGCTCTGGGGTGCTGAGTGTCAAGGTGGGGTCTGCTAGTTTTGAATTGGCCCACTTATGTGTAGCGCTTCTGTGGGGACTCTTTCTGTACTGTATTGGGGGGGTGTTCTGTGGCTCTCGGGGCGGGGTCTCGTCTGGCGGGTCAGGTCTAGATCTCGATCTAGGGGTGGGGGGGTGCCCCTCCATTGAGGCTTTTGTGTGGATGGAGCCTATGTATGATTGTTCTAGGAGGGGGTGGGGATGCATGGGGGGCCGACTGGCCTTGCTGTGCTGTATTCAACGTGGGGGTGTGCTGGTCAGTTTGCCCATGTCGGCCCTTGCATTTACTGTCTGCACCTGTTCATGGTTCTGACACCAAGCTAGAGGGGTGGATTGGGCCCATGGGTTGTGTAACTTCCCGTTGAGCTACTTGGGGACTTAGTACTTTTGTTGAGCGGATAGGGGGTGGTGGCCCTAGTGGCTGTTCCCCTCTCTTTGAGTAGGTGGGAGGCCTTGACCCTCCAGCCCTGTCAGGAATCTCAATCTGCCATTGTTGAAGTGGCTCCTGGATTTGTCCCTCAGGCTCCAGCCTTGTTTGCTGGATCCTGCGGGGCTGGGTGTCGGGGCCTTGCTGCCTTACAGTCCCTTGAGCCACACACTTTGTGAGCCACCTTCTTTCTCTCTGCCTCTCCTTCTTTCCCTTCCTTTTCTCTCTCTCTGCACTTATCCCCATTTCTTTTTCATGTGGGTCTTTGCGGGTTGCTTGGGGGTGTTTTCTTTGGCCTGGCGGCAGGGGTTGCTGGTTCGTTCCCTTGACGTCAATCCCTCCCTCCTGTCTGGTTTTTCATTGGACGGTCACATTGACACCTTAGGGTGTCCCACTGCTTTTTGATCTCCACTTTTTTCCCCACTAGTTGAGGACTTTTTATTCTCTCCCCCCCCTTTTTTTTCCCCTCCTTCCCTGCCTCCTTTTCCTTAACCTTCCCACCTACCATGGCTGCGTCCATTCCTGGGTCCGCTAAGTGGACAGTCCTCTCTCACAACGTAAAAGGTTTGAATGTACCTCCTAAACGTCAGCATTGAGGAATTACTTTCCCTTCATGCAGACATGATCTTCCTTCAGGAATCCCATTTCCGCGCTGGTGCGGAACCAAAGTTTTGGGATCGGAGATGTCATGCACATTTTCACTCCTCCCGTCCGGGTAAAAATAATGGGGTCTCCATCTTGCTTCATAATATCCTGGGCTTTCAGCTCTTGTGGTCTATTGGCGATATGCAAGGGCGGTACCTGCTTTTTCATAGCACTATTCAGTGGTCTCCTTTGACGTTATTCAATGTGTACGCACCCACTAACCCAGATGCTGCCTTCTATGCCTTCCTTTCCAGTGTTTTGGATCAATACCCAACCTCCCCGCTCCTGATGAGAGGTGATTTCAATGCAGTAATGGATCCGTTCTTGGATAGATCCACCCCCACTCCTGGGGTGCGCAATCCAACAAAGTCAAAGCTTCTTGTGGACCTCTCATTCTCTATATGATTGATGGTGTATTCAACACCCCAAAATGCGATACTACACCTTTTACTCTCACCCGCATGTTCTTTACACAAGGATTGATTATATTTTTTCTTCCCGCTGTTTGTTGGGTGATCTGAGTGGATTTAAAATTCATGAACTTACATGGTCTGACCACGCGATAGTGGAATGCACTTTTCTTGACCCACTGCGCCCGATCTCCACCTCATCTTGGCGTCTTAATGACACTCTTCTTCTTGACCCGGTCATTAAAGTGGATGTAGATAAAGCTTGGGGGGATTATTTTTCTCTTAATCTCTCGCCAAAGGTTTCACCATCCTTACTGTGGTCTGCACATAAAGCGGTTATTCGAGGAAAACTGATTAGTATTTCCTCTTGCCTGAAACATTCCAGGGAGTCTGAGCATCGGCAGCTGTCCTCTCTTGCATGTTACAGAACAGGCCCACAAACTCTTCCCTTCGTCCTCTAATCTTCTTGAAGTTACTTGCCGTCGGGGCAAACTTAATCTCCTTTTATCTAGTGAAGTACTTTGTGCTATGCAATGGACAGGTCAGAAGTTCTTCGAAAAAGCTAATAAGCCTGATGTGATGGTGTCCAAGCTTCGTTGCCAACTCACTAACAAATGGATCTGAACCATTCGTTCCAGATCGGGTCCTCTTCTTTATCAGTCTGCCCAGATTGCATCAGTATTTGCATCCTTTTACGAGAAATTGTATGACGGGCGTAAGGTCTCCTCTATGCCTGCCATACAGGCTTCCCTTTCTTCTTTTCTGGAGAAATGCCAATTGCCGCATCTTTCTCTGGGTGTTCTCTCTGATTTAAACGAACCTATTGCTTGGGAGGAAATTGCTTTGGTCCTTAAGTCATTGAAGCCTTCGAAGGCACCCGGCCCGGATGGCTTCTCTGCCTCATACTATAAAGCATTTCAGCATGCTCTTCTCCCTCATTTGACTTCTTTATTCAATTATTTTTTTTTTGTCTGGCACCGTGCCACCTCCGGAAATGCTGAAGTCTTGGATAGTAGTGCTCCAGAAGGAGGGCAAGGACCCCGTATCGTGCCAGCTATAGGCCCATTTCACTTATCAATGTTGATGCCAAACTTAGCCAGAAGTTTGGCGGGTGTTGTTGGATCTTTTGTCCACCGGGATCAAGTTGGCTTTATCCCAGGTAGGGGGGCTCCGGATAATAACCGCCGACTGTTGAACTTGGTCCATGCAGGACGTTCCGGTTCCTCCCCTTTGATGTTACTTTCTCTTGATGCTGAAAATGCCTTTGACCGGCTGGACTCGAACTATATGTGGGCAGTTTTGAGGTCCTTTGGCTTCGATGGCCCTTTTCTGTGGGATATTCAGGCCTTGTATTTGTCTCCGACTGCGGTGGTCTTGGTCTCTGGCACTTTGTCTCCATCTTTTCCTGTTCGTAATGGGACGCGGTAGGGTTGCCCACTGTCCCCTTTACTTTTCGTCCTCTGTATTGATACCTTGGCCCCCGCCTTGCGTCTGAATCCAGATATTAAGGGTGTTGAGGTCAATGGCGACAGTTACAAACTTAGCCTGTTTGCCGATGATGTAATGCTTACTCTTACGTCACAGATGACCTCCCTACCAAATCTTTATTCTTTACTGGCTTTATTTTCTTTTATATCTGGCTTTCGAATTAACAACTCTAAGTGTAAGGCGCTCAGTGTTTCCTTGCCAGCCCCATTGGTGAAGCTTCTAGCCCTGAGTTTTGACTTTATCTGTAGGTCGGATTTTGTAACCTCCCTGGGGATCCGTATTACCAAATCTTTACCAGTGTTATACGAAGCCATCTACTTGCCCCTTCTTAAGTCTCTCCAGGCTGATTTGATGCGTTGGGATTCTTATCAGATCTCCTGGTTGGGGCGGATATTCGCGGCCAAGATGACCCTCTTGCCTAAACTTCTATATCTTTTTTGGTCTTTGCTGATTTCAGTGTGGAAGCCAGATCTTCTTTTGCAAAAATGTATTCTTCATTACATTTGGGCATCTGAACGCCCTAGTCTTCGCGCATCACTCCTTTACCAGCAACTGCTGGCAGGTGGCCTATCGGTTCCACACTTGTGGTCTTATTTTAAGGCGGCAGAGTTTGCGAAGGCGGTGAATCTGCACGATGGTGCAGCGTACACCTCGCTGGGTAGACTTGGAGTGCTCCCCTTTTCAGGTGATGTCGGCAGCCGACTTGCTCTGGACACCGGGGACGCGTCCCAGGTTGTTCTTTCTGAGCCCTCCCTTGGCCCATACCTTGTTGTTGTGATGCAAGCACAGTCTTAAAGACGCCCTGTGGACCCCCATCTCTTTGCTCGGCTCTCTTTTTGGTAACCCGAGCTTCCCACAATGTGTCTCACTAGATAATTTTCGATGTTGGATTCGCACAGGGATCACAAAAGTTCAGGATTTGTTCACTGCCTCTACCTTGCTGAACTGGAACTCATTTCACGATAGGTACAATGCCCATTCGAGGGAATTCTTTCTTTTCTGTCAGGTCCATCGTTTTGTCCAGTCCTATATCGGTCGTGATCTGCCTCCGCGGCGTACTCTTTGAAGTTTTGTGTTCCACCTTAACCCACTCTAGAGGGGCCATATATAGGATAGACTCACATCTGTTATCCGTCACTTTTCCCCTTGCCCCAGCTTATCTTTCAAAATGGAAGGCCGGTCTCTGTGAAGTCCTGGAGCCTGTCAATTGGCGAGAAATTACCATTAGTACCTCGAGCTTGACCCCGTGCACACTGATTAAAGAGAACAGCTACAAGGTCCTGTCCCGGTGGAACATCTGTCCCACACTATTCTCAAGCATTTTTCTCTCCTCTTTCCCCCCCTGTGCTTTCGGGTCTGTGGTCAGTTGGGCACCTATAAACACATGTGGTGGGATTGTCTCACTGTGGCTCTGCTGTGGCAATATGCCTTCCGTTGCTTGAGTGTCACGCTGGGTGTTTCCCTAGCTCCAGATCCCCGGACGGGCCTTTTGAGTCGACCGTATAGGGATGAGCATCTTCCAACTTCTTCTCTTAAGCTTATCTATAGAATTTGTGCGGCAGTCCGTTGCCATGTTGCTTTCCATGGGAAATCTGTCCCGCCTGGGACTGCCCAGTTGGAGGGATGTATCTGGTAGCTTATGAAGATGGAAAAAATGACAGCATATGCACGCAACTCGTCTGCATCTTACCTTTGCATATGGTCTCCCTGGGTTGATAATGTTTCTGCTCCCGGCTTTTGTCGGGATCTCCTACTCCATTAACCATGTTCTCCCTGTGAGTTGAGGCATGCTGTGCTGGACCCTGCGGCGCGGGCAGTCTCTACTGTGCATTACTGCACCGTGGCCATTGCTAGGTGGCACTGTGACGCGTGTACACAGGCTCTTCAGCTAGTAAGAAAATAAATAAATAATGCAGCCCTGGCACTTACGGCTTTCTGATCATGTGACCACTTGGATGCCCCTGCTAAAATGTCTTCACTAAGCTTTAGAACCCTTTAATTTTTTTTCTTCTAAGCCCTTAACGACTGACTGTGCGGCCAACTGTTAAGGACCATTATTATTATTTTTTATTTATTTATTTTTTGCCCAATGGATTCAGTGGTCCGCGAACGGCATGCAGCCGTGCTGGTACTCCTGAATTCTGTGACGTGCCAGAACCTTCATGGGTCCTTAACTCAAGATTTCCCATGACGATCCTGGTATGTCATGGATCCTTAAGGGGTTAAATATTGAATAAGACAAGAGTAGAAAGCACTTTACAATATGAAAATAGATTAAACTACTCCCACTTATAAGATTTTGCATTTTGCCTTTTGACGAAGATAGTTGATTTGAATGCAAAAATAATAAAAAAATAAGAATTAATCAACCGAGGTGTAATAACCTTTTCAAACAAATTTCTGACGGTTTGTTAACACATCTTTCTGAACATTGTTCCCTTAGGTATGGCAATGTATGGTCATGTGTAACTAGCTAACAAATACTATGTTCTACGCCTACATGAAATATCCTTAGGACTATGTCTTTGGGAAAAAAATCTTGTTTATATTTACCTTTACCACCCTGTATATAGATGTGTTTATACACTGACATCTATTTGAATATTCTGTACTCTAATATGTTTTACAATGAAAGTAAGTCTTCATATGAGAAACGACTAGAGCATGCAACATGGTTTTGAGTAGTTTAAAGTCACTGACACATTCTTCTCTTTATAACCTTGTTAGGACTTGACCCTTCACAGTTTCGAGTTCACCATCACTATCAGAAAGATGAGGAGAATGATGCTTTGCTGGGAGGCCCTACTCAACTCACTGATGAAGAAAAATACAGAGACTGTGAGAGATTCAAGTTTTCCTGCCCAAATTGCGGAACTGAGAATATTTATGACAATGTTTTTGATGGCTCGGTAAGTTCTTCTATTTTGGGAGAGAAAACTAGTAGTGTTCCCCAATCAGTCTGTGATTCCCAGTTTTAGGACTAGTTCATGTGAACTTGTGTTTTGCAACAAGTTTCACATAATAGAACTCACTGTTTTCTTTCAGGTAGTTCACTGCTTAGAACAATTCTGTTTTCTCTGTGGTCAATACAGGTTACTGGTAACTTTGGGTAGGCGATCAGCCCCCCTAGGCAGGAACATTTCTGAGAAGTGACTGCTGGTGGAGCCTACCTCCTCTCCTTAGCTTGCAGCTAGCAAATCCTTAACCAGTAAGATTTGTTCCTTGGTCAAGACACAAGGCAAGAGAACAGTTCTGCTATAGTTTTAGCTTTTTTATTATTTTTCTGTTAGAAATGGAATACCACAATTAGGCGGATTAACGTCGCTTACAATTCCCATCACCCAGATGTGGATAGCTTAGTTTATCAGGTACTTTTGTGGACCTAAGCCCTGGGGGGGAAATCTTGGCTGCAAGTTTTTTCCCCAGGAGTTGCCTGCTGAGGCTTCATCTTGATATATGGTAATCTGAAGACAGAAGGCCTGCTGAAAAAGGTGAGCACCCTTTGAGTGCTGAGGTCCACATGTCCCATACTTCCCTTCTGCACAGGGGTCTTATTTGGAGTTCCTATTACATACTCATGCACTCATTGGGTTTATCTGTATGTCTGTGAGGTGTTTGGAGCAAGTTTCTGTGGTAACTTAACCCTTTTGCTGCTGGTTAGCACCTTTTGGTTTTTTGGGGGGGCACTTTCCCTACTGGGACCAGTGTTTTTTTTGGGTCTGCTGATTTATTCTAGCAGGCTTTTGAGTGGTTTTACATTTTGGTATACACCTCATTAACTTTCTGTTCCATGCCTTTAAGGCACGTGTTTACCGCCTAGACGCCATTGCTCCATTCACTTATATGGGACTTTACCATTTTTATGACATATCTCTGCAACCGCACCATGTAGTGAGGTCAGAGATGGCTCATTTTGTTGGTTTGCCCTTGTTCTGTTATCCGGTCAACGTTCTGGGCATTTTGGGGCCTTAGGAGGCTTCAGGCACTGTTGGGGTACTCAGCGAAACTACAATTCCTATGAGCACTCGCTTTGTGCTCTCGTTTCTGATTGGCTCCTGCCGTGGCAGCCATTTTGTGCCTTCTAAGACAGAGTATCCTATGCAGGGCTTGGACTCTCCTTCTCTTCTTGGCAGTTTAACCCTTCATCTACCAGATAAGTCTTATTAAGCGTTTCTGGGGTGAATTTATTCATCATACACACTGTTTTGTGGATGTTCTGATACTTTGACCATTTGACTCTGTGAGAATGTCTACTCCATTAGACCTTGGGGCTAAACGTAAGACTAAGGACACTGGGGCGTCTGTGTCCCCCATTGCTCATTGCTCCTCATGTCACTCAGGGTTACCTACAGAATACTCAGGTCATGTTTGCCCAGCATGCACTGCTGCCCCTAAATCCCCTCCAGGGACCTCCAGCCATGCACTCGAGCTAGTATGGACGCAAGAGTTTTAGGCTACTACCAGGGACCTCCGGTCCACCTCACAACTCCTTCCATCCACTTTACAGGGGGTCTTCCACTCGTGGCAAGCCCCCGCTCCTATCAGATCTTCCCTGCCTAAACCGCCGGGTGTGCCTGATGTATCTGATTCCTCTGAGGAGGAATTATTGGTGGACTCTGATGATGATAGCTGTTCCTTCATCTCAGTTTTTTGGGGACCCCTTTGAGGCTCACCCCATTAACTCAGCTGAGGGCCTGATCAGGGCTGTGTTGATCACCCTGAACATTCCCTTGGTGCTGGAGGTTTCTTCTGACACCTCTGATGTGTTCCAGGAGCCTGTTACGCTCCATACTTGTTTTCTTCTGTCTCTCTCCCCGGCTTTAAACTGGGTTATTGTCTCCACCCTCTAGCTGGGTAGGACTTCTGCAAAAACTTTAAACATCCGCTTCCTGAGTCAGTTTTTTTTTTTTTCCTACCCAGTTGGATGGAGCTTTATTATTTTTGCCAAATCGTACGGTTGCATAGGGCTGCCTTGATAACGCTGTGCAGGGGAAAAAGGCAAGATCGATCCCTGCACGCTTTATGTTTTTGACTCCCCTTCCTTGCCCTCGGTAGATGGCGAGCAGGATGCGAGAAGGAACATGGTTGCGATTAATAGTGTTTCTTACGTTATGTCTGTGTTACCTCCTTGCCTTCTGGTACGGCAAGCAGGATCTCCCTATGTTCCGGTGATTACTGGGCCCATTGTTCCAGCATCAAGCAGCAGGAAGTGACATGGATGTCTTTTAAGATTATGCATGTCACGATTGGAATGCATGCCACCGGGAAGTATTGTATCTATGCTGGATCTGGTTCGCAGAGGAGGATGGCGGCCCTGGACACCTCACTGGTATTTAAGGTACAGGCATTGATCAAGGCCTGTTTGGTCCTGAATTATCCTCTGAGGAGGAAGGCGAAATTTTGGATGACCCAGGTTCTTTTGACAAAATAGATTGCCTAGTTAGTTAGAAAAGCTCTGGGGATTTCAGAGGTTCAACAGGAACGTGATGTTATGGACACTGCCTTCCTTGGGAAAAAGAAAGGGGTTCCATTCACCATCTATTTTCGACCTGATCAATTCAAAATGGAAGATAGGGGGCAGAGATATCTAGTGTTTCCAGGCGATTTTCAAAATTATATCCATTTAAGGAGGAGGTGAACCCATGGGTGCTCCCTCTTAAAATTGATGCTTCCATTACACAACTCGCAAAGGTACTACGCTCCCTCTAGAAGGGATGTCACTCCATGATCCAATGGAGAGGAAGCTTGATGGTATCCTCAGACGACAATTCTCTGTATTGGGACAGAAGTTAAAAGCCTCTACAGCTATTGCTTGTGTAACCCGTGCCATGCGTATATGGTTGAATAACCTAGAAGATAGACTTGAGTCTAATGTTTCTAGGCAAAAATTGTTAAAAGATGAGGATACCATGAAGGAAACTACTAATTTTACTTGTGACGTCTCATTAGATATAAGGCTTAACACTAGAGCTTCTGCTCTATCCTTTGCGGCCAGAAGGGCATTATGGTTGAAGTCATGGAATGCTGACTCCTCTTCTAAAGGGAAATTGATAGCCGTACCCTTTTCAGGTGCATCTTTATTTGGTGAGCATCTAGACAATAACATTAAGAAAGCCTCAGGGGAGAAAAGCTCCTTTTTGCCAAAGGAATGTAGGCCAAGATTTTCATCTCCCAGGCCTTCATGTTCTAAGGCTAAGCATGTTTCCTTTAGGGACCAATCCAAATTTCAAGAAAGACCCTACTATAACAGGAGGCAAGGCTTTGCCCATAATACTAGAGGGGGCTACAGAAAGGAGTCTTTCAGAAAGCCCCAAAGTAAGGCTAAATTTCTATGAAGGTAAGAAAGCCCTAACTCCAGACCCAGTCGGGGGGCAGACTGAGTTGATTCCATTCTGCGTGGGACCATCTAACACAGTCGGACCACAGGATCCAGCAGATCCTGGAGTTAGGGTATTCACTGGAATTCCTCAGTGCCCCAAGAATTCCTCATATTATCAGATCCAACTTTCCTGCCAATTCAGTCAAGAAAACAGCCTTCAGAGAATCTATCAAGAATCTTTTGATGAACCAAGTAATAGAACAGGTTCCACTTCATTAACAGGGTTCTGGGATCTATTCAGTTCTATTTATAGCTCCCAAAAGTTCGGGGGGATACCGGACTATTAAACCATCACCTCAGAGTGGTGCATTTCAAGATGGAGTCTAACACATCCGTGATGAAGACTGTGTTTCCGGGAGCCTACATATATCCACAGTGGACCTCGGGGACGCCTATCATCATTTACTAGTCCGGCCTTCTCACAAAAAGTTCCTTAGGTTTGCAGTGGGAGACAGTCATTTTCAATTTCGAGTCCTGCCCTTCGGGCTACCGACACCGCCCAGGGTATTTTCAAAAATCTTAGCCTCTGCTCTTCATCCCTTAAGAAGACAGGGCATTCATGTGATATCATACCTGGAAGATATTTTGATCATGGCAGGATCTCGATCCAGGTCAATTCTGCACACCAACCAGGCATTAGATAATTTGTCTTGTTTGGTGTGGATAATAAAAAAGGACTTCCCAAGTCGTGACCTATTTGGGACTGCAAATAAACTCATGGACAAATATGGGCCACCTGACAGAGGACAGGATCATCCATATTGTCAGGAAGGTGACGCCATTAAAAAAAAAAGACCTGATACACACAGCTCAGGACTTTATGGAACTGTTAGGCAATCTGACATCGTCAACCCAGGTTGTTCCTTGGTCACATCTACATCTGCGCCCAATCCAGACAAAGTTCTTAAAATTCTGGAACAGAGATTCTGGGAAGCCATTTCAAAGGATACCCCTCTTGCCAGCAGCAAGGAAAGAATTGATATGGTGGCAACAAAAGAAGAATCTCAGGATGGGTTGCAGTCTAGAAGAACGCAAGTGGGAAATTCGGACGACCAACGTCAGTCTATCAGGTGGGGGAGGGGGACCTGGAGATCGGGCCTGTTTCAAGACACGTGGAAGCAGTCAGAAAAAAGTTACACATAAATTAATTAGAAATGAGGGCAATATGGTACTGCATTAAGCACATAAGAAGGCATATTTCATGAAAATGGGTGATGATTCACTCCGACATCTTTCCCACTGTCATGTATTTAAGAAATGAAGGGGGCACAAAGAGTCTCAGCTTGCCCAAAGAGGCGCGAAGAGTCTTTCTATGGGCAGAAGCCAATCTCAAGGGAATCTCAGCATCCCACATTGCAGGAAGTAACAATATTACAGCAGACTATCTCAGCAGAAATCCAGTCAAGTCAGGGGAATGGTCACTAGACCTCCAAGTCTTCAAGCAAGTCTGAGATTGTTGGGGCCAACCGGAAGTGGATCTGATGGCCTCACAGGACATCACAAAATGTCCACTATATCTTTCCAGGTGTAAGGATCAGGGTGCAACGCTCTCCAAATACCGTGGAGTCTGGCTTACATATTTCCTCCCTTCCCGATCATCATGGACATCATCCGGAAGATCAGGATGGATCAACTGGATGTAATCTTGATAGCACCCAATTGTCCCAGGAGGCCCTGGTACTCCTTTCTGGTGACAATGTCCGTAGCGTCTCCACGGAAACTCCCCATAACTTCCAAGTTCCTGATACAGGGGCCAGTATGTCATCCGGATCCTGCCTTTCTACATCTGACTGCTTGGAGACTGAGAGGCGCATACTGCTAAGCCAAGGGGTTATCAGAGGCGGTAACAAATACGATTATCGCTGGACCCAAACCATCCACCTCTAAAATCTATTCTAGAACTTGGTCTACTTTCTGTAACTGGTGCAAGTCCAGATCTCCTCAGGACTCCGTTATTACTGTTCCTAAGATTTTAGATTTCTTACAGGAGGAGTTTCTAAAAGGACTTAGACTTGCATCCATAAGAGTTCAGGTTTCGGCATTATCCGCTATTATGTCTAGACACTTAGCAGAGGATGATCTAATTAAGAGATTTTTGAAGGCAATCTCTAAAAGTAGACCTACTGTTCATAACATTCTTCCTCCCTGGGACCTGAATATAGTCCTTGTACAATTATCTATGTCTAGATCTTTTGAATCCTTGACAGACATTTCCTTGAAACTTCTTACTCTTAAGGTGGTTTTCCTTATAGCCATAATTTCATTGCGCAGGGTTAGTGAGTTACAGGCCTTGTCTTGTCGTAGTCCATTTTTAGTTTTCCACCAAGACAAGGTAGTCTTGACGCAAAAGCCATCCTTCAGAGGGAAGGTTATATCAGATTTTCACCTCAACCAAGATATCATTCTGCCCCAATCCTGTGGCAGCTAAGGAAAGACAGTTCCACAATTTGGACTTGGTACGAGCCCTTACAATTTATCTCAAGAGGACGGAATATTTCAGGGACTCTGATACTTTATTCATTTATTTTCAAGGCAGACTAAAGG
The DNA here is from genome assembly GCA_037306005.1 of Rhinophrynus dorsalis. Classification (NCBI taxonomy): domain Eukaryota; kingdom Metazoa; phylum Chordata; class Amphibia; order Anura; family Rhinophrynidae; genus Rhinophrynus; species Rhinophrynus dorsalis. The sequence continues at coordinate 142,363,813 of CM074719.1, read as the reverse complement.
GCAAGGAGGCTTCTAAGACCTCAATTGCCAGATGGATCACTGAGTGCATCAGATTGACTTATTCGTAAGCAGGTTTACAGTCTCCTGAAAACCTTAGAACTCATTCAATTAGAGCCATATCGACTTCCTGGGTGCAGAGGGCGGATGCTTCTCCTGCTGATATTTGTAAAGTGGCCACATTGTCCTCCTTATCTACTTTCATTAAACATTATCAGCTAGATGTACAGTCTTCTTTGGACGCCAAGTATGGGAGGAAGGTCCTGGAAGCTGTGATTCCAACTTAGATCTGGTAGTATATGCCTGTATTAATATAATTGTTGTTCTTCCCTCCCTTTTTCACTGGGGTACTGCTTTTTAAGTCCCAGTCTAATGCTGGGGAGAGACACAGAAAAAATGATACATTTTTCTTACCGTTATTTGCATTTCTTCTGTCTTCTTCTTCTACCGTTCCATAACATGTATAACTTGTATTTTTTATCTTGGACAAAAGGTAATTGACTCAGGGAGCAGGAAGCAGACGTCCTACCCAGCTGGAGGGCGGAGACAATAACCCAGTCTAATGCCGTGTAGAGACACAGAAGAAATCCAAATAACAGTAAGAAAAATGTATAATTTCCACCTAACCCCACCCTTGACAGGTTGGTGTCTGAGGAGTGGAAGTTTCCAGACAGGAAACCATCTGTATCTAGAAAGTTTGCTAGGTTTTACCCATTCTCTGAAACGGCCCTTACGCAGCGGGTCCATCGCCCCAAGGTGGATGCCTCTGTTTCCAGGCTTTCTAAGTCCACAGCCTTGCCTGTGGCTGAAGCATCTGCTTTGAAAGACTGGACTGACAAGAAGCTTGAGACCTCTCTCAAGGCTATTTTTGCGATGGCTGGGTCTGCCCTCTTCCCTGCATTTGCTGCAGCATGGGTGAATAAAGCTGAGGCTGTTTGGACTGAACAGCTCACTTCAGTTGTCTGCCAGGGGGCCCCCTACTGCTGACATGTTGAGGCTTCTTCCCAACATTGTTGAGGCTTCTTGCCAACATTGCTGAGGCTCCGCATTATGTTTCTGCTGCCCTGTTTGACGCTGTTCATATGGTAGCCAGGGCATCTACCAAGTCTGTGGTAGCCAGACGTGCTCTTTGGCTCAAGATCTGGTCTGCTGACACAGCCTCCAAGCGGGCTCTCCTGTCTTTGCCCTTTCAGGGCACCTCCTTGTTTGGGCCTGAGCTCAAGGATCTGATCAGCGAAGCCACTGGAGTGAAGAGTACTCACCTGCCAGTGGTCCTAAGGAAGAAGGCACCTGTCAAAAGCAGTCTGCTTTTTCGTCCCTTTCAGGCAGACTCGCACCAGGCGACCCAGACGGTCCCTCCAGCTCTGCGCTCCTCATCCAAGCCTAAGCAGCAATGGAGGACCAAGTTCTCTGCAAAGCCCAAGGCTTCCAAACCTCCTCCTGCATGACTTGCCGAACCCGGGTCCCCACCCACAGGTAAGAGGCTGCTTACGCCACTACCTCTCGGCTTGGGAGTCTTCTGTGGCGGACCCTTGGGTTTTGCAGGGGGTTGCTACGGAGTACAGGATCCCCTTCACCTCCCTTCCTCCTTCCAGGACCTTCTCATTCTCCCTTGGGAACGGAAAAGCGCCGCCTTTTCAAGGAGGCCATTCAGGCCCTTCTGGACAAGGCAGTACTGGAAACATGTTCCTCCTCAGGAGAGGGGCTTGGGATTCTACTCAAACCTCTTTGTGGTTTCAAAGAAGGACAGCGGCTATCATCCCATTTTGCATCTGAAACGTCTCAACTCCTTTGTGGTCCAGTCCCAATACCGCCAGCACTCACTGCGCACAGTGATAGCGGCAATGTCCCCTGGGGAATTTCTGTCCTCTCTGGATCTTCAAGATGCATGCACATCTGCACATCACCATTCATCCAGAGAGTTTTGCGACCGAGGGCATTTCCGTTTTTCTGCCCTTCCCTTTGGCCTGACCACGGCTCCTCAAGTCTTCAACAGAGTCCTGGGAGCATTGATCTCCGTCCTACATTGGGACGGCATCAGAGTTACTCTGTATATGGATGACCTCCTTCTGAAGGCCTGTTCTCCAGAACTACTCCATCAGCAGGACTACATTCATGCTCTCTCCCATCACGGGTGGATCATCAATCTGGACAGGTCAGACCTTGTTCCTTCCCAGAGGATGGACTTTCTGGGCATCCTCTTTAACACTCAGAGGGGGATGGTATTTCTCACAGACGAAGTAGCTCATCAGATAGCCCTGAAGGTCCAGGCTATCCTGTCTGTGGATCTGGTTCCAGCCAAGAAGTTGTCATCCTTGGGGGGGGGGGGAGTTCATTTCCACCATAGAAGCAGTCCCGTTCACCATATCTCATACCAGGGAAAATGAGTTTTCTAATCCTGGCATGCAGGGGTCTGCCAGATCTCCTGGAAAGATCCCTATCTCTCCCTTTTCACGTGGAGCAGAGCCTCTCGTGGTGGCTCAACCTGGACAATCTCCTGAAAGACAGACCCTTCCTGGTGCCCCTCTGGAAAACAGTAACGACTGACGCCAGCCTCTTCGGATGGGGAGCTGTACTGGGGCACTTGAGTGTTCAGGGCCGGTGGTCCCAAGAGGAATATCTCCTTCCCATCAATGTCCTGGAGCTTTGGTCGATATTTCATGCCCTACAACACTGGACATGGCAACTGGAGGATTGCCCGATCAGGGTGCAGCCGGACAACGCCACAGCGGTAGCCTAAATCAACAAGCAAGGCGGCACAAGAAGCCTATCAGCTTGGGTAGAGGTCAAGGCTATTTTGTTATGGGCAGAGCAGCATGTCTTTGCCATTTCCGCAGTTCATATTCCTGGTGTAGATAACGTTCTCGCAGACTACTTCAGTCGACACACGGTGGACAGTGGCGAGTGGGTACTACATCCAGAGGTGCTCAACCTCATCATCCAGCGATTGGGTCTTCCATGCATCGACCCGATGGCTACCAGGCACAACAGGAAGGTTCCAACGTTCTGCTCTTGCTGGGTGGATCCCCTGGCTCTGGCAGAGGTTGCCTTGTCGATCCAGTGGACATTTCCTCTTGCATACCTATTTCCTCCAATTCCCCTGTTGCACAGGGTGCCACGGAAACTGAGACTGGAACGCTGTCCAGTCATTTTAATTGCTCTGTACTGGCCTCGACAGGCTTGGTTTCCGGAGCTTCGGGAGCTCTCAGTGGTGGAACCTCTTTGACTTCCCTCCTGTCCGGATCTTCTTCTGCAAGGTTACCTCTGGAAGGAAGACATTCATCATCTGGCTTTGACGGCATGGAGGTTGAATCCTCAGTTTTGAAGAAGAGAGGTTTTTCTTCTAGTGTGGTGGCTACTATGCTTCGTGCTCGTAAGCCTGTTTCCTCTAAAGCCCACCATCAAGTTTGGTCTACCTTTCTATCTTGGTGTGCTGACAAAGACCTGTCTCAGGATTTTGACCTTCCTACAGTGCTTTCCTTCCTCCAGGATGATGTGGATAAGGGTTTTCGTCTGAGTTCTCTTAAGGTTCAGACTTCTGTCTTCTTTCAGAGGAGTCTTGCTATCATTCCTAATGTCAAGGTTTTCTTCCAGGGTGTTGCTCATTCACGTCCGGTGTTTAAGTCCCCTGCTCCTCAGTGGGACCTTAACTTGGTTTTAGGAGTACTTCAGCGTCCTCCTTTTGAGTCATTTGCTACCAATCCTCTACGTATGCTGACGTGGAAGATGGCCTTTCTCCTGGCGATTGTTTCTGTTCGCCGAGTTGCGGAGCTGCATACCCTGTCTTGTAGGCCACCTTTTTTGGTTTTTCACAAGGACAAGGCGGTGCTTCGCATTTCACAGGAGTTTCTCCCGAAGGTGGGGTCTGAGTTCCACATTAATCAGGAGATTGTGGTTCCTTCATTCTGCCTTGACCCTACTTCTCATAAAGAGAAGGCTCTTCATCTGATGGATGATGTTCGTTGTCTCAAGTTCTATGTGCATCGCACTGAGTCCATGAGGCAGTCTGACACTCTCTTTGTCATTCCTGAGGGTCCTAGGGCAGGGAAGCCTGCTTCCAAAGTAACCTTTGCTTTTTGGATCAAGTCCACAAATCGTTAGGATTACAAACTTCGGAAGAAGCCTGTTCCCTTCAGGGTCACTGTTCATTTTGTGAGGTCTGTTGGGGCTTCTTGGGCCTACAAAAATCAGGCCTCTGCTGATCAGTTGTGCAAGGTGGCCACTTTGACATCTGTGCATACTTTTTCTAAACACTATCATGTGGATGTGCTGGCATCGGCTGATGCCAGTTTTGGAAGGAAGAGCCTGGAGGCAGCCTTACCTGTCTAGGATCTCATTAGTCTCTCAGTACTCTCTTACTTTTGAACCCTGTTGGCTCTAGTTCATTGTGCTGTGTAACAGTTCCTGGGGACACTGTTCAGTGTCCGTTTACACTTTGCGGTTATTGTTGAGCTCTTTATGAGCTGTGGTGACTTTGGAGGCCTGCGCCTGGTCCTTGCCTTTCTTCCCACCTTGGGGAACTTAATGGTTGGACTTCCCAAAGTTACCAGTAACCTGTATTGGACGACAGAGAAAATAGGATTTTAGTCTTGCCTGTTAAATCCTTTTCTCTTAGTCCATACAGGTTACTGGTCTCCCACCCTGTCAAGGGACCATGCTTGGCTCTCCTGCGGCAGACCGTGGGGGTCCTTTTGGGTTTATGCTCACAGGAGTCTTCCTTTACCTCCTTACTACCTAGTCAATAGTTAGTCTGCAAAACTTCTGGTTGGGGATTGGCTAGCTGCAAGCTAAGGAGAGGAGGTAGGCTCCACCCAGCAGTCACTTCTCAGAATTGTTCCTGCCTATTAAAGGCTGATTGCCTACCTAAAGTTACCAGTAACTTGTATGGACTAAGAGAAAAGGAGTTAACAGGTAAGACTAAAATTCTATTTTCATTTAGTTTGCCTTGTAGGTCACAAAGATCTGCAAGACTGGGTGATGTCAGCACCTCACTTGGTGCACATGGGAGGTAGATCGCCTCTTTAGTGAAGCCTGTTGAGGACAGATTCACACACACAGGGCTTCTGTAGATGAGAGATCGCTCTCCACTGTGACGTGCTGATGTCACCCCTGCCTTGTAAGTCTTTGTGATTTGCAAAGCAAACCAGATGAAAACAAACTTCTAAAGGAACTGCCAAGCCACTTGGCTGACCATTCACTACGTTTATCTAAATCCTTTTGCAGAGAAAAAACATTCAGGCCTATATTTATTTCTTTGCACAGCTTAGTGTCATCAGCAAAGATTGAGACACTACTTTCTAGGTTATTAATAAACAAATTAAAAACACTGAGCTCAGGACTGAATCCTGTGGCGCCCCACTTATAACGTTAGGACAGTCATCGTGAATTTGACTTAAGGACTGATGACTGTCAGTATCAGACCCTCGTTCGCCAAGCTGGCACAAGTGATCAGCCACATGTGCCAGCTCGCCAAATGGGTTTGAAGCTGTCATTAAGGTGAATTTACCCCACAGTTCCACAAGGGTGGTAAGATTAACCTGCATAACCTACCACATGAATTTCATGTGGTTGTCTGTGTGGCTTCTCCATACACTTCCTGTGCAGAGGCAAGCCTAAAACTGGCCTTGCATGTAGGGAAGGATTTTCCTTACACTGCATTAACATTCTGTAGGTCAGTGAGCTACTAGGCCCAATCGCAACTCATTAAGTAAATATAAATAAATAAATAAAAGACGACTGAACAGGAAGTTATCTAGTGGTGCTCCTTCTTTTCAAGCCTGCCTGAATTTCTAACCAAAATGTAGTAATCTCCCCCAGCCTTCTTTTATGCTCTGGAGGCTTGAGGAACCTATTGCCAGTGAGCATCAAGGTCTTTCCTTAAAATGAAACCACACAAAGCTAGTTGCCAACCTAAGTGTGCTGCTCATTCTCACACCCTTTTTCCTGTACTACTTCTGGTTTGGGGGACTGTGACCATAAACCCTGGCATTTGCATTAAAATGTTACCAGAGGTTACCAGTTTTCAGATCACCAAAAGCAGAAGTAATACCAGGTAAAGTGTGCACTATGAATAACCATTTCAAGATGGCATCCTGCAGTGTGGTTTCAAATATAAAGGTAAAACATTACTCCATCACACCTTTGGAGGGTAAGAGGAGGCTGGGGGAAATGATTACATTTAGATCAGTCAATCTCAATTTTTTTTTTTTAGGCTCAGGGCACCAGTAATATTTATGTAATTTTATGGGTGTATTGAAGGATACAAGTACATAAATATGTATTTGTGGGTCTCTCCATCAGAATGATGAAAAAAACCTTCAACGTTACTATTTTTGTCAGTCTTCGTATAAACATATTGGTGCCTTAAGCTGGCACCCATAGCACGTGATAGTGCCATGGTACCCTAGTTGAGAACCACTGATTTAACTCAGTGGTCTGGTTTGTGGTGGTGGGAAACACTCAGTTATTTTTCAACTACAATTTCTGTCAGCTAGCTGAGGACGGTGGGAGTTGTAGTTCAGCAGCAGAGTTCTACAGGTTGCCTAATACAGTTACACAGGCACATATGCACAAACACACTTGCTTATGCACATGTACACATACTTATGCACACACACTTGTGCACACTCACAAGCACACATGGGGATCAAGTGTGCCCAAAGTTAAAAGGGAAAGTCACTCTTTCAAATGAGGATACTAATGGGAATACTAATATCTGGTAATTGTGTGACCATCCAATATAGTATTTAGTGCATATTTATTAAAGGGTATGATGTGGCCGGACATATTCCTGTCCTTGTAATCCCCCATCCCCATGTGCGTAGAGTACCTTAATTTGATAATGGAGATGCAGTTCTTTCTCTGTCGTCCAATACAGGTTACTGATAACTTTGGGTAGGCGATCCGCCCCTTTAATTGTAGACAGGAACAATTCTAGAATTGTATGCAGGGGGTGGAGCCTCCCTTCCCTCCTTGGCTGCAGCTAGCCAACCAGCTCCAGAAAGATTTGTTCCTTGGTGAAGATAACACAGGCAAGAGAACAGTTCTGCTATACCTTTAGAAGTTTTTTATTTTTGTGTTACAAATGGGATACCACCATTAGGCAGATTACCATAACTGACAATGCCCTTAGAGGTGGATAGCTCAGTAACCAGGTGCTTTTTGTGGAACTTAAGCCCTGGAGGGAAAATCTTCGCTATAAGTTCTTTCCTCAGGAGTTGCCCACCGAAGCTTCTTCTTTAAACATGGTAATCTGAAGACAGAAGATCTGCAGGAAAGGTGAGCAACCCTTTGAGTGCTGCAGGTCCACAAGTCCCACAGTGCCCCTCCGCACAGGGGTTTTCATTTGTAGTCCCTATTGCACACTCCTGTACTCCTTGGGTGTATCTGTATGTCTGTTGGGTGTTTGGAGCAGGTTTATGTGGTACTTAACCCTTTAGCTGCTGGTTTTATTCATTTGGGGTTTTTTTTCTAACTTGTCCTACTGGTTCAGTGTTTTTTGGGTATCCTAACATGTTCTAGTGATGTTTCATGTCTTTTAGTTTCACACTTTCCATTTTGTAAAATTTGAGTAAAGGCGCGCTGTACCGCATAGGCGCCATTGCTCCATTCACTCCTATGGGAGTGTACAATTTGGGACATATCTCTGCAACCGTTTAACCTAGCGACTTCAGAGATGGCTCATTTTACTTGTCTTCCCTTGCTCTATCGTCTGGTTCATGTTTCTAGTGTGTTGGGGGGCTCAGGGGGATTCGGGCACTGTTTGGGTACTTTTTTCTGGGAAAACTACATTTCCCATGAGCTCTTGCTTTGCGCGCACCTTTCTGATTGGCTCCCGCCGCGGCAGCCCTTTTGTGCTATTTCCAGAACGAGTATCGTACGCAGGGCTTGGACTCTTCTTCTCTTCTCTTCTCTGCTGATTAACCCTTCGCCTGCCAGATAAGTCTATTTTAGCAATTTCTGGGGTGAAACTTTAATCCTACACACTGTAATTGGGTGATTTCTTATATAGTAAGGTTATTTGACACTGTGAGAATGTCTATTCCGTTGGAGCTTGGGGCCAGACCTAAGACTTAAGGATGCTGGGGTCTCTGTATCCCCTATTGCGCATTGCTCTTCCTGTCATGCAGGGTTACCTAGAGTATTCTCAGGTCCTTTATGCCCAGCATGTTCTGATGTCCCTGAGAGTCTTCCAGGGACCTCCAGCCATGCATTAGAGCCAGTTTGGGTGCAAGAGTTCAAGGCTGCTACTAGGGACCTTAGGTCCACATTGCAACTCTTTCCATCCCAGTTACAGGGGGTGTTTCATTCTTGGCAGACACCCTCCTCCATCAAGTCTTCCCTGCCAAAGCCTTAGGGTATACCTGACATGTCAGATTCCTCTGAGGAGGAACTACTGGTGGATTCAGATGTTGAGGAATGTTCAGCGATGGGCTCATCTAAGTTTTTTGGGGACCCTTTTGAGGCTGATCCTGATCCTTCGGCTGAGGGCCTGATCAGGGCTGTATTAAATACCCTAAACATTCACTTAGTGCAGGAGGTTCCTTTTGACCCTTCTGATGTATTTCAGGAGCCTAAAAAGCCCCTTTACTTGCTTTCCACCTAACCCCATTCTTGACCTCCTTGTGTCCGAAGAGTGGAAGTCTCTGGACAGGAAACCTTCTGTCTCCAAGAAATTTGCCAAGCTTTATCCCTTTTCTGAGGCTGCACTTGCTCTGTGGGTTCATCCTCCCAAAGCGGATGCTCCTCTCTCCAGGCTATCCAAGTCTACTGCCTTGCCAGTGTCTGCGTCTGCTCTAAAGGACTGGACTGACAAGAAACATGAGGTCTCCCTCAAGTCCATCTTTGCCACTGCTGGGTCTGCCATGCGTCCAGCATTCGCAGCAGCATGGGTGAACCGGGCCATTGCGGTCTGGAGTGAACAGCTCAATCTTACTGTCCGTCAGGGTGCTATTACTTCGGATATGTTGCCAACATTTCTGAGGCACAGCACTATGTTTCTGCTGCCTTATTTGATGCCATCAGTTTGGTGGCTAGGGTTTCCACCATGTCTGTGGTTTCCAGATGGGCACTTTTGTTCAAGATCTGGTCTGCTGACACTGCTTCCAAGAAAGCATTGCTCTCCTTACTTTTTGAAGCCACTTCTTTGTTTGGGCCAAATCTTAAGGATCTGATCAGTGAGGCCATAAGGGGTAAGAGTACATTTCTACCCTTGGTTTCTAGGAAGAAAACACTGCTTAAATGTAACCGGTATTTTCATTCCTTTCAGAATGAGACACGTCTGGCAAACCTCAGTTCCCTCAGCTCCGCGTACCTCCTTCAAGCCCAAACAGCAATGGAAGCCTAAGGTCTCCTCCAAGCCCAAGGCTTCCAAGCCTCCTTCGGTATGACTCACCAAACCTGGGTCCACACTCTGCTGTGAGTGGTCGTCTGCGTCAGTATCACAGCATTTGGGAAGATTCAGTGACGGACCCATGGGTTTTACAGATGGTTATGGAAGGATACAGGATCCCTTTCATCTCTTCCTCCCTTTTGTTTCCTTCCTTCTCATACGCTTTAGGGCGATGAGAAACGCTGTCTGTTCGGCACTGTTCAGGCTTTTCTGGACAAGGACGTTCTAGAGCCGGTTCCAGTTCAGGACAAGAGGTATGGGGTTTTTCTCAAACCTCTTTGTGGTCTCCAAGAAGGACTGTGGTTGTTGTCCCATTTTGGATTTAAAGGATCTCAATTCCTTTGTGATCTGGACTCATTATCACCAGGAGTCTCTACGAACAGTGATTGCTGCCATGTCCCCGGGGGAATTCCTTGCATCCCTGGATCTTCATGACACGTACTTACACATTGCCATTCATTCAGAGAGCTGGCAGTACCTCTGATTTTCCTGTGACCGGGGACATTTTCAGTTTTCAGCTCTTCCATTTGGTCTGACGACAGCTCCTCAAGTCTTCAACTGTGTCCTTGGGAGCCTTAGTGTCCGTCCTCCATCGAGACGGCATCAGAGTTACTTCATACATGGACGACCTTCTTCTGAAAGCCCCTTCTGCAGAACTACTTCATCAGCAGGTTCAGCAATGCATTTATGCTCTCACCCATCACGGGTGGAAAATCAACTTGGACAAATCATATCTTGTCCCATCCCAGCTTCTGGTCTTCCTGGGACTCCTCTTCTCATGGACGAGGTAGCTCACCAGCTCGCCCACAGGGTTTCTTCGATCCTGGCTCAAGATCCAGTTCCAGCCAAGAATTTGTCATCTCTAGTGTGGAAATTCATTTCCACCATAGAAGCGGTACCGTTTGCCATGGCGCACACCAGGGAACTCCAGCGATTTGTGATCCAGGTGTGCAGGGGTCACCCTGACCTTCTGAAGATGTCAGTGTCCGTCCCTCTTCATGTGGAATGGAGTTTGTCGTGGTGGCGCGACCTCACCAATCTGCTGAAGGGCAGGTCCTTCCTGGTATCCTTCTGTACCATGGTGACCACGGATGCCAGCCTCTCCGGCTGGGGAGCAGTCCTGGGTCGCCTGAGTTCTCAGGGTCGGTGGTCTCCGGAGGAATCTCTCCTTCCCATCAACATATTGGAACTTCGGGTGATATTTCATTCCCTTCTTCATTGGACATCTCATCTGGAAGACTGTCCAGTCCGGGTAGAGTCCGATAATTCCACGGCCGTGGCTTACATCAACAAGCAGGGCGGAACAAGAAGTCTCACCTCTTGGTTAGAGGTCAAGGCTATTTTGTCTTGGGCAGAAGAACACGTTCCTGCCATATCCGCAGTGCACATTCCTGGCGTAGACAACGTCATGGTGGACTTCCTCAGTTGACACACAGTGGTCAGCAGAGAGTGGGAGCTGCACCCAGAGGTGTTTACCCTCATTGTTCAGAAATGGGGTCTTCCTTACAACAACCTGATGGCAACAAGGCACAACCGGAAGATTCTGAGGTTATGCTCTCGATGGAGGGACCCTCTAGCTCTGTCGGTGGATGCAATGTCCATTCCTTGGTTATTCCTTTTGGCCTACATCTTTCCACCCCTACCAGTGTTGCACAGGGTGTTACGGAAAGTACAACTGGAGCATTGTCCAGTCATTCTGATTACTCTGTACTGGCCTCGACAGGCTTGGCTTCCGGAGCTTCTGGATCTGTCAGTGGCGGAGCCATTCCGGCTCCCTTGCCGTCCGGATCATCTTCTACAGGATTACATTTGGAAGGAGGATGTTCATCTTCTAGCCTTGATGGCATGGAAATTGAATCCTCAATATTGAAGAATAAAGGGTTTTCTTCTGGGGTGGTGGTTACTGTGCTCCGTGCCCTCAAACCTGTTTCTTCCAAAATCTACCATTGTGTCTGGTCGACTTTTTTGTCTTGGTGTATTGACAGGGACCTGTCTCAGGAATTTGATCTGTCTGCGGCTCTGGCCTTTTTGCAGGCCGGTGTGGATAAGGGCCTCAGTTTGAGTCCGCTTAAGGTTCAGACTTCTGCTCTCTCTGTTTTCTTTCAGAGGCGCATTGCCATCCTTCCTGATGTCAAGGTTTTCTTCTAGGGCATTGCTCATACTCATCCTGCCTTCAAGAATCCCGCTCCTCCATGGGATCTTAACTTGGTTCTGGGTGTTCTTCAGCGCCCTTCATTTGAGTCCTTGGCTATTATTCCTCTACTCCTAATGATGTGGAAAATGGCCTCTCTCCAGGCGATCGTGTCCATTCGCCGTGTCGCGGAGTTACATGCTCTGTCCTGTAAACCACCTTTTTTGATGATTCACAAGGACAAGGCGGTGCTTCGCACTTCTCAGGAGTTTCTTCCGAAGGTGGTTTCAGAGATCCACATCAATCAGGAGATTGTGGTGCCTTCGTTCTGCCCTGACCTCACCTCTTACGAGGAGAGGTATCTCCACTTCTTGGATGTGGTGTGTTATCTTTATGTTCATCGCTCTGAGACTATCGGGCAATCTGACACCCTGCTCATCATTCTTGAGGGTCCCAGGGGAGGAAGACCTGCATCCAAAGTGACTATTGCTTCTTGGATCAGGTCCACTATTCGTAAGGCTTACGAGCTGAGGAAGAAGCCTGTCCCCTTTCGGGTCATGGCTCATTCTACAAGATCTATTGGGGCTTCTTGGGCTTACAAGAATCAGGCCTCTGCTGATCAGTTGTGCAAGGCTGGCACTTGGTCATCTGTGCACACCTTTTAGAAGCACTACCGTGTTGATGTGCTGTCATCGGCTGACACCAGTTTTCGTAGGAAGATCCTGGAGGCAGTCTTGCCTGTCTAGGATCTTCTTCGGGTCTTTGGTGCTTCCTTCACTTTTGAGCCCTGTTGGCTCTAGTTCAGTTTGCTGTGTGACAGTTCCTGGGATGTTGTTACCCCTGTTCAGTGTCCATTGACACTTTGTTTGTTTTGTTTGGCTATCTCTGATGTGATGGTTCATATCTGCTCTGGTGACTTTTGGGGGCCTTGCGTCTGGTTCTTGCCTTACTTGCCGCCTCTGAGAAACTCAATGGTTGGACATCCCAAAGTTACCAGTAACCTGTATTGGACAACAGAGAAAATAGGATTTTAGTCTTACCTGTTAAATCCTTTTCTCTTAGTCCATACAGGTTACTGGTCTCCCACCCTGTCAAGGGACCATGCTTGGCTCTCCTGTGGCAGACCGTGGGGGTCCTTCGGGGTTATGCTCACAGGAGTCTTCTTTCCCTTCCACTATCTAGTCAATAGTGTATCAAATCTTTCTTGAGCTGGTTGGCTAGCTGCAGACAAGGAGGGAAGGTAGGCTCCACCCCCTGCATACAATTCTAGAATTGTTCCTGCCCACAATTAAAGGGGCGGATCACCTACCCAAAGTTACCAGTAACCTGTATGGACTAAGAGAAAAGGATTTAACAGGTAAGACTAAAATCCTCTTTTCAAACAAGTGTATGTGTCAATCTTTTCATATTAAAGATGCTGGGGATATTGAATTTTAAATTGCTATAATAAAATTAAAGGACAAAATCTATATGTACAGTGTAATATCGTCGTTATTCCCTTACACTATCCCAACACGTAATATAGAGGTGTTATTTTCTCAATCTGGCATTAGGAGCTGAATACAGTTGGGTTGGAATCCTATATGAAAAAAAGCATGACGTTTATCTTATAGAGCCAATTTCTGGAAACATTGTTTATGACAATTTTAAAGCAGTTATGTCATATCAGAATAATGACGAAAAAACAATAGATTGTGGTAGGAGATGTTTTGCGCCCCTACTTCATAATAATGGGGTATGATTAATAACTGTCTGGCAGTACATACAGACTACAGTGATCACCTCTAAAGTCTTCAAATGCCATTATCTTTGAAGTGGAAAAAATATTAAAACTATATAGATTTGTGTTCACTCTGGTCCTCAAACATCAGCCTGTGGCTGTATAGTACAGGAGGGTTTAAGAATGTCAGGTGGCACATTGAGGATACAACACTTAAAGTGGAGCTGCACCTCTAATTTATCACGTCCTTGTCTAGCTTGGTGTCTGTCAAACAGCAGTTGGGTATTTCTGTTTGTGATTTTTATTTGTGTTTGCTCTATTTTAGTCTAGTGCTCGTTGTTTCAGTTTACAATCTGATAGACCATCTTTCTGCTAGTGAGAATTTGCATAGACCTAGTGTTAAAACACATTTGGAGGTAGCATTATCTAAATGTTATCGCTTGATTTATCTCATAGATTTCTGTTGAAGGCTATGGGAAATCTGTATATAAAACTAGTGAGATAGTTATCAACTGCAGTGGAATTCAGGCCATATTTCTTTAGCAGTGTATTTTCACAGAACCTTCTTTTAAAAGCAAAGTTGAGCAATTCTGATGCAAATCAGCTACATCATAGGGTACAAATGAAACATCCCATTTATTTTAAAGGAAATTTTAACCCCCATGCAATGCATTGTGGACCTTTTCTACATTCATGTGGTTAAAATAAAGATAATGTTAAATCATTGGTTATGTTGGGAATGTTTTTCTCCCATATCGTGGTGTTGATTTGCCACAGAATTCTTCTACTTTGCTTTTATATCTAAAGTTCTGTGTACAGTACAAGCTACGTGTTCCCTTGATCAAATTAGTTGTAGATTCACGTTGTTATAGCTTATCTCCTGCTCATCCCACATTTCTTTCTTTAATAACTTGTCTGGTTATGTTATCTCTCCTTCTGTCTCTCCACTTCAGACTTGAAAGTCCCTGGAGTGCGTTCCTGCCATGAAGTGGTGCCAAAAAATGCATCATTGACCTTGAAACTCTTAGCAAATCTGGGCCAGCCTGACAACTTCTCCCCACTGTCAGCCACACACTGGTTTTGGCATAGCAGTAGGCAATAAAATAGCAAAAAACCTTGAAAATAAGAGAACATGGATTCTTTTTATCTAAATTAAAAGTAATTATTTTAAACTAATTTGGACAAACAACAGATGTTTTGCATTTTTTTTTAAATCAAAACAAAACAGTCATTGGTAGCAAGCAAGAAGATACAATCACAGATCAGCAGTTCCATACTAAATCCTTGACTTTTTGCCTCATTACAGCTGTAAATAAGATCACTAATTGCATAGAGACTTGACGATTTGCAGATGGGCAAACTCTAGAAAAGCCGGATGTCAAGCTCTGAAATCTCTTCCACCTGGAATTTCTCAGTAATGGGGGCGGGAGGAGTAAATGTTAACAGGGAAGTGGAAAGGTGAGCATGAATAGGCAGGCTTGATCTGAAAATGGGCAATTTGAGGATTAATTTTCTGAGTTCTATTTTTATGCTGGAGATTTTCATTATGCCCACCTGCAGGACATAAACCAATATAAAATAAAAAATATATATATATATATATACTCCAAGCTTCATCCTTCAGTAGTATTCATTGTAAAATGAGGGAAAATCAGAGAAACTTTCTACATTTGTATGTTCTGCCTTTGGTAAACTTATTAACCTTTTTGATACTTCTGAGGGTGCTTGAGCAGTTCAGGGCTGAGCAAACAGATTCATCCAGCTGCTGTGGATAGCCTATACCAAGACTGTCCAAGTTCAGTCCTCAAGGGACACCAACAGGCCAGGATTTAAGTATTTCCCCGCTTAGCACAGGTGAGTCAGTCAAAATGAATGCGACAATGACTAACTCACCTTTGCTTAATCAGGGAAATCGTTCCATCCTGGCCTGTTGGTGGCCCTTCATGATGGGACTTGGACAGCCCTGACCTATTATATCTTCCAGGTAAACCTTTATATGATATTATTGGAGAATTACACCCTAGGAATAAGCAACTTTATTTAACAGAAAGATTTAACTTGTTAAGTGTCTATATGTTTTTTTGCATTCTGTCTCTTGTAGTCTACCATTATTTAGTTTTTTTGACCCATATTAACCTTACATTACTTTTAAAGTCTATTGTTTGTTTTGAAGTGACTGAAGTAAAAGCAGCCCATACACCATGCAGAACATATATCAAATGAAATATATGACTTTCTCTATGAAGGACATATTCCTAGGTAAATAATTAAGTTCAACAAGATCCAAATTTGTATTGTAATATATTAGTAGGGTTGTTTCCAATTAATTCTTACTTTGCCACCACTCTGCTTTCTCAGCGCATTACTTCTCAATGTAATAGAGACCATGTTAGAAACCCAATTTAAGTTGGTGGCAATAGTATTGCATTTTTAACTTTGCACATATGACCATATATCATTTTCCCTATCATTATTTTTGTATATCCGAGGATAACGCCAGTGAATCATACACAACTATTTCATACATTAACCCTTCTTAACCTCCCCTGTGCCTTTATGGCCTAGTCCTTACTTGGTGCATTGTACTGAGATGGCTCTAGAAAAAGTGTCTGAATTCTTACTGTCAAGTCAATCTAAATGTTATTATTATTTTTTTGTTCGGTTTCTACTGGTTGCCTCTGTTTCATTGCTGTGTTAGTCCTCAACTTTTCCTGGCTTTGGCCCTGTTTGCATACAAGATTCAATTGATTGCTTGTGCACTTTGAACTTTTCCTTTGACTTCTCTAGTAAATGTTTCTTTAGCATATGTAAAGTTCCTGTACAGGAGTCTAGTGGCACAATACAGCTTAGAGTCCGGATAACAGTAGCTGATGTGCATGACACAGTACCTGTGAGAAGCTGCAGCTCGCCCACAGGGGTTGATCCATCCAAGTTTTTTCAGCCAAGAATAGGATACTGAGCAAGTCAGGTGCAGTTAGATAATTGTCAGGCAGTCCAAGTCAGGGCAGGCAGCAGAGTTTCTTGAATGGGTAGATGGCTATGCCAAAGGGTAATAGGCAGGCAGCAAGCCACATACCCAGATACACAAGGCAAAGTCCTGGGCAGGACAAGTCAAACAGGAATCGAGAGAGTCAAGCCTGGTCAGTATCAGAAAATAATACAGTAGAAGTAAACTGGGTGCAAGTAACAGCTAAAATGATGGAAGTGCCTAGTGTTTCTTCCTGAAATGTGAGCATTCCGAGCGTGGAGACATAGAATGAACTTGCTCAAAATAAACATGCTCAGAACTAGGAAAATGTATGCAACGTTCTGGGTAGATTCAGCACAGAACGTTAAGGCGAAATATGAGGCCCAAAAGTTCAACAGGAACTTGTTTACCTTTCGTTACCTTGTACACCTCTGACTCCCTACATTTTTTCTGTCGTCTTTACCTCATCTGTTCTCCCCCTATGTTGTAACTTTTAACTCTTCCTCCCTGCCACATCTTCCTTGTATAACTGAGGCTCCAAGTTATCTTTAGAGCTTCACCACAGCTTTGAATTATCATTGCTCCTTTAGCTTTTCTCAGCATTAATTTAAAGCCATCTGTCAGGAGTATCTTATGTCCAGTTCTGCTGAAATGGATGTATTCAGATCAGTTGCTTTTCTTTGGGTACGTTGTATGACACTTGTCTTTTTATAGATCCATATGCTCTAATTGATATTATATATATATATATATATATATATATATATATATATATATATATATATTTGCTATGGAATACTACCATTGATACTGGCTGATGCAGTAAGAATAGTGGAGCATGATAGGGTTGGAAACAGCTACTCTACACCCTGTATGTCATTAAGGCTGGTGATTTTTTTTTTTTTTTTTTTGTAGCCTACCTTAAAATACTAAGGAATATTGCATTACATTCATATTACACACTAGGAAGTTTTGCTTTTTTATTTATTTATTTATTTTATTTTTTTTCTTGTTTGTCTGTGTTTTTTGTCACCCCCCCCCCCCCCCCTCCCCGAGCAAATCAAATTGTGTAATCTACCTATAAGAGAAGTGGAGCAGTTTTAAGCCCTTAGCTTTTAAGGGTGTTTAAAATCCTATTTAAATCAACAGGCATTTTGCTGTAGAATTGCTCCGCGGCTCTTTCTACATATGTATATTGTGACCAAGATTCTTCTTCAGATATTTAATGGTGTAGTAAATCTTTACAATAAATAAATTTCTATTAACCCTTTAAAGACCAGAGGGGTGTGCAACACATTGCACGCCTTAAAGGCTTAAGTATCATTCTGCCCCAATTAACTCTGTTTATGAAAATGAATAAACATTATCTAATGGCCCTGTTCATTTTCCCCATGTTCACATCCAAGTGACATACCATGTTCTCCTAATTCTTCTGCCTTCTATCCATGGAGTCTGAGCTGGAACACACTTTGTCTTGTCCATAATGCAAAAGAGTATGTATTCGTGGCCAAATCAGCAGCCAGAGGGTAGAATTAGAAAAAAATGTGGGAAAAAAAATCTCAGCTTTGTATGGGAGGTGAAAATTACCCAAATGAATGACACCATAGAGAGCAATTTCTTTTACATGGTGCATTTATTGTAGCATTAACATTTTGCAAAAGTCACCCTTGTGAACATTGCTTTGCAGTACTAATGGAATATGTTATGTAGATATTTTGTTCTGTTGTTTATTTCAGTTCACTAAAGGATAACTTTCACCCCAGTTAACACTTTGAGTGCCAGAGGGGTACAGAATGCATTGCTTTGCAATGCTTTCTTTCTGTATCCCTCTGGCACTCAAAGGATTAAACTTAAGTGTGAAATCCTCACTGTTTCTACTATTAGACAAAGCTTGTTCTGTGCGGTACAAGATGTACCTCACAGCTTCTTAGTTTCTCCTCTCACTGACGTCTAGCACATGCTCTGAGAGAGGAGAAAAAAAGGGGGCAGTATCTTCAACGCCCATTTACATGGATGTCTAGGGAGAGCTCTGTCAATCAAGAGTCATCAATCTTTGACTACAGAAGTAATAATTTCACACCTGCCATTATTATTAAACAAATATAATGTGGTTTGGGGGGCATGTAGTATATATGTGATGGTTCCGCTTTAAACATTATTGTATAATTGTGGAGAGATTTTTATTTTTTTTTGTTTGTTTATGCAGTTAAATTCACCCATTATTACCATTTGTTCTGTGCTTTTCAGTATGTAGGTGCTATATAAATAACCATTGCTAGCTTGTGGAAGATGCAGGAACCTGTGTAGGTTCTTGTTGAAAGTTTACTCACACAGAAATAGTATTTTTTTAACTTGATATTCTACAAATGCATAATACATACTGAAAAATAGCCTGTTTTTAGTTTTGTTTTGTTTTTTTAAATACTTAAAGGGATAGCAGTACATAATTTTTACTTTAGTTAATATTGTTAGGCTTTAAAAAACAAATCATACCGTCCATGTCTCACTGCCCTAATGTTTAGTCATTGCCATTTATATTTTCCCCCTCCCCTTTTTCAACGTTACCTCTCAAGCTCTAAGAACAGATATCTGGTCACAGGACTGTAGGTAGGGTCTAGAGGGAGGAGATACAGTAATACAGCCGAGGTAAAACATTCCCACTCAGTCTTGTCATCATCATGCAGTCTTTGTAATGCAATCCCCTTTTCTTGGAGCTTCCTACTGTCACTTGTCTCCTTTTCCCACGCATAGAGCATTGCATGGGCTTGCTTGTCTGACGAACATGGAGTTTCTGAGCAGAATCATTCCAATATATTGCAGTGTTGTAAATAACCTACATCAGAGTAATAGATTGGAATGATTCTGCTCAGAAACTCAATGTTCGTCAGACAACCAAGCCGATGCAATCAACTATGTGTAGGGAAAGGTGACAAGTGACACCATGAAGCTCAAAGAAAAGGGGAGTGCATTAAAAAGACTGCATGATGACGACAAGACTGAGTGGGAATGTCTTACCTCAGCTGTGTTGCTGTATCTCCTCCCTCTAGACACTACCTACAGTCCCGGGACCAGATTTCTGTTCTTAGGGCTTGAGAGGTGATGTTGTAAAAAGGCGAGGGAGGGGCAAAATATAAATGCAAGTACTAAATAACTATAAAAGTTAGGGCAGTGAGACATGGATGGTATGATTTGTTTTTTTAAGCCTAACAATATTAACGAACGTGGAAATTTATTACTATCTCTTTAAGAGTGTCTGACTGTGAGCTTACATAATTGTGTTCCAAGAGAGTTTTTTGTTCGATAGACCACAGCAAGATATAATACATTTAGTCTCTGTGCAGCATTCTCTAGATCTGCTTTCATTTTGTCTGACAAAACTGCTCTCTGCAAACAGATCCAGGAAGTTCCTTTTCATAAGTGTTAAATAAGAATAATAAAAATTATAACTGTACATATAATGTACTACAAAAATATGCGACTCAAAATAAAGGATTACTATTCCTGTAAGGGAATAGTGGGATTCTTCTGTGTTAGGTGCCAGTATGTTGTGCAGAGCTGTGTAAAGGAGACTGAAAAACATTAATAAAAATGACCAATCATATTTCCTTTCTGCTTGACACGTCTTGTTCCTTACCTGTAGGGAGTGCAGATTGAGCCCAGCTTGAAACGCTGCAGTAAACCAGAGTGTGATGCTTCTCCATTGGACCATGTCATTCAGGTGCACAATAAGCTCATCTTGGACATAAGACGTTGCATAAAGAAATACTACAGTGTAAGTAACAGATAAATCATATTTATTACTTTGTCATATGAAATTCATCATTGTGTACATATTTCTGTATGCATCATAATCTGTATCTGTATTGTACCTCTTGGTGGGAAACTGTGGTCTCCAGAAGATAAGGGACAACAACTTCCATCATCCTCATCCATTTCTTGGCTGATAGGAGTTGTAGATTAACAGCAGTTGAAGGCCTGCTTGTTATCCAT
Organism: Rhinophrynus dorsalis; assembly: GCA_037306005.1. NCBI lineage: Eukaryota > Metazoa > Chordata > Amphibia > Anura > Rhinophrynidae > Rhinophrynus > Rhinophrynus dorsalis. The sequence goes on along the minus strand of CM074719.1, from coordinate 142,343,616 downwards.
TCCTTGTATACACGACATACATTCATTTATATGCTGCTGTAAATGTGTATGCAGCACTTGGATACTGTTTCACTAGACTGATAATACTTGGTAGATTTATAATGGTGTTGGGGACAAATCCAGAAATGAAGAGAGTACTGATAATGTACAGGTACCTCTGACCAGAGTCTATTTCTGAGCCACAGTTTACTCTGTAAGTAGCTGAAGTGAGATCCAGTAATAACCCCTACTTACTTTACTATGGCCAGAAAATCCTAATGGACCCAATAAATTTTGCCTTTGAGCCATTGTTCAAGAGATGACATCCAGGACTAATTGATGATGTTCTTCCCATGGAGGCTAATATGGCTGCTAGCAGCACCATGGGAGCTGAAACTGTCCACTACATATGGTAGTTTTAACCTTTAAGAAACAAAGGGGTACACAATGCATTACTTCACAATGCATTGCATATCCCTCTGACTCTACCAGCTTGAGTCTAAATAAAGCTGCCAGCAACTCTGTCTTAATGGACATGATATACAGGTCTGATTGAAGATACAATACCTTGGAAAAAAGGGCAAAATTAATTGTAATAATTAAAAACTTCTGACGACAGTAATATCAAAAGTTGTGTTTATTATGAGGTTTTTGTTCTACTTTAGACTCCCTTCACATGAGTGACTTACAGCTACAGTAAAATGAGTTTTGAATCATTGTGTCCTATGAGGCATTTCTATGCAATTTCAGTAGACGAAGTGTAAGAATACAATAATGCAGCTACACATTTGTAGTATGTGTTTAAGTGGTTTTGCATTGAAATCTCATGTGTGCCTGCATTTGCCTTATGAGTTTGTAACTTCAGTTTATATTGTGAGTGTGAAATATAGGGAAAACCATGGTCTTCTGTAGCACTAAAAACACGTTTCAGTTGCTACAATAGCAGCCCATATGAGTGATCCCCTAAGGTTCATTTGGCATTTACAAGGGCCACCCCAGTTCAACAATGCTGCTTTGGTTTTGTCACCAAAGTAAAACATTGGGTAATGGTGCCTTTCACGCAACTCACCCCATGGAAATACACCAAAGTCCAGCATGCTGCAGTTGCCCCATGTAACAGAGTCCTAAGTGGCTAAAAGGTTGGTGTTGGTTTTATTTTAGTATTTCATCAAAATATTGAAGAATTAAATAGTCTCTATCCAATCCAAGTCCACTTCTTTTGTATAATTATAACAGTTCCCATCTTTATTTGGCCACCAGTCACAGTAACTTGTCATCGTTCCAAAAGCTTAGCAAACATTTGTGACGCCTTAGAAACTGAATAGTGAAGTAATTGTATGCTGCTCCCTAATGGGCCACGTGGGATACCTTCCTGCCATATTGCACTGAGCAGGATGATTTTTTAATTGTAAGCTGCACATTAAATAGATGAAATAGAATTTACTTTGCTTTAGAAATAATAAACTAATCTATAAAGATGGGTGATTCTGTAAACAAGGAAACACTGTCTTGCATATAAATTTGCTTCAAATGTTTCTTGTGAACAGCTGTTCCCTAAAGGAATTTGTATGTTTTAAAGAAGATCTTACAAAATAGTTGGTTATAATTTTAAACTGAGTTGCAGAAGACTATTATTTTTCTTTTCACCAGGTGTATGCAAGTGGTCATTTGAGGGATTTTAACTCCTTGGGTGCTAGATGTGTACAATACATGGTCCTGATTCAATATTAAAACACATTAACTACTGTACTGCCTTGGACTGCTGCTTTAGCATGCTCAGGTTAGGGTTTCTACATCACACATTTATAGGATCATCTTCCCCATCCACAAACTCACCAACACACATGGTAGAATGGCCTTTTGATTCACAATAGAGTCTTTATTTCCAGGGTTTGTGGGCAGACTAAGATAAGATGACTTCCCTCTAGCTATTTTCATATACTCTCCTATAGACGTCTACATAGACCATATGTATTCCCTGTGACTACACATGGAATAGGCCTGTCAGACTATTATACAACATTTTCTACACAGAGAAACCAAAGGCCAAGAGAGGACAACACAAGGAATATCCAGCAGACCAAAAAGAATCTTGTTTCAGAGGCGCACAGAAAGCAAGCAATGAAATATTACAAATAACAATAATAATGTTTAATAGTAGCAAAACACATCAGAAATGACAACTTCTCCATAAATAAATACACTAAAAACATCTCTCCACAGAAAAGTAGAGAGACTGTATACATCCCCTCTATATGACTGGCCTAGCCAGTCCAACACTATCTCCCCAAACATACAGGGGTGAGATTGGGAAGGACAAAACCAATAAAAAAATTCTCCTAACAACTGATATTATATTGGACTGTTGGAATGAGAATGTAATATTCCATGCTCAATAAGCTGCTAGTGCAAAATATAAATATAATGAAGTGTTCTACACCAAACGCATCCCTCCTACACCTTTTGTGGACTTGTCCCCATGTACACTCTGGGCTGAGGTTCTTCATTTCTTGAATCCTATTTGTTCTCATCCTATTCCAAGTACTGCTTTCCACCTGGAAGTATACCCACATGATCCACCTTTAGATAAACACAGAAAATGCTTAATTGATAATCTTATTATGCTTGCTCTTAAAACAATATTGGCAAACTAGTTTCAGGCCTCTCCTCCCACCATTCAGTATTGGAGGGAGAAGACAATGCATTTTATAAAATTGTATTGGATTTCCTCTTTACACAATAAGGAGATGGAGGGGGGAAGAAATTCTATCAGACTTGATACCCATTCATAGCTGCTTTATCCAAGCACCAGCAAGATGATTTGTCTTTGTTTTTAGTTTACTTCTTGTATGGCTACTGATGATCTTTATAGTGACTAACGGCTCTCTTCCTCACTGCACGTTTACTTCGTTATCTCTCTGGGTGGCTTCTCATCAACTTTCCCTTTACCTACTTTTGTGCCCCCTTGATTATTGTTCACCTGTGCTGTGGGATTTTATGAGGATCGGTGGAGAATGTGGTTGATTTTAGTTTCTTTGCCAGCTAGGCTTTCTGCCCTTGTATCCTAGAGGAGTTGTCCTGCATGACCCGGCCTTTACTTTTCTTCTTTTTCTCTCTTCTTTCTTTTGTATTGCTCTTTTCGTACTTATTCTCTAACTTGTACTCATTCCCCTCTTTACCTTTTCTTCCTGTTTAATCTTGTTCTGGTTATGTTAAAAGGTGTTAATTATTGATTTTCACAGATGTTTGGGCGCTGATCCCCTGCCTTGTTTCCCTGGGACTTGTCCCTGTGGGACCTGGATAGGGATCCTGCTGTGCTCAGGTGATCGCTACTACTGTTCTTTTATCTGACTTGCTTCACACAACCCCAGTACTTACTGGACTTTATAGCTCTCTGTAACTCTTACTTGCCGCTTTTCAAGACTTTTGATGTCGTCATTTGCTATACTATGTCTCTGTTTGTTATTGCAGTACCAATAAAAGCTTTATGGGGGAAAATAAACACATTAACTGCTAAATTTGGCCTCTCAAAACTGTGACACTGTTTATACGTGTGATTATTTCAGTTTTATATAATTGTGACTACCCCCTTATTAAAGTGTGCCTCTTGGCTCCTATGTTCCTAAAGACAGAATGAGTTAATTCTTTCATTTCATACTTTCTCAATTCCTTCTACATTGTGAAATCCTGTTAATATCTATGCAGTCACTTCCTTTCAGTGATTAAAAAACTTCAGATCCCTGACAGGTATAGGTTGTCAAAACAGATAACTGAAAGCACTAATTAATGTTCAGAGTCCCTTCCCCTTCTAAAATTAACAGTTTGAAATGTATAGCAATAAATCTGTTTTTGAAAAGAAAAGAGTATTTTGAATAAAGAATATGATGAAGGCAGCAAAGCCGTGTATTTGTAGATATGACAAAACCTAACCTGCTTGTGGCTTCTAAGGAAAAATAAGCTGCTATGCAGTGGCAAAAATTTTCACACTAACTGTTTAATCCTTTGATTGCCAGAGCATTATGGTACGCATTGCAAAGTGTTGGGGATCTCTCTGGCATTCAGAGGGTTTATGCCTTCAATGCTAAGGAGTCTCAGACATCTTGCGAAGCAGTAAGTTATAGATGTGTCTAGCATCCAAAGGGTTACATTTGTTTTAACTTGATTACTGCAGAGATTTGAGTGTATATTAACTTGTTGGATGCTCGAGAAGCCTTGCTTTGCCATGCATTACAGACCTCTTGAATCCAAGATCTTAATATACAAATGTATTTTTTTTTTCCTCTAAACACATCACTTATGTCAGACCAGTTCACAATTCCCCCAACTTTCACTGCTGAGTTAACCCTTTGAGTGCCAGAGTGATACTCCTGCTCCCAAAGGGTTACCCACCTAGAGAAGTCACCAAGGCATTGCTTTAAAATGTTTTAGAGACCACAGTGGTTCTCCGCTTTTCATTTTTATTTTTCCCCAAGTCACTTGTAACATGTAGTCTGTAATTTTTAGAGCACTTAGTATATATATATATATATATAGTTTTTCTTTGTCTTTCTGATCTTGAGAACTAGTACTTGTGTATTTGTCTCATTCATTATCTGCTTGAGCTCTATCAAATATTGGTGGTGCCTTGAAAATGTCAGTCTCTGTTTTACGGGGATGCTTTGAGGAAAGAAATATTGAGAACCATTGGTCAAGGGCATAATGAAGAAGACAATTACATGTAGTAATTCCTAGGTCTGACAACCAGGATGTGTAAAACAAGCATTGTGCATAGCAATTTCCATAAATACACATCATAAACGCAACATTCACATTTGCCAGTCTCCATAGGAAAACAGTGGAACTATAAACTGGTTTCACTCGCACATTGAAATTGAGAACCACCTATTCACGGCGTTAAATCAGTGTAAGTGTGGCTAGTTTTACTTTTAAAATTCAGTTGGATTGCTCCTGAGTTACTGCCCTTCTCATTTGTGCTTAGGCCTTTGTAGAAGCGAATACCACAAGGAGAGTGAAATATTTATTTTGCCACCTAACAGAAATCTGGTTTCTATAATTGTTAACTGATAAGTAGTGTCCATCACATCTTCATTTTTCTCTTTTGGTATTTCTTTGTAGCACTCATCTCATTCATCATAGTCTGTTGCTATTGTGACGTGCTAGGCCACACAAATAGACGTAAATTCTATATACGGTAGTTATTTTGTATGATAGGTTGTCAAAATTAGCGTGTGAAGGGATGCTTGAGGTCCTATTAATCCATCACGTATAAAAGCACGGAATTCTTTGTGGTAGTGGTAACCAACGGAGCAGACACGGATTCATTCTCTCACCTTCATTTATTAACACAGCTTCTTTAACCATTGTGGTTCCAGTTATTGAAGGGTGTATGCAGTGTAAGCGCAAACGTGTCAAAGCATAGCCACAATGCGTCTAAGGAGCACATACACTAGCTACTTAAATCAAGGGTGAAAAGTCCTGTGAGCCCAGGATCCTACTTTTTTTGAGGGTGTACTGTATTCATCAGTTTATATGAATCCCTTCACTGCCTTCTAAGGTTTTTAGCTGTCTCCCACATTTTTGTTTGCCCCTGGCTTAAACCCTTAGTGCAGATGGGTGTAGGTATGCACAAAGGTCTAAATTTGATGGCAATCCTTGCACTCAATTTTTTCTCTCTTATCAAGCACTGAAGGCAGCGAGTGTTTTGATCCTGTAATCTGACACTCGGGAAATTGAGGTCTCTGTGTCCCTGCTCCTGTTGTTTGCCCTGTTTTTGGTGAGTGGTCACTCCCTCCCGTGTATTACTAGCACTAAGCATTAATTTGCTGATAAAAAATTGTGTGGACAATTCTGTTGACCCATTTATCCAAACACATTGGGGGTTATGCACTAAGGCTTGATGCGGAGGGGATAAATTGGATATAACTTGTCCAGTTCCTTTGTTATTCTGTTGACCCTATGCACGAAAATCTCCAAAGCTGGACAAATGTTTCTGCGTATGCTATATAGTATAACATAGGAACTGCAGAAGTGATATCACTGGAGAAGTCATCTCCTCCTTATCAACCCTTAGTGCATAACTCCTATTGTCGTCTTAGATTGGATATCTTATGTAAGATCAGTGGCGTAACTATAGCCTGATATCCCTCCGGCAGACCGGCGCTCTGCATTACTGAAGAGAACCGTGCAGGAGTAGATGTCTGTGCAGAAGGAGGCACAGACCTGTCCTCTGCCACGGCACTGGACCACTAGGGAGGTAGGTGATGGCAGCATTGTGGAGTTTGAGGGGCATTATGGAAGGGGCAATGTGGAGTTTGAGGGGCATTGTGGAAGGGGCAATGTGGAGTTTGAGGGGCATTGTGGAAGGGGCATTGTGGAGATTTGGAGGCAATGTGGAAGGGCATTGTGGAGATGGGGGCAATGTGGAAGGGGCATTGTGGAGATTTGGAGGCAATGTGGAAGGGGCATTGTGGAGATTTGGAGGCAATGTGGAAGGGGCATTGTGGAGATTTGGAGGCAATGTGGAAGGGCATTGTGGAGATGGGGGCATTGTGGAGGTGGCCAGCGTGGCTGTGGGGGCCCAAAGTGGTGGTCGTGGGGGCCAATGGCAATTGTTGCACCAGGGCCCCGTGGCTTCTTGTTACGCCTCTCTGTAAGATTGTGCAAAATATTTATTTTTGTTTGGGGAAAAAAAGAAATGTAAACTGCCCATCTTTAAATAGACCAAATTTGTTCAGGGATCTAACTTCCTATTTAAGTCATTGATACAAATGCTAATGTACTATTTGCAAATACAATGGTCCTTTCTTTTTACTGAAAGTAGAGCAATTCTGATGAAAACCAACTGCACTATAAGTCAAATAAAAATTCCTCTCTACTTCAGAGGAGATTGTAGTCCCTTGAAAGCTAGAATTTTCTACAACTCTGTTCTCTAACATTCAACTGGTTAAAAGCCCCATTTAAATCAGTGGAATTATGGGTGACTTGTCTTTTGTCCCAGAAGTGTCCCATGTACATAAGGCCTATAATGTCCACAGTGACGCTGATGAACTAAGAAGGACAGAAGCAACATTGAGCAAACCAGCTGCACCATAGGAACAAATAAACATTCTCAAAATTTGCTTTTAACCCTTTGAATGCCATTGAGGTATACAGAGCATTGCACTGGATACCGCACTGGCACTCAGTGGCTTTTAACCCAGTGAAAAGCTAGAGTTCTCAGACACATTGATTTGTGTCTCTAGCAGTCATATGGTTGAAAGCTTCATTTAAATCAGCTGGACTGTTTGTGTCTCCCCCTCCCCTGTGCTACCACTGGTTTTCCCAGAGTTGGTGCAGTTCTTCGTAGCACATCACCTTCAGCAGGTTGTGTTTTAAAATTACCTTGGGCAGCGAAGCTGTAAACCAGAAAATATAAATTGCCTGTATGGCATTTTCTATTGTAACTCATTTTTGGAACTGTAAGTGGTGACTTATACAGTAAGAACATAAGCACACTAATTAGGATACGGCACAATAATTGATCTAGTAGCTTTTTATTGAAGAGGATGGTTGCAAAAATAGAAATGCCAGGCTAAATCTAATTTCAGAAGTGGAGAAGGTTTTTTAAAGCAAGAAATTTCATCATCTTGTCAGCTGGCAGAATGCCTGCTGTGGATTCACAAAGGCTAAGAATTACACTTTCATGAAATTTTCCTCACTAACTGCCCTGGTTAATTTGTAAGATAACCCACTGTTCTAATTCATTCTGAGATTGGGAGGTTCAGGTTTTTATCTTTTGATCTGACAAAGCATTTGTGTTAATCGTTCTGGCCCTCAACTAGACACTCTTGGGATGGCGCTTTTACAATAAATGTGTCTGTGATAGCTCTTTAGGCTATTATACTTACAATAGATCCATAGAACTGGTAATTAATGCTGTACTGCTTTTGGAAGCTGGAAGAATAGGTGTAACACTGTCAAGTGCTGCTGGGAAGTTTGTTTAGCTGATTCATTTTAAAGTGGTACCCTCCTGAAGTACGAGTGTGTCACTGATTACTAGGAAAGGGAAAGCTACTACTTCCTTTTATACACCACCCATGTATTTAAATGAGCAGTAACACCACCTAATAATAACCCTCCTTTGCTATGGCCAGAAAATCCTAATGGCCCCTATGAATTTTGTTATTACACCTTTGTTCAAGAGATTGCATATTCAGTGAGTCTTGGATGTTGTCCATGGAGGCAGACATGGCAGTTGCTGGAAACATTTTTAAACATAAGCAAGCATAGTACAAATGAGCCTACTTAATCCTTTAAGGACCAGAGGGGTACTTGATGAATTACCATGAGCTGTGATCAGAATTTGTATTCCTGTGGCCCTGCTAGAAGATGTCATGTCTGCCTCTGCCAAGCAATGCGTTTGAGACCTTGCTACCATTCAGGGGGTCAAAATCCTTATTTCACTGTCGTCCAATACAGGTCACTGGTACAATGGGATGTCAGTCCCCTTTAAGTAGGCAGGAACTTTTCAGAAACTTGTACAGGGGGGGTGGAGCCTCCTCTCCCTCCTAGTCCACTCCCTCTGGCACAAGACTCCATATAGATTAGTTCCTCGTGCTATGCACATCAGGCAGTGAACGTCTCTCAAGAAACTTTAGTTGTTTTATTATTTTCTTCAAATATGGAATACCACCATTAGGCGGGTAACCGTAGCTGACCGTGCTCTCACCCGAAGTGGCCAGTGCAGCATCCAGGGATTTTCTAGTGGACCTTATGCCCTGAAGAGGGAACAACTTGATTTCAAGTAGATTCCCTGTGAGGAATTGGCACTTGTGTTAATTCCTTTATTTTACATGGTTACCTGAAGAACGAAGATACAGGAAAGTGAGCCACCCTTTGAGTGCTGAAGGTCCACTTGTCCCACAGTGTCCCTTTATTGGGCTGTATTTGGGGAGTTCTCACTATGTACTCCAGCACTCAAAGGGTGTTTATTTACTATGTAAATGTCTGTGTGTTGTCCTGGGGCTGTTGGTGCATTTGTGTTAACATTTATTATATTCAATGTATACTTTTAGGGTATTTACTATGTTATGTGTGCATCACTTTAAAAAAAATAAATAAAAAAGCACCGCAACTTTAAGCGCGCCTTTATAGCATAGGCGCCATTGCTCCATTATTCTCTATGGGACAGCACAGTCTGGGACGTATCTCTGGAACCGCTTGTCACAGCAACTCCAGAGTGGGCTTAAACTATTGGTCTTCACTTGCTCTTCTATCCGGTTGGCGAATTCAGAGTTTTGGGGGTCTCTGAGGGGGGTCGGACCCCGTTTAGTGTATTTAAAGGGAAAACTACATTTCCCATGAGCGCTTGATTCACGCCGTTTTTTATCATTGGCTACTAGGTTAGCAGCCATTTTGGATCTCTCTTTCTTCAGATACACTAAGCAGGGAACGAGCCTTCTCTTTCTCCTCCGCAGTTTAACCCTTTGGGTGCCAGATAAGTTTAACTTTGGGCATTTTTGGGTTCAAACTTTATTATTTAACACATTCTGACCGGGTATTTTGTATTGGTGTGCATATTAAGTATGTCTACTCCATCTGAGCAAGGGGCTAGACCCAATACCAAGGAGGTTGGGGGGTCAGTATCTCCTTTTGCATTATGCTCCTCCTGTCAATCCAAGTTGCCCAGGGATTTCTCTGGTCATTTGTGCCCAACATGCTTGGAGGGTCAGGACAACCAGGGGCCCTCCAGCTACGTTATTGAGCCAGTTTGGGTTCAGGAGTTTAAGGCTGCTACCAGGGATCTTAGATTCACGCTGCAACTCTTTCCCTCTCAGGTTTAAGGGGCTCTCCAAGTCTGGCAGAGCCCCTGTCCCATCAGGACCCCCCTTCCCAAACAGCAGGGGGACCCTGAGCGGTACGAGTCTTCTGAGGAAGAATTGTTTCACGAATCAGATGTTGAGGATGGGGCGATTTCTGTGTCCAATAGGTCAGTTGGGGACCCCTGTGAGTGCGACCCTGAAGTCTCTGCAGAAGGGTTGATCAGGGCCGTGCTAAATACCCTCAACCTTCCCTTGTGTCAGGAGTTTACTCATGACCCAACGGACGTATTTCAAAAGCCTTCCAAGGCTGTTACATGTTTTCCCACTAATCCTACTCTGGAACGTTTAATTTCTTCCGAATGGAAGACTCCTGATAGGTCATCTTCAGTATCAAAGAAGTTTGCTAAACTTTATCCTTTTCCTGAGGTTCAGCTGGCCAAATGGGTACATCCACCTAAGGTGGATGCCCCAGTTTCTAGACTATCTAAGTCTACTGCTTTGGCAGTGTCTGACGCTGCTGCCCTTCAGGATTGGACAGACAAGAAGTTGGAAACTTGCCTTAAAACTAATTTTGCTTCCATTGGCACCGCCATGCGTCCTACCATTGCGGTAGCATGGGTTAACAGGGGCATAGCGGCATGGACTAAACAGCTCACTGCAGCGGTTCGCCATGATGCTCCAGTATCTGATCAGTTGCAATTGCTTGCTAACATCTCTGAAGCTCACAATTATATCGCTGATGCTGTGCGCATGATGGCGAGAGCTTCTACTGCATCTGTGGTGGCCAGACGTGCGCTCTGGCTTAAAGTTTGGTCCGCTGACACAGCCTCTAAGAAGGCTTTACTTTCTATTCCCTTTCAAGGGGCTTCCCTCTTTGGAGCTGAACTTAAGGACATGATCAGTGAGGCAACTGGGGGTAAGAGTACTTCGTTGCCTTCAGTTCACAGGAAAAATAATTTTCCAGTTAAACACAATCGGTCCTTTCGTACGTTCCAAACGGAGACTCTTGCTACGCCCCAGGCAGGTGCGTCCACTCATCGCCCCTCCTTCAAGCCCAGACAGCCTTGGAAACCTAGAGCCGCTCCCAAGGCCAAGACCTCCAAGACTGCTTCGGCATGACTCGCCAAACCTGGGTCCGCATCCGGCTGTAGGAGGGCGGCTCCGCCTCTTTCGCCGGTTATGGGAGGAGTCAGTAGCGGACCCTTGGGTTCTTCAGGTGATTTCGGAGGGTTACAGGATCCCTTTTTCTTCTCTTCCTCCATTTCGGTTCCATCTTTCACGTCCATCCCAAGATTCCACCACAAAGTGTCTATTCAACGGCGCTATTCGGGATCTTTTCGACAAGGATGTTTTAGAACCAATCCCTACAGGGGAACTAGGTTCAGGATTTTATTCCAACCTGTTCCTTGTTCCCAAAAAGGACGGGGGTGCCGTCCTATTTTGGACCTCAAAGCTCTGAATACCTTCATCCTAACTTCTCACTTCCGTCAGGAGTCACTTCGGTCAGTGATAGCTGCGATGTCTCCAGGGGAATTTGTAGCGTCCCTGGATCTTCAGGATGCGTATCTGCATAATCCTATACATCAGGACAGCAGACGGTATCTCAGGTTTGCTTGTCACAGAGGTCATTTTCAATTTCCGCCCTTCCATTTAGACTCACGACGGCTCCTCAGGTCTTTCAAAGAGTCCTGGGAGCTCTGATTGCAGTATTTCATCGAGATGGGGTGTGAGTGACCCCTTACATGGACGATCTACTCTTGAAGGCTTCCTCTGCTCAGATCCTTCACCAACAGATTCAGACATGTTCTCAGACTCCTTCTCGCCACGAATGGGTGGTGAATTTGAACAAGTCAGATTTGATTCCTTCCCAAAGGATTCTCTTCCTGGGGATAATTTTCGACACAGTGCGGAGCAAGGTTTTTCTACCGGAAGACGTGGCTTATCAGATTGCCAATCGAGTCTCTGAGATTCTCCATCTAGACAGAGTCTCAATATTGACGTTGACTTATTTGGTAGGGAAATTAATCTCCACAATACAGGTGGTTCCCTTTGCCATGGCACACACCAGGGAGCTTCAGAGGTTTGTTCTTCGCATGTGCAGCCGTCATCCGGATCATCCCCGCTTGTCAGTATCTCTTCCCTGTCATGTCGTGAGGAGTCTGGACTGGTGGTCGTACCCGTCTCATCTTCTCATTCTGGAACTGAGAGCAGCCCGCCTTGCCCTGATTCATTGGGAATCTCATCTGGACGGCTGTCCAGTCAAAGTGTCATCCGACAACGCTACCGCGGTGGCTTACATCAACAGACAAGGCGGCACAAGAAGTCTCAACGCTTGGCTGGAGGTCAAGGCTATTTTGTCTTGGGCAGAAGATCACGTGCCGGATATCTCTGCTGTTCACATTCCAGGTGTAGACATTATCATGGCAGACTTTCTCAGTCGTCACACCGTCGACAGCGGAGAGTGGGCTCTGCATCCAGAAGTATTTCTCCTTCTTACCCTGAGGTGGGGAACACCGGTGGTGGACTTGATGGTGACCAGACACAACAGGAAGGTTCCAGTGTTCTGCTCTCGAGGAAAGGACCCACTGGCCCTAGCGGCGGATGCCTTCTCAATTCCGTGGGACTTCTCCCTAGTTTACATCTTTACTTCTTTCCTCTGTTGCTCAGAGTCATTCAGAAGCTGAAGGTGGAGCAGTGTCCCGCTGTCCTGATCACGCCGGACTGGCCTCGTCAGTCTTGGCATCCCGAACTGATGGTTATGTCTGTGGCGGATCGATTACCACTACCTTCCCGTCCGGATCTGCTAGTGCAAGGTTATCTGTGGAAGAAAGACGTTCAACGTTTCCGTTTGATGGCCTGGAGGTTGAATCCTCGATTCTGAAGAGGAAAGGTTATTCATCAGCAGTAGTCTCTACTATGATGAGTGCTCGCAAGCCCGTGTCTTCCAAGATCTACCATAGGGTGTGGTCAACCTTTGTCTCCTGGTGCGATACTAGACAGCTATCTCACGATTTCCATCTTCCTACTGTATTAGCATTTTTACAGGATGGTGTGGATAAAGGACTTAGTTTGAGTTCTCTTAAAGTTCAGACATCTGCTCTTTCTGTATTCTTTCAGGAGCGGATTGCTGTGCTACCTGACGTTAAGGTTTTCCTTCAGGGGGTAGCTCAGGTTCGTCCCACTTTCTGGAGCCCGGCTCCTCAGTGGGATCTCAATTGGTTTGGGTGTTCTGCAACGACCCCCCTTTGCGTCTCTTGATTTGGACGATGGCCTTCTTTTTGGCTACCGTTTCAGTTCGCCGGGTGGTGGAGTTACAGGCCCTGTCCTGTAAACCTCCTTACCTGGTGTTTCACAAAGATAAGGCAGTCCTTCGTACTTCTAAGGAGTTTTTGCCTAAGGTTGTCTCTGATTTCACATCAATCAGGAGATTGTGGTGCCTTCTCTTTGCCCTAATCCTTCCTCAGATAAAGAAAAGGATCTTCATCTGTTGGATGTGGTGCGTTGTCTTAAGTTCCATGTACATCGCATTGAGCCTATCAGGAAGTCTGACGCTCTGTTTGTCATTCCTGAGGGTCCTAGGGCAGGGAGATCGGCATCCAAAGTGACTATCGCCTCTTGGATTAAGCCTACAATTCGCAAGTGTTATGAATTAAGGCATCAGCATGTGCCCTTCCGGGTTCCTGCTCTTTCTACGAGGTCTATCGGGGCCTCGTGGGCCTACAAGAATCACGCATCTGCAGAACAGTTATGCAAGGCGCCCACTTGGTCCTCTGTGCATACCTTTTCGAAGCACTACCGTGTAGATGTGCTGGCTTCGGCTGATGCCAGCTTTGGGAGGAAGGTTCTGGAGGCAGCTTTGCCTGTCTAGAATCTTCTTCTTTTGAGATTCCTAGTGCTTCCTTGCTGTTGAGCCCTGTTGGCTCTAGTTTGTGTGCAGTAGGTGTTCATGGGGGTTCGTTTCACCCATGGTTGGTGTCAGTTGATACCTCAGTTTTTTTTTGTTTTGTTTTTTTGGGCTCTATGATTGTTATTTCCTAGAGGCTTGGATGTTATGGGGACTTATGCCTGGCCCCTCTTTTCTTCCCGCCTCTGGTCAGCTCAATGTTTGTACATCCCATTGTACCAGTGACCTGTATTGGACGACAGTGAAAATAGGATTTTAGTCTTACCTGTTAAATCCTTTTCACTTAGTCCATACAGGTCACTGGTCTCCCACCCTGTCAAGGGGCCACGCTTGGTTCTCCTGTGGCATTTTGTGGGAGACCTCTGGGGCATGCTCACAGGAGTTTTCACTCTCTTCTACCTTTGGTCAGTTTTGTGTCTCTAATCAATATGGAGTCTTGTGCCAGAGGGAGTGGACTAGGAGGGAGAGGAGGCTCCAGCCCCCCTGTACAAGTTTCTGAAAAGTTCCTGCCTACTTAAAGGGGACTGACATCCCATTGTACCAGTGACCTGTATGGACTAAGTGAAAAGGATTTAACAGGTAAGACTAAAATCCTATTTTTAAATCCATGGGAAGTGTTGGAATTTCTAGTTATCTCCTGTAGTGCAATTGGGTGGCTCCAGAATGCCTCCACTTTTCTTTTGACCATATGGTCCATATTTAGATTTCTTTCCCTCTGGCACTCAAAAGGTTAAAAGCACTTAGTGGTTCTGGGAGCAGTTTGCATCTTTACATGTTTTTAAGGTTTTTTCTTTTCCTGACTAGAACTAAAGGTGTTTATAGCCAGTAGGTCAAAATAGCTGTCTTTAGTTAGATTGGCTCATGCTTTTATGCCCTGTGCTTGGCTGTACAGGCTATGAAAAAATTGGAATCTAAAATGTGACTGCAGTATATGTTTTAATTTATATGATGCAGAATGGAATTCTGGGAATGCAATGGAAACATTGTAGGCCTTGGATTCTCTACAGGAAACAGGTTAGACAAGTGATTCTCTACTGGAGACTGGTTAGAAAATATGGCATTGGTTGCGTTGGTGAGTACTAAAATAGGAGCTTCAGAATGGTGTGTTGAAAATGTTGCAAGCATCAGTGGAGCATTTAAAATGTCACTGCAAAAGGATAATCATGCGATTCAGTTATAGGGATATAGTTTTTAGGGTTTGGGGCGTGGGTTTGGTTTAAATTTTTTTGGGGGGGTAAAGTGAAATTTAAATGGTGATATTTTTAATGTGACGCTTTGCCGACAGACATTTTCAGTGTGCTGTTGTGAGACATCAGTATTTTCATAGTAAAGCCACAAGTATTCATGTACAGATCTTACTGAAGTGTTTTGCTTTTTATGACTGAGAGATAAATCTGTACTTCAGAGAAAGCAGTATTCCTTAATATGAACTTAAACTTTTAGAGTTCAGAGTAATCTTCTTTATAATGAACTTAACCCTTTTATATACATATCCTCAAAATAGAACCGTTTTGTTGCTTGACTTTTGTCACAGCATATATGTATTTGTCTGTGTATTCCGCTGTCTTAAAGTTCCATTTATAGCTTCGCATTGTCAGTACAGTGCATAGTTTAGCAGCTACGGACTGTGTAGTCTTTAGGAACATGTGCAGGGGAGGATAACATAAAGTTTAATTTGGGCAAGGTTGTTGATTACCTTCACTGTAACATAATGCTGCAATACTCACATGAGCTGTCTATACTAGGCTGGAGAGTACTGGGGCTGGCAAAGTGTAGCACAATGGCCACTGTAAGGGATGTATACTGTGTCAACATCAGGGACATGGGAGAGCCAAACAGGCCAACAGGAAGGGAAAACACATCAACGGAACACATTGCAACAGGGTTGTTGAGGGTGGCAGATAGGGAATGGGTATCGCACAGAGGGGAAAGGACATGCTAGAGAGGAGTGTGCAGGATGCAGGAAAGTAACATGATGAAGAGTAAGGGGCCTGATAACAAGAGGGGGAGAGGGGAGAGATCAACGTGCAGGGACAGGAGGGAGGAATGGGGAAGTTGGGCCTGTGCAAGTCCTTGCAGAGATTTTCATATTGGAGAGGAGGTGTCTCAGACACACACCCAACCCCTCCAGTGACAATCACATCCCCATTCAAGTCTTTGCAGAGGTTTTCACAGGGCCTGGCAGGGAGCTTCACCCTCATACCCAGTCTTGTGAAAATCACACCTTCCCCATTTATGGATCTATGGAAGAGGCAGTAAGGAAGATGTTTGCAAAACCTTCTCCTTACTGCCACCCCTGGGTGAGTGTGGCGCAGATGGAGTATTTTGCGCTTATGATGCTGCTGCTCTTTTATACTTATAGATAGATAATATTAAATAATTATTCATTTGTTAGGAAATCATGCCACCTTGTGTCCAGACACCTCAAATTACATTATTTGAGGTGAGCCTCGGGCAACCATTCTCTATGGAACACACACTCGCACTCATTTTTTTCAACAGTGGGAGTATCCTTGTTTTACTCGAAAGGAAAATCCCTATGGAAAATGTTTTTATAATAAAACTTTACGGATCCTTTAACCCTTTGAGTGCCAGAGTGGTACGGAATGCATTGCTTTGCAATGCATGCCGTACCTCTCTGGCACTCAAAGGGTTAAGAAGGCCAGATCATAGAAATATGTTTGATGCATAAACATATGGTTCACTTGGTACAGCCTTCCCAGCTTTGGTTATAGATAGGCAGCCTTCTCTGTTCAGTCAAAGGCTTAATTCCAGAGTTGGGCACATTACGTTTTAGAGCCCACTAAGGGTTAAATGTAAATGACAATGCATTCGCAAACCACTTTCCGATATACAGTACCATCTGGGAATTGTAGCTACCTTTGACTTAATTAGTGCACTGCATTAGTTCCACAAGCTTCACCGTATAGATTGTCGCTTTGAAGACAGCATTAAATAAACCTCCCCACTTCTGGAAATAAAAATAATGCTTTAAGATTCAAGAAAAAACACTGCAACATCTCTGCAGAGCTCTGGGACCATCCTATGATGTGTGATTGCTTTTACATCAGTGACAAGAGAGAGACAAGAATGCGCTTTCCGTGAACTTAACAGCAGTTTGGGCAATTTTCTATAATCCAGTAAATACAAATTGTAGCTTGATTATCCATCTACGTCTGTCAAGTGAATTTTAATGGATGAATGAATGAGTCAAATCTATGCATGAAAATATACAAATGTGCAAAATGTGGGTCTAATTATAAGGCTGCTGAATTTACACAAGGTCAGGTAAACAAGGCGCCACTGTAATGATTATTAATTGTTAATAATGCCTTTGGGAAAACATTCACATTTCCTTTCTGAGTACTGCACAGTTTCTATGTTTTCCCGTTATATAAAATCTCACATGATCAGAAGCAGTAGTATAATGGTAGAGAACTAGTTTCCCCTTCCTCTGCTCTTCCTTCCATTTAATTGCTTTTCTAATTTGGTGGTTTTTAGGGAGGTGACCTTTTTAGGATTGCTCAGACAAGGATGAGTTGATATAATTTTACAAGGTGGAAGTTATATTTTCTCTGTATTCTATACATCCTAATTGTATTTTTTTATTGCATGTCAAACTTCTCATTGTGGAGATGGGTTAATCCAGCTATAATCAATTGTTGGAACTCTGGTGGGAGCTGTAATCTTTAATAGCTGGAAGCTCTGCAATTGACCACCCCTGGTATAGTGCACTTAATACATTTTACATTTCTTTGTACTTAGTTTTTACTAGTGCACATTGTAGTTTAAATTCGAAGTAGCCCTTCCCGGTCCTCATGAGGGAATGGAAGTGCATGTTTTCAGAATAATCTGCTTAATTACAGATGAATTAAATAACATATACTAATTAACTATTTCCAAAAAACAAATCAAGCACTAATATCAAACACCGCAATATGAGCTAAAAGACTAAAATGATTCATTAAAACTATAATAAACTTACAAATACAAATCGCAATAGTATACAGAAGCTAGATTGATGTTCTTGTGTTTCTCAATATCCTATATATATCGCTAAAACGTGTGTAACGACAGTCATGCGCAGTAGAGACTGCCCACGCCGCTGCTGATACAGTCAGAGCATCCAGCTCTGTATCAGCCGCAGCGCGGGCAGTCTCTACTGTGCACGACTGCCCCGCAACCGGCTGGCAGTGGCACTGTGGCCCATGTAACGGGCTCTTCAACTAGTTAAACCATAATAGAACATACACCACTGATGCTGTATTAGTCATATCACTCCAGAAACCCCCCACCGAGACATCACTTGGATGTGTAAAAATGATGGCTAATCAAATAAATGATGTAATCTACAATGACCAATATTGTGTATCCTAAAATCTATAAGTTTGGACCATTATATGTTAATATAGGGAAATATTTTATTGACCTAAACTTTGTATCTCACAACAACCATTGTTGCAAATCATATACTGGAAACAAGTAATTAATGCTGGTTTCAGAAATGCCGGGTTCCTTTGATTACATCAATTGAGACAATCACTCGCATTTTTAAACTGATCAGCTTGTTACTTTGCAAATTACTACAGAAAAGTATATTACGTGTCATGATATATAATATAATAAAATTTGAAGTCCTTTGCTACTAGCCAGACCTGAAAAGTTACTCGCCACTGCAAGCCATCGCATACCCAGCAGGGCTGAAAATGATCCTTATAACATAGATTGGCAATACAATGTTTCATAAATATGCTCAAGTAGTATAGTTATGTCTACAATTCTTGTCATTTGCAGACAGAAAATGCTACATAAATATCCGATACCGGTTTAAAGCTACGTAAAAATTCCTAAAAATAAATAAATAGGTATAAAAAAAATATTGGATACAAATAATGTTCCAAACCGATAAATGCACCATGAAGTCAGATGCTGTCTTAAAATGTGTGGAGCTTACCACACTAATATGTTTGTGCAAATACAGTGAAATTATGTCTGTGTATTTGCTTCTTATTCATGAACTACGAAATCCTGACCTGTCCATGTGTTTGCATATAGTTTTAAAGTCGGCATCTTCAACTGACACCGCCATTACACTCGATGTTCCATGGAGGAAGTCAGTAGTGGTGCCTCAGAGGATCCCAATAACAGCATGTATATGAGCATGCTAATTCTTTATGCACAGTACTTTTTCTTGTATTTCGGACAGCATAACCATGTAATGTGCAATGTATAGTTGTTTCTTTAGATAGTGATATCCAGCGCCTTTCAAAGTGTTACACAGCTCTTCATTTCTTCTTCAGGGTATGTCAAGGAATCATTATATTCATCTCCTCCTTTATTTATCCCAGAAAATGTTCTCTTCCAATCAAAAATATTTTACAAATGACGTTCTCCATACTGCTCAGGAATTTCTTCCCAAGGTTGTCTCCGAGTTCCACATCAATCAGGAGATTGTTGTGCCTTCCTTTTGTCCTGACCCTAAATCTGACAAGGAGAAGGATTACCACTTGTTGGATGTAATGTACTGTATTAAGTTTTATCTGCACCGCACGGAGTCTGTCCATCAGACTGATGCATTGATCGTCATCCCTGAGGGTCCTAGGGCTGGTAAAGCGGCATCCAAGGTTGACTATTGCATCTTGGATTAAGTCTACCATCTTCAAGGCTTATGAGCTCAGAGGGAAACCTATTCCCCGAGCTGTGCAGGGACCCCTGAATTCCATGAAGTGCCAGGACCATCATGGGTCCTTAGAGCAAGTTTACCTGTGACAGTCCTGGTCCGTCATGGGTCCTTAAGGGTTTAAAACACTCTAACACAACCTTAAGACAGCTAAGAAATAGGGTAAAATGAGTGATAATAAACCAATAAATATATAATGTAATTCTAACACACCCATATCCTATGAGACAGCCATAAAGCGGGCAATGAATTTATAATGCACTTATAAAAAATACATATACACAATACCCCAAAAAATACAATACATCAAAACACTGTATCCACACAGAGTAGGGCACTGCAATGTCCTAGATGGTGGAAGTCTGGCAATCTATAGAGTTCTCTGAATGAACTAGTGATAGTGATTCTCTCCCCACAATAATAATGTTAAACAGTATGTCCTCTCCTGACTAGCGTCATCCTCTGAAAAATCAAACTGTTCAGTTTGTTAAACTGGACTAGTCCACGGATCTGGTGGACTAAGGACAGGGTTATAAAGATGGTTTCTCTTATTGGCTATGAATCCTCAAGTGAGAAGTGGTTCTATGTGTCTGTAGTTTTATATAGCAACTGGTAATCTTCAATGAATATGAATGCTGGCCATGATCTTCTCCAGTTAAAACAAAGCATTTAAGGACTGGATAGCAGTGCCGCTTGGTGTAAATAACTGATATAAAATGAATAGTAAATAAAATTAATGAACTTCCTCTCCAACGCGTTTCTTATTGAAACAATACACATTTATGCCCAAATTGCACCTCTTTGCCTCATAGGACATTTCTTGTGTTAGTATTACATTATATATATTTGTTTATTATTAGCACTCTCGTTTTGCCCTATTTCTTTTAAAGGTTAACCTGCGCTTTCAAAAGATAACATTGGTTTGTGGATCTCCTCATCAAGACCAAAATTTATCCAGAATGCAAATTGATGATGTATTTTTGTTTTTATTGACATTTCAACAAAGTAAATGAGAAGCAACTGTTGTGCAGTGTATAAGCTTAGCTTATGGTTAGAAGTTTAGTATTAACTTGCATTTCTAAAACACACTACAATTTTTGTTTTTATGTTTAGGTCTTCCTGTATAAAAAAAAGTAATGAGAAATAAACCACATATGAATGAATATTTATATAGCGCCACAAGTGTAAGCAGTGCTTTACAATTTAAGGGTTTAAACAATACAGGATTGCAAGTGATTTTTAGAGTGAAACACTGGATGTGAGGTCCTTGCCCCAAAGCTTACAATCTAAAGTGGTAGTGGGAGACATACAGAGTACATAGTGGTCAAGTGCTGAATGCCGTGCTAAAGTTCTGGTCATGATAGGGGACACAAATAAAGTAAATCATTTATAACAGCATTAGTTGTACAAAGACAGTGCCTTCTAGCATGTTGAAGTTTTATTAAGGAGGTGTAATAGATCATAAGAGTGGTGCAGGGTGGTAGGTAGAGCATTCCATAGATAAGGTGCAATGAGAGAAAAAGGTTTGATACATGAGAGGGCTGTAGACACAAAAGGCACTGAAAGAAACCAGTCAGGGGCTGAGGTATAAGAGGAAGGTATAAGAGGAGGTGAGGAGAGAGAAGGGTCTTGAGTGAGAGAAGTAAGATTTTGTAAGATATGCAGTTTGATAGGCAGCCATTGAAGAGATTTGAGGAGGAGCGGGGCAGGGACAAACCTAGATGACGAGAGTAATTTGTGCTGCAGCATTCGGTATGGATTGAAGTGGATGGAGTTGGGAGGCATGAACGCCAGACAGAAGAATGTTGCAGTAGTCCATGCGGGAAAGGGTGAGTGCTTGTATAAGAATTTTAGCTGTGGAGGAACAGAGGAAGGAACTGACTTTAGCTATGTTACACAGGAGAAAGCGACAGGATTTAGTAATGGCGTTACTATGCGAAGAGTGAGTGAGCCATATCGATTATATCCCCTAGACGCAGTGCTTCTGATACTGGACTTAAGGTAGTGCCATTTACAGTCACCTGGAAGGGCACTACTGGGACAGGCCTAGGTGGGATGAGGACTAGCTCCGTTTTAGACATATTGAGCTTGAAAAGTGCCTGTTAGCCATCCAGTCTGAGATAGCTGAGAGGCAATCTTTGACTTTTGATTGCATATTAGAAGTCAGTTGAGGTACACTGATATTAAGATATTATAGTCACAGGCAGTAACATAATGTAACGGTAATATGGCAAGATGTATCAAGGAAAGCAGATGCTAAGCCCAAGCAGTGGGTTGGTAGACTGAATTGTAGATGAACTAGTTTTCTCCCTTAGGAGAAATTTGTTCTTCCCGCTGAAGCAATGCATTGTACATCTCACTACCATTCAGGGTGTTAAAATACCCTCTTAGAGCAATTTTTATTGTTAATTGGTTCCGTATGATGAAGTTGAATTGCCTCATAATTACTCTTTATTTTGATAATGTAGCCCTCTGTGTTTGTCATCTTGCTGTATGTTCATTTTTTCAGCAGATGAATGATTGTTTGGGACTTATTTCAATGCTCATTTCTGGATTCCTGCCAGTGACTTGACCAAACCTAGGTCATACTGACTGCAGTCTGTCTTTTATAAGCAATGTCTGTTTTTGTATGTGTCAACCCTCCCTTTAAGGAAAGGCACTGTATTAGGTAATAGACTAGACCTAATTCAGTAATATCCTAATTAATTTGGGTCTGGGGCATAAAAATCTTATTTTAATCGTAGGACACATGATTAGTGATTCATGTGTGTGACCAATGCATTCATTTTTTTGTTTTAGTAATGAATTATAGCCCATTAGCTTTTCAAGGATATGTTCATTTTTGTCATTAATACATGTAAGCAGTCCTGAGGTTCGATATCTCTCCTTTTACTCCTCATCTTAATGTCACACCTTAAATGCCTCTTGTACTACACATTTTTACACTTATTTTGACTGTCTTTTAGTCACAAAAGTTGTGTTTTTTGATGAATGTGGACACAGCTGTAGTGTTGTGATACAGTTCCACTGTTTTCTTACTTTCATATATCAAGCTTTATAGTTCCCTTTCTAGTTAGGATAAATGTGAAATTAAAGGGGAACTCTCACCTCTTTTAAAGTACTTCTTAAATTAAAGAGGCAAAGATTGTGACAGACTGTCCTTAACCAACATCACCAGCTTATTTTTAAAAGGCAAAAATTGGGAGCTATACTACGTTGCATTAAAAAAAAAAATGGATGGAAGCTTACATCGGATAGCACTTTAAAATAAAAGAAGTAATTTAACAGAGGTGAGAGTTCCCCTTTAAAGTGGTTTGTACAAATGATTACAGAAACTGAAAAAAAAAAAATTACTAAAGGAATAGTTACATAGATAATATATATATTTTTTTTTACTTTTCAGAAATGTGTATTTGCCTTCTGAGTAAAACAAGGAGCTTTCACTGCTAGGAGATGCTTTTGTCAACTGTTCATACCAGAATGTGAGAGGCTCTGAGGATGAACAAAAGCACAAGTGGCTTGTGCTATGGCCACTCAGCAGCGTCACATTTTAACGTGTAGTGCCATCACAGAGGAGAAAGTTCCACAGTCCTATTAGACTAATCCCTCCCAAAAGGGCAGACAAGTCCCTGCTGCACAGGAACACATGCTATAACCGCAGGTATATATTTCATCCTTGGTGGGTGGGGTTAGTCTAATATATATGTGAACGTTTCTCCTCTGTAATGGCACTAAAGAATTAAAATGTGATGCAACGATGCATTGACTAGCCGTCAAACAAGCCATTGTGCTTTTGTTTATTCTCAGAGCCTCTCACATTTTGGTATGCTTTTCTTTTAATAATCTTAGGGGTCCACCTTGACAAGTCCCAACAAGGCAGGAAATGTACATCTGAGTTTACATGATGTTCCTGTGCAAAATGCATTTTCTTTTTGGCATCTATAGAGAGCTTCAAGTCCCATGCTGTAGGTCTCCATTAAAAGCAGTAGCAACTGTGACATATGGTATCTTTACAAAGACAGAATTTTTATATAAAAAGAAAAAGTTGTAATAACTTTTGAATGAAGTATTTTCCATCAATATTAATACCTTTTATTTGTTGGTTTTAATTTGAATGTGGAGGAGGGGTGCACAACACAATGATTTGTGTAATTCTGGCACTGAAAGGGTTAAGGAATTCACACTAAAATAATGATATATAATATTTGGGACTACATGGTATTTATTAGGCATGTCTCTTTTTATTTGTGCCAGGACCGACATGAGTCCTTCGGGGTTGAAAAAATGTGATGGTCCTGACACGTGAATGGTCATTAAAGGGAGTCATTTTGAGGGCCTTGGTGCAAACATTTTTCAGAGGCCCTAAGTAGTACCCTCTGGACCCAGGGGCACGTTGGGACCCCTTGGATGTTGGGGCCTGGTATAACTGCGCAGTCAGTAGTTACTCCCCTAGGGGAACCACCACTTAAATATAAGTGGGCCCCCAATTAATTCTTAGTATAGCGGTATGCATTGAAACACCGTTGTAATCTTTATTAAGTGCTGGCATTATTTAGAAATAGAAGTTCTTATGAGACTCTCTTCCAGACATCTTGCCGAAGAGGTCTCTGTCTGCCTGCGCTCTCTGTCCCTGTCTGTACCGTAAGTTACATTGCAACTCCCCATTAGATTATTTGCCAGTCAGTGAGGAGACAGGGGCGGACAGCGCAGGCACACATCCCTCTTCGACAAGATGTCTGTGTTGTCATCTGGCGTTGAGTCATAAGAACTTACATTTCTTTAAAAAAAAAAAAAAAAAAAAAAAAAACTGGCACTTAATGAAGATTATAACAGGGTTTCTAAGCATACCTCTATAGCAAGAGTTAATTTGTGGGGCACTTGTATTTAAATTATAGTTCTGCTTTAAATTGATGGGAATTTTCAGGAATTTTCTCTCCCCCTATGATGCAGTTGGTGCCAGAATTCATCATCTTTTGCTTATGCACAAGGCATGTAGGGCCCTAAATATAGAAACACATTCAAATATTGGTCTATAAGGGTGAATAATCAACTTGGCCCTATTGTGGACTTTTTAACATGCAGCCTTTAAAGTTTATTCCGTTTTGTAAACAATGGCTAATGCATTAATACATTCCCCCCATTCTCCGCCAGGAGAATTTTTGCTGGTATTGATTGAAGATTCACTGAGAAACATGTTTAGAACCCTGCTTTCTACAGTAATCATACAAGTCAGTGGGAAGACAAGAAAATTGTATTGAAAGAAACACTTTTTTTTTTTTTTTTTTTTTTTTTTTCTTCTCTATCTGAGTTTAAGAATATATTCTCTGCCAAAATAATAGTGGGTATTTTTTTTCTCATTTTGTATTAATAGCTAGTTGCTTGCATCTTCTTCTATCCCATTTTGTATGATTATATTAATTTATATGTTTATATAACTCATGAATGATAAAATGTACTTTATTTTTTTTTTATTATTCTGATAAAAAGGGATATGGACATCAGTGCTGATTCGCTGTTAGCTCTTTATTGCATTAATTCTACCCTTTGAGTGCCAGAGGGGTACGCAACGCATTGCTTTGCAATGCGTTGTGCACATCTCTGGCGCTCAAAGGGTTAACACATTGGATCTCCTGTATAAAACAAGAAGGAATAATTCTGGGGCAAGTACACCAAATAAAACCAAAGTGTGGTTTAACCCCCTTGGATGCTAGAGAGAGAGTGCTAATACATTGAGAAGCAATGCATTCTGGGACTTCTCTAATATGCAAAAGGTTAAGGGTAAAAAAGAAGTCCCTCTTAAGTCAATGCAAATTTTGGCAATTTTTATTTGGTGCAGCTGATTTCTTCCAGAATTGCTCCACTTTGTCTTTATACATAAGGCCCATTATATCAATATTGTTTACCCTTTTCTAGAAGGGCAGTGGTGCCGTCCTCTGTTATTGGGTGACATTGGAGCTATAGACTTTAGAATTTTCTCTGCTTCTCATCAAGAAGGGATGAGATGGAAAATGTATACAGTGAGCCTATAGGGCTTCCTGCAGTGCTTATTAATCCTTTATGGATCATTTGAAATGTTTCTAGTTTATTTAAGCTCTGATGCTTGTATCAGACTGCTCCTGCAAAGATGAAGAGCAAGGGAAAAGGGAAAGTGATCATGCTCTGAATTTTAAAAACAATCTCACTTTCAAGCAAAAAGCACTTTTATGCTCCATTAGCGCTGAATTTGCCCAAACTCTTACATCGTGTTAATACAAGCTTTGCTGGGTATACTGAAGTGTCCTTTCAAAGACATGGTTGAATTTTACCAAACTGGATATTAAGATTTCCTTGCATCAATATATACTGTTGCAAGGTCACACAACTATTTTCTACCCATCTTTGAACATAATGTATGATTCTTGAGCTTTTTTTTCTTCACCTGTTTGCTTGAAATTAAAACACATTATAATACATCTCAAATCTTGCTAGTTATTCATTGTTACTCCCACCTCTGGGAGCAGCAGCATTATTAACCTACCTTACTGCCTGTGCTAACACATGTAAGAAATACACCTGCAAATCACAGCCACCGTCTAATTAGCTGAAAAAGTAGGTGTGGTATCAGAGCCATACGCAAACAATTAACCTATATGCATTCAGCAGACAAGACTATGGCATCTACCAAGGAGTGTATCTGGTCATTTCTATGGTTAGCACAATGGTTCTCCTCCCTTTTTTCCCCCACTCATGGCACACCTAACCCACTGTCTGGAATTTTTAAGACACAACAAACATTTTAAAAGTATTTAAGGAAGTGTTCAAAGCTACAAGTATACAGATTTTCTTAGGTCTTATAATTAGAAACACATACACGCATACTGTGAATAAGAGTTTGCTTAACTATATATTGAAAACTCAGTATTCACAACTTTCGTCAGTCTTCATGGAGGAAAAAAAAGCTGCACCCTAAGCTGGTGCCTGTGGCATCCTGGTTGAGAAACACAGGCCAAGCATATTCTTGCCATGGGGATGCTCTGTAATGCTGCATAAGTAGGACTTTACACACAATAAGGCCTACCATTCATTCTCTCACTCAAAAAGTATGTGCATGCTTGAACTACGTTGACTGGGATAATTGTACTTGATATTTGTTAAACGAGCTTGTACAACCTGATATATATTGAAATAGTAAGCACTCTTGGAAAATTCAAGCATTGTTGCCTGCTTATTTATCTTAAACTGTTTATAATTAAAGTACAAATGTTAGACAGACTTACACACTTTTCTGAAAACCTTTAAAATGCAACATCATGGTAAATTTAAAGACACATACTTTTAGTTTAAACTAGCAAAGTGGGACGGCGTTGCCCATCTGATTTGCTGACCATTTACTCCATTTTCAAATTATGTAAGACACTGATGGGTGTTATGTAACATCAAAAATTGTGATTTCAAATACCACTTGCTATACTTCAGATAATTTATTTGGATGAAACCTTTGAGTACTAGAGGAGTGTTAAATGCCTTGGGTCACAGTATACTGTATTCCACTGACATCACTGGTATGTTTTCTTTTTAAACCAATTTCTTGGCTTTTATCACCTGTTCTGGGAAATGTTGAAATCATACATTTTTAAAGCATTGTCCATACTTTGCTCATTTAGTAATCACATCAAATGTTGGAAAATATCACTGCTGCTCACCAATCAGGATGTAAAACCATAGCAAGACCTAATGATTTACATATAATATGACATTATTTATTTATTTTCACTAAGATTCTTGTTATCTTCCCAGCCTTGTTATGTATATCCTAATAATTGATTACAATTGTGACAGCTTTGTCAGTTTTAAATGTAGTTAATAAGCTAGAACTGTTATTTTTGACAAGTCATATTACTTGGGATGTGTGTTCATACTTGCATAGCACAGGGAATTTTATGATCTAGAGTGAAACATTAAAGAGAGATTAAGGCACTTCACACTTTGATGTAGCTTGCATCATACCTAGCTTTTGTGGTTAGCCTTTGATGGATTCCTCTTCTCATTTTTCAGTGGTTAGACAAATCATTCATGCAAGCTAAAGGTTAATGTCATTTCTAAATAGCTGTCAATGTAATAAGTGTTTTCTCCCAGGGGAAGAATGTTTTATCAGCTGTATAAAAAGAAGTATGATAGAAACTTTATTATTTAGATACTGTCGGGCAACTCCTGGCAAATTACACAGGCAGGTCTGCGTAGCTTATTTTCAGGTGTAGTGGGGGATTCTATACTTCTAGGTTTTAAGTTTTTTTCAGTTCTTCAGTTGTTCATTTTAACTCAGTGTGACATTTTCACCACTAGAAAGTCCTAAGCATACCTAAAATTACTGAACTTATTATGTTTGTTTAAATGAAGCTCAAGACACCTCTAAACAATTGAGTGTGAGAACGATGTCCAGCACTTTGTTAAAAAATGTTTAACAAAATTTTAAACACGCTTCTGGCAATGAAAGGGTTCATCGTG
Organism: Rhinophrynus dorsalis; assembly: GCA_037306005.1. Classification (NCBI taxonomy): domain Eukaryota; kingdom Metazoa; phylum Chordata; class Amphibia; order Anura; family Rhinophrynidae; genus Rhinophrynus; species Rhinophrynus dorsalis. Next base: position 142,315,769 of record CM074719.1, on the reverse strand, counting down.
CTTATGTGGTCTTGTTTGACTTTATACCCATTATCTTATCCTTCTCTCTCTCTCGTGTGGGTCTGGTCTCCTATCATGCAATAAGTCATTTGCTCTTTTTTTGCAGATTGTGGGCTCTCTGTTTCAGATTACTGAGTTTTGCGGGTTATTTTGGAAGGGTCCAGGACATCAAGTCCCTTCCTTTCTGTCATTTTTCATGCCCAGAGTTCCTTATGATGCCTTGTGGAGTGTTTTTTTATACGCTGTCTCTTCTTTGGTACATAGACAAGTCTTGGTACCTGTTCCTTCTCTGGAAAAGTTCACAGTATTCCGTTCCAAACTACTCATAGTTCCCAAAAATGAGCAGATGATGTCCTACTCTGGACTTGAAGCTCCTCAACCCTTTTGTTCTTGCACCTTGGGTCAAGATTGAATATATGAGTTTTGTCATCACTGCCTTATATCTAGGAGAGTTTTGGACATCCCTGGACAAAAAAATGTACTTATCTTTATAATTCCCAAACATGCAGATCCTGCAGTCTGCTTTTCAAAACAACCATTTTCAGCTCACCGACCTTCCTTTTTGGTTGGCTTCCACTCTGATGGTCTTTAGAAAGGACCTGACAGCCTTAGCAGCCAACATCCACATTCAAAGGAAAGCTATGACGCCCTATCTCTACAACCTCTGTGCCTTTTGATTCAGACTTGCATGTCTGTTCTGACGCAACATGGCTGTGTTATCAATTTCAGGAAGTCTTTTCTGGTTCTGTCCCAGGTCCTGCACTTTCTTGGTATGAGATTCAACACTGTTCTGGTGAGGGTCTTTCTACCAGAAGGCAAGATTCTATTGTTGTCTTACCAGGCCCTAAATGAAGGTGGCGAGTTATCTGGTCTCTACCCTGAAGGTAGTCTAATTTGACCAATTTCATATTTGGGAACTGTAGCTGGAGATTCTCTGGAACTGATCCAGGCATCAGTGTCATCTCTCCAGTGTCATATCTTTGGCCATCCTGACAAAGACAGACCTTCTTTATTGACTCCAGAGGTCCCACCTGTCATTGAGACGGCCACTGGTTTTTCCAAGTTGGGTGATAGTCTTGACCGATGCCAGCCTAGCTGGGGTGCCACCTTGAGACCTCAGACACTTTATGTTCTTTGAACCAGGGAAGAGAGTCTTCTGTGCATCAGTGTTCTGGAGCTTCGGATGATCCACCTAGCCCTGCTGCGTTGATCTCTGTCTCAGTACAGGATCCCCTCTTCATATGTCTGCTGAGCTTCACAAGGGTGGAGGGAAGTGCCAGCTCTCTCCACTGTTAATATTCCGGGTAGCAACGTTGTGTCAGGCTTTCTTAGTCAACGTCTGGATCCCTGGGAATTAGGAGCTCAACCAGCCTGTATTTGACTGTATATTTGCAGGTCCTCCGACAGTGGACCTAATAGCCTCTCTGTTAACCCTCAAGGTACCTAAGTTGTGTTCCAGGTCCCAGGACCTTCTAGCTCTTTCCCCTGATTCACAGAGTGCTCAAGAAAATTAGGATGGAGCAGGCTCATCATTCTGATAGCCCCATTGTGACACAACGGGCTTGCTTTTCAGATTTTTACAGTCTGTCCGTTTCAGGGCCTTTTTTGGCTCCTTCGGCTTTCAGACCACTTGAGTCCAGTTCTGCTGTTTCATTCAGAGGTGGGGAAGCTGTCTTTGATGGCTTGGCTTTTGATGCCAGGTTCCTGAAGAAGGGATTTACAGATTCAATCACTGCTTACTATGTTTCAGGCTCGCAAGCTGGTTTCTTCCAAGGCATACTGCATAGTATGGTCTTTATTCTGTAAGTGGTTTTCCCATCATTTTGGCCTTTCTTCATGATGCTCTTCAAAAAGGGCATCTTCTGTTAAAGTCCAGATTTCAGCTGTCTGTACCTTTTCAGGCTTATCGCCTTTTTGCCAAATGTGCAGACTTTAGAGCAAAAGCTTGCTCATGCCTAGCCAGTCTTTCAAGATCCCACTCATTGCGGGATTTGAACCTGGTTCTGGGTGTGCTTCAGAAGATTCCTTTTGATCCTCTGTTTTCAGTTCCCCTGCATTTCTTGTCACTTAAGACACCATTTCTGCTAGATTTTGTCTTGTAAGACAGCCTTTCTGGTTTTCCTCTTTGATTAGGTGGTTTTGCAGACTTCTGTAGGGTTTCTCTCAAAGGTTGTCTCACATTAACCAGTAAATTGCTCTTTCTTCCCTCTGTCTAGCTGTATTAATAAACAGCAGCAGGAGCTTCATCTTTTAGATGATGTTAGGTGGTTGATGTAATGTTAATCTCACACAAACTGTTTGATTCACGATTTTTTATCCCTGACTGCCTTCATACAGGCTAGGCTATGCCTAAGGTTACATTGACTACCTTGATTAATGTGACAATTCTCCAGGCTTATGCACTCAGGAAGAAGCAAGTGTCTTTTCAGGTTACAGCACATTCCCCTGGGTTGGTGGGTGTCTTTGGCCTATAAGAACCAGGCCTCTGCTGAACAGTTGTGTAAGGTGGAGATGTGGTGGTCCCTTACACATATTTGTCAAATACTACTGTATCAACGTGTTGGCTTCATCTGAAGCCCATTTTATTTGGAAGGTCCTACATGTGGCTGTGCCTTTCTAGATGTATTTTTTATCCAGGGGCCACCCCTTGAGATTAGAGGAAAAGTGTTTTCAACTTCAGCAGAGAAAAGGTTTTTTTTTTTTTTTTTTTCTTTTCCGGTAAGGTCTGTTAAATTGTGTAATTCCTTGCCCAAAGATGTGGTAATGGCAGATACAATGGATACATTTAATAGAAGATTAGTTACATTTCTTTCAAGAGGGAATATACAGTATTATACTGTGTATTAGTAGGCAAAACAGGAATTTCAGATAAAGACTAACTTATATGGCAGCAGGAAAGCTCATATAATTATTTTCTCTGGGTTATGAGGCAGAGGATGAAACTGGTCTTTGTTCTGAGGAGATTTTTCTCTTCCCCTTCTTGGAAGCTTGCTGGATGCTTTTGGATTATATCCCCTTAGTTCCTGTGTTCCAAACAAAACATAAGAGGGGGATTTTTGTGCACTTACCAATGAATCATTTTCTCCTTAGTCCATGTGGAACACAGGACTTCCCTCTTAGAGAAAACCACTTGTCCTGGGAAGGGGGATCCTCTTGGGTTCTCTAGTTCAGGGGATTCCCTTTCTTGCTTTTCTTCTGTTTCTTTTCTTACATCTTTCCTATATGTTAAAACTGAGCATGTTTGGTGGAGGTAAAGCGGATATCGGAGGGAGTATCTGCTTCTGAGAGCCTTTTAAGGCAAGGTCCCTGTCTCCCCAGCCAGAGGATAATTTAAACCGTGGTTCCCATGTTCCACATGGACTAAGAAAAAATTCTTTATTGGTTAAGTACACAAAAATCCCCTCTTAACTCTCAGTACAGATGAGGTCAGTACATAACTGATTTGTCCATATTTAATTTGATAATGTCAGTGAAACGTCATCCTTAGTAAACAGACATGCCCACTGCTTTAACATTAATAGAGAGCTTTAAAGGGGATGAAAACTCCATTTCTTTGTTGTCCAATGTGCAAATCGTGGGGTAAAGTACCCTCCTGCATGAGGGCAGTTCTCTTGCCTTCCTCGCTAACATTCAAGGTGATGCAAACCTCCTTTAAATCGATGAGAAGTTATTTCCCCCTATTATATATTTGGTTTGGTCCAGAATTACACCTGTTTAGCATGATAAATGACACCCATACCTTCCACTGTAGACAGGAGGTGAAAAGTTATGAATCCATGTTGTTGCCAAACCCCTCCCCCCTTCTTTCACCACTTATTAAGTCCAGTGCTGTTTTGAGCTTGGATGAAGTGTATGTGTATATATCCTCTTCCTTATCTTCAGCCATTGTCAATCCACTGCAGGGTAAAGGCCTCTTCAGCAAGTCTCCAACAACTTATGTCTTGTTGTTTTTGTTACCGCTCTGTACCAAGAAATTTGGTAATTTCATTAGGGACACTGGTCAAAAACCTTTTGCGTGAGGCAGACTTTTACATTTGTCTTAATGGCAGTACTACTAAATCTTCCAAATGCTTGCCATTCCAATTTTGTCGCACAGTTTTCATCATGCTGTTTCCCTCTGTTGACATTTCCTGTCCAAGGTAAACATACTTGTCAGCTTACATACCTGTGTGTGTATTCATTTATATAATGTGTGTTCACTTGAGACTTGCACACTCAATTTGTTTAAAAATCAAAGTATATTATGTGGTTACAAATAACAGTATTTAGTCCACAGTAGGGCTTTTAACAAGTTATAGATATAGATGGACAATAGACTGACTTGAGAATAGTGCTCGGGTGTATGCATGGCTAGATAAACATGAACAAAAATTGCTTACGCATCGGTCTTAAGTCGAATAAGAATATTTTTAGTGGATACAAAATGTTTTCATTTTAGCCCCACTCAAGAGCTTTAGTTCCACAAAAAGCTCATGCATTTTTGTACCAACTGAATAACCACTCTTACTCGGCTTTAGCTTGATGAATAGCCATTTCTATTCATAATTTTATGCCCCTGGGTGTACGGACTGAAAGGATAACCGTTTAATTTGTATCACTGCTTGTGTGCTCTCATATGCTATTGCAGGGTACCATCAGTCTACATGCGTGCAGGGTGGGGGTGGGGGTGGGGGGGTGACCTCCACTATTGTGTGTGTGTGTTGTTTTTTCTTCATACATTGTTGTTATTGACTTCTACTTTTTTTGGGAAATTTGGGCTTGGGAAATTTTCTGTACCCTGCTGGCTTGAAGTATTTTCATAATTTTTGCTATCCATCTTTTTAGGTTTTAGTCAAAATGTAAAAAAAAAAAAAAAGAATTAAAAAAAAATTAAAAAAAAAATGTTTTCTTTTCCTTCAGAAGAATTGCGCTTTTTCATTTTTATTGTGACAAGCTATAATGTCATGAATACACTTTTTTTATTATTATGAGGAGTATTATTATTTTGCGATATAAAAACTATGTAAAAAAAAATTGTCGTTATTGAAAATGTCAGTAAATTTAAAAGACCTGAATCCCCCGAGTACAAAAATACCAAATATGCATAATTTTATCTATAAGCATTGTCCCCTAAATGGTATTTTCAACTTTATAAACTAAAATGTACATTCCATTGATAACATGGTAACATTACCCTAAAACAGGTCAATAACTATATAAAAGTAGATATTTCCTGAAAGTTGATATCCCACTGCATCATTTGAGGGCCATTTGTCTTTCTGCCCCTAGCTTGGTGGGCACAAATGTTTACAGAAAGTGGCACTGTTTTTTTTTATAGGCTGCATGCACTTAAATCATCCTAACGAATAGATATATGAAGGAAAAGTAGCAAGTCCTACCATTTTGGAAAGTAGACCTTCAAAAACATCAGATGAGGTGGTGTTTGCCTTTCTAATCCTTGGCTAGAATTCTTTCCATACTGTGGTGATTTCGGGAAATTATTTACATTTCCAAGGTACTAAAAACTTTGAAAGCAATGGAACTGAATACTTTATACACCCAAGAAAAATGGTACCCCATTGGTATGGGTTGACATACCTTAGTTGGTGCCAGACGCATAAAATTATACCTGCCATTTTTCTTTTGTGAAATGACCTGCCTGCACTAAAATGTTCATAACCATTACAAACATGACAGAAAGGTTAGTAAGGCATACCATTTACAAAAGTAGACATTCATCTGCATCGTATAATGGGCTACTTGCATTTTTAGCCCTAAGCTGGTGTGCATAACTCTTTCCAGAAAATGGTGCTATAGGGAAAAATACATAATATTTTTATACTTCAATCACTTCAGATCCCATTGTGTTGAAAGATTTCGGTATCCAGTACCTAGTGCCAGCCAAAGAAAAATGGTACCCCATTAGTATGTGTTGACATACTATAATGGGTTCCAAGAACATGGCTACTGGGGGAGTAGGCAGAGTATGTGCAATTCCATAACTGGCACTGGAACAAGATTGGGGGGGGGGGGGGGTGAAAGTGTTCATGCAGGGTTCTGTGAATAGTAGTGGGCAGTAAAACCAGAAGTGGGGGTCTGCCAGTGTATGTGGGGATCTGTAGTGGAACCAGGCAGTGAAGTCAGCTACCGATCTCCCAGCTGATTTGTCTGGGTAATCAATAGAGGCAGCGCAGGGGAGTAGCATGGCTCCCCAGCTTCCATCCTACTTAAAGTACAAGGTAGTAGTGGGCAGGATCAGGGGAAAGCCTGTCACATCACTGGGGACATGGAGGCTTCCTTCCATCCTGTTTACTCCTACACGAAAGTGTGGTTAGGATGTAATCAGGTGGCCATGCTACTCCCCTGTGTTGCATTTATTGATTCTCTTAGCCAAATTGGCTTGGGGATCAATAACTGGGGGACATCAGGAAAGGTCCTGATCACCCCCCCCCCCCCAACAAGGAGTATTTTTTTTTTATGTGCTCTCTGAATGCTGGTTTATGTGGTGGCAGCCTTCCAGCTGTACACTGTTTGGGCTTGACCTGCAGGCTCTGTGGGGGTTAAATACATACATATATTATAATTGCTCCAATTATTGGGGAAAATTTTACTAGTACACATACATTTATGGATTATTAAATACAAATAAATAATTATGAAAACTAAAATTGTCACCTGTATTTGTCCATTTTTAGGTTGTTAAGAGTGCAAGTCCTTGTGAACATATGCACCTGTGCAAATATGGTACTGTCAGTAGCTTAACCCATAGCATGCTGGAGATGTTTACAAAGCATTGAGAAGTAATATGTTGAAATCTTTCTAGCATCAGTATCATAGTCTCACCTACACACAAACTAACCAAACGAAGTGATTCTTCTATAACCGCAGAAATCTTCTCTAAGGTTCACATGAAGAAAGAATTCAGCAATTCTAGTGAACTAACTGCACCTTGTAGGTGGCAAATAAGAATTTACAATGCGTTTAATGGGGCTTTTAACCTCTAGAGATGTCTTTAATACATCGCAAACAAATATTTTGGAGACCTACAGCATTCAAGTGTTTAAAGACCCCATTTAAAGGGGATCTATCACCTCTATACAAATGTCTGTTAAATGTTAGGTTGTATAGTGACTAGATGGATTTTTTTTAACCATATTTGGCAGAAAATTAATATTTAACCCCTTAAGGACTTGGAAAATCTGAGGTAGTTTTCACTTAAGGAGTGAAGCAATTCTGACCTTTTTGACTGTCTTTGTTCAACAGTATTTTCCCTCTAAGTACTTTTTTACCCATGAAAATTATATACCATTTTTTTACGCACAAACAGGGTTTTCTTTTGATACCACACTATCCTACTAGCCTACCATTTATTTTAGGAAAATTAAAGAAAACTGTAAAAAAAAAAAAAAAAAAAAAAAAAAAGCCTTTTTTTTGTCTCTTGGGATCATTTGGGCACAATGGGTTAAATTTTTATGGACACTGAATTAAACATAGCTCATAGCTACAAAATGGGTAGTTTTAAGTGGTCACGGTCCCCCCCCGGTGAAAATACCCATGTCCCTTTTTCCTCCCCTATTTTCCCACTTTTTTTATTGATGACATTTGGTGGTATGTATAAATGTATTACATGTATCCACAACATTCACACTTCCCATTTTGGTTATTGATTTTTTTTTTTTGTTTGTTTGTTTTTATTTAAATAACATTTTTGTATTTTTTTTAAAAAAAAAGTGTTTTTTTTTGTTTGTTTTGTGTTTTTTTTTAAGTTTTTAATTTTAGCAGGTCAAAAATGGACCTGCATTTAGCCAGCTTCCAGCACAGCAGTGAAGGGGTTAATACCCTCAGTCGCTGCATTTTATTTGTCCACTAGATGTCTCCTCTCTTCTTCTCTGTCCTTTACTTTGATAGCAAGGGACAGACGGCTGAGAAGAGACACTAGAGGCAGTGTAGAACACTGCCTAATTCATTCTTTCACAATGCCAGTACATGCGATCCCATGACCCAGCACTTGTGAAAAGTGGCTGAGACTGAATGCTCCGGTCCCGGAGCGCTCAGTCTCAGCCGGGAATTAATGATAGCAGAGTGCACAGAGGCGCTCTGCTATCATTTATCCCATGACGTACCAGGACTGTCATGGGTCCTTGAGTCAAATCTACCCATGACTGTCCTGGCACGTCATGGGTTGTTAAGGGGTTAAAGAGTGCACTTCTGAACAGACTGGTTACCTGCTCTGTACTGCAGTATGTCACTCTTTCTTTGCTCCCCTCCCTCTATGCAGCTTCCTCCGAAGACGGAGGCTTTCTGTCTGTAAGCTGGAGTGATCTCATTGGCTAGATATTGACCTCTGCCAGTGAGATAATTCCAGCTTACACACAGAAAGCCTCAGTCATTGGAGGAGGCTGCATAGAGGAAGTGGAGCGGGGGAGGAGTGACAGACTGCAGTACAGAGCAGCTAACTGTAGTCTGTCCAGAAGTGCAATCTTTAAACTTTAATTTTCGGCCAAAGATCCCTTTTAAATCAGTGGGGAATTTGGGTTTTTCATTTGTCCCAAATGAAGCAGTTCTTTCTCACAGAATTGATCCACTTTCCTTTTGAATGTAGGCCCTTAGGCTTATGCCAGACAGTTCATTACAAGAATATTACAATAAGAAATTTTTAAATATTCCTCTGCTGTGAAGAATTATTATTGTGAACTGAATAAATGTTTACATTACAATAACAGTGTAAATTCATAAAAATTTAATACAGAGAAAGTTATTAGGTTTGATTGTTACATGTGTAATGAGATAATGTAACATGGTGATAAATATTACTTATGTTGGGTTATTTTTGAATCATTATGTAAAATAATTTTTTTATTTTTTAAGCGCTCCAGGCCCGTTCTGGCATCACCATTAGACCAAATGTTTTCGGTCACCAAATGGACCTTCCTGCCCTAAGAAAGGTCCATTTGGGGAGCGAAAACTTTACACACTTGCGATAGAAAATGCCCAGGTGCACAGTTCCCAAATACGTAATATCATCCAGAAGAAAAGAGCAGCCCCCGTGGGACTTGTTAAACTGGCAAAAATGGCTTTATTAAGGTCATCGTTTCAGACCTCAAGCTTCTTGTGGACCGAAATGTTGACCTTAATGAAACCATTTTTGCCAATTTAACAAGTCCCATGGGGGCTGTCTTTTTTTCTGGATGATATAAACTTCACTGTATATCAGTGGTTGGCAACCCATGCCCTCATGGCCCACTAACAGACCAGGATTTAAACACCTGCTAGAACACAAGTGAGCTAATTAGAGGATAAGTCAGTTTAATCAACTAAATTGAGACAAAAAAGGACTTAAGATCAGTGGGCTCTACCTAAATCATTTATGATTTGCAGCCAGTACCATACTGTTTGCCAGTAGTCCTTACGAACTGCAAGGACATGTTGAAGAGCTCCAGCAAGAAAACAAATTTTGGTCTGAAGATGACTATCTGTAAAATGCAAGTGACCTTTAACAAATTTACCATACCAAGGAAAATCACAGTAGCCAGAAGAACTGGACAAGTATGTTTACCTTGGACAGAACATGTCGACAGATGAAAACTCCACGATGGAAATTAAGCATCTAATAAAATTGGGATGGTGGACATTTGGAAAACTTAGTAGTACTATCTTTAAAGGGGAACTTTCACCTATAAAACACTTTTTGCCAGTTGCTTAATCCCTTGAGTGCCAGAGAGGTACGCAACGCATTGCAGAGCAATACATTGCGTCCCTCTCTGGCACTCAAAGGGTTAAGCTATTAAAATTGTATTTGGATGCATGTTTTTTTTTTTCTTCTACTTACATACTTTCTAAGATATGTACACTTCATGCTGGGCACTTCCGCATTCTGCAACACACTGTAACTTCAGCACAGCTGTGCAGGACTTCCCAGTCCTGTAATTTTCCTCCCACCTCCCTTCCAGCTGTCCCAGGGAACACATTTATGCTTCCCTTCGTACATGTGTTCATCTTGTCTATCATTGAAGCAAGCTCCATTTATCATTATACTGAGCTTGCAAGCTCAGTATAATGATAAACAGAGCTTGCTGTGTAGATAGACGTGATGCACACCACTACTAAGGGAAGCGTGAACGGGCTCCCTAGGACAACTGGGAGGGAGGAGAAGTCCTGCACCGCTGTGTCAAAGTTACACTGTGCCATAGAATGCGGAAGTGCCCAGAATGAAGTGTAAATATCTTAGAAAGTATGTAGAAGAAAAACAAAACATCCATCCAAATACAATTTTAATAGCAGCATTAAGTATTGTCCATTCCTCCTATTAGTACCTTGCAGACGACTGGCAATAGGATTATTGATTTTTTTTTTTTTTAGCGTCACCTTATCACTTTTTTGGACAATAGGATGACTTCTGCATCTTTCCATGTTTCAGGCAATTTGCCAAGTAGTAGGTATTTTGAAAATAGTTTAGCTATGGCTTTGAATAAGGGTCAACCTCCAGCTTTCAACAATTCAGTAGTGACTTTCAGGTCCAACTGCTTTGCTATTTTTTCATTGATTTTATTGCAGCCTCTACTTCTACCAAAACTGCTGGCACAGTTTCAGCGTCTGGCACTCAGTTGTTGTCCTTCATCATTATGAAGAGTTGAATAAAATTCTTCCACTTGTTTTATTATTTGTTGTTGTGTTTTTGTTGTTGTAGTGTCTTCAAGCTTTAAAGCATCCTATACTTAGACTGTAAGCTCTACGGTGCAGAATTTATACTCACCGGGTGCTCCCCTTATGAGTGACTTTATAATCAATTAATTACTGCACTTATTGTACACGTCGGCGCTATGTAAGTAAATATATACATCCATATACATTCAAACATTTGGCTTCTATGTGTGGCCATCTTTCATTTTGCTTTCTTTAGCCCTTGATTTTCTACTAGTGTTCTTTTGACAAGCTCAATATTGAATGTGCACGTTTCTTTTTTACTGCCCTTCCTTATGATCTTGCCCATATCTACATATTCTACCCTTTTCTAATATTACAGTTATGCTTCATATCTTGTTACTTTTTTATCATTGCAACTGCTTTTTATATTCGGGTGCTTTTTCTTTCACTGCAGGTGCAAGGGCATGGTCACTGTGTTCAATAGTCTCAATAACTTCATTGTGGGTTGAAATGTCTGTCTTGAAGGTCTTACAGTACACTGAAGCTATTAGTGCTAACTCCAAATTCATATGATTTTAAATAGTTGGCTAGTGTCAATCTTCATGTTTGTTGACTTGATCATTGTCTTTCTTTGCAGTCAGTTTTGATGTTTGGATCAGTATAATTTCCAATGTTAAAATTATATAAGATTGGTCAATCAATGAATATTGTTTCAGTTTTATTACCATTAGGGCTTATCCATATCGATTTTCTCTGGGACGAAATCATGATGTACACATTTTTTTTTCTTCTACATAAATTTTTGATCAGTTTGTTGCCTCTATCGTCCAATCCGATAGATTTTCCCCCAATTATAAATTTGTAGCAGTAATTGTCTTGTTTGTAGAGACGTAATAAATAATCATTAGTCCTTTGATTGGAGTGTGTGTATATGCCCATTGATTTTAAATGTTTTTATCCTTAATGTTTGGGAACTAGTTTCATCATCATTTCTTTTAAGCAAAATAAAGTGTATATTTTCTAAGGTTTTGCATCATCTCTATAGAACCCTGTTTTATTAATTGTATATGTTTTGGCTCTAGTACAGCACACTATTTTAGTGAGCATTTCAACCATGGTGCTTCAGTTGCATTTAAAAATTTCACTCTACACACTTTGTAACCCCCATATTGGAGGAGTAAACCACCACCCCTGTTTGATTTTGCTGGGGTTTTAACATCTTAAATGCTAGGTCTCAGTGCGTTGCTTCTCAATACATTGGACACCTCTCTACCCCTTCACTCCATAAAAGCCAGATTTTAATCCAGGGAGATTTCAGAAATATTTTTTGTTTCATGTCATGCAGTTGGCTTGCTCCAGACTGACAGTATGTGCAGCTGCTTTCTAATATTATAGCTATTTAGGTAAAATAAGCTTTCCTGGAAGAAATGTGTTAAACTATGGTCTGTTGTATTCAGTCAAATGAAATGCTCTAATTTTTTATTTAGATCCTAGCAAAATAAAAGCATTGTTGTTGCCTATGGAAGTAGAGACAGTGGGGAGGAAAAAGGTATTCCACGGTCCACTGATAATGAATGACCCTTATGTACACTGACTTTCATACCAGACTTGTTCAACTGGTAACAAGAGAACCATGCTACACGGTTTACCAGCTCAGGCACCTTTCAATTTCAGCCACAGAACCACACTAAGTGGTCTGCCAGCCCAGCCTTTTTCTGCTGGTAGCCACAAAACCATAATACACTGCTTTGTCTGGCAGCTCCTGCTCTGCTTTCTCCTCCTGATGCATTCCACTCCCTGCCCGATGCAAATGTGTGACTTTGTGTTTCAATAAATGCTGTTCCAGCATTTCCCCAGAGAAGTATTTAGTGGCACACACTGTCACACGCACACACACTGCCTGCAGACCTCTGAGGCAGTTCCACAGGGCAGAGAGCGGAAGGAGGTGTTATGGCTGTAGGAGGAGCTGCCTTGTCATGGGTGAAGAACAGACCTCTGGTGAGGAGGCTGGGTGGCTGTAGGGTGGGGAACAGTCTAACTCTGGCTGTTTAACCCTTTGAGTGCCAGAGAGGTATCCAGTGCATTTCTTCACAACGCATTGGACACCCACTGGCACTCAAAGGGTTAAGTAGGGATGTAGATGTGAGAGAAATTTAGAGGAGAGTCAGTATACTGTATTGTGGAGAGGAGACTGTGGGTCACAATGTGGAGTGTTGGGTGTTTCAAAGAGAATGTGGATGGTAAACAGCAGGAGTGGAGGGGACAAGAAGTGCTACAATACAGGGAAGGGAACTGTGCTGGACATTGTATGGGTAGGCAGAAGGAAAAGTGCAAGGCTACTTCCTGCAGTTATTTGCGCAGGTGGGAGCTTTGCCTCCTAAAAAAATCACTACCTCATCCATCTGGGTTTGTGTCTGGTTACTGCTGATGGTAGGTAGCAGGAAGGAATTTACATAACTCCACCCTACTGGATGTGTCTGCCAATCAGTCGGGAACTCTCTAACCTTTGTTTATAAATAGCTTATCCTTTCACTACATTTAATTTGTGTGTACTAGTACCCATTTCAGAGTGCGTCCAGGCACCTGCCTCAATACCTAGTTTGTGTTGATCAATCTGTCATTATAAATATTTTTAATTTCCTGGTAGACACACCAAATGAGAAGTATTAAGCTCCGGGGATAAGCTTACCATGCCTCCAAAAAATGGAGTAATTTGGTGAGCCAACAGCACTATATTGTACAAATAAGCAGTTCCACTGATTTAAATGGTGCGAAGCAGAGCTTCATGGACCTGTTTCATTCAAAGAGTTAAAAACATAATGTAAATACAGGGGAATGTTTGTGTGTTTCCTTCATATAGTTTGTTTGCTCCAGGACTGCTACTCTTGCTTTCTGAATACGACCCATAGGGAGCAGACTTTCAGGTGAAGTGATTCTCTGCATACAAGTCTTTCGGAATGTAAGTTCGTCGCTGCGTTAACACATTTTAAATATTGCCAAGTAGCTTTCTTGATGGAAAGTTAAGTAGTGGTTTATTTATCCCTTCTTCTTTGTCAGTGATGGAACAGCTGCTGATGCACGAAAAATGCAGTCCGTCATCAAGCACGCTGAGTCCAAGAGAAGCAGACAAGATGACTGTAGCTACCCTGTCTGCTTTGGCAGTCTCTGTTTTCAGTGTAATGAAGAGCAGGGGAACAATGTTCTGTAATTAAGGATTCCATTAAGTTGAAGAAAAGAGCAAATGGGGATGTTTGTTCTCCAGGCTGAAAAAATGTGTCTGGGGTGGAGGTGAAAAGGAGGGAGGGCAGGCTGGTGGTGCTGTTAAGGAGAGAGGTGGGTGGAGAGACAAAGTCAGGGCTGTTTGTTGAATATACTGTTAAGGACTGTTACCATCCTAATTAATCAAGTTAGAAATTACAGCTGTAGTTGGTTTCCCCCCAATTCTTGTTATCAATTTTCTTCTCTTTTGAGACAAAGCAAATATAAATTTTGTGTTCATTTGTCACTCGTTCTCTGACTTCAGCATCTCTGAAAATAACAATGTAGCACAAAAGACCAGTATTTACCTAGTTGTAATGTGGGTTGCCATGGTGTTTTGCAAATTATTGCAATTATGTTCACCATGCGAGTCGCCCTTGGTAACTGGCGAAAAAACTGATAATCCTGTTTTGAACAAAAGGTCAAATTGCTGAATAGAAAGTCTTGATTAAGTAAAAGATGTACAAAGTGGAATTATTTCCTACCATTCAGAAATAGTTCTTGATCGGGTTTGGTTGGGAGGAGGGAAGGGGGTGAATAAGTACATCTGTTGATTACTGAAGTACAAAGCATTGAAAGGATGTTGCCTTGAGCCTTTCATGTAGTCTTAATGGTGGCTTTTTTGTCAAATTTACCCATTTGCTGCATTGAAAGCGGCAGCTGCATTTAAGCTGTGGAGATGGTGGTTTTTCAAGAGTTCCGTGCATGTAAAGTTCTCAGCGGTCTCTGCAGTTGACTAGTAGCCCCCTGGTATATTAGTACCAATGTGCTACGTTTGAGTCTTGTGCTTGTGAAACCCTCTGACTGACTGATCTAATAAAGTGCTCTCACTGAACAATCTCTCATCAGCTGCTCCTCCACTGGGGACAGAGTTCACTTACAACCGACAGTTAAATGGAAAAGTTTTTTCTGTAACTTTATTACTAAATTGGCTATCCTTGGCAGGGTTTTATAAGTATTTTGTAAATTAGAAAACATGCAAATAAGCTACCAAATTTGCAAATGCCTGAATCAGGACAGGGACAGGTGAAGAAAAAATATATGTTAGAATTGAATTTGGCCCTCAAGGGCCACCAACAGGCCAGAGTGTAAGGCTACAAAAAAAAGATAAGCAGAGGGCACCCCAAAATTAACACGTAACCCCAAAAAGTTAATAAATACTGCTACAGTTAGAAAATATTAAATTTGCTGCAATATGTATAGCCAATTATTCCCTCAATAACTCAACAGTGGGCAAAAGTTTCCACACATACACCGATAGACATTACAGCATACAAAAAGCATAAATTGTGTATGTTCAATAACAATGTTAACAGCAGTTTTACAATTTTTAAATGGTCCATCTCTGAGTTCCATTGTGTTTTTTTTTTTTTTTTTATTTTAATTCTTCTCTGTGGCTGATCAATGCAGAGCACTGCAGCTGTTGCTGGACTACAACTTCCATCATTCCATCATCAATTTCCATTGGCTTACAGACTATGATGGGAGTAGTACTTCAGCAATATCTGGGGGTCCTTACAATACCAAACCCTGATTTATTGGGCACGTACATTTGGTTAGATTTTTTTTTTCCTCCTGTATACTGAAGATTATTTGGTTCTCCCCAAATTGCTGTTATGTTGTACGTTATCAAAAAAAAGCTTAAAGCTGAACTGTCAGCAGCTATAACCACCCCCACCCACCAAATCAATTACAGATATGATTAATAAGCCAAAACAGCCCATTCTGATGGATATGCAACTTGACTGCAGGCCAAGACATACCTTTAAGTGCAGACTAGTAGGAGCACAGCCATCTTGCCTCTGTTTAAGATGATTGGCAGTGCTCATCCCCGTCATTTGCCTTCCCTTTTCATTGATCAGGCGGTCTGGGAGTGAACAAAGAAAGGAAAGGAGGCGACTTAGCATTCTTTGCTGTAAAGCTTGAACCTCAGTGAGGTATGGGATAAAGACAGCCAGAAATTTTTCACACTTTATTAAACTGCAACGGATGAGAATTTTTACATGAGACATATATATTTGGGAATGATGATGAATTATATCTGTGATATGAAGATTAATTATATGTAGGTGACAGTTCCATTTTGTTTTTTTTTTTTGTTTTTTTTTTTTCATTCTGTGTGTTTGGTGATCATTTGTGTCCATTTTTAGACTCTGGATCAAAGAGAATTATATTTTGCAGTAGCCATTTGCTTGTAATATAAATAGAAATTAACCTTTATTTGTTGGTGGCACAGTGTGGCACTTTATGCTAACTTGTTTCTGGTCTGGGCCATGATTACCACACGCTGTGTGTTGAATACATTTTAGGCAGATTCCACACACTGTAAGGACACTTATAGTACAGTGAGCTGTAGGTTTGGCCTCAAATTAATTGGCATACTGTGCAAGGAATTTGCATCAAATGCCACCAAAATATGAAGGATAATTTATCAAAACTTATTTTTCTCTGTCGTCCAATACAGGTTACTGGTAACTTTCGGTAGACGATCAGCCCCTTTAATAGGGAGGAACAATTCTGAGAAGTGACTACGGGGTGGAGACTACTTCCTCGCCTTAGCTTGCAGCTAGCCAATCTCCAACCAGTAAGATTTGTTTCTTTGTCAAGACACAAGGCAAAAGAACAGTTCTACTATCGTTTTAGCTTTATTATTATTTTTCTGTTGGATATGGAACACCACCGTTAGGCGGATTACCATCACTGACAATTCCTATCACCCAAATGTGGATAGCTCAGTTTACCAGGTGCTTTTGTGGACCTAAACCCTGGGGGGAAAATCCTGGCTGCAAGCTGTTTCCCCAGGAGTTGCCCACTGAGGCTTCTTCATGATATATGGTAATCTGAAGACAGAAGACCTGCTGAAAAAGATGAGCACCCTTCGAGTGCAAAGGTCCACATGTCCCATGCTTCCCCTCCGCATAGAGGTCTCATTTGGAGTTCCTATTACATACTCATGCACTCATTGGGTTTATCTTTATGTCTGTGAGATGTTTGGAGCAAGTTTCTTTGGTAACTTAACCCTTTTGCTGCTGGTTAGCACCTTTTGGGGGGGGGGGCACTTTCCTTACTTTTTTGTTTTGTTGTTTACTGGGTCTACTATTTTATTTTAGTGGGCTTTTGAGTGGTTTACGTTTGGTATTCACTTCGTAACTTTATGTTGCGTTTACCACATAGACGCTATTGCTCCATTCACTTCTATGGGACTTTACATTTTGGGACATATCTCTGTAACTGCTCCATGTAGCATGGTCAGAGATGGCTCATTTTGTGGGTTTTCCCTTGCTCTGTCATTTTGGTCAATGTTCTGGGGATGTTGCGGGCTATAAGGGGCTTTGTGCACTGTTGGGGTACTCTGTCAGCGAAACTATGTTTCCCATGAGCACTCGCTTTGTGCGCTCGTTTCCGATTGGCTCCCGTCGAGGCAGCCATTTTGTGTATTTGCAGACCGAGTATCCTACACAGTTTAACCCTTCGCCTACCAGATAAGTCTTGTTTTAGTATTTCTGGGGCTCATTAATTATCATACACACTTTATTGTGGGTGTTTTAATACTTTGACCGTTTTGACTCTATGAGAATGTCTACTCCATTAGACCTTGGGGCTAAACCTAAGTCTAAGGATACTGGGGTGTCTGTGTCCCTCATTGCTCCTGATGTCAGTCAGGGTTACCTAGAGAATTCTCAGGTCATGTTTGCCCAGCATGTGCTGCTGCCCCTCAACCCCCTGCAGGGGCCTCTAGCCATGCACTAGAGCCAGTGTGGATGCAAGAGTTTATGGCTACTACCAGGGACCTCTGGTCCACCTTACAATTCCTTCCATCCACTTTACAGCGGGGTCTTCCACTTGTTGCAGACCCCCGCCCTTAGCATATCTTCCCTGCCGGGTGTACCTGATGTGTCTGATACCTCTGATACTTCTGAGGAGGAATTGTTGGTGGACTCTGGTGATGACTGTTCAGCTGTTCCTTCATCTCAGTTTTTTGGAGACCCCATTGAGATGGCCCCATGCTTGCTTTCCACCTAATCCCACCCTTAACCACTTGGTGTCAGAGGAGTGGAAATTTCCAGTCAAAAAAACATCTGTGTCTAAAAAGTTTGCTAAACTTTATCTGTTTTCTGAAACGGCCCTTATTCAGTGGGTTCATTCCCCAAAGTGGAAGCCCCAGTTTCCAGGCTTTCTAAGTCAACTGCCTTGCCAGTGGCTGACGCCTCTGCTCTTAAAGACTAGACTGACAAGAAGCTTAAGACTTTTCTCAAGGCTATTTTTGCGACAGCAGGCTCTGCCCTTCACCCTGCTTTTGCTGCTGCATGGGTAAATAGGACTGTGGCTGTTTGGTCTGAACAGCTTAATTCTGCTATCTGTCAGGGAGCCCCTACATCTGACTTCTCGCTAACATTGCTGAGGCTCAGCATTATGTTTCTGCCACTCTGATGCTGTGTGTATGGTAGCCAGGGCATCTACCATGTCTGTGGTAGCCAGAAGGGCTCTTTGGCTAAGATCTGGTCAGCTGACACGGCCTCTAAGAAGGCTCTCCTGTCTTTGCCTTTTCAGGGATCCTCCCTGTTCGGGCCTGAGCTCAAGGATCTCATCAACGAGGCCACTGGAGGGAAAAGTTCTCACCTGCTAGTGGTCCTGTGGAGGAAGGTGCCTGTCAGAAGGAATCGTCTTTTTCGTCCCTTTGAGGCAGACTTGCGCCAAGAGACCCAGACGGTCCCTCAGGCTCCGCACTCCTTATCTTAGCCTAAGCAGAAATAGAGATCCAAGTCCTCCACGAAGCCCAAGGCTTCCAAAGCTTCTTTTGCATGACTCACCGAACATGGGTCCCCACCCGCAGGTAGGTGGCCACCTACGCCACTACCTTTCAGCTTGGCAGGCCTCTGTGGCGGATCCATGGGTTTTACAAGTGGTGGCCTCAGGATACAGGATTCCCTTCACCTCATTTCCTCCTCCAAGGACCTTTGTTTCTTGTTCTCCCTGAGCAGAAAAAAGATGCCTTTTTGAGGACACTATTCAGGCCCTGATAGACCAGGCAGTCCTGGAGCCGGTTCCCCCTCAGGAGTGGGGCTTGGGATTCTCCTCCAACCTCTTTGTGGTTTCCACGAAGGATGGGGGCTGTCGCCCCATTTTGTATCTGAAGGATCTCAACTCCTTTGTGGTCCAGTCCCAGTACCGCCATGAGTCTCTGCGCACAGTGATAGCGGCCATGTCTCCTGGGGAATTTCTGGCCTCTCTGGATCTTCAGGATGCCTATCTGCACATCACCATTCATCCAGAGAGTCGGCAGTATCTCCGCTTTGCCTGCGCCCGAGGGCGCTTCCAGTTCTCTGCCTTCCCCTTTGGCCTGACCACGGCTCCTCAAATCTTCAACAGAGTCCTATGAGCATTGATCTCCATCCTACATCGGAACGGCATCAGGTTGACTCCATACATGGTCGATCTCCTTCTGAAGGCCTCATCTCCAGAACTCCTTCACCAGCAGGTGCAGGACTGCATTCATGCTCTCTCTCATCATAGGCGAATCATCAGCTTGGACAAGTCAGACCTTGTTCCTTCTCAGAAGATGGTCTTTTTGGGCCTCCTCTTCGACACTTAGAGGGGGATGGTGTTTCTGAAGGATGAAGTGACTCATCAGATAGCACTAAAAGTCCAAACTATCCTGTCTCAGGATCTGGTGGGATAGTTCATTTTTCCACCACAGAAGCAGTTCCATTTGCCATGGCCCACACCAGGGAACTTCAGAGGTTTCTGATCCTGGCCTGCAAGAGTCATCCAGATCTCCTGGAGAGATCCCTGTCTCTCCCTCTTCAAGTGGAGCAGTCTCTCTCGTAGTGGCTCAACCTGAACAATCTCCTAAAAGGCAGACCCTTCCTGGTGCCCTTCTGGACCACATTGACGACGGATGCCAGCCTCTCTGGATGGGGAGCGATGCTGGGGCACTTGAGTGTTCAGAGCCTGTGGTCTTAGGAGGAATCTCTCCTTCCCATTAACGTCTTGGAGCTTCGGGCGATATTTCATGCCCTATATCACTGGACACGGCAACTGGAGGATTGCCCGGTCAGGGTACAGTCTGACATCGCCACAGCGGTAGCCTACATCAACAAGCAAGGCGGCACAAGAAGTCTCGCAGCTTGGCTAGAGGTCAAGAGTATTTTATCTTGGGCAGAGGAGCATGGCCCTGCCATTTCTGCAGTTCGTATTCCTGGCATAGACAACGTTCTGGCAGACTTCCTCAGTAGACGCACAGCGGATAGTGGGAGCTGCATCCATAGGTGTTCAACCTCATCATCCAGCAGTGGGGTCTTCCATGCATCGAACTGATGGCAACCAGGCACAACAGGAAGATGCCAACATTCTGCTTTCGCTGGGCGGATCCCCTGTTGAGGAAAGTTCTTTGGAAGCTGAGACTGGAGCGCTGCCCAGTCATTCTGATTGCTTCTTACTGGCTCCGACAGGCTTGGTTTCCGGAGCTTCTGGACCTCTCTCGGGCACTCAAAGGGTTAAAACAACGAGAATATAAGGCAGTTTAATTTTTCCTTGTAATGCAGTCTTCTTCAAGAACTGATCCAAAACCAAGTATATCTGCTTTTCCATGCCTGTTTTCTCCAACAAAAAGTGTAAGTCTGTAGTGATTCATTTTCAAAGGTTAATTAAATATTCAGATTGATAAATATTTCAAAATTCTGTACAAAATTTGATGCTTCACTTGTGTCCTGCAACAGATTAGTACTTCATGAGGTGTGCCAACACAAAATAGACTCAAACAATTCAACCTGTTTTACCCCATCTTTCCTTGGACTTAGATGCTCCAACTGGCAGAGTAGTACTGACTTGAGAGCATGACAAACCTGAGAGACTTAGGATCTGTGGGCATTCGTACTTTCTGAAGGTGTGAGTTGCAACAATGGGCATTATGTACATCAGGTAAAAACTGGAACAATTCCTGGGGACAATCCATGGCATAGAAAAGTAACAAAATTCCCTAACTTTCCAAAGATTTAAAGGTATCTTTCTTTTAACACCTTGAACGCTAGACTTCTCCAATGCAGAGAACTCTAGCATTCAAGAAATTACTAATATTCACTAACATCAATAGGAATTGAGGGGATTTTTATTCCCTTTTGTTTAATATATTTCCCCAGAATTTACCAGTATACTTTTTAATATAGAAGATCCAAATTTTTAAATTGTCATATGATCACCAGTGGTTGTACCTCACTGATCTAATCCATGAAAGGTGACTATGATAAAGTCTCTAATCCCTGTCACATTGCATAGTCTTATAGTAGGATACCCAACCAGCTTGATGCTTGTTGTTGATGAAGCACAGTTTGACAATATGAATAATTGAAAGGAGAGCTTATCTACATTACTCCAAATATGCAATATGAGACAAATAAAAATTTACAATGATTTATGTGGGGCTTTTAAACCACTAAAATGCTAGGGAGGGCTCCAAAGCATTGATTGTGTTATAGAATTGATCTCCTTCAGTTTTATGAGGGTTATGTATGAATTTACAAGAACTGCTCATCTGCTATGCTCATATATTGACTAGCAAATCCAGCACCTGTACCTGTTTATCTACAGACTCCTTTAGTACACACTGGTGCACGACTCATCCAGAGGAAGCTTTTTGTGACTATCTCAACTCCACCTCCGTAGCACGCATAGAATAAAAAAGGAAAGTTTTTGTGCATTTTTCTTCTTCACTCTGTTAGTATGTTTTCAAATGAGCAGTAAACATTTGTTATGAAAATTATATCTATAGTGTAGTTTTTTTCCTGTTGAATAAAAAAGATACTTGCAGTGCTGAGGTACATATTTCAGAGTTGTTATAGTTTACATTTTTATTATTTATTCTGTTGCATTTTAGAGACATTGAATCACTGACAAACCATTCTCTATAGAACTGCTGAGTCATGCTGTTTGATCTTTCAGGAAGTAAACATGCAGCCATTCACCCTGATAGTTTGAACTGTTATTAATTCTGAATATAACAGCTGACAAGAGTACCCTTGTTTTTTTAAGCAGGAAAAAGACCTCTAACGTGGGTTTTCTTTAAAAGTTTACTGCTTCTTTAACCTGTTAAAACTGACATTTACACTCTGTCTGCCCACCCTTTACTGCAAAGCGGACAGTTTTTCTAATCAAAAGCTTTGTGTTGGGCAGGAGCAGTGCACAAAAGCAGTGTTTTGCTTAATTTAATGACAATGTCAATTCTCACCGAGTTAAAGGTAGGCTTTATTTCTGCGCCTGCTCCATGTGAATTTAGGGAAGTGTTAAAAGCCATCTGATTGGTAGTAAATTCTTTAATTGACAAAGATGGAGCAAGTCATGAATTTTTTAATTCAGCATGATAGGATTTACAGGAATTTTTATGGTTAACAACGGTGTTGCAGCTTTGATGGTGTAACAGTCTAATGTTATAGCTGTCTTGATCTTATCTCTCTGTGCCCTGT
This sequence comes from Rhinophrynus dorsalis, assembly GCA_037306005.1. Taxonomy (NCBI): domain Eukaryota; kingdom Metazoa; phylum Chordata; class Amphibia; order Anura; family Rhinophrynidae; genus Rhinophrynus; species Rhinophrynus dorsalis. The sequence continues at coordinate 142,293,429 of CM074719.1, read as the reverse complement.
GACTGGCTTATATACATATGTACTCAGTTTGCATATTTTCATAAATGGATCACATGCAGGATGAAAATTAGGTTGTGAACTATAATAAACAGTGATCTACAATGCCTAAATAAAGTTCTGCATAGAGTATTGCACAGAAAGGAATATTAAATGAGGATTCTTTGTAAACATACACAGATAATTGAATTGTCATTTTAAATTTACATGAAAACTTCTAAAGGAGGAGAACGGGGTCAGACTAAGGGTCCTGTGTTGTGAAGAAAAGTGTAGTAATTCTGGGACAAACCCAAACGCACTATAGGTGGTGGTGGTGAGGATGGGATCCCTTTGTTTTTTAATGTGACTTTTAACCCTTTAAATGGAGCAATGTGTTAGACACCTCTACCATTCAGAGGTTAAAAGCTCCATTTAAATCAACGTTAATTTTGGTAAATTCTTTTTCTACAAATGTGCAATTTGTGTCAGAGTCACTTGACTTCTTTTGGGGATAAAGCCCTATAAGAATGACTACTTATTTATATTAGGCTTTTGTGCTGATTTATGAAGCAAGCCATATTGTAGGCTAGGCATCCCAAAGAATCCCCCAAGGCTAACAACTAAGCCTTGGTGTTGAAAAATCACAAACTAATAAGTGTCTTGGGATTCAATCCTTAAAATGGCCTCCTGGAAATGTATTGCTCTAAAAACTTTGGAGGGCCTGAGAGAGTGGCATGAAAGCTAAGTAAACCTTAACAAGTTTGTGGGTTTACATTCTGTATCACCTAGCAACCTCTAGGCTCAGACAGTTCCCTTGTCTTTGCTTGGCCCTGTTTACAGTCCATTGAAACCATTCTTCAAAAGCACAGAAATTCGGTTTCATTAGCACTGTTCTCAAGGACAAAATAATTAAAGTTAAATGAACAAACATTGCCCAGTAATTTTCTACCCTAGATACCTCTTTAACTATTTCCATGCTATACTGCATTTATGTTTTACAATACAGGTTAATGGCTATGAGGTTCCTGCTGTTATTTTTATTTTATTGATGCATGTTTCTTCATCTTTTATCTTGTCCAAATCTCTCTTCACGTTTATGATCTAGTCCAGGCATAGACAAAATGTGTCTTTTCAGCTGCTGGGGACTAACTTCCATCACCACCAGGCAGCTGTAAGCAAAATAGTGCATTTCTGAAATTGGTGACCTATAGCATTTAAGGGATTAACAGCCCAATATAACTCTTTGAGTGCCAGAGGGGTATGCAGCACCTCGGCACTCAGCGTATTAAAAGTTGTCCCTCTTTATTGTGATTCTCGTAGTGTAGAAAATATTGTCAAATTGCCTACATATTTTATAATTTTTGTTAAAGTGGAACTATCACCCAAATTAAAGTTACCCCAAAATAATTATGCACATAATGATAAACATATCCATACTAGTATTATCCGGAATAAGTTCAGCGTTATTCAGAAATCCAACTTGTTCTGAAACGTTCAGGCAGGCAGCGCAGACATCTGTGTGCCTACTCTGTCCGTCCTGGTCTCCTCTAGGAGGAGTAGCATTGTACCTTAAGGTACAGGAAGGGACTGACGGAGCAGGTGCGTAGATGCCTCTACAGCAAGCTGCTTGTCTGACCACCTCAGAATGAGTTGGATTTCTCAATAATGCTGGACTTATTCCAGTTAATACTAGCATGGGCATGCTTATTGTTATGTGGGTAACTTAAATTTGGATGATCTGCTTTAACAAGTAACTTCTTTTTTTTTTTTTTTTTTTTTTTTTAACTTGCAGCAAATATTTAACACAGGTACTATGGGATTGAGTCCCTCCTCCTGGAGGGCAGGGCACGGCACATCACAAAATACAGGGTCTTTGGTGAGAAGACTCCCTCCTCCAGCTCAACCCCTCACCTACAAACTCCCGGAATTCGTTTTCTGCAAAGCAGTTGGAGGAACAGTGGTCATCTTTTTAGTTAATAGTTTTTTTTGTTGTTGGTTTTTTTTTTTTTTTTTTTTTTTGCTTTAGATATTGGACTATATGGTCCCCTATTAGGTGGACTACACCATTGGGTTTCCTTGTAGTTAGATTGTCCAGTTTACAGGTGCTTTGTGTGAACTCTTCTTGCCCCATGGAAGTTGACTTTATGACAAGTATGTTCCTCATGGCTCTCTGTGATTCTGCTGTCTCTTATGATGGAATCCTGGAGAAAGAAGATGGGTAATTAACCATTTGAGTGCCTTGCCCACTTATGTCCCATTTAGAGCTACCTCCTACACTCTGTGTACCTATGCTCTGGTATTTATTGGTATTTTCTCTCTTGAAGGGCTTTTGGAAGTACAGATGGCTGCTGCTCTTTTCTGCTAGTTAACCCTTTCATTATTATTACTTTAGGAGAGTGTTGGGGGCTTATTTCTGGCCCCCACTACTAAGTTTTTATTATTTTCACTTCTCTGAGGTGTTTTGGGTCTTTTCTTTAGTTTTTCATTGGGATCAATTTTAGTGTAGTGGCTCCTTTAAGAACCAGAGCCCACTCACTTGTGGCCATCTTTGCTTCACTGAATTCCATGAGAAAACTTCTCTGGGACATATCTCTGCTGTCTCTGTTGGGCTACAACGGTCAGAGGGCTCTCCATTTTATTGTCTTCTCATGCTCTTTTAGCTGGTTCCTGAGTTTCCAATGAGCATGCCGCGGCCGGTGGCTAGAGTAACCAGCATTGCTAAGTAGCAAGTAAGAGAAAAGACTACAGTTCCCAGAATGCCCGTTTCCCGGGATTTCTTCCAATTTGCTGACACACTTACTTTTGGCCATCTTACTTAACTTCTGCTTATAATACGTAGGGGCTGACTGTTCTTGCTCTCCTTCTCCAGTTTAACCTTTTGCATACCATCTTTTTGTTTGGTAATTCTGTGTTTTGCTGATTGACAACACCAAAATTAGATTTTAGGGGAAATGTTCCATTTATTAAAAATGTGGAAGCAATCAGCTTTCAACATATTCTTTCAAAACCCATTCCCCTCTGCTTGAAGGAAAATAAGCAGAGTATGTCCTACCAGTCCTCACCTACAATACCGGATATGCCAGATCTAGCAGGTAAGGAATTATGAGTAACAAACCACTATTGTGTCTATGACAAACATCTACCTCTATCTTCTACGGATGTGTGTTGGTGGAGGGGGGGGGTGAAGAGTGAGAATTGATACAATTTTTATTGGGGAGGGCTCTCTGAGTTACTCTGTTTTATTATGTCTTTTTGTATTTCTGATAAGTCCAATATTGGGAATCTACATGTATTGTGAATCATCATTCCTTACCTGCTAGATCTGACATATCCGGTATTGTAGGTGAGGACTGGTGGGACATATTCAGCGTATTTTCATTCAATGTGAGAGGAATGGGTTTTGGTAGAATTCTGAATGCAGATTACTTAAACTTTTTTAATAAATTTAACATTTCCTCTAAAAGCTACTTTTGGTTTAATTTGTCATTCAGCAAAGATCATATTGTGTGCTTTCCTTGTGACCCTTCACACTATTGTTTTGTTATTGATTTTGTTATGATATATTTTTTTTTCTGCGAGTGGGGATTTTGTGTTGACTAGCAACAGGTATATATAGGGTGCTTTGGAATTTTTATATAGTATATATTTCTGGGTTTTATCTTTATTATGGGGACATTTAACCTAGTTTAATGAGATTTTGACACTCTCACAGACATGTCTGACACTGTTGGGCATATGGACAAATCCAAGGCTTAAGGATTCAGGAGCTTCCCACACTTCCTTAACCACTGGGCACAGTGGATGAAGAGGCATATGAGGATACGGATTCTTCCTATTCTTAAGGAGATTCCTATGAAGCTGAGGCTGAGGGGCTCATCAAGGCGTGCGGACATCTTGCCATAGTGACGTCCATGCGCCTGTGCTGTCAGTCCCTTTTGGAGCCGGCCTGCTCCTAGCAACGCATCCTAGACCCGGCTTGGACTGACAGCGCAGGCACGCAGACGTCACTATGGCAAGATGTCCACGCTCCGTCCTGGTGTCAGTCCTGGAAGAACAGCGATTTATCTTTAATCTGGTAATAATACTGAGCTGCTAGTCGCCGGATGGGCAATTTTGTGGGGCAATATTTTTATTGTGTGGTAATTCTGCTTTAAGATTTGGTCATTTTTAGGGCGTACAAACTCAGGAAGAAACCCGTTTCCTTTAGAGTTGCAGCAGATACGACTAGGTCTTTTGGGGCCTCCTGGGCCTACAAGCATCAGGCATTGGCTGAGCAGCAATTGTGCAATGCTGTGACTTTGTCCTCCTTGCATACCGTTGCTAAGCACTGTCGTGTGGTGGTTCTGGCTTTGGCCGGAAGGTCCTTCAGGCAGTTCTGCCTGTCTAAGGACTTGTTTTTCCCTGTGCCTTACTGTTGTTCAACTGTTTTGAGCCCGGTTGTTTTTTGTTCTTGTGTGCTGTGCAACTTTTTTAGTGTCCGTTGACACTTAGTGTGGTTTGGGCTTCTCCGGTTCTGCATAATTCTAGGGAACTCCGGTATCAATGGGGTAGGCGTGAGGTCTTTCTACTTCTACCCACCTCTGGGAGCCTACTGTTTGTATATCCCCTTGGTACCTGTGTTCCATATTAGACGATCGAGAGAAAAATTTTTTACTCTTTTCTCTTGGTCCATAGGGAACACAGGGACCTCCCTTGGTCTCTTCTGTCTGATGGTGGGATTCCTTTTAGGTTCTTTTTCTGACAGGATCTTCCTTCTTTTTCTCTTGCTGTCCTTCATTGGTGTGGTTTGCACACACAACTGGAGGCAAGGATGGGTAGAGCTGGAGTTTGTCCCACCCACAAGACCTTGTCTTTTTTTAATGTGTTCTGCCTCCAGAGGAGAAACTCACCCCATGGTACCTGTGTTTCGTATGGACTAAGAGAAATGGGTTTAACAGGTAAGACTAAAATCCTATGTTTAACCCCTTGAATGCTAGAGGTCTTTAATACATTGATGTTAAAGACCCATTTAGCTGTATGGGGAAATTTATTTGTTCCTTAACTCCAGTTGATTGTGTCCCAGAATTGTTCCACTGTCATTTGTGTATTTGTCCCTAAATAACGATAGCTGGATTCCTATATGATTCTGCATGTGAATACATGTATATGTTATGTATTCAGTGATAAAGTTTAGTTTTGCAGACCCAATCCACACAGAATTGATTTGTTGTGGCTAGTAGGATTTTGTGTTCAGGTTGATACATCTAGGTTTATTATTAAATGTTGGCGTTCCTTTAAGGAAGCCCCCTAATTTATCTGTGTTTTGATATCTGCCCTTGTACATGTCTGTAATGTCAGCTGACCTGAAAAAATATCAAATGTTGATTAAAACCTTTTGCTTAATAGAATAATGCAAAATAGGCAGCTGCCACTGTAGTTCTGGAATAAGCCTCTCCGCTTCCCTTCTACTTCAGAGGCGTCTGGGTATAGGGTTTTCAAACCCTTAACCCTTTAAGAACCAAAGGGGTATGCGATGCATTGGGAAGCAATGCGTTGTACACACCTCTTGTCCGTAAAGGGTTAATTCCAGGAGAGCAATGCATTCAAGGGGTTAATCAATCTTCACATGTTAAATCAGGGTGTTGATTGAAAGGGCGAAAAAAATAAATCTTAGGCTTCTGCAGTATTTAGATACCGTTTAAAAAATGTCATGCAGAGATTTACTTGAGTTACACACACCCACTGCTAAATGAGACATAGGCGTAAATTCTCTGTGTATGCTGTTGCCTGTGACTGATGATGTGGTGTGTTGATCCGCTGAGCATTCTTTGGTTTATTGACAGGTGCCAGACAAAGCAGAATTATTTTTGCAGCATGATGCTCTAAGTGATCTGTTATTGCTTCAAATGTTTGCTTCATCTTGGGTGAGAAGTGAACATCTTTGAGAATGGACTTGAATATGCCGTATTATTTATTGAGCTTACAAAATGTACACATCCCATTACATCTGAAAAGAGTTAGATAGCAGAAAATTATTTTTGAGCACGTTTGAAATGTTGATTGAAATTTTCAGCACAATGTCAATAGCATTAGTGGTCAACTTGAATTTTTCTAATTTTCTCCATTTTTATTACTTTTAATATCTGCCAGTCCTTTGTGTAATGTTTTGCAAACCAACTTCTCAGACCAGATAAACTTTCTCATGACTTCTAAAACACAACTAGAAAGGCAAAAATAAATAACATGTTAATGCTTAGTCATTACTAAATAATCTCAGCTTCTCCTACCTCTGGCAATAGCAGTATTATAAACCTAATTGTACAGGTCAACCCTCATCGCTGCTATACATTTCCTGCAAAGTCAGCAGTTATAAGGCGGCAACTGGCAGGATGTGGGACAAGAAGGTCAGGGAAGACACAAAATTATTGCAGCAAATTTGTTATGCTTGTGGAAATAGAGTAAATCAACTAATAACAGACTGGGGGGGGGGTTATGTTAGTTGTCCTTTGACTCCTCACCTCCACCAGTACTTTTGAGGTATGAAGACTGTTTCTATAACTTGACACAGCCAATGATTTAACAGCGTCACATGTGGACCCTATATTGCCCTTTTTATGAGCTTTTCAATCTACTGAAAAAAGCATTCAACTTCATTTTAGCTTTGTTAATATTGTATTTTGCCTTTGCATCGGTTCTATCTACCTTGTACATTGACATTCAACTTCATACCCACAAGTCCCTTAATCTAGCTGTGCATTTCAGCCACATAATCAGCAAACACTGAAACCTAAGTTACTGATATGAGTATGATAGTCAATGCTTGAAGTGCCAGTCCACGTATCATGGACCCTTCTGCCCAGTTTGAATGGCCATGCACAACAGTGTCTTTTTTTTGTACCAAGACATGGCCAACAACCAGCAAGCATCCAGTCAGTAGCAGTTTTGAGGCTATTGAGATGGGGGGAAATAATGCAAGGATCCAGAGTCGACAAGTAAGAGACTGTGGAGTGCAGTTGAGTTTACATGGGCCAGTTTCCTTGTGAAACACTTACTTCACCTCATGAAGTCCATGCAAGCTGTTCTGATAGCCATATAAAACTCTAACCATTATTAGGTTTAGGTATCTAATAAATTGTCAACTTGTTTTACAATGCAGAGTTTAAGCTTTGTACATGTGTTCTTTCATGTGCCTAATTCCATCTAGCCTCTTGCAAGGAGCAGAGTTATTTCATTATATTTTTGATTGCAAAGCTTGATCTTGTCATAAATGAACAAATCAATACATTTCAAATAAATAGAGCATATCTTCCCTTTAAAAAAATCAATTTTTAATAACTTGTACATTGACCTGTAAAATGTTTCACATCTGCCTTCTTGCTCAATTTTTGTTAAGAGTAAATTATTATATCATATTTCATCCTTTCTGGGTTTAACACCACAACTGATTTTTGTTTAGTTTATAAACTGGCTTATTGTAAGATGGAGTCCTGCTTAGAAAATACCCACAAGAGAGGAAATCTAAGATACACAGCTATTTTTCTTATGTAGATAAGAATTTGGGATGTTAGAGTGCTTATTTATTTATAGGGCAAGAAGAACAGTGGTGGTCAACCCTGTTTGTCAAGAGCTACCAACAGGCCGTGTTTTCATGATATCCTTAAATGAGCACAGCTAAACTGATTAAAGTTACTGTGCTACTAATTGGACCACCTGTGCTCCAGCTTGGATATCCTGGAAATGTGTCCTGATTTGTAGCTCTTGAGGACCAGTGTTAGCTGCATCATTCTAGCCAGAAGGTAGCCATCTGAAATGAAAAAAGTGATAAATCTTCTGTACCTGTTAAAATTAATAGAAATAATACCTTTTTCTTTTGTGTTCCTCCATGGCATTGAAAAATGGGCATTGTGTCCACCTTCCAACTGGGTACGTCCGATGAGAAAGTTTCAAAGGGATGACCTTTAGGCCCTCCCTAAGTTTTTGGTTCTACCTGTCTGGAAGGACCGAATATGTTTTTCCCCCATAATCATTTTGTTTTTCCTTTTATTTTCTTCTGCACAGCTTTGAGTTGAGTATTTTCTCTACCTGCTGGGTAGGACCAATGAGAAGCTTTAAAAAGGGTATTTTCAAAGAGAGCTCTCCACTTCTTTGCACTTTTTCTTTGCTCTTACCCAGCAAGAAAGATGCCACCCATCCTGGAATCCAGCATCTGGATCTGCACATTGTGCACTTCCCAGGGGAAAGATAGTGCTATACACTTCATTTTTCCTTGTTCCCCACAACCTTAGTGGGCCGAAGATTCTATCATGAGTAAGCTACTTACCTCTGTTCCAGAGTGGATCTATTGCATCATCTGATGAGATCTTGCTACCTATGGAAGCGTCATCGCTTCCGTCTGGCCTGATTCTATTTGTGGATAAAGCTGGTTGAACTTGTAAGTTATTCATGTATTACCTTTGCTGGTGTACATGTTAGCGGTGGAATCCAAGTTTTAATGACCTCGGCAGAAGTACTTCAGAAGGACGCACTTCACATACCATAAAAATCGAAACATGGCAATTAATTTGGAGAATTTGCTCCAGTTCTAGTTGACTTCTCTACTAGTTGGCACATGAATTATCCTCAAATATACTTAAAGCAGAACTTTCGTCTGTTATAAAGTTGCCCTGCTATAATTAAGCAGGTAGCGACTAGCTTTAGAATATATATTTTACCTTTGAAAAGTAGCCCATTCTAAAGAAATTAGTCATTGTAGGAGACTGACGGTCGAGTTAGCACATTCTGCACGCCTGCGCTGTCAGTCCTTTACAGTAACCATATGGTGCACTGCAGTCTACTCAGTGGAGACCAGGACTGACAGAGCAGGCATGCAGACAAGATGTCTGCACTGTAGCCTGGGTTCTGGTCTCCTACAATGACTGCTTTCTTTCAAAAAAGACTACTTTTCTATTCTGAAGCTAGGCACTACCTGCTTAATTATAGCAGGGCAACTTTATAACGGATGAAAGTTCTGCTTTAAAACATTATTTCTCTTTGTTATGCCGGAACTCACATTTCTCTAGTCAATTTCAGGGTGGTTGAAATCTCCCATTATGATGACATTTTCTGGCTGAGAATCCTCATCCATTCACAGTAACAGGCGTAGCACGGGGGGTTGGATATGTAATAGGCTTGGTAGCAAAGTGGTTAAATCAATGGAAATGTGGGGAGTTTATAATGGACTACTATGGTGTGTGTGTGTATAAATATTATATCTAGAAGTTTGTTTCCACACAGGAACACGAAAATCTAGGTGGTGTCTCATAAGTGATTAACATCTGGTATTAATATTTCCCTACTACATCAGCCCACAGGCAAAATGCACACTGCCTGAGACTGATATAGTTTCCTATTGCACAACAACTGTGAAATACATCAGGCTAAAATTAGTTATGTGAACATCGGTAAGGTTGTTAAGGGGTTAATGTTTTGTATATACTCCACAATATACACCATGTCAGTGGCTTGTGTCATATTGTATTCTTTGCCAGATGCAGAGAGGGGAAAAAAGTATCTCCTTGCTCACAGACCATGCAACGTTGGCATTGCAAATACAGATATGCACCTTTCACAGATAGATCTAAACCAAGGCTGTCCAAGTTCAGTCCACAAGGCCCACCAACACTCCAGGATGTAAGGATTTCCCAAATTAAGCATAGGTGAGTCAGTCAAAATAAATGAGCCACTGATTGTCATCTGTGCTTAAAGCGAAACTGTCATGTTCCAACACCCTCTCCAAACTGGGTTATACCCACAAAATAATCATACAGCACCCTACTATATTTAATAGTAGTGTCATCCCACCCCCAGATTTAATAAACTATCTGGTTACTTGTTGGGAGCAAGAGGAAGAGTGCTGCCATCATGAAGTTTACAGTGATTGGCAGAGCTCCGCCTCTGCCTGCTGGAGTTGAGATGGGCGGCGCTGGACTATGAGGTTCTGCCCTCCCGCTCCTGCTGTCAAGGTGATGCATGCCAGGCCCAGGATTCCTTGTTGATATATGGTCCTAGGGTTCTTTGAATCTGTGCCAGGAATGTTCTTTTCCTTTGATTTGTTTAATTAACCTTTTGATTGCCAGAGAGGTATGGAACACATTGCAAAGCAATGCGTTCCGTACCCCTCTGGCACTCAAAGGATTAAAGATGGAGTAGACCAATAATTCTGCATGTTCTGGAGTTATTTATAATAGTGTGTTGTGATTTATAGTGCCAATTCTCTTAGGTCTTCAGCTGACTATATTATTGTGCATACAAATGAAACAGTTTCCCAAACAGTTTCGAACATTGATAATGCGCCTGTTTTTTGTTTTGTTTGTTTTTTTGTGTTGTCTTTTTGCTTGTTTGTTGTATATACTTTGTCCATTGTTGCTCCAGTTAATGGCAAGATGGGAACCTAAGATTCAGCAGAATCTCTGGACTCCACTGCCTCTTAGGTTCCCATCTTGCTATTAACTGGAGCACTATGGACAAGGCATATTAACAGCTACAAGCAGAGAAAAAACGGGTGCAATATCAACTTGCAAAACTGTTTTGGACTACAATATGTTACACATTTCATCAGCATGCACAATAATATAGTGGGCTGAATCGTCCCCCACTGTTAGCGGTTATTGAGCTGCAGAGCTAGGGAGGGAAAGTTGGTATGGAGTAGGAGGAGATATGTATAACAGGGGACGTCATGCAGAGCTGTGTTGTGCAGTTTGTACAGCCGAACAGGGAAATGGTGACGTCATGGGTACATTTTCAAAGCCATTATATCTTAAATATATACACACTAATAACCTATATAAACAATTTAAACAGATCAAATGACCGCAAGTTTCTTCAGGGTGAAATTTCCCCTTTAATCTTTAATGACATTACTTGTTTACTTTCAATTATAAAAGTAATTTCTTTGTTACCATTATCTTGTTTCTTTTCCATATTTTGTGTCCTTTTACATTTTTCTTCTCTTTAGTTTTTCCCCAAGAAAATCTTATTTTAACTGCACATAATCTGCAAGAACATAATAGGTAAAGTTAAATTAGCTATACTTTTTACATTGTATCTTTTTATATTGTTGCACTCTGCTTTCACAGCCCCACGCAGAATGCTTTCTGGAACAAAATTCAGATCGCTTTCTATCAGGGACATAGAAGTGAAGAAAAAGTATAGGCAATTTGGTTTTACATATTGTGCCCTTGCAGAATATGTAATGTCAAAATAAAGAGTTAATTTTGCTTTAATATTATGCTTTATTGGAATTTACCCATCATCTCAACCACCCTCTGTTTGTGTATGACCTTATTCTTGGCTATACATCAATCCCTTGTCTTTTGACAAGATTAATCCATTCTCCTGGGATGTGAACTTACATGGAATTTTAACCACTTAAATACAAGAGGTCTCTAACCCATTGCTGTTACTGTATGTTAGGAGACCTTTTTTACATTCAGTGGATTAAAGATAGTTTTAATGCACTCCACTCACTGATTTTTAGAACATACAACATGCACCTGCTTTGTTGAAGGCAACCAGTGTCAGTCACTGGTGTTTATTTATGATTATTGGTTTCCCACAGTAAAGAGATCTTTGAATATAGGTGCCATCTTATTCACAGTTGAAAAAACTGTTTGAATCAAATTGTAGGTAGACTTTTTTTTTCTCTAGTGGGAACCAGGACATTTAATTAACAAAATAAAGAAAGATACACAAACCTTATACTGTATCATTTCCATGAATAATAGCATTGGTTATTGTCATTTTGCTGAGCCAGATTACCAGATATTAAGAGCAAATAAACCTAAATAAGGACTGAATAGAGAGGTAACAAACAAGAAAAAGGTATATTTAATGTTGATTATAGCAGGGAGGAAGTAGATACAAATTACATTATGTCTCCTATCTAAATATCGAGGATATTTTCAGTTTGTTTATCAGAGATACTATGCTGTTTGCTTTAACCACAGGTGATATGACAATGCTTTGGTCTCTGGCATTTTATTTAACCTCTTTACAATTGAAACCAAAGTCCCTACTTTATAGTTTAAAGGGGAACTACCACCCCACACAATCTTTACCTTCACTAAGTCTCCATCTGGAGACTAGCTGCTTAGTAGCGCTAGTCACCAGAATAATTACCTAATTTAACAGATTTCTCCTCTCTTCCATGGGCGACAGGCAGGACGGAGCGCGGACATCTTGCCATTGTGAAGTCCGCGCGCCTGCGCTGTCAGTACCAGCCGGGTCTAGGAGCCATTTTGTTCAGGCTGGGACTGACAGCGCAGGCGTGCGGACGTCACAATGGCAAGATATCCGCAATCTTCTTGCCTCTTCTAGGAGGCAGGGCACTCAGATGAAACTCCTCCCACATCCTGCTTGTATATACCCTCCCCATAGCCAGCTAGTTAATCTTTGTGTGTGGCCATCCCTAGGCGTGTCAGGACTGTTTCCCTTAGGGGAGGTGACAGGTTTTGTTTTGTGTTTTGTTTTTTTCCTTTTGGGGCCAGGAGCGTGGTGTCTCAGCTCCTTTATTCATATGGGAATCCCCTTAAATGCACTACTCTATTAAAAAAAAAAAATTGTAAGATCCATTATAAGGAATTCGTTGGACTACATTTTTGGTACAAACATTTCTTTATTTAGGTATTTATTATTAGGAAAATTTTTATTTTCCAATTTTTATGATCTTACAATTTTTAGATTAGTGTGTTTACTATGCTTCTCCACAAATAAACAGTTGGGAGAAAGAATAATCCTCTTATTTGAACATCTAAGCACATCATTTGCCATTCTTAAAGGGATAGTAATACTTCATTTTAACTTTATTTTATTTTGTAGGCATTAAAAAAACATGAAGAATGATATAAGTCTTATCTCTGAAACCTTTATGGTTTAAGAGATATTCACAAACAAAGTATCCCCCCCCTGTTCAACCAGATAAGAAGGGAGATGCCCAGGTAGACTGCAGAGAGGGACAATCTTCAATTAAGATAATGGAAAAAGCTGAAAAACTTTTCAAGGGGGGAAGGGCTTTCATTGTTTTCATACAAAGAAAATTGTCCCCTTCTGTTATCTGTACTGTCATACAACCTGATCCACATCTGAGAAGAGATGGCTTACACTAGGAAAAAGGGGCGGGGAGGGGAACTTTGCTTGTGAATATCTCATAAACCATAAAGGTTTGAGAGATAAGACTTATATCATTCTTCATGTTTTTTTAATGCCTACAAAATAAAATAAAGTTAAAACGAAGTGTTACTATCCCTTTAAGTGGAAGAGGTTTCTAGTTATGTTGATAGAACACTGGCCTTCTCCTATCTGGGGAGTGTTTAAAAAAACAGGGAGCCTGTTATTTTGTATACGTACTGTTAACAATTGTACTTTTAGATGGGTTTGTGCTGTTCTCTCTTTTTTTTTATCATTCACCACCTAAGAGACATGTCCATAGAGGATCTCTGGTGCCTTCGTCTTCTGCTGGACCTGCTCCCTTGGGGTCTCAGTATGTCATCCCTTTCCTTAAAGGCATGGAATTTGTAGCCAAAATGCTGTGTCCATTCAGTGGGACATTAGTTAAAGGGGAACATTCACATCCCCCAAAATTTTCACCACTGCTTTTAAAATGTAAATCAATATTAGCGCTGGCTTTATTTTCTCCACTGCCTAAGAGTGGAGATATTAATCTTTGAAAGTACCACTTCCGGGTCTATGGCACTGTGTATGTGCAGCATGGAGCTGCAGAACTTCCCACCTCCCTCCCAGCAGCCCCTGGGGTGCCCGTTCGCGCTTCCCTTCAGAGCTGCATTTTTCTGGGCTAACGTGACAGCGAGCTCCGTTTACCATGCTACTGAGGTTGCAACAAATGTTATTGGTCATGTTCCAAACACATACAAACTTATGTTCATGGCGTCACCCAAATAGTACCTCCTTATTGGGATCCAAACCCTCTTTGGAAATTGACCCTGGTACTAGATGTACTTCAAGTCATCTCCTTTTAACCCTTGTCTTCAGCTTTTCTCATACATGTGACTTTTCCTTACTGCTGTTTCTCCAGAACAGAGTGTTATGCAAATCAGTGGTCTCACCTGCAATTATCCAAACCTAGTGTTTCATCAAGATAACTGTGTATTGCAGACTGTTCTTGAATTTCATCCTAAAGTGGTGTCCTACTTTCACATCAGTCAGGAATTGTCCTTCCTTGTGTTCTAACCTGTGCAGTCGTAAGGAGGAAGTCCTGCAGTCAGGTATCTTAAACACAAAATCCAAACTGCTCACACTTTTAGACAAACTGATACCTTGTTCATTCTCCCGAAAAGCCCTTGAAGGTGTAGACCTGCTTCTAAAGCCACTATTGCTGTGTGGCATAAATGGACTATCGGACAAGCTTTCCTTCTCAAGTCATACCCACCTCCCTTCCAAGTTAAATCCCATTCTACACATTCTCTGAGAACTTCATGGGCCCTGAATACCAAGCTTCTGCTGATCAGCTCTGCAACAAAGCTACTTGGTTATCTCGCCATACCTTCATTAAATTCTACAAAGTTATTGTTTTATCCCAAGTTTCAACTTGTGGCCGCTAAGTGTCACAGGCTGTTATAAATTTCTGTTCATCCCTGTGGTTTGAAACCTCCCCATGGTCCTTTCACTTAACACAAGAGAAAAGAGGATTTTTATACTTTGCTTCTTTATTTTCCTAGTTCCTTCAGCTAGTCAGGGAAATAGAGGACAGGATGTTGGAGGAATTTTTACAGTGTCCTGGCTCTTGGCGAAAAAGATTTATCTTAAGTGTAAGAACCACCTTTCTCTTATGTCCTTTGTGGAACACATGAACCATGGAGTAACATACGCTCCTCCAGAGGGTAGGGCATTTCCAATAAGACAGGACCTTTGAGATGGAGACTCCCTTGTTCCCTTCCAGCTTTATCCCTGCTCCTCAGTTTCAAGTGACCTGCCTCGGCAATAGAACAAGCTGTAACTGCTCTCAGGAAAAATAATCAGTCAATAAACTTACCTAGGGTGCTGTATAATTCCCCAGTAGGCAATAGGGTTGCCACCTTTTCTTCAAAAATATACCAGCCATGGACAGAAGCCAATTTTTTACTGGCCTGCCGGTAAAATACCAGCTCGGTGGCAACCCTAGTAGGAAAACTCCCATTAACTGGCTTCCCTGGCGTTGCATTGCCCAGTAGTATTCTATTTCTGAACCATTTCGCTATGGAGGTTGACTTTATTACAAGTATATGCCTAATTTCTGAACTAGTAATGTTGTTTGTAGAGTGGGCAAATTCCAAGCTCTGTCTTGTAAACTCCCCTCCCAGTTTTTCACCAGGACAAAGCAGTTCTTTGTACTCCCAGATGTTTTTTGCCCAAGGTCATCTTGAATTTTTCATATCGACCAGGAAACTGTCCTTGCTTTCTTGCCCTGATACTTCTAAGGAGCAAGAGTTCATCTACTGGACATGAGTCATTTTCTTAAATAATATGTCCATTGCACACAGCCTTTCAGGAAATCTTGTGGGTGTACTAAATGAATTAAAGGTAAATATTGTTGACCAAAGACATTTTAAATAGGCCAAAATTATTGTCCTCTAGTGTTTAAAAAAAAAAAAAAAAAAAAAAAAAAAAAGAGGAGGAGAATTTATGGTCTTAAATTAATTGGCATGCTTGTTCGATACAGAGTCCTCAGTGGAATAAGTATGCTAAGTGTAGCTTTCATCAATAGATGGAGTAACAGGACAACATGAGGTTTGAGAAGGTTCAAAATCTCAAAATTAAACTAACCACCGGTAAATGATTAAAAAAAAAAAAAAAAAAAAAAAAAAAGATTCTGTAAACACAGAAATTCAATACTGAATAAACATAAGGTCAAAAGATCAAAACCAGTGACAAAATTGATGTGGAAAATAATATGGAAATTCAATAGCAAAACAATTTGTATTACATTCTTACTATGATGTATAAAAGCAGGGAAATACGAGTTGAGTTCTTCCAACTTAACTCCACCTTCATGTATAGCTTTATATATGTGTATGTGGGGGGGTTGTTTTTATCTGAAAGCACCATGGGTAGAGTAGTTGGGAAAAAAACTATATTTCGCTACTTTTATGCATTTGCATGAGAACTTTGGTTTAACAAAAGTTTTTTGGGTTTTTTTTTCCCACTGAACACATGCATATTGGGTGCATGACTTACTGTTAATAGCTTGATTGGCTAGGATATCAGTGGACAACTTGAGGCCCTCCAGCTGTTGAGGTCCCTTCATCCCCCCCTTCATTCCCTTCATCCCCCCCATACAAAGACTTGTAGTTGATGGAGATTTGTAGCCTTCAACAGCTATAGAGCCTCAGGTTTTCCACTCCTGAGCTAGAAACACGTCTGTCTGACAGCATAGCCCCAAATTAATTTATAATACTGTACTTTCTTACCATACAGTTTACTTTGTTTAAAAAAAAAATAATTCTACTGTTACAAATCAGTTCTTATTTTAGGCATTAAGAAATCTAATGAATAAAGCTCTGTTTGGAAAATGACACCCACATTTTCTCAAGTTATAATATACATTTTTTTACTTTTAGCACATGTTCTGGGAATGAAAGATTCCCTTAGTTCATTGGGCTGACAGGTTGCCGTTTGATGTTATACGGGCATGCTGTAACACATACATGATGACTCAGCATTTTTGTTACTGACACATTTTTCCTTCTGAACAGATACTAAATTAAGTTGGTTATGTTTTAATAATGGAGATGTCTGTCCATAGTAGCCTTTAGTGCCAGTAATCCTATGCCACTTGAATAAGACTATGTGAGAAGCAGTATAGGAGCAAGCTTTACACTTTATTACACTGATTTTATTTTTTAACCGTTTGAGTGCCAGAGAGGTACGCAACACATTGGTCTGTAATGTGTTGAGTACCTATCTGGCACTCAAGGGGTTAAAAGTATTTCTTGGGATCCTTATTCTGTTTTACCAGAGAAACCTAGTCTCTGCTTCTGGGGGAATTATATCTGATGTTTTCACACGCTATACACTTTAACACTTTTGAAGGTCAGAACTCTAGCCTAGTTTGTTGTCTGCATCCTCTTACACACAGTACTCTTCAACTTGGGAGTCATGCAGGGTGCAGGTTCCATAGACTTAACCCTTTTAGTGCCAGAGGGGTACACATACCCCTCTGGCACTGAAATGGTTAAGCAAAACATCCGTAAGCAGCTGCTGACCTGAATGTTCTCAAGTGCAGTGTAGCACAAAATGATGGGTAGAAAAACATGGAAACAAGGGAAATGAAAATGGCCCAACTAGTCTGACTTTAATATCTATTAAAAAAAAGTAATCTTGCCTTCAACGCTGAATGTCTTTGCCGACTTAGCCCTTACAATGTTGTATGACAACTATTGCATGTATCTACCATGCCTTTCGTAAAGTTCTTAACTCTGAGACATTAGCTGCTAGGGGATGCTGGCAATTGTAATTTATAAGTTGGCATACCAAAAATGTACTTATTCCTTCAAGTAATTGCAATATTCATCTATATGAAGAAATGTTTTGCTCCTGAACTTTATTAAATACCATAATTTTAAACTTTGGTTTGTACCATATTGGTCTTTTCAATCCACTCATCCAGGATATTCATATTAATATATTTAAAGGGGTATCGGGCCGACTCAAGGCAGCTCTTTAGCAGAGCCAAAATACCACAATCTAAAAAGAAATACTTATTTGTAACAATCTACAAAGTGTGCTTGCAAACCAGGCACACTTTGTAGACCATTCCAGTTAAGTATTTCTTTTTAGATTGTGGTATTTCGGCTCTGCTGAAGAGCCGCCGGCTGGTCCTGGGACCTAGATCTCCTTCTGTCTGACGTAAGTGCAAGGGTAAGGAGGGGAAACTTTAAAATGTTATATCTCTCAAACCATAAAGGTGTTCTACAATATATCATGAAATTATAAGTGGACATTACTAACCCTTTAAGGTTTTTTGTTTGTGTGTAATGAAGACTTTGCATAATTTTAATTATTCTTACAATTGTCTCCAGTGTGGTAATGTGTTTCTGGAAATGTGGTCTCCAAAACTATGCTCTGTACTATTTCAGGCCTAAACAGCGATCAAGAGAGTTTCAATAGTACCCCTCTATTCCAGCTGCCAATACTTCATATATAAACTACCATCCCTCAGTGCTATTCCACATTGCTCATCTTCCTTTGTCTTCTAAAATAATTACTTACAACTCCACGTTTCTGAAAGTGATAAAGCTTTTGTAGAAGAAAAAAATAGAACTCAAATATTTTTTCCCCCCTCCTCTATAGGCCTGGCTTGTATGTGAAGAGCAGACCTGCCAGAACAGAACACGTCGTCTTCCATTAAGTTTCTCGCGTAATGGTCCAATATGCCAAGCCTGTATGAAAGCCACTCTTAGATCAGAGGTGAGTGTATTTTGATAAATGATTCTCATGGAGGCTGATGTACTAAAAAATAACTGGGGGGAGATTTACTAAGCGGTGATAATGAGGTGATAAAGTGGAGATGGGTTCTCCAGTTCATATGTTATTTTATAGAGCCTATGCACTAAGATCTCCAAAGTTGGAGAAATCTTCGTGCATAGGCTTCATAACATAACACAGGAATTTGAGAAGTGATAGAATGTAGAAGTCATCTCCACTTCATCACCTCTTTATCACCATTTAGTGAATCTCCCCCTGGAATCGTTCTGGGGCAAACCAAATGTACCACAGAGAACAAACAATTAAATTTAGTTGGATTAAATGTCACTTTTAATATACAGATGTCTCCAGTACGTGGCTTTCAGTGAATTCCGGATCTCTCTTTGCATAGTTAGAGCGGAGTTGTCACATTCCATCTCCCCCCAAAATGGATTATACCCAACCAACAAGCTTAAAACCACCATGTAAATTAATAGGGCCCCACTCTTGACTCCGCTTCCTCATAGGTTCCCACCTCTTCAGCAACCATAGCAACTAAGGACAAGGCATATTAAAGCGGAACTTTCACCCAAATAAAAATAGATTTAATCCGATGGCTCTCCGTCTACTATTTTTAACGGCTATATTTATTTTAACAAAATCGGCATATTTAGAAAGTTATTTAATGTAAAAGAAATACCTGGTGACGTCCTTCCGCTGCACACTACGGTACACTTTGCACCGCTCTGCTCTCCAGCCCATCCCCTTGCCAGCCAGAGCCCATATGTGCATGTCCTACACATGCAATGCAGGCTTATTACTGGGCTCTGGCCGGCAAGGGGATGGGCTGGAGAGCAGAGCGGTGCACAGTGTACCGTAGTGTGCAGCGGAAGGATGTCACCAGCTATTTCTTTTACATTAAGTAACTTTCTAAATATGCCGATTTTGTTAAAATAAATATAGCCGTTAAAAATAGTAGACTGAGAGCCATCGGATTAAATCTATTTTTATTTGGGTGAAAGTTCCGCTTTAACAAAACAAAAAAAAAGAGGTGCACTATCAATGTGTCTGAAATTGTGTGGAACTAAAATATGTAACAAATGCCAACTAGCTAATATAGTGGGCTGAAAAGATCTTAAATTGCTTTAAATTCTTCCCCACTGTTACCAGTGTAGGCAATGCGATCCGTACCCCTCTGGCACTCAAAGGGTTAAACTCCAGACTTTGCAAATGATGGTTGACTATGCCTCATAACATATAATTAACAAGCCACCATTCAGGGATTTCCCTTGCTGGGGCAGATCTCTACACGGCATCCCCCAGTACCCTGCTTTCCTGTCCGGATGGAGCTTATTCTTTAGCTCTGTGTTCTCTTCCCCTGCAAGTTCTAGCTTTCTCAAAAGTGTAAGCAACACACTCCCAAAGGCATAAACTGGAGATTCTGTGGGGCGGGGATGGGTACTGGATGGCTATGTTTTTAAGCTGTAATTTGAATAATGGTGGGCAACATACACTTGTCACATTAGCCTGTTACTTCTGGTGAGGATTCCAGAGATCCATACATCCTACAAACAGCCCATCACATACCACTCTATCAAACACGTTTCCTTACAGGGGTGCTAATGAAGACTCTTGTTGTGGGGCATAGTACCATTAGAGATATGAAGCTTGCTTTCCCATCCTGCCTTTGTGGGGGTGTCTTAAGAGGCAAAAGATATGTAGAACTGTTTATTTTGTTTTTCTCAGTCCTTTATCATGAAAACTCCTGTAGACTAAATTCATATCTTGCCAATCCGAACCTATTCTAACAACTCCATACTTAAGGCAAGTCATTAAGTCTATATACTGATCTTTGGGAACTTAATGATATGCAAAGTAAATCCTAATAACAAGCAGACCAAAGACACAGCAGTCAAATATTTTCTTAACTTTTCTTCATCACCTCAAATGGGGGTCCCCCAAGCTTTGCTTTCAAAAATAGAAAAATTACAGACCGCTATCTCCATCATCCTTGAGGAAATTAGCATAATACGGTTGTCTAATAAAGACTGGATTAGAGCAATTCTATCAGAGTTTAGTGTATCACAGATGACTGTACTGGAGGGATAGTTTATCCTCAATGGAAGATTGCTATCTATAATTGTAATAGAGGCTTAAAACACCCAACAAGTACCTTTCGGCCAAAGTAAATGATTTGGAGGACAGATCTCATCACAGAAATGTTAGACTATTGGGGTACCTGACGATGTTCGCCCTGCCCAGATTTTAAACTTCCCAAGCTGCTCAACATCATTAAAGGGCCGTTCGTCGCCGAGAGAGCCAACAGAATTTGTTGCGAAATGCCAGACACAAGGTTTTTTCATCCTATTATCACAGGAATTTCCAAAAAGGTTAAAATCCAAAGCGGTTACCGAATGCTCTGAGATATTCAGTTTGAGGGCCACAAGCTCCTGGTGTTCATTGACTACTCAGTGGACCTGGTTATAAGACACAAGGTATTCTTTCCAAACTTTTCTTTCCTGCAGAACATTTTCAATCCAAGCAGGGGGGTCCACATGGAGAAAGGTGTTAGGATTGCCAGCATTGAGGAAAACTGCCTCTGATTTGTTGTCATGGAAAGTGAACAATAACTGTGCTGATTTGATTTACACCTTGCATCTAAGAGACCTTTAATATAGTTTACTCTGTCACAGTGGATAAGATTTTAGACCCATCTTCCAGACTGACAAGGGGGGAGATCATGTGAGTTCAGTAGAGGAGGGCAAACTCCTGTTTGTGCTGACTGAGGCTCTGACATCACCCAGCTTTGCAGATCACCTTTATTTCGATTGTGCTTTTGTTTTCTTTGCAGAAGATTTGAGCTATGTGAATTCTGTTTTCCACTCTTGGGAAGCAGCCAAAGAAATTTAAAGAGGGCGATATAGGTTCCATGTACGATCCTTTTACGAGATGTACATAATCTTTTCATGACTGTACAGTCATGATTACAAACTTTGCAAGTTTGCCAAGCTGGTGCATTTGGTTGTGTAAAATTAAACAGAGCAGCTCCTATAGGAGCAATTCCCAAATACGTTATCACAACCGTTGCTGACTCAGAGGGCCTTTGGAAGACTATGGTCTCACATATTGCTTCCATTTTGGCTTAATTCTACTCAGACCTATATGCTACAAAGTCCCATGACCTTTGGGTAATGACAGACTACACTGACACTCTTATTTCTCCCTTATTAGTAGAAGAGGTATATTCTGCAATACATTGACAGGACTGCTGTAAGCGGGTTTTTTGTTTCATATTGACATACCTTCCCCAATTTTAATTGACTTATACATTCCCATTCTTAAGGGTTGCCCTTTGCCCCCACGGTGTTGTGAATTACTTCATTAAGCTCTTACTGGAAAAAAAAAAAAAAGTAAAGGATCCGGAGAACCCCGCTTCATACTGGCCAATCTCTCTCTCAAATCTAGACCTTTCCAAAAATTGCACTTTGATCCACTAGAACAAACCTGTTTTATATCTGGCAGAAAATGTTCCTTCAATGTCCAAAAGGTACTTGCAGCTCATGTGGCCCCTAAGAACAAAAGTTCTTTCTGTGACTGCTTCTCCTTGCATTCTTATACTAGATGTAAACAAAGGGTTGACAACGCTTATTTAGCACACTGGGCCTCATGGACATTTCAAAGTCTTTCTTCAGGGCATATACTAGCTATACACTCTCCACATTTCTGCTACTTGGGGAGAGGATCAACTACATTTCCCTCCAGCGTGGAGTTAGGCAATTTGATATAGCCCTAAAACCCTTTGTTCAGGCCTTAAGGAATCTCTCCCCTGATGTAAACATTAGGTCCATAAAGCAGCAGCTGCTAGTGTACACATATCCTCTTGGTCTTTATTTTCAAACCAGTAATAACTGTTCCCCTGTTGAGCCAGAAGAAGAGTTCTAAGAACAGAGCTCCTAGGATTTTTCCACCTCTGTATTAGCTAGATACAAAAATCAATTTATATTTTTTTTCTGCAGCAGTCTATAGCTGGTTGCCAACATTTCAAAAGCTGTCTGCATTGCTACTGTGTATCTGCTTTTTTTCCTCAGGGGGGTGCCTGGCAAGCCATGTCTTTAGGATTTTCCTGCTTGTGCATAGGGGATGAGTGTTTTTAATAAATTCACATGTGCTCAAGCAGGTAATTCCTAAAGATGTGGCCTGTATGATACTCATGAGAAGAGTGCTGGGAATCACTGATCTTATAAAAGGAGTTGGCTTCCAAGCAGATAGGATGTTGATCCAGGGAAATATCTACTGCCACTTGGAGTCGGGAAGGATTTTTTTTTTTACTTTGGGTTTAATTGGAAAATCGTTAATTTCAGAAGCTTGAATCCTTTCCTCTATCTTCTTTGTTTGATACAACTGTGAGCTCTTACTCTTTATATCCCTGAGTGGGCCATAGCTCTTCCAGGCTCTGTTACCAAGAGTAGATATATTTTTGGCTGATGGCATGACATCAACAGCTCTGGATACAAAGGACCTTGTATTGCTGGACCCAGGGCATTCAGAGGATGAGGATGTGCAGATAGATACAGTATTGCCCAAATAGTAGGAACAGAAATAAGTGACTACTCACATTTTAGTGGTCAGGAGGAGGAGTTTTTATTAAAAATAATAAGTAAAATAATTAAATGGGCTAATCCTAGCACATTTCATAGTGACAAGCCACTTTATCAAAGATAAAATATAAAGTCAGTGGAACGTTTTGCACTTATGCAAAATATCACCAACAGCTGAATTTTATTTCATATCACCTATGACCATGTTTTCTTTACTAACGTTACCTGAGACCTTTTGTCAGGTACTATGAATGATGGTATAGTAATACAAAGTTTTAAAAAAAATATGTAACATAAAAAAGAGAGATCCAGTGCACTCAGTGCTTCAGGAATAGCGTTGCATTGCATCAATATGAAGCTTTATTGGTCGATTGACTATAGAACTCTCTAGAATCCAGGGAGCGTACTGTCAGGGACATAAGTATAAAACAAACAAAAAAAAGTAGAAATATAAAATATTAATAAAAGGCGATTTGTCTTTAAATATTATTTACTTACAGAATATGTAAAGTCAAAATAAAGGGTTAAGTGATTTATACATGATTGTCAAGCACCAATTTCTTAAATTCAAATAATAGTCTCATGTACAGTGGGAGTTAATCCCTACCCAGTGTTGGTTTTCTTCAGTGCTGAGTCTCCAGGAAATTCCTCAGTAAACATGGGTCTATGTCGACTTCTTGAAATGTAGCCGAGCTCACACAAGGCAAAAGCTTTCTCCTTGGGTCCTTGAGTCTGTATTTATGTGGTGTTATGATTTCTTTGTAATGGCATATGTCTGAGTGCTAGAGGCCTGCGCTTTACTTGTCCTTAGATAAGCTCATTATTATTATTATATTTTTTTAAGCCCCAAACTGGTTGTAAGCCCAGTGTTTTAACACTTGTGAAGGATTACAGATTTTTCTTGTTTTTGGTACCCATTCCAACCTTACCCTCCCACTCCTT
The DNA here is from genome assembly GCA_037306005.1 of Rhinophrynus dorsalis. Lineage (NCBI taxonomy): Eukaryota > Metazoa > Chordata > Amphibia > Anura > Rhinophrynidae > Rhinophrynus > Rhinophrynus dorsalis. Next base: position 142,269,499 of record CM074719.1, on the reverse strand, counting down.
TTATTTCACATTAAAATAAACATCCACTGCACATCAGAGTTGCAATGAACTAGGCAGCCCTGCACATCAAGGTTTTAACTAAAATGCAAGACTACATAAAAGCATATGATTGGCGTATAATACTGCACCCAGTCCACTAGGTTTGTGATGTTGTAAAGATTTTCCAGTATATCTCCCCATAAACGATTGTGAGCTAATGTACTAGGAACACTGGAGAAATTCTGGAGCAAGACTACTTCCATTCAGGAATGAATACAGATTCCTGTTAATTTAAATGGGGCATTGACTGTCTTAAATGCTAGCAAGGTCTCTAGCAGATAGTGAAGCAATGTTTTAAAGACCTCAGAAGAATTCAGTGGGCTGAATGCTTGGTATAGTTGGTTTGACCCAGGATTTCTCCATTTCCTCTTAGTACATCTGCCGCAGAGGTTTATGTTTTGATTTTTTGTTGTTGTTTTTTGAGTGTTTTGGAGGTGGTTGTCTCAAATTCTCATTTTTATAGGTTTGTTTATTTATTTATTTATTTATTTTATAATGCAGGGTTCTACTTGTGCTCTTGTAGAGTACATTTACAGTTCTATTAGGTTGTGACAACACAGCTTCTGTGTTTAGTAACTCACATGGTTCCCCTTGAGTTACCCTCAGGACCCATATGTGTGGTGTGGGGGGGGGGCATGGGTAGAGTGGTCAGAAGCATGCGTTAAGAGGCAGACCTGATTTCCTGATGTCCATGTGTGTATAGATATATACATTTTTGTGCACCAATTAGGTTAAGGTGGCACAGTATAATTTTAAAAAATGATTTATGTTCTAAGACAAAAATGTATGTGTACCTTTTGTGGTGAAAATAGGTGATTATGTCCTCTTTTTTATATCAGAAAACAGACTAGAGGCCGCAGGGTCTTCTGTTTCCCACCATTGCTTTAAACCTTTAACCCTCTGAGTGTCAGGGGGCTATACAAAGCATTGAAAAGCAATGTGTTGTGTACTCCTAGCACTCAAAGGGTTAAGCCTACTAGATAAGTCTAAAATAGCATTTCTGGGGTGCATTAATTATCATACACTCTTTATTGTGGGTGTTTTGATACTTTGAATGTTTTGACTGTGTGAGAATGTCTACTCTGTTAGACCTTGGGGCTAAACCTAAGACTAAGGATACTGGGGTGTCTGTGTCCCCCATTGCTCATTGCTCCTCATGTCAATCAGGGTTACCTAGAGAATACTCAGGTCATGTTTGCCCAGCATGCGCTGCTGCCCCTGAATCCCCTGCTGGGGCCTCCAGCCTTGCACTAGAGCAGTGTTTCTCAACTCCTGCCCTCAGGACCCACTAACAGGCCAGGACTTAGGGATTTTCCTGCTAGAGCACAGATGTGGTGATCAGAGGCTCATTTACATTTATTAACTCACACTGCACTAGAGCCAATATGGATGCAAGAGTTTAAGGCTACTATCAGGGACCTCCGGTCCACCTTACAACTCCTTCCATCCACTTTACTCGTGGCCTTCAACTCATTGCAGACCCCCGCCCTTATCAGATCTTCCCTGCCTAAACCGCCGGGTGTTCCTGATGTGTCTGATGCCTCTGAGGTGGAATTATTGGTGGACACTGATGATGATGACTGTTCAGCTGTTCCTTCATCTCATTTTTTTGGGGGCCCCTTCGAGGCAGACCCCATTCCCTCGGCTGAGGGCCTGATCAGGGCTGTGTTGTCCACCCTGAACATTCCCTTGGTACAGGAGGCATCTTCTGACCCCTCTGAAGTTTTCCAGGAGCCTGTTAAGCCCCATGCCTGTTTTCCACCTAATCCCACCCTTGACCGCTTGGTGTCAGAGGAGTGGAAATTTCCAGACAAAAATCTCTCACCTGCCAGTGGTCCTGAGGAAGAAGGCACCTGTTAAAAGTAATCGCCTTTTTCGTTCGTTTCAGGCAGACTCGCGACAAGAGACCCAGATGGTCCCTCACACTCCGCTTTCCTCCTCCAATCCTAAGCAGCAATGGAGATCCAAGTCCTCCATGAAGCCCAAAGCTTCCAAACCTCCTTCTGCATGACTCACCGAACCAGTGTCCCCACCCGCAGGTAGGTGGCCACTTACGCCACTACCCTTTAGCTTGGCAGGCCTCTGTGGCAGACCCATGGGTTTTACAAGTGGTGGCGTCGGGATACAGGATTCTCTTCCTCCTCCAAGGACTTTTGTTTCTCGTTCTACCTTGGTAGCAGAAAAGAGACGTCTTTTCAAGGAAACTATACAGGTCCTTCTGGACAAGGCAGTCCTGGAGCCAGTTCCCCCTCAGGAGAGGGGCTTGTGATTCTATTCCATCCTCTTTGTGGTTTCCAAGAAGGATGGAGGCTGTCGCCCCATTTTGGATCTGAAGGATCTCAACTCCTTTGTGGTCAGGTTCCAGTGCCGCTGGGAGTGTCTACACACAGTGATAGCGGCCATGTGTCCTGGGAAATTTCTGGCCTCTCTGGATCTCCAGGATGCCTATCTGCACATCACCATTCATCCAGAGAGTCGAAAGTATCTCCGCTTTGCCTGCGACCATGGGCACTTCCAGTTCTCTGCCCGCCCCTTTGCCCTGACCATGGCTCCTCAAGTCTTCAACAGAGTCCTGGAAGCTTTGATCTCCGTCCTACAATGGAACGGCATCAGGGTAAATCAATATATGGACGACCTCCTTCTGAAGGCCTCGTCTCGGAAATCCTTCACCAGCAGGTGCAGGACTGCATTCGTGCTCTCTCCTATCATGGGTGGATCATCAACTTGGACAAGTCAGATCTTGTTCCTTCTCAGAAGGTGGTCTTTCTGGGTCTCCTCTTCGACACTCAAAGGAGTATGGTGTTTCTGACAGATGAAGTGGCTCATCAGATAGCACTAAAGGTCCAAGCTATCCTGTCTCAGGATCCAGTTCCAGCCAAGAAGTTGTCATCCTTGGTGGGGAAGTTAATTTCCACCATAGAAGCAGTTCCGTTTGCCATGGCTCACACCAGGGAACTTCAGAGGTTTCTGATCCTGGACTGCAAGGGCCATCCAGATCTCCTGGAAAGATCCCTGTCTCTCCCTCTTCAAGTGGAGCAGAGTCTCTCATGGTGGCTCAACCTGAACAATCTCCTGAAAGGTCAACCCTTACTAGTGCCCTTCTGGACCACAGTGACAATGGATGCCAGCCTCTCCAGTTGGGGAGAGGTGTTGGGGCGCTTGAGTGTTCAGGGCAAGTAGTCTTAGGAGGAATCTCTCCTTCCCATCAAGGTCTTGGAGCTTCGGGTGATATTTCATATTTCATGGACACGGCAACTGGGGGATTGCCCGGTCATGGTGCAGTCAGACAACGCCACAGCGGTAGCCTACATCAACAAGCAAGGCGGCACAAGAAGTCAGCTTGGCTAGAGGTGAAGGTTATTTTGTCTTGGGCAGAGGAGCATGTCCCTGCCATTTCTGCAGTTCATATTCCTGATGTAAACAACGTTCTGGCAGACTTCTTCCGTCGACACACAGTGGACAGCAGAGAGTGGTAGCTGCATCCAGAGGTGTTCAATCTCATCATCCAGCTGTGGGGTCTTCCATGCATCGACCTGATGGCAACCAGGCACAACAGGAAGGTTCCAAATTCTGCTCTCACTGGGCGGATCCCATGGCTATAGCAGTGGATGCCTTGTCGATCCCGTGGACGTTTCCTCTGGCTTACATCTTCCCTCCCATTCCCTTGTTGAAGCTGAGACTGGTGCGCTGCCCAGTCATTCCGATTGCTCTGTTCTGGCCACAACAGGCTTGGTTTCCAGAGCTTCTGGACCTCTCAGTGGTGGAACCTCTTCGACTTCTTCCCCCGTCCAGACCTTCTACAGGGTTACCTCTGGAAAGAAGACTTTCATCATCTGGCTTTGACGGCATGGAGACTGAATCCTCAATTTTGAAGAAGTCTTCTGGACTGATGGCTACTATGTTTAGTGCCCGTAAGCCTGTTTCCTCTAAGACCTACCATCAGGTTTGCTCTACCTTTCTGGCTTGGTGTGCTGACAAGGACCTGTCTCAGGATTTTGACCTTCCTACAGTTCTTTCCTTCCTCCAGGATGGTGTGGATAAGGGTCTCAGTCTGAGTTCTCTTAAGGTTCAGACTTCTGCGCTCTCTGTCTTCTTTCAGAGGTGTCTTGCTATCATTCCTGATGTCAAGGTTTTCTTCCAGGGTGTGGCTCATACCTGTCCGGTGTTTAAGTCCCCTGCTCCTCAGTGGGATCTTAACCTGGTTCTGGGGGTACTCCAGCATCCTTCTTTTTAGTCCTTGGCTACCATTCCTCTACGTATGCTGTTGTGGAAGATGGCCTTTCTCCTGGCTATTGTTTCTGTTCACCGAATTGCAGAGCTGCATGCCCTGTCTTGTAGACCACCCTTTTTTGGTTTTTCGCAAGGACAAGGCAGTGCTTCGCACCTCACAAGAGTTTCTCCCGAAGGTGGTATCTGATTTCCACATCAGTCAGGAGATTGTGATCCCCTACATCTGACAAAGAGAGGGATCTTTATCTGTTGGATGTTGTGCACTGTCTGACACACTTTTTGTCATTCCTGAGGGTCCTAGGGCAGGGAAGCCTGCTTCCAAGGTTACCATTTCTTCTTGGATCAAGTCCACGATTAGTAAGGCTTACAAACTTCGGAAGAAGCCTGTTCCTTTTAGGGTCACAGCTCATTCTGCAAGGTCTATTGGGGCTTCTTGGGCCTACAAGAATCAGGCCTCAGCTGATCAGTTGTGCAAGGCGGCCACTTGGTCATCTGTGCATACTTTTGCTAAACACTATTGAGTGGATGTGCTGGCATTGGCTGATGCCAGTTTTGGGAGGAAGATTCTGGAGACAGCCTTGCCTGTCTAGGATCTCTTTAGTCTTTCAGTAATCTTTCACTTTTGAACCCTGTTGACTCTAGTTCAGTGTGCTGTGCAACAGTTCATGGGGGTTTTTTTTTACCCCTGTTCAGTGTCCATTGACACTTTGCAGTTAGTGTTGAGCTATTTATGATCTGTAGGTTCATTGGTGCTCTGGTGACTTTGGGGATGTGAACCTGGTCCTTGCCTTAATGGGAACTTAATGGTTGGACATCCCAATGTTACCAGTAAACTGTATTGGATGACAGAGAAAATAGGATTTTAGTCTTACCTGTTAAATCCTTTTCTCTTAGTCCATACAGGTTACTGGTCTCCCACCCTGTCAAGGGACCATGCTTGGTGCTCCTGTGCAGAACGTGGGGGTCCTTTCCGGTTCATGCTCGCAGAAGTCTTCCTTTACCTTCTTACTACCTAGTCAATAGTTAGTGTCTCAAATCTTTCTGGTTGGAGATTGAATAGCTGCTAGCTAAGGAGAGGAGGTAGGCTCCACCCAGCAGTCACTTCTCAGAATTGTTCTTGCCTATTAAAGGGGCTGATACCTACCCAAAGTTACCAGTAACCCGTATGGACTAAGAGAAAAGGAGTTAACAGGTAAGACTAAAATCCTGTTTTCTAAGCTGTATCTTTTTTCTGAAGTGACCTGAGCTCAATGGGTTACTCCACCTCAGGTACATTCTCCCATTTCCAGGCTTTCTAAGTCCACTGCCTTGGCAGTTGCAGACACTTCAGCTCTTAAGGACTTGACAGACAGAAAACTTGAAGCTAATTTCACTGCTACTGGTGTGTCTGGTGGCTTCTGCATGGGTCAATACGGCCATTGCTGTGGACTCCACAGCTAACTGCTGTTATCCACAAAGGTGCACCTAAGGCTGACCTTTTATCCCTTTTGGCCAACATTTCTGAGGCTCAGAACTATGTTACTGATGCTCTCTTTGTCCTTTGGCTTGAAGTTAAGGCCTTTGCCTTTTCTGTGACTGCTAGGCGTATGTTGTGGCTGAAGATTTGGTCTGCGTACGTGATCGCTTAGAAATCATAGATTTCCTGTTCAGGTTCCCTCACTTTTTAGCCCTGATTTGAAGAACCTCATCAGTGAAGCCACTGGGGTAAAGAGCACATTGTTGCCTCAGGTCCCTAAACGTAACCATCAGGCAAAGAGACATTGTCTTTTTTCTTTTTTTTTTTTCCCCAAAATAAAGCGAAGCGTTTAGGGTGAACCTGGTGGCTCCTCAGGCACAGCGTTCCACCCTCAAGTTCAAGCAACAGTGGAGGTCTAAACACACCTCCACCATACCTTCAGCATGACTCGCCGAACCCTGGTCCACGACAAGTAGGTGGTCGCCTGCCTCACTTTCTGAGTGCTTGGACAGGCTCTTTTGTGGCTCAGTGGGTATTACAGGTGGTTTCCGGAGGTTACAAGATTTCCTGCGAATCCTTGCCCCCCTTCCAGTTCTTCCCTTCTCACTTCCCTCAGGGACAGGAAAAGTTCCGGCTTTTCAGTGGGGTGGTCCAGTCTTGGACAGGGGGGTTCTAGCACTGGTTCCACAACAGGAGAGTGGTTCAGGCTTTTATTCCAACCTCTTTGTCATCCCCAAGAAAGGATGCTGGCTGCCACCCTATCCTGGACGTCAAGGCTCTCAAACAGTTTGTGGTCAAGACCCACTACAAGATGGAGTCCTTACGTTCTGTCATCGCAGAGATGTGACCAGGGGAATTTCTGGCATCTTTGGATCTTCAGGATGCGTACCTGCAGATTCCTGTCCATCCAGACAGTCAGTAGTACCTCCGTCTTGCTTGCGTAATGGGACATTTCCAGTTCACTGCTCTTACAACAGCTCCTCAGGTGTTTAACCCAGTTTTGGGTGCATTAATTGCCTTCCTGCATACCAGTGGGCTTCAGATGACACCTTTCATGGATGGCAGCCTCCTCCAGGCACCCTCTAGGGATCTCCTGGACTGTCAGATTCAGGAATGTGCTCAGATCCTCCTCCAGCATGGTTGGATCCTGAATACAGACAAGTCTGCTCCGGTTCCCTCTCAGAACTGGGTGTTCCTCTGCCTCCTTTTCGACACCCTGCAGAGTATGATATATCTGATGGAGGATTCGATTCAACAGCTCACCTCCAAGGTGAATTCTGCCCTGTCGTGCACATAGCCTCCAGCGAGGAAATTCTCTTCTCTGGTGGGGGAGATGAAATCCACCATAGAGGTGGTGCCATTTGCCATGACCCATGCCAGAGAGCTACCAAGGTTTGTTATTAATGTTTGTAAGGGGAACTTGGATATTCTGGATCATCCTGTCTCCCTACCTGTGGAAGTGAGAGAGACCATTGTGATGACGGACGCCAGCTTACTCGGTTGGGGCACTGTCTTGGGTCACCTGAGCGTTTAGGGTCGCGGTGACCCTTTTACCCTTCAACATCTTTGAGCTCATGGTGATCTCCCCATGCTCTAAAGTATTGGTCCACTCACTTTATGGGCTGCCCGGTCCGAGGACAGTCTGACAATGCCACGGCAGTGGCTTACATTAACAAGCAAGGAGGCACAAGAAGCCCTGCAGCTTGGTTTGAGGTCAAAACTATTTTGGCTTGGGCAGAAGATAATGTGCCTGCTGTCTACACCAAGCACATCCCACTCGTAAAAAATGCCCTTGCAGACTTCCTCAGTCGACACACTATGGATCTTGGGGAGTGGGAACTTCACTCAGAAGTGTTCGACCTCCTGGTGCAGATGTGGGGTCTTCCTTGTATAGACCTGATGGCCACAGTGGTCAACAGGAAAGTTCAGATGTTCTGCTCACATTGGAGGGATCCTTTGCCATGGACGCTCTGTCGATTCCGTGGAGATTTTGTTTGGCATACATCTTTCTTATACTTCCTCTCCTGCCCAGGGTGCTGTGGAAGATTGATAGATGGAGCATCAGTCATCCTGATCGCACCTTATTGGACCAGACAGCCTTGGTTTTCCGAACTACTGGCCTGATCTGCTCAAGAACCATTCCTCTGACTCGCAGACCAGATTTCTTTCTCCAGGGTTACCTGTGGAAGGAGAATGTGGACCATCTGGCTTTGACAGCATGGCTGTTAAGGCCTCCATCCTGAGGAAGAAGGGCTACTCTTCTGAAGTGGTTTCCACCACGATTTAGGCTAGAAAACCAGTTTCTTCCATGGGGCACCATAGGGTTTGGTCTATCGTCCATGCTCTGTGTGTGGACAGGAATCTGTCCTCACAGGAGTTTGATATTCTGGCTATCCTGTCTTTTTTGCAGGACGATGTGAACAATGGCCCTTAGCGTTAGTTCCGTGAAGGTTCAGACCACGTCTATGTCTTTTTTCACAGATGTATTGGCATTTTACCTGATGTCAAGGTCTTCTTTCAGGGTGTCGCTCATGCTTTCCCTGCCTAAAAGGCTCCCACTCCTCAGTGGGACCTTGATCTTGTTTTGGGGATATTGCAGCGGCCTCCGTTTGAGTCCTTAGCTACCATTCCTTTGTGTCTTTTGACGTGGAAGGTGGCTATTTTTTTGGCAGTAGTCTCTGTCCGCAGATTTCCTGAGTTGCAGGCTTTGTCCTGCAAACAGAGTTTCTTGGTGTTCCACAAGGATAAGGCTGTTCTCCGTATGTCCCCAGGAATTCCTTCCTAAGGTGGTCTCTGAGTTCCACATCAATCAGAAGATTGTTGTGCCTTCCTTCTGTCCTGTCCCTAAATCTGACAAGGAGAGGGATCTTCAAATGTTGGATGTAGCGCGCTGCCTCAAGTTCTATGTGCACTGCGTCTGTCTATCAGACTTATGCCCTGTTTGTCATTCCAGAGGGACCTAGGTCAGGTAAGACGGCATCCAAGGTGACCATTGCCTCCTGGATTAAGTCCACTATTCGTACAGCGTATGAAGAAACCTATTACCTTTCGCATCACAATGCATTCCACTAGGTCTGTTGGGGCCTCCTGGCCCTACAAGAATAAGGCTTTGCTGATCAACTGTGCAAGGTGGCCATTTGGTTTTCTGTGCACACTTGCCAAAGATTACCGTGTTGATGTCCTGGCTTCAGCTGAAAAGTCCTGGAGGCAGTCTTGCCTGTCTAGGACTTTGTTTTCCTGTGCCTTATTGCTCTTTATCCCTTTGAGCCCTGTTGGCTCTTGTTTTGTGTGCTGTGTTAGTTATTCAGTGCCGTTTGACACTTTGTTAGTTTGGGCTGTTCTATATCCTATATCCTATATAGTCTATGGGAGCTCTGGTATCCTGGGGGACCGGCGTTTGGTCCTTTCCTTCTCATACCCACCATGGAAGATTAATGCTGGTACATCCCCATGGTACCTGTAAGCTATATTGCACTTCTTTGAAGAATTGTTCCAGCCTACTAGGAGGAGCTGGACTAAGAGAAAAGGATTTAATAGGTAAGACTAAAATCCTATTTGTCAACATAGAGAAGACAAGGAGTCCTGGAATTGATGGTATGGCCCCCACAGAGCCCTGATCTCAACATAGTGTCTGTCTGAGATTACATTAAGAGAGAGGAGCAGCTGAGGCTGCCTACTAAATCCACAGAAGAACTGTGATTAATTCCCCAAGATGTTTGGAACAACCTACCTGCTGAGTTCCTTAACAAACGTGTGCAAGTGTACCTAGAAGAATTGATGCCGTTTTGAAGTCAAAGGCTGGTCACACCAAATATGGATTTGATTTAGATATTTCTTCTGTTCACTCACTATGCATTTTGATAAAACATAAACTATTAACATGTCTATTTTTAAAGCATTCTTATTTTACAGTATTTTTTCACAATTGCCTAACACTTCCGCAAACTACTGTGTATGTGTATATACGTATACAATATATAAAATGCTATTTTTAGATGGCGTTGCCATTCTGTGTGTGTTTGAGAGTGTTATTTTTGTGTTTGGAAGATGTGTAACCCTTTGAGGGCCAGAGAGTTATCCAACACGCGAGCACACACTGTAGTCAGTGAACTGTAGATGTTCAGTGATGGCCCATTCGTGTCCTCCCACAGTGTGCTAATGTAGCAGCAGTGTTTGTATGTGCATCCGTTGACACTGGCAAAATTTACATTACAGCCAGAGGGGTACACAACGCTTTGGTTTGCATTGCGTATCCCTGTGAAACTCAAAGGGTTAAGTAAAATGTATGTGTGGACCCCTCCCCAACACATACACACCATGTACAAGGCAGTGAGTTTGGCGGGATTTATGAGTGGCTCTTAGTGGGTGTTCCGGGCTGCGGTGAGCAGGTATCCGTGTACAAGGCAAATAGGGGCAATTGCCGAAGTTCATTTATAGGAAGGTGGGGCCTGGAGGAAGCTGATGATTCACTGGTCTATAAAGGATTAATAGGTTGACGCACTTTAGAACCCCAGTGTAGTATGGAGGGAGAGCTACGTTCTGCATTGTGAAAGGATGACATGAGCAGAAGCGTGGTGGTATGTGGAGGAGGGCCAGTAGTAACAGCTGGCAAAGTACAGATACACAGAAATAGTGTAGTGTCCTGTCCCCTCACATGAATCAGATACCACTAAAATGGATACAGCCAAAGTACTTTAGCCCATTCTGTGGCAGATGGGTACACAATGCTCAGTAATGCTTTGCGTTACCCCTCTGGCACTCAAGGGGTTGCGTAAGGCGTCAGTGTTGATTATTTAATTTTTGAAGTTTTTGAGATGGGTTGCAGGATACAGAAGCAGCACCAGGAGGGCCATCCTCCAACTGGTGTCACAGACAATATGCATGTATATGCTCTAAGCGGTTGTAGAACTGTGCTGCACTGTGTTTAGTGGTGACAATATGCACATGTTTTGTCTCTGCGTTTGGGGAACAGTCCCCCCGGTGCTGGTGTCGTGTCGTGCTTAACGTTACAATGCAAACATTTCAGGCTAGTACCTGCGCCACAGTTAGGATTCCCCCCCATGCTACAGTGTGTTTTGTGTCCACAAAATTCAAGTGGTGGGCATAGGAGAGGGGTGTGTGTGTACGCCATGTCTGTGTTTGTTATCCTTTTGAAATGTCGTACACCACTCTTTGAGTGTCAAAATGTCAATTCTTTTGTCGCCAGCTTATATTCATATTCAATATGTTGCGCAAATCTTTGTCTCACACATATTATGGGCGCACATCTTTATGTCACTTACCAATGAGTTACATACACTACTGGCATTCAGATGATTAATGTTGAATATGAATTTGTTTTCCCCCCCTATTTTCAGTTTTGTTGTTGGTCTGGTAAGTGTGTGTATGTGCTGTAGTCAGGGAGCAAGGTAATTTTCAGCATGGGCGGGCCAAGTCTTTGCAGGGGGCCACTCCTGTCAAAACCATGCCTCCCTGTATCTCCAGGACTTGCAGTATGGAGGATATTTGAATATCTTCCTCTTACTGCCTCACCTGGGTGTGTGGCAGACACGTAGGTTTCTTCTTTATATATATATATATATATATATATATATATATATACATACATATATACACTAGCAAAAGGGGCACAGCATTTGGGATTAAGTCCTTTGAAGGCACTGAAGGAACCCAACCCATTGAACATTTTGTTTGCTATCCAACACATTCTATTGCATGGATACATATTTGTCTGTGAAACACTTAACCTTTCACTGATGCACATGTGGCAAAACCATTGTCAGTGAAATTGTTGAATACCCCTCAAACAGTGAAAGGAGTTAATCCCTACGGCCAAGGCAGTGGGCCTTTTAGTAATATGTTCATAAGTGTGTTAGATGTAGTTGTGGTTGAAGATTATTATTAAGGCTTTCAGTGTCAGAGGGGTAACCCTCTGGCACTCAGAGTTGAAAGAATTTAATGTGTTGTGTGAAAATGGATGCTGGAAGACATGTAAATGTTTAAAATACTTGAAGAAGGTAAAACAGAGAGAGAGGAGGAAGGGTTAATGGGTGTACAAAAAGATGGTGTTAGTGACATGAAGGGGTCCTGAATGAGTGAACAGGAGTGTCATTGTTAATGTCAGCGTTAACCCTTTGATTGGCAGAGAAGTACTTAATGCATTGTAAAACAATGCATTGCCTAGCACTCTGGCACTCAAAAGATTTCCTCATTTATTAGAAAATAGTGGATGTGATTTAGCAATGTAATTTGCCCTAGGCGGGCTCCACTTTCATATGGCCATTGTCATCCATTTAACGCGCTCTATTGTTCGCTCTCTATTATTCAGAGAATGCTCCTCAATATATTCAACGTTTGTTGAATTAAAAAAAACTGCAGACCAGTCGACTCAATATAAAATTTATTATTAGTAAATGTTATTAAAATTACTTTGGGGAGGGAGTCAGAGTATTTTTGGTAACATTTTTTAATAATTTTTTTTAATTCAACAAACGAATATATATCGAGGAGCGTTCTCTGAATGGGTATATGATGCCTGCTGCAATGGTTCTGTAACTGGGAGCATCAGTATCTAAGAATCCCTGTAAGCCTTAAGAACTGGTTGCCATTCATTTGGAGCCAGTTAGATACAAAGTGTGAGTACCTTTCATTTGTTTGCAAGGTTGTGTTTGATACAAGTTAACAACCAACAGTACAGCTCTTCTAGTTTTTCTTTTTAGTAAATGGAGATGGCATTTTTCCCAATTTACAGTGAAACACAAAAATGCAACCCTTGTAGCTGTTAACCCTTTGAGTGCCAGAGGAGTATGCAACACACTGTGGACTGTGGGACCCGTGTACCTGGCTCCATTTTTTGTCCTTTGGACATCTGTGCTCTCCAGCTCCCGCAGCTCCACCAATTGGCTGCGGTGAGAGCCTGCCGGGGCTACAGCCTTCCACATGTTAACCCTATTCCTCGCTGCGGCCGTGTCTTACTCTCCCTTAAAGAGACCGCAATGCTGCAGTGCTCTGGCTGATCTTACTCTGTAGCAGCCGCACTTGTCTGCCTCCAAAGTAGAGACAGGCTGATGTTTCCAGTGACTGGAAGCAGCTGCTATACTTATTGTAGTTCTTTCCTGCATGGCCTCATACCTCAGTCACAGCGGCGCTTTATCCAGTTTACTGGCCGCTTCATCCCATGAGGTTTTCTGACAATACTACTTATTGTAAAGCCTGCGTACCTCTGTCACAGCGACACTTCTTCCAAATTACTGTCTGCTTCAGACCAGGAGGTTTTCTGGCAATACTACTTATTGTAAAGCCTGCACACCTCTGTCACAGTGGCGCTTCATCCAAATTACTGGCCACTTCAGCCCAGGAAGTTTTCTGGCAATACTACTTATTGTAGTTCATCCCTGCAATCAGGAATGCTTCCTGATGAGCGAGAGAGACTCATAAAAGGGAGCAGAATAAGCAGATTACATCTGGGTAAGCCATGTCTGCATACCTGAGAACATCGCAGGGTCTGCAAAACATGCGTTATGCTACTATGGAGGAAACTCGGCATGTCTCTTGGAGGGGAATCTGTGCATGCAGTCTCTTGCCAATCACTAATGTATGTACACAGGTTGCACGCTTAGATACCACCATTGCAGTGGGCCACAATTTGCAGAACCCTGGACTGTTTCCTGCGCATAAGCCAGGACATCCAAGTAAGAGACGCTGAGTTTGTTCCATGGCAACATAACACGTTTTGCAGAGTCTGCGCTGTTCTCTGGTATGCAGAGACTCTCTCACTCATCAAGAAGTGTTTATGATTGCAGGGATTAACTACATACAATAAGTAGTA